>OU342745.1:323612230-324812230 GCA_910589775.1 Avena eriantha | reverse complement strand
TTAACACTTAAGCATGAACTTTCCTACTCTTTTCCAATCCAAACCAAACTATTTGAAAACCAATGCATGAAAGAGGGGGTAAAACCAAATTTATTCAGCAAACTAAGAAAACCAAGCAAACAAAAAAAAACGAAAAAGAAGACGCTCCAAGAACAACACAACTGTGCATGAAACAATAAAAATGAAGCATTTGGAAGAAACCTGGGATTTTTATTGATGAAGAAGGGGATGCCTTGGGCATCCCCAAGCTTTGACACTTGTACTTCTTGGATATTTCTTGGGGTGACACGCATGGCATCCCCAAGCATGAGCTTTAGTCCATCCTTCATCTCATTACTCGTTCCTTCCATACACCTGAATTTTTTTCTTCATACAAAACTTCACACAATCTTCATTAGAAACATTAGTGCACTCAAGATAATAGGTCTTTTAGGTTCAGTTTCAACACCAATTAAACTTTCATTAAAACAGAAGTTACTGTAGCACTTCCCTCAAAAAGCTCAATTCCCCATAGAGAACTCAAAAAGGAACCAACAAGAAGCAAATGCAAATAATGGCAGAAATGTGTCAAAACAGACCAGCAGGTAAAGACGAATTTTTTCGAAGACCTTCTGTTCCTCAAATCAGAAAATTGTTGAACTAACGGAAGTTAGATAACAACCTGGGGCAGAAGCACAAAAATTTATGCCTCAAAAGGACATACAGAGATTTTACACGAATTTTTATGGTGAAGAACAAAAATCTTTTTCGGGACAACAACTTTCTGAAGCATTACTTTTCTCTAATTTGAGGTTATTCTTGGCACAAAAAGCAAATAAAAAGGATAAGGAGCGGTTATTACAGAGGTAATAAATTCCAAGACTCATCTAAAACTTTTGGGTTATCTCCCAATAAGTACTTTTCTTTAACGCCTTTATGTTAGGCACGATAGTTTGAGAAGATGCTCACATAAGAAATATGAATTGAAGTAAAAGAGAGCATCAAGAAGAAAATTCAAGCCACATTTAAGTCTAACCCACTTCCTATGCATAGGAATCTTGTAAAGAAACAAGTCATGAAAGCACAAACCAACAAGCATAGGAAAGCAAAACAAGTGCAACTTCAAAATTTTCAACATAAAGAGGGGAAACTTAATATTGTAGAGATACATAAACCATGTTTCCCTCTCTCATAATAACTTTCAGTAGCATCATGAATAAAATTAACAATATAACTATCAGATAAACCATTCTTATCATGAGCCACATGCATAAAAGAATTAATACTCTCCACATAAACATAGTCATTCTTATTAATTGTAGTGGGAGCAAATTCAACAAAATAGCTATCATTATTATTCTCATCACCATAATCATCAAATATAGGAGGAATATTGTAGTCATAATTAATTGCCTCCTCAATAGTAGGTGGACTAAAAATATCATATTCATCATTGTAATCATCATATATTGGAGGTTTTCTATCATCATAAGCAATAGAATAGCTATCTTCCAAAGCTGGGGAACTAAAAAGATCATTTTCATAAAAACTAGCTTCCCCAAGCTTAGACTTTTCCATAGCATTAGCAATAATGGTGTCCAAAGAATTCATACTAACAACATTGATATTATCATGCAAATAAAGTTCCATAGGTTTTTTAATTTTCTCTTCAAATACTTCATGTCCTAATTCAAGATAAATACTATAAAGCTCTCTAATATTTTTGTTGTTTTCCATTAAGCCTAACTAGTGAAAACAAGAAACAAAAAGACAAAATTGTAGCTAAAGGAAATAACTTCGAGCACTCACACCGGAGGATGTGAGTACCTTTTACCTTACCTCCCCGACAATGGCGCCATAAATAGCTTCATGTCTACGCACTTCTATTCTTGTAGACAGTTGTTGGGCCTCCAAGTGCAGAGGTTTGTAGAATAGCAGCAAGTTTTCCCTTAAGTGGATCACCCAAGGTTTATCGAACTCAGGGAGGAAGTGGTCAAAGGTATTCCCTCTCAACCAATCCTGTAATCAAGATACAAGAAGTCTCTTGTGTCCCCAACACACCCAATACACTTGTCAGGTGTATAGGTGCACTAGCTCGGCGAAGAGATAGTGAAATACAAGTGGTATGGATAGAAGACAACGGTGCCAGAAAATAGCTTGATGGCGTGTAAGAGACTAAAGGAAAACTGAAATAAGGATTGCAGCAAGCAAACATGTAACAGATCTAGTTGCAAACGAAGTTTCAATGCTTAGAAACAAGGCCTAGGGTTCATACTTTCACTAGTGAACACTCTCATATGAATATCATCTCTTTATGATACTACTCGGAACTACTCTTCGGTTGGACACTCTAATCCAGGGTAGGGCTATAACAACATACCTCAAAGTAAGCCTTTACTATCTAGATAACCCCACACTGTCACCTTGAGCACTAGATGGTTCAAACAAACACCACAATTTCATAAAGACATCCAACTCCAAATATAACTCATAACAAGTATTTGTAATCTCTAGCCTAAGTGCCACCATGGTGTGCACACTGTCACCTTAACACACATGGGGAGAGCAGAGATCTATTAAAGCACTTGATTATAATGGTAGATCTATAGACTACAAGCTCATGATCTCAATAAGATCATGCATAGAGAGAGAGAGATGAACACATAGCTACCGGTAGAACCCTTAGCCTCAAGGAAGAACTACTCCCTCATCATCATGGGAATCAGCAACAGCGATGGAGATGGCGGTGGAGATCGATGGAGATGGCTCCGGGGGGACTTCCTTCTCCCGACAGGGTGCCGGAACAGAGACTTTCTGCCCCCTGAATCTCCCCTTCGGTGGCGGCGCTGCGGAACTTTTCATTGATTTCTGATTAACGACCTAGGGTTTATGCATCGGGAGGCTTCTTATAGGCGAGTGGGGAGACCGAGGGGGTGTTGGAGGGGCCCACACCAGCCCCTGGCGTGGCCTGGCCTAGCCCACGCCACCAGGAGGTGTGGCCAGCCCCTAGCCCCTCTCCGTCTCGTGTTCTGGCTCCGTGAGTCTTCCGGTAAAATATCGACTTTGGCTTTTGTCCCGTCCAATTCCGAGAATATTCATTTTTTGACTTTCCTGGAACCAAAAACAGCAGAAAATAGGCAACTCGCACTGTGGCATCTTGTTAATAGGTTAGTCCAAGAAAGTGTATAGAAATACTCCAAAGTATGGACAAAACATAAGAAAGTAGATATAAAACAAGCATGGAACATCAAAAATTATAGATACATTTGCAATGTATCAATATGTCTTCTACAAGTTTGTGGAATTATATACAAGACATTCCTACGAATTACAAAGAAGCGTGATGGACCTAAGTGCGAGAAATGACTAGGAGTAATAAAATCATATACTAAGTTAAATTTAAGATTGCAAAGTAATATGTTACTTGATCTTATTAAGTAAAGAAGTTTACTTGATATTTCTGAATGACTTCAAAGTCATAAGATGGAAATGAAACTTAATGGAGACGCAAAAGCTCGATTAGTCACAAAGTATGGACAAATTCAAGGAGTTTACTACAAATGTAGCGATGCTTGAGTCTATTGTATTTACACTAGCAATATGTGAATATTGGAGTCTCGTAGCTGGAATTCTTAATTTGATGATGAACAAAGAATTTTGGAATGTCCAAGATTATCGAGAGGACCTACATTTGAGTGGGAGCGAATTAGCTTGAACAAATCTTAATATGTAAGAGACATATTTTGAGTGGGAGCTAAGTAGCTTGGCTGAATCATAATATGTATCAGACATATTTTGAGTGGGAGCTAAGTGAAATCCCTGGATCTCAAATATGGATGCCATATTTTAGTGGGAGCGTGAAATCATTCTGAGATATGTGGACAACATATATGGATGATGTGATTGGTATTGATAACATTTAAATTAGTAAATATGGATGAAGTTGAACAAGTTATTAAACAATGAGATCTATCGAGATAGATTGGTAAGTTTAAGAAACATCATAGTCGAATGATTCTCGGACTTGATTCTGAATATGTTCAGAATATCCTAGATAAGATTTTGATGTAGTTCAGAATGGAACAAGGTAAGAAAGAAGTTCTTACTATATGAAGCATTGTCTTAGTGTTACAATGATGGTTAAAACGGAAGAAAGAGACGTGTTGCATGTCCTATGCCTCAGTCATAGGTTCTTCCATACAACCATATTGTATACTCGACGTAATGTGACCCGAAGTTCTGGTTGGAGGGATTAGCTCTTAATTGTAAGAACATGTCTTGAAGTGAATCCATAGTTGACCACTAAACCAAAATCAAGTTTGCACTTAAATGGCAAGAAGCAAAGTAAGTGGCACTAGGATCTACATAGATATAGAAATATAAAGGCTCCATCTGATGTGATGTATATTGTTATGGAAGGGCTAGTTCACTTTTAACGTAGAATGATGTGTCCCAAGGCATAGTGCCCATGAAAAGCCCTCGAGGTTGATCTAAAGTCACTATAGGCTCCTAGAAACCAGCCTCGTTCTGCTGCCCTAACTACCGTATATACACAAAGGATTGCAAAGTGCGTTTTGAAGTTTAGATGACAACAGTGAAAACGACCATCATTATAAACACTAGAAACAAAGTCTCACTTTGTCGCCAAATGAATACTTCAACCCATTATGAGATAATGGTATGGATGTCAAAGTTGGGAAGACATTAACGATTTGCAAAGACATAATGATCTGGTAAAACAGAACATGGACAGGACATTTTCCACAAGCATACATGATCAATAAACGCATACGTGATATGGTTTATGATGAGTAAAATGCAAGCTAGATTATTTGTATTCTAGTGCACGTGGGAGACTGAAGGAGATATGCCTAGAGGCAAATAATAAATAGGTTTTTATTGTCATATCTCAATTAGTTCATAATAGTTTCATAATGTGCTATAACTATATCAATACGAAACGCTAATACATGTGTGGTATGTAAACAAGCCAAGTCTCTAGTTGTCTCTAGCGAACTAGTTCATTGGTCATGAGGATGATCTAGGGTTTCAAGATCATGGGAATTTATGCCAATTGACAATGAGGTAATGTCATTAGCTGAATGATGTGATAGATAAACAACCCAACCAGTTGTATATTAATGAGATCTAGTTACAAAGTTCACCATTAATGATAAACTAAGGAAACCTCGCAACCTGATCCTTAGACTGTGAGGTAATGCAAATCACCGTTCTAGAGGGAGCTTAGATGGTTATCAAGTATCACACCATGACTGGGTGATCAAAAAGGTGCCACTCAGGTTTCCCAAACGGGTGTGTAGAGGAGTACATATCAAGACCATGATTTTCCCATCCATCTAATGGACAAATACATTAGTGGCCATCTCGGTGATGTTGCATTAACGAAGCTAGCAAGCGTGTGACTAGGTCATGAAATGCAACGACACAGAAACGAGAAAACAAGTTCATTGGTAACGAGATCGAACGAAGGTATGGAGATATTGTAGATCAAATATCGGGTGAACTAGGTATTAAGTGTCAAAGGGACTGAGAAACGACTGTTTACGGTTCAAACGATATTATCATCGTGGAATGTATATGGGTCATTATGGGCATCCTGGTCCCGCTATTGATCATTGATGGAGATCATTTCTGTGCAATTCCCAAGCCGTGGGGAAATACACTTAAGGGTACAATGAGATAGAGATCCTCTCTAAGTTAGAATCACCATTTGAAAGAAAAAAGGAAACAAGAAAAGTTCCATGAGAGAACCAGAATCGTTCCAGGAAAGTTCCAAATTCATTTGGAGGAAATCAAAAGAGAACCGAAAGGTGTTTCGGGTCAACTCAGATTTTATAATATGTATTTACATGTTGATTCATGTAATTAATATTAAATATGATATTAAAATCTAATTTGAAGGGGTATTCCACTAATGGGCCAAACTTCCTAGGGAAAAAGCTTCCATGAGGGAAAACCGAAGGAGGGAAGGGCCAAGGCCTAGCCGCCTCAAGGGGGCCCACCCGGCCAGACTAGGGCTGTCCGCGGGGTGGGGCCCACCCCTAGCCGGCTGGCCCATGAGGCCCATGGCGCCTCCCCCCTCTCTCCCTTGTTTAGTCCCACATGGGAATTCAAAGGGAAGGGCACACCCCCTCCCCTATATAAAGGGGTACCCATGGGTGGGAATAGACACACAAATATTTGGAGAAGTATTTTCGTTGACTTTCTCCTTCCCTCTCTCTCCCGTCTCCATGCGTTGGCACGGTCCCAAGTAAGGACTATCCATGCAAGAGACACCGCGCATGCAGCACGCCGTTGCGCTATAGTGATTCCAAGCCAGAGATCTACTTCCGCACTCCCGACCGGGATCAAGGAGTCGGAGGTCATCATCATACACCGTATGTGTACGAAACTACGAGGGCCTCACTTGAGGCACCTTGGATGTCGTGATCCAGAGCTACTGCATGATGAATAAGGAGCAAGGGGTAACCTGCGAGGATCTTCGCGACCTTGAGGTCGGCTACGAGTTTGACTACTGCAACCACGTTCCCCTCAGAACGTTAACCGCATACGGTCTACAAGGGTATGTATTCTATACGCTCGGCCATTACTGCATTACTACATAGATAGATCTTGGGCAGTTTAGGAGGTTCCAACGTAGGAATTTTTTTCTGCTACGGAACCCTTCAATTTCTTGGAGCCACAAACTAGTCTGGGGCTTTATTACAATACTATACTTATGCCCTGCTTTACTACTTTATTTACGATTGTGCGTGGAGCGCGTGTACTGTTTAGGAACCCCATGCCATGTTTCCGATGTATCGACTAGTATAGTCAAACTTTCGAGTTCCCAGTCGTTTATAGCCGTCGCCACATACCCTGTGTCCATCGCGGAGCCGGCCGAATTTGTAGCGGGTAGCTTAGTGGGGTGGCCCCCAAAATAATTTCTGAATCTTGTGATTGCTTTGTCGTGATGTCTCGTTGGGTTTTATTTGGTTTTTTCCAAGGTTGATCATGCGTGTGTTGCTTTTTGTGCACCCCTGCAGGGTAAATCTTTCTGAAATCCGTGTCCGTAGTTATGGATGACTTGGAGCACAGTATCTCGATCATAGAGAACTATAACTAAAGTAGTGCTGTAAATTTGACTTTGACATGTCTAGTAATCAGTTTCACTATAACAGAATGAGTAAATAAAAGTGCCAACCAGTGCTGGATTTTGGATGCCTCATGCTAATGGTATTTGACTAGTAAGTATTGCAACTACAACGGAATCATTTACAAAAACTACCCACTGCTTATGATATCATGATGACTCATGCTATCTATATCTGACTAGTAAGTGCTGCAACTATAATGGAATGAATAAAACTGCCAACTGTATGAGTTCGTCGGGTGACTTTCTCGTTTGGTCTCGAGGGGGGAAATACCATGATGGATTTGTTTGGTGTTAGTATCAGGTTAGTTCTCGAATAGGTCTTTCTTATCCCTCTTTGATAGCCGACAGTTGTATCGAGTCTCTATAGTTGTTTAGTGCATGCTCTGCTGCCGCTTTAGTCCACCATACCTATGTAGGCGAGAGCAACCGAATTCTAGACTTGCCATGTACTGACCTCAGTACTGACCGCTCTCTTTTTCATTTGCCCTTTTGTTGGCACCCCTTTTGATTGATAGGTATAAGTTCGACCTCATTAGCAGGGTTAACCTTTCGGCTTGGCCTGGGCAGGGTTATGGACGCCATTGGTTATTTTTCAGGGCTCTTAGCCCCATTTGCATCTTATCCGTACTCGAATGTTGTATCATTTTTAAGGTGATTTGGATCTTTGTACTGTATATCTGTATTCTTACTCATGGAGTCGTTGTTGTATATATATGTTTCTATGGGTTCCATCGTAAACTATTGTGTAATGGTATTACTTCATTTTCCACCCGCACGCAAGTGCCTGGTGGGCATCTTTGAATCGTTTCTATGCGGGTTTGGAAGAATCGCTAAAATCTGCACAGGGTCGATTCGAGGCTGTTACATATAAGTGGATGGGTTTTGTGTAAAATTGCAGTATTCATTTTTAATCTTTTTATCCCTATCCCCAAAATTCAAATAAAACATTCAAAAGCTTAATTCAACTGATTTCAAATTAAAATAGAAAAGAAAAATAGAAGCTAAGAAGGAAAAACCCCACCTCTTCCTGGACCACAACCCACGTGTTGGTCCAATATTTCTTCCCTCCTCTTCCATGTTCCCACCTTCCTTGACCAAGGCCCACACACCTCTTCGCCACCAGCAGACACACTCTTGTTTGTCTTCTTCCTCTCAATCACATGCATCGCGTGTGCCTGACAACGCCATCCTCCCCGAGCACCCTCCTCGACTCGTTGCTTACCCTCTTTAAATCCTATCCCGATCGACTTGAGAGATCTAACGACCCCCACTCCACCTTGATTTTTTTCCTTTACACCTCTCCACCATGGCCGCCTTGGGCACCTAAGACCGTCGGTGTTGTAGACTACTCGGAGCCTCGCGAAGACCTCCTAAAGAACCGCCTTGGCATCCTTGTATGTTCTGCTTCACGGTGCGAGGAGCGGATGCTCTATAAGCGACACAATGGACCTTAACATCTCACCGGTCGCCATCAAAATCCTTCCTCTCGTTGTCGTCTCTATCACCGCCAAGCCTCGTCGCTTTGCTTAAGATCACAATGATGACTAGGTGAATCTCCTAGTGCCTTTTGCCGTTCAAATCCATCTTGGAAATATCGTATCCATGTTAGTCAGAGAGCGTCGCCGGACTTTGCTGATCATTCCTTCACTTGCCTAGATTGTCGTTCGTGTCGAGCATGCGGGGATCCTCAGTTAGTTTCCACGCGTTGTGCTGCACCTATAGGAGCACTCCACGGTCTCTCGCGCCACTGAATGTTTGTCACCGGTGCTGGACTGAGCCACCACCAACGCCATTGACGAATCTTCCTACATGGATAGCTTTTGGCCGATGCGCCGTTTGGTATGACCCCACCTGGCCCTCATGTTAGCATCAAAGGATAGATTCGAACCGATGCAAAAATTCTTAGATCCAGATCTAGGAAATTTTGCACAATTGTCCTTCGGTTTACTTTGTTAATTGTATATTCAAGTCCTTAGGTGGATAGTTTTCACTAGGCCCCTTAGAACTTGCCAGTTTCTTGGTTGAAGCCCCTTCATGTTTTCAAAACATCAAAGAGAGGTCCTTTCCATCTCAAACTAGCCCTCGGTTTCAAATCTGTTGATAACTTTTGAATGGATTTGAATTTGGAAAACTTTGAATATGAAGCTTGCTCAGGATTGTCCAAATATTTTAAATAATACAACTATATAAACCTATAGCAATTAGATCTTTTATCTGTTAAACTTCAATAATTCATAACTTTTTAACCACAACTCCAAATTAAACAAATAAGATGTCTAAAATGATCATAAAAATGTGAAGAATTAAAATATGCCATCATCCCTGCCATTTGCATCATGTATCATTTTTGTTTAGAACTTTAAGTAAGCAAACATTAAATAAATGTGATCGTTTAATTCTTTTATTGCTATGTTTGTTTGTTGGCCACTTAAACAAGATCCACTAGTGTCATCAAGTCATGTTGAATCATATTATCTTGTCATGTATCATTGTTCATTGCATTGTATTATATATGTGTTCATGTGTTTTTTCTCTTTTTCTAGGTGTGTTTGGTTCTTCCTAATAGAGGACGAGTCGAGAGGTTATCAACAGGATTACGATCACCTTCATGAGTACCCTTATCGCTTCGTACCGACTTGTTTTGAGGCTTCAGTCGAGCATTCCCCTTACTACTTATTTTTCTTTAATAGTTTTCTTCTATCTATTGCTATCACTAGTAGAAACCGGGCAATTTGCCCCGGTTCGTAAGGGCCTTTAGCCCCGAATTTCCAACCGGGGCTACGAAAGCGGGACTAAAGGTCCAAGCTTTAGCCCTGGTTCAGTTACGAATCGGGGCTAGAGGTCCAACCACATGGCCTGCTAGGCACGCTGGGCGGCAGGACATTTAGCCCCGGTCGTGTTACGAACCGGGACTAAAGGTTCCCTGCCGCGGCAGCATTTTGTGCCATTTGGCTGCCGCGGCAGGGGATGGGGTTTTAGGGTTTTGTGTTTTTCTTTTCATTTTGTGTTTTGTGTTCAATTATTTTTCATTCTGTGTTTTCATTAGAAACAAGTTTTCGTATACATACAGAACGCTACTCCCTCCGTTCAGAAATATAAGACGTTTTAGCTTTGTGAATAGAATGTATCTAGATGTCTTTTAGTGTATATGTTCATAGATGTTTGGAGTGAACCTACACACTAAAAGGGTCTAGATACACTTCTTTCACAAAGCTAAAACATCTTATATTTCTAAACGGAGGGAGTACTACACAGTACTTGGCCACATTGACGCAATATATAATATTATTACTCTTACAAGCATATATGGAGTCCCAACAAGGTCCAGCGCATGTCTATTTGATTACATGGAGATCATTACATGGATGCTTTAGGGTCTACTTATATAGTATTCTCCGCGTGGGTCTATGACCTCATCAAGAAAAAATGCAGCAAATTCCTCTTGGATTGCTATTAGGCGGTCCTCTGGTAGGAGCTTGTCCCGCATCGCGTCCAACTATGTAAAAAGGAGATCGTATGGATTAGACTCAACACGATTTTTTGTAATAAAAATAAAGGGTGAATATATTGTTTACTTACTCGAACATTTTCTGAGGGCTTCTCAATACTGATGCGAATGAACTCGCACACGTAGAATCCACATAGATTAGTTCCCTGTGGTTGCCTCGCGCACTTTACAAGAATAGAATTCAATCAAATAATAACGCTAGCATGATAAATGCACATAAACTAGAATTAAATAGATGCGCGGACTTAGCTCGTACTACTTGCCGAGAGTGATTTAAAAAATAGCTCCTCACTCCATTGACCGCGGACATGTTTCTTGAACTGTGTCCAAACCCTACCCAACAAAGAAAATTAATGTATGAGTTAATAACTACTTGATATCCCAAAAAATGAACGAAAGAAACCGATATAGTCCGATAATGGTTGAAATTACCTCTGGAGCGTATCGATAATGATGCGGTAGTTTTCAATATCTTTGTTTAGTGAGTCCATGATGTGAACTCTTCCCATGTCAAGTGAAATTCTTAGAAGAATCTAGTGGTACCTACGCAAGGTTTACACACGTCAGTAACTCATCATTTACACTGAACATCGAGTAAGCAAAAGTTAATGTGTACAAAAACTCACTTGCCATCGTGGTAAGGAAATAATATTTCGTTACAGAAATGTTGTTTCGTGAGAAACCGCAACAAGTTGTGCTCGGTCTCTAGTGATTTATCCTTTAGTATAGCTCCATGAACTCGATGTGGGTCAATGTACCCAAATCCGTTGATAGCCTTTCTTTTACAATCGAGCATCTTCATTTTGCATCATTATATATAGCGTACAAAAGAATATAGTGAGTATACTTACCGGCAATGAATTGAAAAAGCTGAGATAGAGACCTAATTACATAAATAAAGTAATCACTTACAAACAATACAAACTGAGGATAGTTTTGTCGAGTTCCTTTAGATTGAATAACTGAAATAATTCTGTAAATTCAATAGGGACCTCGTCTTCAATGAAGTAATGCGATTTTCGAACTTTTAGTATGAGCCAATTTCGCTGTTCTTTTGATGCTTTCATATACCATTAATAGAATCATCGCATTTGTGTTGGCATATCCCAAAGCCTCTCAGAACTGACCAGAGGCTCGCCGTTAACAAATTTGGGTGCTACCTCAGCCTTGGGCATATCACCGTGAATAATTTCATGAATAGGCATACCACATTGCTCGGCCAATATCCTAGCCGTTTCTGGATCCATAGGTTCTTCCTCATATAGTTGAAGTTTGGGTATGGTCACCTGGAGTGGGGGAGCGATTGGTTTGCTTGTTTCCCCAGCTGGGGAACATCTCTTTTGGTTCTTCGGCTACCACTCGATTGTTTTGCTTGTTTCCTCAGCTGAGGGACGTCTGTTCTGATGCTTCCGCTACCACTCGATTGTTTCGCTTGTTCCCCCTGCTGGGGAACCTCTTTTTTGATGCTTCCTCTACCGCTTGATCTCTTTTGTTTCAATGTCTTCTGAAGACATCGTGTATAGTCATCTGGCGCATTTAACTGAGCTTGGGATGGCTGCGTCAGTAATTTCCTAAAGTGCTCCTTGGTTTCCGGTTTTATTTGGACCTTTGGCTCAGGTTGTTTCTTTTAAAATGATCATCCACTTCGGCACGTACGACTGCATCGGTCTCCTCATCGGTCAGGTCGTAAGCCCTCTTGGGAGGAACTGGTGGTACTCTTGGGAGGGGCGACAACTGTCGCTTCGGGCATTGGTTATCGCTCTACGGAGCAGTGGTATTCTTCCACTTTTGCCCCTTAGTAGGTGGAGGCGGCTGCGTAGATTGAGATGGACTCGTGTTGGGGTCATGGATTGGACTATTACTGGGAGGAGACGGTGCACTTGGAGGTGGACTTGGAGGAGACGGTGCACTGGGAGGAGATGGTTGCCTTGGTGGAGAAGGTGGCCTTGGTGTGGAGCCTGGAAACTTGATGTATTCTTTTTTCCAAAGAATGAAGCCACTCGTGACTTCTCCCAGTGTCGTCTCCCCTTCACCTCTAGGGATGTCAAGCTGTAGTGACTGACACATAGGTAGAATTTCATCCACACCGACACGAGCATAGCCAGCTGGAATCAGATTGCAATGGTAGGTTGCTCCCGGTGCAGAAGGTAAAGCAAAGTCGACAGCCACCTTCATGGATATATTCTTCAGTTCAACATGCAACTCACAACTAGTCTTCTCATTAATTGCATCCACGGGGTACACATCCATCGTTGCATCATTACCGTGGCCCTCCGTGGAAGCCACGCTGCTTTTCCGTTGCGATGGGCCGACCATACTGTCCGGTGTAGGATCTTGCTGTCGGAGTCCTTTAAGTTCATTAAGCTCTTGGCGATACTCCTGCAGCGTGGCTTCAAACCTCGCGAACCGCTCCGTATCGTCCTCTTTTTGTCGGTTTGTTCTTCTCGATCGGCTTCTGTACGTGTCACAGTGCTCGGGAAACCCGATAACCCATGGATAAGAAGGTCCGAACCCTCTTGTTCGTCCAGCCTTTTTAGGATTCCCGAGAGCCTTTGTTAGCTCATGGTTCTCTCTGTCGGGAACAAACGTTCCCTCTTCAACCTCTTTCATCACTTTAACAAGTTCTTTCTTGGGTGTAGAAATTTCTTCGGCTGCAACAATCTCGCCTGTTTTTGGGTCTAATGATTCCCCATGCCCGAATACCCAATTTCTTGACCTCAAGGGCCAACTAGACGTAGCTGGAGTGACCCCTTTAGCCTCTAGGTCAGCCTCAGCTTTATCCCACTTAGGCATGGCACTCCTATAGCCACCTGTGCCCATATGATGGTGATATTTTTTTGGCTGCATTTTCCTTATTGTTTGCTGATATTGCTTTAGCTGGTGCTGAGGTCTTGTATTCCACAAATGCGGCCCAGTTATCCTGCTGCAACTCTAGTGGGCCAACGAATGGAGGAGTTGTTTCCTTCAAGACATACTTGTGGTACAATCTTTTTGTCCATTCCTTGAATAGTTCGGCCATTTTGTTAAGAGCAAAGTGCTTGACTTTCCTCGTCATTTGTTGTGTGAGCTCATCAGTCTCCAAGACGGGTAGGGTGAAATGTGTCATGAGAGAATTCCACAGTGTATCTTTCGCTCTGTCATCTACAAAACTAGCCCCAGCTAGATCCTTTTTCTTTCCTGGCTTGTTCCAGTTTCGCGTGGTGATGGGGACTTTGTCTCTAACAATCACTCCGCATTGACTTGTAAATGCATTCGCAGCTTCTTTGGGCTCCAGCGGTTGACCCTGCGGAGAGACTAAGTCAATGCTGAAACGGACATCAGCGGGCAACTTGTGTGTCGGGCCTCTTGTATTTGTAGAAGATTGGCCGGAAGCGGAGGTCTAAGAGAAGAAACATTCGTCAGTACATATATATGAATCAATTAGTGCATCTATACTAGTGAACCATTGATAGAGGCTTTATATACCTTGACGGAGTTTGTCATTATTATGGTATCTTCACCATGGTCTCCACGATGGTCAGCAGCATCGTCTCCACTATTTGGTCCACCATCGTCTCCTCTAGACAAATTAAGGTATTCGGAGCCATCATAATAAGACCCCCAGTACCCTCATCTATAATGTCGAGGAGCTCCTCTTCATTCTATCTACCGTCCATAGCTTAACTAATACAGAAAAAAGAATATTGTGTTAAGTAAAAGAATATTACAACTGCGACAACTCGGATACAGTACTTAGTGATTAAGATAAATTACAATAATATAAGATAAAGTACATTATTAATACATCACCGGAGAATAGCTCGGGTGCATTATAGGATAAAGTATAAGATAAAGTACATTATTAATACATCACCGAAGAATAGCTCGGGTGCATTATAGGATAAAGTATAAGATAAAGTACATTATTAATACATCACCGAAGAATAGCTCGGGTGCATTATAGGATAAAGTATAAGATAAAGTACATTATTAAGATAAACTAGCGAACGCGGCTGCCGCGTTCTGTGCTACGGAAGCTCTGCAGCCACAGAAGAGGAACCATCACCAGAGAATAGCTCGGTGAGATCAGTGAACCTGCCAGATATTGGAGAACCTAGTCTCCAAAAGATACATGTATCGCCGTACATGCTCGTCCTCCTCCCTGATACGACAACGTACCACCTCCTCGGGGGCTGGCTCCCTCTGCACAGCTCCTGGACCTCGTGGACGCCACCAAAGAAGCTCCGGGTCGACGATGATACACGGATTCCTCACCAAGGTACGAGTCCCGACAGGTAGCACCTCCTAGTGCCAACCCGGTGGAGCCCAGACTCGGACATCCCCGACGGAGTCCGGTAGGCTCGGACGAGATGGACGCGGCATAACTAAATAATAGCAATAAACAATCATAAAACATAAACAGTAACTAAATCACTAAGTATATATTGCCCTAATAACAATAACCCTAAACCAATCACTAACTAAACTAAACCTCATTAACTAAGTATTCTAAATACTAATACTAGTAACACTAACCCTAAACCTAACACTAACTGATACTACTAACTAACACTAACCAAAATACTAATACTAACTAAAATACTAATACAACTAACACTAACTAACACTAACTAAAAATATTAATACTAACTAACACTAACCAAAATACTAATACTACTAATACTATCTAAATACTAATACAATTAACACTAACTAAAATACTATCTAACCATAACACTAATAGTAACTAAATACTAATACAATTAACACTAACTAAAATACTAATAGAACTAATTAACACTAACTAAAATACTAATACTACTAACTAACACTAACCAAAATACTAATACTAACTAAAATACTAATACAACTAACACTAACTAACACTAATTAACACTAACTAAAATATTATCTAACCATAACACTAACACTAACACTAACTAAATACTAATACAATTAACACTAACTAAAATACTAATATACTACTAACTAACACTAAATAACTAATATACTGATATACTAGTATACTACTAACTAACACTACTAACCAAAATACTAATAACTAATACAATTAACACTAACTAATTAACACTAAATACTAATATACTACTAACTAACACTAACACTACTAACCAAAATTAACTAATATAATTAACCCTAATTAACTAAAACTAACACTCTAGCACGACGATCACATGAAGGCATACGGCGAGGCGGCGCGGGGCGGAGACGACGCAGGGCGGAGAAGGTGCGGCAGGGAGGCGGCGCGTCGCGGCGGCTCGGCGTGGCGCGGAGACGCGGCGCGGCGCAGGGCGGAGACGGGCGCAGGCGGCGGCGCGGGGCTTCTCACGGGCACGGGCGGCGGACGGCGTGGGCGCGGAGAAGTTGATCCGGCGGTTCTCCGGGTTGTGCCACGACCCGGGGCGGGGTGGGGTATTTATACCCCCCCTTTAGCCCCGGGTGGTAATACGAACCGGGGCTAAAGGTCCCCCTTTAGCCCCGGTTCGTATTACAACCCGGGGCTAAAGGTGTTTTCAGCCCGCCGCACTTGCCGCGCACCGAAACCCTTTAGCCCCGGTTTGTAATACGAACCGGGGCTAAAGGGGGACCTTTAGCCCCGGTTCGTATTACAAACCGGGGCTAAAGATTATTTTTGGCGCCAAAACCAAAAATGGTTTATAGTTTTCAGAAAATTATGTATTATATATCAAAATTTTCAGAAAAATAAGATCTATAATTTAAATCTATTATCATACTTTATTATACAACTTAAATGAAATTATCTATTATTTAACAAGTATTATATTTAGTAGAAATGTTCACAAAAAATGATAAAAATATAGTTTATTATTTAAAAATGGAAAAATACATATAATATACCAAATTATTCACAAAAACATAGTAGAAATGTTCTCCCGCCATTTCCCCCGCTTCCCGCCATGTTCTCCTGCTATTTCCCCCGTTACTCGCCATGTTCTCCCGCCATTTCCCCCGCTTCCCGCCATGTTTCTCCCGCCATTTCCCCCGCTTCCCGCCATGTTATCCCGCCATGTCCGTCTATATCTAGGCCGACCGCCATTTCCATCGACACATCCACACCTTCTCTCTCACAACAATGGACACCACTTACTGGGCTTTTCTGACGCTCGAGGAGACCGAGGCGCTGTGCACCTCCAGCTACCCATGCCCGCCGGGGTACCGACTGCCCGCTGGCTGGATGCTGAGCGCTGGAGGGGTTCCTGTTCCTCATATGTCTCAAGGTTCAGCCCGCTAGGTGGCCATCACGAACCACTTTTACCTCGAGCTCACGCCAGAGCAGCGGATGGATCCCCATTGGGATCTCGACAACCTCGACACCTGGAATGCCTTATTCGCAAACTGGCGGGAAAGGGAGCTCGCCAGGTACGAGGGTGACGGCCCGCCCCCAGTGAACCACAACGAGGCTGGTCGCCGCGTGTGGTGGGCGAACCGGACTATCGCCGGTGTGGTGGGCTACATCGCCATGGGAGACCATCCTCACCTGAGGTACCCGCACTTTCACCAGCAGCATAGCCACAAGAATGGTGGTGGTGGTGAAGGCCTAGGACGTACTGGGGTCGTCATCCGGGAGCCCCCTCCCCCGCGTGTCGTGAATCCGAGGCCGGAGGATCATCCGCGTGCTACGAGGAAGGGCCGAGGATCCATCCGCGTGCTACGAGTGACGACGACGACGATGACGATTCTGAAGACGACCCAGAAGCTGTGTACTATAGGGCTAGATATGATTATGACTAATTTTTACGTTTTAATATTAATAAATGTCTGGCCACAACAAGTTGCAATACTACCTATTGAGATCGAGAAAGTTCATATCCATATACATATAAGAAGATCATTAAAAATAAAGGTTTCATAATATTGTACATCACCAACATCCACACATGTTAGGGTTTTCTTCTAATCCGTAACCATGGAGCATCTTCCTTATTTAACGGGATGCTTGGGTCATCCTTCACAACGAAGGGCGGAATTTCATGAAACTTATCATAATCGTCTGACATGTCTGTCTTATCCTCCACCCCCACGATGTTTCTTTTTCCTGAAAGAACTATGTGGCGCTTTGGCTCATCGGATGCTGTATTCTTTTGCTTATCTTTCCTTTTTCTCGGTTTGGTAGACATGTCCTTCACATAAAAAACCTGAGCCACATCATTGGCTAGGACAAATGGTTCATCTCTATACGCAAGGTTGTTGAGATCCACTATTGTCATTCCGTATTTCTTGTCTACCTCAACCCCGCCTCCTGTCAGCTTGACCCATTTGCACCGAAACAAAGGAACCTTAAAAAAGGTCCATAGTCAAGTTCCCATATCTCCTCTATGTAACCATAATATGTATCATTTTGCCCATTGTCGTCTGTTGCATCAAATCGGACACCACTGTTTTGATTGGTGATCTTTTTATCTTGGGCGATCGTGTAAAATGTATTCCCATTTATCTTGTACCCTTGGAAAGTCAATATAGTCGAAGGTGGTGACCTGGCCAACAAGTACAACTGCTCTCCAACATTTATGTCATTCATGAGATGTGACTGCAACCAACCGCCAAAAGTCCTCATATGTTCATCTCTAATCCAGGAGCCAGGCTTCCCCAGGTTGTTGGAGTGTACAATATTCTTGTGTTCCTCGATATACGGAGCCACCAAGGTGGAACTTTGCAGAACTGTGTAGTGTGTTTTAGTGAGATAATGTCCGTCCATACATATCCTTGCTTTCTTTCCTAGCGTGCCTTTTCCACTAATTCTACCCTCATGCCGTGATTCAGGAACACTGATGGGCTTAAGGTCAGGAATAAAGTCAACACAAAACTCAATGACCTCCTCTATTCCATATCCCTTGGAGATGCTTCCTTCTGGCCTAGCACGGTTATGAACATATTTCTTTAACACCCCCATGAACCTCTCAAAGGGGAACATATTGTGTAGAAATACAGGACCAAGAATGTTAATCTGATCGACTAGGTGAACTAGGAGGTGAGTCATAATATTGAAGAAGGATGGTGGGAACACCAACTCGAAGCTGACAAGACATTGGACCACATCTTTCTGTAACCTTAGTAGACTATCTAGACTGATTACCTTCTGAGAAATTGCATTGAGAAACGCACATAGCTTCACAATGGGTACTCAAACATTTTCCGGCAAGAGTCCCCTCAATGCAATCGGAAGCAGCTGGGTCATAAGCACGTGGTAGTCATGAGACTTTTGGTTTTGAAATTTTTTCTCCGCCATATTTATTATTCCCTTTATGTTCGACGAGAAACCAGACGGGACCTTGATACTGTAAAGGACTTCAAAAAAGATTTCCTTCTCTTCTTTGGTAAGAGCGTAGCTAGCAGTACCTTCAAACATCTCTAGATGCATGCCGTCTCGGTCTTTTATACGTTGTTGGTCCTGCCGTGCTTCATGTGTATCTTTGCTCTTCCCATACACGCCCAAGAAGACTAGCAGCGTCACGCAAAGATTCTTCGTCAGGTGCATCATGTCAATTGCAGAGCAGACCTCTAGGACTTTCCAATAGGGTAGCTCCCAAAATATAGATTTCTTTTTCCACATGGGTGCATGTCCGACATCGTCCTTCGGAATAGATTGTCTACCAGGACCCTTTCCAAAGATTACTTTTAAATCCTTCCCCATGTCAAATACATCATCACCAGTACGGCGGATAGGCTTACACCGGCTGTCTGCATCACCATTGAAATGCTTACCTTTCTTTCTTAGGATGTGCGAGGGTGGAAGAAAACGACGATTCCCCGGGTACACATTCTTCTTACATTTATCCAAATATATACTTTCAGTATCGTTTAAACAGTGTGTGCATGCATTGTATCCCTTGTTTGTCTGTCCTGAAATGTTACTAAGAGCAGGCCAATCATTGATTGTTATGAACAACAACGCTCGTAGGTCAAATTCCTCCTGCTTGTTCTCATCCCACACACGTACACCTTGTCCGTGCCACAACTGTAAGAGTTCTTCAACTAATGGCCTTAGGTACACATCAATGTCGTTGCCGGGTTGCTTCGGGCCTTGGATGAGCACTGGCATCATAATAAACTTCCGCTTCATGCACAACCAAGGAGGAAGGTTATAAATACACAGAGTCACAGGCCAGGTGCTATGACTGCAGCTCTTCTCCCCAAAAGGATTCATGCCATCTGTACTTAGACCAAACCATAAGTTCCTCGCATCACCTGCAAAGTCCGGAAACTCTCTCTCGATTTTTCTCCACTGCGACCCATCAGCGGGGTGTCTCAACATCTCGTCTTTCTTACGGTCTTCCATGTGCCATCGCAACAACTTGGCATGCTCTTTGTTCCTGAATAAACGTTTCAACCGTGGTATTATAGGAGCATACCACATCACCTTGGCAGGAACTCTCTTCATGCGGCGCTCGCCCTCAACATCACCAGGGTCATCTCGTCTTATCTTATACCGCAATGCAGTGCATACTGGGCATGCATCCAAATTCTCGTACTCGCCGCGGTAGAGGATGCAGTCATTAATGCATGCATGTATCTTCTGCACCTCTAATCCTAGAGGGCAGACAACCTTCTTTGCTTTGTAGGTACTGGCGGGAAGTTCGTTATCCTTTGGAAGCAACTTCTTCATTATTCTCAGCAACTTTTCAAATCCTTTGTCAGTCACACCGTTCTCTGCCTTCCATTGCAGCAATTTCAGTGTGCTACCCAGTTTTTTGTGCCCATATTCACAATTTGGGTACAACAATTTTTTGTGATCCTCTAACATCTTCTTGAACTTCAACCTCTCCCTTTCAGTTACACATTCTTCCTGGGCATCAGCAATGGCCCGACTAAGATCATCATCGGGTAGATCTGATGCCCGTTCTTCATCTTTTTCTTCATCAATGTCTTCCATTGTAGTACCATCGTATTCAGGGTAGTCGTTGTCATTCTCTTCTTCTTCGTTGTCTTCCATCATAACCCCTCTTTCTCCGTGCTTGGTCCAACCATTATAGCCGATCATGAAACCGGACCGAAACAGGTGGCTGTGAAGGACTCTTGAGGAAGAGTATTCTTTATGATTCCGACAGACACCACATGGACAAGACATAAAACCACTCCGCTTGTTTGCCTCGGCCACAAGAAGAAAAGAATGCACGCCTTTAATGAACTCGTTAGAGAGTCGGTCAATGTACATCCATTGCCGGCTCATCTGCAATATATAATTAATTAAGTACATCAAACATAATTATAATTAATTAGTACTAATCTAAAACCAGCAACCGGGACTAAAGATATGATGAACCTTTAGTCTCGGTTGGAGGCACCAACCGGGACAAAATGTGGATGTGGAGACAACATATCGACACTATGTCCTCAGTGGGCAGCACTAAGCCAGTAAATTAAATGCCGACACTATTTTGGGTGGGTGGCAGCACTATGCCAGCGTGAGTGTGTCGACATTATGTCATCAGTGCCTGACACTATGTTGTGCTGCTTAATCTATAAATAGGTATGCATTCTTGTGAAGAACTGCAAGATGGTGTGTGAGACCAGGGACACCACTACGGCGGAGCTTCTGGAAGATGTCTTAGGACCTCGTCCTCAGACATCTTCGAGGAGCTCGCCGTAGAGGCACTCTCTAATATGTGAAATTAGTTAGCTCCACCAGCATACTGATTTAGCTAGAGAAGATATAAACCGAAAGATGGTGTGGGAGAGCAGGGACACCACTACGGCAGAGCTTCTCGAAGATGTCTTAGGATCCCGTCCTTAGACATCTTCGAGGAGCTCGCCATAGAGGCACTCCCTAATATGTGAATTGTGATGTCTTCTTATCAAGCTTTTATGAATTAACCCTATCTTTGTTACAAATTTTTCAGTTTGTTGAACGCAGGTAGACGAAGAAGGATATTTTGCCCAGCTAGCTAGTTAGTTAGAATGATGAACTCACGCATGTGTGTGCTTCTAAAATCAATTTTCGAGACTCTATGTGCCAAAACAAGATATATATTGATAGAATAATCCACATATTGTGATATTGACCTTAGAATTCCTTACATTAATACAAGATAGATAGAATCTAAACATTGATATCATGCTATTACTGCAAAAATTACTACCAAACTAAATCCACAAATCCATCTATAAGATAGAGCATGAAATGAGCTAATATAGCAATGAGAGTTCAAAGGATGAAGTTGCTCACCTTTTAGAACCTTTGGTAGATGGGGCACCACAAAATCTAGACAAATCTTGAGAAAAAAAGGGCATGAACTCGAGCTTGAAGCAAGAAAGAGAGAGAGGAGAGCCACCAGCTTGAATGGTGGCTCAGGCAGGGGAAGAAGAAGATATAGCCAGACCTTTAGCCTTGGTTCGTGTCTAGAACCGGGGCTAAAGGTCCACCATTAGCCCCGGGTCGTGTAACAAACCGGGGCTAAAGGTCTGACGCCCGACCCGGCCTGCCTGAAACCCTTTAGCCCCGGTTTATTACACGACCCGGGGCTAAAGGTCCCGTTCAAACCGGGGCTAGTGTCTGCCACCCCCTGGGGCCAGTTCTAGCCGTTGGACCGGGGTATTAGTCCCGGTTTGTAGCAAAACCGGGGCTAATACCCCTGGACCAAAGGTCAGTTTTCTACTAGTGTATCTTCATACCGATGCTTTAGTTTTCGTGCTATTATTTCTCCTTATAGCTTTCTTTATTGGTTATCATATTGCATTGTTTTAGTATATAGGTTAGGCTTGTGAGTCCTAGCGCATACTTAGAACCACTCTTATACATGTAAACCTTTATAATTGTTTTCTATTTACTACTAGTTTAATTAAATTGATGTTCATTTCTAGGTAACACTAAATTGACAAAGCACGCGTGGGATGCCTTTGCATTAATCATTTGTTCCGTGATTGGTCGTGCTAACCACACGTGGGGGTTGTGGGACCCTCCTTGATTACTACCACAGCTATTCCTATATCTAGATGTCACAAATGTTGCTGCTTTTCAATGAGCATATGCATCGGGAGTAAATAATAGTGCTAGATTGTTTCGGCTCAAACTGTTATCCACATAGTCCCAATCCTTTTTGGCCATGGGATGGAGCTAAAAAGGACATGCGGCAACGGTACAATAGAGCCCTACTATCCAATGAGGCGGGACTCGCTACGGGTCAGGGCAAAATATTCCAGACCGTGCGTAATTGTCACGCCCGCCATCGTACCCTACGTCCTAGGACGGTGGGCTGCGTGTGCTCCATGGGAAATTAGCGTACGCGGGCAGGACCATGCTCTGTGAGAGGCGCTCCCGGCGCGACACGCCTCCGCACACGCCAGGTGGTGGGGCATGTCGATAGTCGAAGTGGCATCACAAACTCTATCTGGATGCGGGTTATCATGGCCGAGAGCCAGGCTGGTGGTGCAGGTCGCATCGAGAGGTATGAGCGGATGCGAGTTATCGAAGTGGAGAGACAACGTGGCATCGTGGACAGTACACACGTGCGGTTTATCATGGTGGAGAGCCATAGAGTACACTATGGACGGCTGCAGCGTAGGATCTAGGCACACGCGGTTTCACGCGGTGGAGAGATGAGCTAGCAGCGTAGCCTATAGACATCCGCGATTTCTCGCAGTCCTCGCTCGAGAAACACGTCTCTCAGAAGTGATGAACGTACGTGAGGATCCGGCAAACTGCCATGCTGCTACTTTCAAAGATATAAGCCTTTGACCTCAACGTGATAGCTATCTGCTCTCCCCTCTCCCACCTCCGACGTGTTTCCTCTCGCTCGCATGGTTAGTCGCATGCATCGATCCGGTGATCATGTCCGGAGCTAGCGCTGCCGCTGACCACGAATGTGAGCAGAAAAATTGCACGGTAAGTTGTTGTCCTCTCTCCTCCCACCTATCTTGAGCGGTGCGCTGGTCGCCGTCATACGTGTTTGTGCCTCTGGTCACTTTTGCGGAGCGGGTGGCGCTGAATCACCATCTTCTTAGGCATAGACATGGTGATGCTTCCTGTGAAGATTCTTGCGACCGCGCCACCCTCCTCACAGGAAGCTGCACACGAAGCATCGCGGTGTCTTTCTGTGTTACTCCGTGCTGTGCATCGGCTCTGACACAACGTCTCGGGATCGCCGGCGACTAGCTTGCACTAACCAGCGTGGATGTAAGGCCTACTCGTGTCTCCTCTCTCCTCCCAAAAACTCTAACCGATGCCTCCTTACTCTTTATCTTTTTCCTATTTTCAGGATCTGCTTCCGGTGGGTTTGTAGACGACAACATTGCTCCCCTCGTTGGACCTGCAGACCACAAGCATCTCCCTCAGGTATGCATCTCGAACCACTTCATCCTCTACCTATGCATGGCCTTCGTATTTCTTTTAGAGCTCGTGTCCTCTCTCATAAACAGGTAATGAGAGTGACCAGAAGAAGCGAGCAGCGTGCATGTACTAGAGTTGGATGATGCCATGGACCTGCAGGTTTGTCTTGTATCTAACCTATCAACAAGCATGTTCACACATTTGTCTCTCAATGGTGAACGTTTTTGTCTGATATTTTGTTCTGATCTCTCATCCTTTTCTTTCTCTTTTTCTTGTTGTGAGCTTTGTTCTCGGTGACCCCTGAGATTTCCTGCAATACATCTCGGTCCGTGCTATACATGAAAATGACTTCGTCTAGTGAAATAAGGACCAAACGTGTTTGCTGCGGTTGAGGAAACGACTGTTGTTCCCGTGGCCGGGATGACCATCCTGTAGCAAGCCCTTCATCGATGCCATTTGATTCCGATCTCCAGGCAGCAATGATGACACAGTGGAAGACATAGCGGTAGAAGCAGTCTACGTAACGTATCTTGCAAATTATCCGATGATGTTTTTAGTGCATGTAGTGTATACGTTTGCCTATAAATATTGTCTGTACTGCTCCATTTTTGTACGATTATTAAATTTGTCTAGAAGAGTTGTGTGTACTTCTCCGGTGTTCTATGATTAATAAGAAATTTTAACGAAAGCATATGTTTGAATCACAAAATCCGTTGTTAGCGTATAAGTGTGTTTAGAGTGTTTAGAGTGCTACTCATGTGATGATGCCCAAGTAATAAATACTTATATTTGGCCAACTTTTTCAGATGTTTTGTAGTCTCTTCTCTCCAAACATTCAATTTTGACGTGTATTTCCGCGTCTTTCTGTTCTAGTTTCTATTCATCTATGCTTGCGTGTTTGATTTCCAAAAATGCTTTGCATGTTCGTGTCTTCCCGTTCTTCTTTTTACCCGACCATAATACTTTACGTGTAGGATCATACTGTCCTAGCCTAGCGCAAAGTGGTGGCTGCGTGTACGGTTAAGAAACCATATGAATGTATAACTAACATCGACTATCTAGTTATTAATTTTTTTGTGTGATCTAGGAGATGGTGTTTCTACTGCTTCGATATTACCAGGAGACACCGCTTCATAAGTCGTGTCGTGGGTATCAAATGTGTGCAAAGTTGCCTCTTATATCATTGTACATGTGTCTTTAGATGTACGTGGCTCATGTGCGCGCACGTTGACCCTAAGAGAAGTTGCGCATGGATGTAGCATGATCATATCATAAGGCGTTCTCCTTACCGGCAAATCCCTAGGGGCACAAAGAGAGATCTATTAATATATACTAGTTATTACATATGATGTGATATGATATTTTTGTGGTAGCCTTCATGCACACATATAGGTGCGGTACGCAGAGCTCTGAACTTCATGTATCTCCAACGACTAATACAGCTTGACCTACGGTCATTGCCATATCAAGATCTCCAACTTATACCAAGTCTTCATGGACTTTAAATGTGAACCTTACCCTCTATGTGAGTTAACTTCCTACCCTATTGACGGTATACTACTTCATACCCCGTCCCATGACCATGATAGGTTCACACCGAGAAGTACAGAGGCAAGGGAGGAAGCTCGAAGCATCAAGCCCGATAAGATGGTGGCTTGGAAGAGGAGACAAAAGAAGCAGAGACAGAAGCAACGGAGTCTCTGGCCCTACTGCCCGGAGTCTCCAGGCTTACACACTAGAGTCTCCGCCCAAGGAATCCACACCAGTCTCCGGCCTACTTCCATGAGCTTCAGGACTCGCCCCATAGTCCACCCCGGAGTTTACCCCGGAGTTTCCGACCACCCCGGAGTCTACGGCCTGAGTGATGGGCCTATGCGGCAAGAGCTGGGCCACGGCTCATGTACACCCCTTATTCCACCCCAACCCTTGTTTTATCCCCAAACTACCCTTGTTTAAGTGGCTGACCTATATGTAGAGCCCACACCCCTTATTGTAACCATAGACATAGATGATAAACTAGAAACCCTTATATGGATCACTTATAGTTATGTCTCATTCCCTTCATGAGAGAACCCTTATATGAATTTGTCATAGTGACGTTTAAGTTGTACAAGGCCTACATCTTGCCTGGCCGTGAGTGTAGATGTCAAGATCGTCTCCAAGGTGATCTTCCTTCTCTGACTAGAATTTATGAGAGCCTGTTGACCGATCTATCCTTGCGAGGATTCTATTGGACCAGTGTTCGCTGCCGGTAACAATTGGCCTTGTATCGTGTTGTGTTTGCGTGTGTTCATCATATTCTTTGCATCGTGGGTGTTCACTCCCGCTACATTCCTCCTTTACCCATGTTTTCCCCTCGATTTTACCACAAGATCCTTGAAGACCAGGCAACCCTTGAGGTTAACCCCTATCGTATAGTGTCAGACGCTTTTGGTTGCCACAGATTTCTCATCCATTTGGTATTTTCCCCATAAATTTGATTTTTTTTTCCAAAAATAGCCCAATTTCGTGTTTTAGAACGATATGAGATTTGAGTGCGTTTTGGTAGGTTTTAATCCATAGATCTGTCACAAAACTTGTTGATCTACCTTCCCCTGTGTTCACATAGCCTAATTCCTTGATCCCCCATCATTTTGAGATTTTCTGCCCAAAACGAGTTCTTGACATTCTACAATCAACCAGGCCAGAATATCTGGAGTTAGTGAGCCCAGAGCGGAGTCTCTAGCTTCCAGGACTAGAGTCTCAACCCCCCATATAGTACATACAACTATTTCAGCTTCCTCACTATTTTGAGCATAAATTTTGCATACAAACTTGAGTTTCGGTGTTATTTAGCTTGTTTCGAAGAGGACAAGGATCTCTACATCATCATCCATGTTGTTCATGCTATCTACTCCAAGAAAATTCCATAAGCATGGAGGAATCCAACAATAAAGGGTGAATATTTTCGATGAAAGGTATTCACATTTTGTGACTTCTCCCCACTTGCATTCCTTTGGGAACTACACTATATTTGTGACCTATAAACACCTATTGAGACTAGTTCCTCCTATGATTTTTTGGGCTTTGCATATTTCATACCTTGTAGAATTCCGAGCAAAAGTGGTAGGCGCCATCTCATATAGTATCGTGTATAGTTATTAGCACAAGGAAGAGGCAAGTGAAAAAGAAAAAAAAGCAAAAGGAAAAAATATATAGAAAAAGAAAAGTAAAGAAAGAAACAAATGCCTAATAGAATAGGAAGCACAAGCTCGATGAATAGCTTGTAGGTGTGGTATTTATTATGCAAATTTTGTAGCCCACCAATTATATGCAATCGAACTAGTGTCTGTCCTTTCACTTGTGTGACACCAACTTATAGTCTTCACTAGGTCCTCATTTGGTTCTTATCTCACTTTTCCGTCGCTCAAGTCCCATTTATCCCACTGTGTGTTTCCTTGTACATATTGCCTATCCTGTGGACTGACTTGATTTTTCTCTTTGTGATCATCGTGGTTCTTTACTTGCCATTACAATATCTTGATTTCGGATTTCTTTTTGACATGCCACTTTCTATACCTATCCACCATTAGCCTTGTGTGTGTGTTTTTCTAGTTAGTGGGATTTAGGTTTTATTAGGGGCGGAGCCAGGATTTGGGCATAGAGGGGGCGAGAAAATTTTCCCAATAGATATTACACAAATATATATTAAGTCGGAAGTTAAAGAAAAAAATCACAATAGATGTTGCACACATATATTGTGAGTCACCAATAAAATTTTGATCAAATTAAGATAATACCGAATTTCCATTTGACAGAGAGTTAGATCCTATTAGATTGTAGAGTGATTTTTTTTGCAGGAGTTACACTCAAAAGATAATATAGAATGTCCATTTGACAGAGAGCTAGATCCTTTTAGATTGTAGAGTGAAATTTTTGCAGGAGTTTATTCTCAATGGATATTATGTTGTACTACCAAAAATTCTTCTAATAGACATTTTTTTATTTGGAAAAGAATAAATTTTACCTTTGATTAAACTTTTGGCTTCTGCAAATTCACATCAGGAGAAAATGAAGTATGTAATTTATCACAGGGATCCATAAAATACTAACTACACGATGTACCTAAGGCGAGAGGCGTTCAAAAGATGGATAGTAGACAGGCGGCGACATGCAGCAGCCGTGCTCGGCGCCATCACGGTGAACCTTTTTAGGTGACCCGTTGCCCCCTCTGTGGCGGCTGCTTATGCCCTAGTGTTGGCAGGTGATGGCGATTAACCGAGAGGAACCGGAACTCCAAAAGTGGAAGAGTGAATTGATAGTCCACTCGATAACAGGCTTGTTGTGTTTGTAGTGCATTTATCGATAGTAGACTAGGTTTTTAAGGAGATAGCCTATAGTTTAGCTGAGTAGTAATTTGTATGGGCTAATGTTGGCCTATTGGGCTTGCTATAGCATACTTCAGGGAGCTACACTTCTATTTCTTTTGCCTGACAGCCGAATACTAATCGCAAACTGCTGTATATATCATGCTTACAACTAGTAGCCAATACGTAGATTTATTGAGGGGGACTGGACGTTAGGGGGGTCTAGCCCTTGCTAGCCCCCTTGTCTCTGCCCGTGGGTTTTTCACCACTTTGCTTGGTTTTTATTGCTCTCAAGTGTGCCCACCTGCACAATACTATTTTCCAACGTAAAGTATGGTGTGGCGTTGATTCCCTAACACCCACTACCACTTCCATATACACCACTTGGTCTTCTGAATCATGTCTAAGGACTCCAGAACTGATGAGGATATATATGAAGATTCCGTGATGAGCCACCATGACTATGACTCCACAAGTATAGATGACATGACAGAGCACTACACCGACAATGGCTTCTCATGCTTGGAGGATCCGGAGCACTACACCTACAATGGCTCCACATGCAGGAAGACATGGATCACGACATCAACTATGGATCCTCAAGCATGGAATACTTGGATATCTATATCAACAATGGATCCTCATGCATGCTTATGTGATATGTAGTACTACAACAACAATGACTCCCCAAGCATGGACGACTTCGAGTGCGACATCAATGACGCCTTTCCAAGCATGGAGGACATGGTGACATTCCTCCACTGCTTGTATTTGGAAGACTTCTACGCCACACAAGCGGAGGCGCATCATCAAGAAACCATGACCTACAAGTATAAGCATGCTACACCAGGGGCACTACTTACTTCGATGATCCACCCCACGTCCACAACATGTGCGTTCTCCTCCACCACCTCCAAGGAATCAAGCGCCACCACCTCCAAGGAATCAAGCACCACCACCTCCAAGGCATCAAGCGCCACCACCTCCAAGGAATCAAGCACCACCACCTC
Organism: Avena eriantha; assembly: GCA_910589775.1. Taxonomy (NCBI): domain Eukaryota; kingdom Viridiplantae; phylum Streptophyta; class Magnoliopsida; order Poales; family Poaceae; genus Avena; species Avena eriantha. Next base: position 324,782,946 of record OU342745.1, on the reverse strand, counting down.
CAAGGCATCAAGCACCACCTCCTCTAAGAAGTGTGGTGCCCCAACATCATCTTCAACAAGAGGCTCCATGAAATAAGAATCTTCATCGACATACTTCCTCTCATGATAATTGACACCATAAAAAGGATACCTGACGTTGTCAAAGGCATCTTCACCATAGCGATGAAGATTTTATGATGAGCGCCATCCATAATGCTCAAGAACACAACACAAGCATAAGACAAGTACATATGCATATGATCATCATCATGGAGGCATCACGTGAAGAATCAAGAATGTTGCCAACATGACCCATCATCAAGGCACACCAATGATCTTCGTCACCATATTGCATGCCTTGATGATAAAGTAAGAACAAGGAACCTAAGGCATCTTCGCCTAGAGGGCTTCCTAGAGGATAACGAAGCAAGCCTTATTCCACGCCACCATGTGACTTTCCCTTCACCAAAGGAGGTGCATGAATTTGAGCAAACCAAGCCTATACCTATAGTCTTGAGTGATGATGTGGTACCAATCCCATGTGAGTATGAGAGTCACTTAGCCCACTTGAGTGAGAGTAAAAGTGAGATGAGTGACTCCACCACATATGAGATTGGGTGCTTCCACTTGAAGGGCATGAGTGATACACTAAGTGAGTTGAGAGTGGTAGTTTATGGTTCAAGGGAGGGCATTATAATTTCTAATGACTTAACCACTACCTCTAGTGTGTTTTCTCATGATGTGCTAGGTTAGATGAATCAAGAAGCCATAAGGTGGTTCACTAATCCATTATTTGGAGACGATGAACAAGTCAGTCACAAGGAGGCACCGACTACTACAACACCCACTTCTCATGAGAGGGACTAAAAAGGTAAAAATAAGGGTGTTTATGATGAGAGTGTCCTACTAGTGGACTTGCATACTTATGATGATATGGACATAGACATGTTATGCCACAAACACATCATTTTTTCCATTCTTGAGTGCAATGATGACAAAAGTGCTTGTTGTGTTGTGACAAACTTGATGAAAAATTTCTATTTCCATCGGCAACCATGCTATTGCTTTGGATATGCTTTGTCATGATTGTTATTCAATTTCTCCTGTTGCTTGCGACAATTTGAACAATTTCTCTTCCAATTTTTTTGCTTGCAATAATACTTATGGTTTAAAACGAGATTTCCCACATAGCATTCTCAACCTTTAGAGATTTTTATGATTGACATGATAAGCATGTTCCCCGCTTGCATATTCACCATACATATAACATACACTTGATTGACACTAATGGTCATGTGCACAAGAAAAGATACATCATGATGGGTGATGTGATTATGTACCATGCACACACCTTCTTCCTTTTATCTATGTTGTGTGTATCTACCCGCACTATAATGTCAACCTAGATTGAGAATGAGTTGACAAAAAGATCTCTTGAGAGCATCCCCCTGTAAGTTCAAGATCGAACCCAGCTCTAATACCTTTTGCATACTTTGCATCTTTCAAGTTGACAAGATTCTATTTTTTACAGTTTGATTGCAAGCACGTTGATGGCATTCCTTACTATTGTGACAATCATGTTTCATTATTATTGGATACTGATGCTTTGTGCATTGCAACAACAAAAGTAACAATTTATCTTCCCGATGTTTTATGTGCAACCATAATGCCATTATGAGAACTAGACTTCTCTCTGCGCACCCGGGACGCGATCGTTAGACAAAATATTTGACTATATATCTACAACAGGTTAACACGGACGTTGAATGGTGTGTAAGCATTAAAATAGCATACACATGTGCATGTCTCGCGGAATCTCTACATTGTTCCAGAGCGCAGATACTGAAGTTCATGACAGGAGCTAGAGAAATCATTAGGTGACATGATTAAAGAGAAGTTTTAGATCATGGTGAAGGAGGAAGATGTTGACACGGTCGAAGGGTTCATGGTTAAGAAAAAAACATAGCCATGATTTTTTAACAAAAAATCGATGATAAGATTGGAAAAATACGGATGGACATATTCTTGTGGTCGAAGCTCTGTCACGCTCACAACTTGTGACCAAAAAAGATCGCTAATGCAAGGCATCTCAGCTGGGTATATAAACTGGTAGGGCTCCCCTTAAACTAGCGCGGTGGGACAAAAACATCCCACACTATTCCATGTAATTCCACGATGAATAGAATGTCACAGTTTATTAGCCCACCGTTTTTACCACGTGGAATGAAATATTGCAGAGCACGACCTGCTAGTAAACCATTAGAGGCCATAAGCCTATTGGGAAAAACGCGACGAGCAAAATGTTTGAGCCCCATCAGTTTGTTATTCAAAATGTGTCATGTATAGTCTGATCGCTTCTCTTTTCATTGTTTCAATGGAACCACACGTGTACTAGAATGCTTTAGACCATATGTTTGTGTTGGGTTCACGACATAGAAAACAAAAAATTCCTACGATGGGAACTACAAAGCACCAAGATCTATCTACCTAGATACAAGCAACAAGTGGATATACATCCATAGAGAAGATACCCTTGAAGTACGACAAAGTGTTACGAGGTTGGACTCGTGGATGATGTAGTCATACACTTGCCGATCTCAGGATCGAGAGGAAGTCCAGCGCCGCAACTCAGCAGCATCCGTGATCGCACACACATCCGGTCCACTGATACGTTGCAAACGTATCTATAATTTTTGATGTTCCATGCTTGTTTTATATCTACTTTCTTATGTTTTGTCCATACTTTGGAGTATTTCTATACACTTTCTTGGACTAACCTATTAACAAGAAGCCACAGTGCCAGTTGCCTGTTTTTTGCTGTTTTTGGTTCCAGGAAAGTTAGAAAAATAAATATTCTCGGAATTGGACGGGACAAAAGCCAAAGTCGATATTTACCGGAAGACTCACGTAGCCAGAAGACGAGATGGAGAGGGGCCAGGGGCTGGCCACACCACCTGCTGGCGCGGGCCAGGCCAGGCCGCGCCAGGGGGTGGTGTGGGCCCCTCCGGCACCCCCTAGGTCTCCCCTCTCGCCTATAAGAAGCCTCCCGATGCATAAACCCACGGGGGTCAATCAGAAATCCACGAAAAGTTCCGCAGTGCCGCCGCCACCGAAGGGGAGATTCGGGGGATAGAAAGTCTCTGTTCCGGAACCCTGCCGGGATAAGGAAGTGCCCCCGGAGCTATCTCCATCAATCTCCACCGCCATCTCCATCACAATTGCTGATTCCCATGATGAGGAGTGATACATTGCAAATGTATCTATAATTTTTGATGTTCCATGCTTGGTTTTATCTACTTTCTTATGTTTTGTCCACATTTTGGAGTACTTTTCATATGATTTCTTAGACTAACCTATTAACAAGTGCCACAGTGCCAGTTGCCTGTTTTCTGCTGTTTTTGGTTCTAGGAAAGTCAAAAAATGAATATTCTCGGAATCGGACAGGACAAAAGCCAAAGTGCCTATTTTTCCGGAAGTCATCAGATGCCAGAATACGAGACGGAGAGGGGCCAGAGGGCGGCCACACCACCTGGCCGCGTGGCCAGGCTTGGCCCACGCCAGGGGGTGGTGTTGATGCAGCCCGTCCTACGGACGCCTCTACATCTACACCAACAAGTCCCCAAAGTGGACCCATGACTCGTGCCCGAGCCAAACTCCTACAAGCTAAGGTGAACTCACTCCTCTCCTCGTGCCAATTTGATACCTCCTTGGATGGCGTGCTACTTCATACATCTACTCTGTGCATCATCAGGTACGAATCCCCACCGCGTCGACCCACGAGCCCTGAAGCTGCACCTGAGCTGAAGCTGCCAGAGCCGGAGTTTCCGCCCGAATCCAGTCGGAGTGTCCGGCGCGACTCAGCCGGAGTGTCCGGCCTACCCCTCGCCCCGTCTGGACTCGGACATTCTGTGTGCCAGTTCGGACACTGCCCGGACACTGCCCGGAGTGTCCGGCCACCCCAGACTGTCCGGCCGTTCCGACCCGGACTGTCCGGCCTGAAGATGGGCCTACGAGCCTAGCTGCGCCCTATGGCCCATGTACCCCTCTACTTCGCCCAAAACTGTACTTTAATGCCTGAATTACCCCTAAACTTGTGGTTGGCCTATATATAGCCCCCACCTCCATTGTAAACCCTAGGCTTGATATTGGAATTAGTGGAAACCCCATTGTGGGTATATCTAATTCTTGCCTCATGCTCCTTGACTAAGGAGCACCAATATCCCGAAATCTCGTTGGAGTTTGCATCGTGCCTCCGCGTTGTACAAGGCCTAGGCATCAGTGTCCCTTTGCCTAGACGTCAAGATCTCACTGAGTCTCCCATCTCGCCGTGCCAGTTCGAGAGAGAGTCCTCCGCCCGACGCCGATCCTAGGGATTGCGCCGGACCGGTCACTGCCGGCGTGAGCTATTGGTGTTTATCGTGGTTGTGTGTGTGTGTGTGTGTGTTCATCGTGTTCTTCGTGCGTGTGTTCGTCGTGTTCATCCTTCCCTCCTTCCCCCGCACTCCACCCTTGATTTGAAAGGGAATCGTGAAAGATCGGGCCACCCTAGAGGTTTTCCCTCAACATATTGGTACCAAGAGCTTCGTTGCTCACGATTTCCCCCACAAATTTTTCTTCTATCCACCAAAAATTCAAAAATCCCCACAAAAATAGCCCATATTTGCCTTTGGATCGATCTCTTGATTTGGAGTGTTATTTGTGGTTTTGATCCGACCAAACCTTGGCTAAGGAGTTGGTCTAGCTTTATCCTGCGTTTCCCCAGCCGGATTTGGCCAGTTTTTCACGGATTTGAGGCCCGAAGGCGAGGATTTCCGCTCAAGAACACGAGCAGGAAACCCGCGTCGGAGTGTCCGGCTCGTACCAACCGGAGTGTCCGGCCAGACCGGAGTATCTAGCCCAGACAGACTGGAGTGTCGGATTGTAACGCCAGTTGTGCCTCATTTTTGCATTAGCTAATCTCCTTTGTTTTCTCGTGTCCCGTGTGCGTGTCAGCAACTACCAGCAAGCTTCCGCATCATCAACTTCCGCGCTCATCGACACCACGGACCACGAACATCATCCCGCACCACCGACGCCAAGTTCATCATCAAAGAAGGTATAACTTGCGTCACCTTGTTAACCCCCATCTTCCTTTGTGTGTACCTATCCCATGAGAGTGGCTCATCTTGTGTTTGCTTGAGCATTGTGCATTTGTCCTTGGATAGTGAGAGTGCAAGAGCAATATCAAGTGTGACTAGGTAGCATCAAGGGAGAGCAAAAAAAAGATATAAAGAAAAAGCAAAAGAAAAATAGTCTCCCATTGCCAAAGAGAGTCTAAAATCTTGTAAGCAAGAGAGAAAGAAGAGCGCCCAAGGCAAGTGCACAAATCCTTTGCTCACTTTTCCTCTTTGCAAATGAGCCACGGTCTCTCCTTGCATTGGCACAACAACGAGCTTAGTCTTCGTTACGACATTTTGTTTTCTCATTTTCATAGTCGCGTCAATCCCAACTTTCTCCACGTGTGTGTACATAGTCGTAGGTTCCCATCACCCTTTTGAGTTGTTGACCTTCGCCTTTGACTTGAGTTTTGTTGGATTTTACCCACTTATGACTATCCCTTTTCTTTTGGTTGGTTCTTTGGCTTTCCACAATTCTAACCTACCACCAACAAGCTTTTGAGAGTTAGTTCTTTCTTTAGTGTGAGTTTTCTTTGCATTTCCACTTTGCCCGCTTATAGCTCTCACTTGTGGTTTCTAGTTTGGTGCAATCCCCAATGTGAGGTACAAGGCTAACACCACCATATTCCACTTCCATATACAATACTCGTGTGTTTTGCATGATGGATAGGCACGGTGAGACGAGCCAACCACCTCCCCAAGAAGAAGATCAAGGTCCGTACATGACGCGTGCAAGTCACTTCATCGTCCGCCAAGAGTTCCGTGAACGTTGCCAAGCACTTGAGACGCCACAAGATGAACAATTTGGCGAGACACAAGCCGAGTTCAAGAACATCGACAACCGCTTCGACGGCCTCGAACGACAAATGCATGCAATGCATCACAACTTCGGCCACCAAAATGAAGCGCTCCAACGCTCTGTTGCCGAAACAAATGACAATCTTCGACGCATAATCGACGGCATGGCAAGACCACATTCACGCGCATCAAGATCTTCAAGTTCTTCACATCGTCATGCACCTCTTCCACAAGATCTACATCAAAGTGCTCAAAGACGCAATGATGCCCCCGTGGTTGAAGATGGAACCTCTTCGAACTATGTACCTTCCCCACGGCACGTTGCAACAGCAAGCTATGATGGTGACATCTCTTCAAGGCCACGAGCAAGGCAAGAAGCACACCGTCATCACGTAAGGGCACTAGTGATTCAACAAGAGCAACCACAAGAGCAACCGCAAACGCAACTGCAAGTGCAACCGCAAGTCTACCACCATCGACCGCGGCACATACTTGACACAATGAGTGATGACTCCAATTTGGAGAATCAAGCTCGTCATCGACGTGAAGCTCTCCAAGATCCTCCTCCTCGTCATCAACGTCATGGACATCAACAACGACACCATGGTCATCACGCGGTGCCTCCTCCACATCAACAAAACTTGGAGCGTCAAGTGATACAAGTTGAGCGACGCCCACCACGTCAAGAGGCTCATGACCATGTTCTTCACCGTGAGGCCCATGTACCTAACCAACACCACCAACCGAGGAACGACCCTCCTCTTCATCATCAACCGCGTCAAGAGGCTCCACACCCTCGCCACCATGAGGCTCAAGCGCCTCAACCACGTCAACAGCCACGCCAAGAGCAAGAGCAAGCTCCTCCTCAACAACAATATCAAGAGCAAGCTCCGCAACAAGGATGCGAGAACCAAGTTCCACCTCCCCAACTACAAGATCATCAACAAGGTCACCAAGCTCGTCGCAATGACCGCAACGATGAAGAAACTTTTGGCAAGCTCAAGTTCACAATGCCCAAGTTCACCGGATCCAATGACCCCGAAGAATACCTCTTGTGGGCACTCAAAGTCCACAAGATCTTCCGCATACACAACTATAGCAACGAGAAGATGGTCTCCATGGCTTCGCTAGAGTTTGATGATTACACCAACCTTTGGTGGGAACAAGTTCAAGTCGCTCGTGATGCAAGACAAGAGCCGCCAATCACAACTTGGCATGACATGAAGGCTCACATGAGATCCCGGTTTGTCCCCGCGCACTACACGCGTGACCTCTTCAACAACCTTCAAGCTCTTCATCAAGGGACAAAGACCGTTGAAGAATACTTCAAGGAAATGGAAATCAACTTGATTCGCGCCAACATTGATGAGCGCATGGAGCAAACAATGGCACGTTTCCTTATTGGCTTGAATCACCCAATCAAGCGCATCGTCGAGTTCCAAACATACAACACCATGGTTGAGCTTGTGCACATCGCAACAAAGGCTGAACGTCAAGTGCAAGAGGACATCAAGTACAAAAATCCTAAGACGTACTTCACCTACAAGCAAGCTTCAACCCCTACACCAACAACTTTCAATGGTAGCTCCTCAAGTACCTCCAAGCCTTCCTTCAAGCCCACACTTCCTCAAGGAAAACTGCCCCCAAGTGGCAAACAAGCAAATAGTGATACACCTTTCAACGGTGAATGCTACAAGTGTGGAGGTAAAGGACACAAGTCGGCCAAATGTGGAAACAAGAAAGTCTTGTTCATCCATGAAAATGTTGATGAAGAGTACTTGAGTGAAGATGAGTTTGATGCCTGTGTCAAAGGAAGCAATGGCAAGGCAACGAGTGGAAGATGATCAAGAACTCCTCATGTGTGAGCATGACGCAAGTCCATCGCTTGTCGTCACAAGGATCTTGAACACTCAAGCACAAGAGCATGAAGACCAACGCTAAAATATCTTACAAACACGAGCCGACATCAACGTCAAATCTATCAAGGTGATCATTGACGGAGGGAGTTGTCACAACCTTGCTAGAACCGAGTTGTGTGAGAAGCTCAACCTCACCCTACATCCACACAAGCACCCCTACCATGTGCAATGGCTAAGTGACCAAGGGTCCGTGAAGATCAAGCATACCGTATTGGTCGCCTTCGCCATTGGTCCTTAAAAAGATACGGTGGAGTGTGATGTGGTTCCTATGACAGTTTGCCACATGCTTCTTGGTCGACCATGGCAATTTGACAAGGCTGCTTAACATGATGGTCGCACCAATATATACACCTTCAAATGGCTCAACAAAACATGTGTTTTGCAACCGATGACTCCTAGCCAAAAAATTGCGAACAATGCAAAGGCTTTAGCGAGGGCGCAAAGCACAACACCTACTTGTGAGAAGAGCGGTGAGAGAGAGAACCACCTCATAGTGAGTGAGAGCCACAAGCCAAATTCGAGTGGAAAAACTAAGAGTGTCCTCCTTGCCACCAAAAGTGAGATGAGAGATGTTTGGAACAACCCATCCATCTTGCACTATGTCCTCCTTTGCAAGGGACTAGCGCAAGGAACTAATGAATTAACCAATGTTCCTCCACTTTGATGAATGTTTTGCAGGAATTCAAGGATGTGTTCCCCGAAGAGCTTCCACATGGACTACCTCCTCTTCGCGGCATCGAACATCGAATTGACCTCATCACCGGTGCACCACTTCCCAACCGCGCCGCTTACCGCACGAACCCGGAGGAGACGAAGGAGATCGAACGTCAAATCAACCAACTCGTCTCCAAAGAATCTCATGGTGGAGGCCTTATGGGTCACTTTGGTCGCGACAAGACATTGGACATGCTCTCCAATCACTACTTTTGGCCCAAGATGAAGCGTGATGTGGAGCGCTACGTTCAACGATGCACGACATGTGTTCAAGCTAAGTCGCAAGCTAATCCCTATGGTCTTTATATGCCATTGCCTATTCCTCATACACCTTGGTCCGACATTAGCATGGATTTCGTGTTAGGATTGCCTAGATCTAAGCATGGTCATGATTATATATTTGTTGTTGTGGATCGTTTTTCCAAAATGGCACACTTCATACCGTGCCATAAGACCGACGATGCTTCACATGTTGCAAATCTGTTTTTCAGGGAAATCTTCCGTCTTCACGGTGTGCCAAGGACAATCGTCTTCGACCGTGACGTCCAATTCAGGAGCTACTTGTGGAAGACCCTCATGGCCAAGCTCGGCGTCAATCTCCTCTTCTCATCCGCATCACATCCTCAAACTGATGGCCAAACCGAAGTTGTCAACCGAAGCCTCAGAACTCTCCTTCGTGTGTTGATCAAGAAAAACTTGAAGGATTGGGAGGAATGCATTCCACACGCCGAGTTCGCCTATAATCGAGCCAAGCACTCAACAACCAAGATGAGTCCATTCATGATCATCTATGGTTTCGAGCCCCTCACCGCGCTCGACATCCTACCACTACCTCTCCATGAGCGCACGAACATGGACGTCGAGAAGGGCGCACAAGCTATGAAGAAGCTTCATGAAGAAACAAGAACTACTATCGAACAACAAGTCCTTCACCAAGCTTCAAGGTTAAACAAGGACAAGAAGGAGATGATATTTGAAGAAGGTGACCTTGTGTGGATACACCTAAGCAAGGACTGCTTCCCCAAGGAATGTGACTCCAAGCTCAAGCCAAGAGGAGATGGTCCCTTCAAGGTCCTCAAAAGAATCAACAACAACGCCTACATCATCGACATACCGACCTCCAAGTACCTTGCAAGCAATACATTCAATGTCAAGGATCTCTCACCCTACCATGGAGATGTTCAAGATGATATCCATGAAGAGTCGAGGACGACTCTTTCCCAAGGGGGGGAGATGATGCAGCCCGTCCTACGGACGCCTCTACATCTATACCAACAAGTCCCCAAAGTGGACCCATGACTCGTGCCCGAGCCAAACTCCTACAAGCTAAGGTGAACTCACTCCTCTCCTCGTGCCAATTTGATACCTCCTTGGATGGCATGCTACTTCATACATCTACTCTGTGCATCATCAGGTACGAATCCCCACCACGTCGACCCACGAGCCCTGAAGCTGCACCTGAGCTGAAGCTGCCAGAGATGGAGTTTCCGCCCGAATCCAACCAGAGTGTCCGGCGCAGCCGGAGTGTCCGGCCTACCCCCGCCCCATCTAGACTTGGACATTCTGTGTGCTAGTTCGGACACTGCCCGGACACTGCCCAGAGTGTCCGGCGACCCCGGACTATCCGGCGTTCCGACCCAGACTGTCCAGCCTAAAGATGGGCCTGCGAGACTAGCTGGGCCCTATGGCCCATGTACCCCTCTACTTCGCCCAGAACTCTACTTTAATGCCCGAATTACCCCTGAACTTGTGGTTGGCCTATATATAGCCCCCCACCTCCATTGTAAACCCTAGGCTTGAAATTGGAATTAGTGGAAACCCCATTGTGGGTATATCTAATTCTTGCCTCATGCTCCTTGACTAAGGAGCACCAATATCCCGAAATCTCGTTGGAGTTTGCATCGTGCCTCCGTGTTGTACAAGGCCTAGGCATCAGTGTCCCTTTGCCTAGACGTCAAGATCTCACCGAGTCTCCCATCTCGCCGTGCCGGTTTGAGAGAGAGTCCTCTGCCCGACGCCAATCCTAGGGATTGCACCGGACCGGTCACCGCCGGTGTGAGCTATTGGTGTTTATCATGGTTTTGCGTGTGTGTGTTCATCGCGTTCTTTGTGCGTGTGTTTGTCGTGTTCATCCTTCCCTCCTTCCCCCGCACTCTAGCCTCGATTTGAAAGGGAATCGTGAAAGATCGGGCCACCCTAGAGGTTTGCCCTCAACAGGTGTGGCCAGCCCAGGCACCCCCTCGGCCTCCCCTTCCGCCTATATATTGCCCTCGGGACGATAACCCTAAGTACCCGATCAGAAATCCACGAAAAGTTCCGCTGCACCGCCGCCACCAAAGGGGAGATTCGAGGAACAGAAAGTCTCTGTTCCGGCACCCTGCCGGGACGGGGAAGTGCCCCCAGAGCCATCTCCATCACCATTGCCGATTCCCATGATGAGGAGGGAGTAGTTCTCTCTCGAGGCTGAGGGTTCTACCGGTAGCTATGTGTTCATCTCTCTCTCTATGCATGATCTTATTGAGATCGTGAGCTTGTAATCTATAGATCTACCTTGCTACTCAAGTGCTTTAATAGATCTCTGCTCTCCCCATGTGTGTGAAAGTGACATCATTCTCACCATGGTGGCACTTAGGCAAGAGATTACAAATACTTGTTATGAGTTATATTTGGAGTTGGATGTCTTTATGAAATTGTGGTGTTTGTTGGACTCATCTAGTACTCAAGGGGACAGTGTGGGGTTTTCTAGATGGGAAAGGCTTACTTTGAGGTGTGCTGTTATAGCCCTACCATGGATTAGAGTGTCCAACTGGAGAGTAGTTAAGAGTAGTATCATAAAGAGAAGATATTTATATGAGAGTGTTCACTAGTGAAAGTATGATCCCTAGGCCTTGTTTCTAAGTATTGATACACCGTTTGCATTTAGATTTGTTACATGTTTGTTTGCTTCCATCCTTATTTAAGTTTTCCTTTAGTATTTTCCACGCCATCAAGCTATCTTATATCACCGTTACCACTTATAATTATCCATACCACTTGTATTTCACTATCTCTTCACCGAACTAGTGCACCTATACACCTAAAAAGTGTATTGGGTGTGTTGAGGACACACGAGACTTCTTGTATCTTGATTGCAGGATTGCTTGAGAGGGAATACCTTTGACCACTTCCTCCCTCAGTTTGATAAACCTTGGGTGATCCACTTAAGGGAAAACTTGCTGCTGTTCTACAAACCTCTGCATTTGGAGGCCCAACAACTATCTACAAGAATAGAAGTGCGTAGACATCAAGCTATTTTCTGGCGCCGTTGCCGAGGAGGTAAGGTAAAAGGTATTCACACCGGCGGATTAAAGAAGAAGAACGTCCCACGGAAAACGCCTATTCTCCGGTGTGAGTGCTCGAAGTTATTTCCTTTAGATTCTACAATTTTTTCTTTTTGTTTCTTGTTTTCACTAGTTAGGCTTAATGGAAAACAACAACAAAAATAGAGAGCTTTATAGTATTTATCTTGAGTTAGGACATGAAGTGTTTGAAGAGAAAATTTAAAATCCTATGGAACTTTATTTGCATGCTAATAAAAATGTTGTTAGTATGAATTCTTTGGACACCATTATTGCTAATGCTATGGAAAAGTCTAAGCTTGGGGAAGCTAGTTTTTATGAAAATGACCTTTGTAGTTCCCTAGCTTTGGAAGATAGCTATTTTGTTGCTTATGATGATACTATGCCTCCAATATATGATGATTACAATGATGAATATGATATTTTCAGTCCACCTACTATTGAGGAGAAAATTAATAATGATTACAATATGCCTCCTATATTTGATGATTATGGTGATGAGAATAATAATGATAGCTATTTTGTTGAATTTGCTCCCACTACAATTAATAAGAATGACAATGTTTATGTGGAGAGTATTAATTCTTTTATGCATGTGGCTCATGATAAGAATGTTTGATGTGATTGTTATATTGTTAATTTTATTCATGATGCTACTGAAAGTTATTATGAGAGAGGGAAACATGGTTCTATGTATCTCAATAATATTAAGTTTCCCCTCTTTATGTTGAAAATTTTGAAGTTGCACTTGTTTTTCTTTCATATGCTTGTTTCTTTGTGCTTTCATGACTTTTTCCTTTACAAGATTCCTATGCATAGGAAGTGGGGTAGACTTAAATGTGTTTGGAATTTGCTTCTTGATGCTCTATTTTACTTCAATTCATATTTCTTATGTGAGCATCTTCTCAAACTATCATGCCTAACTTAAAGGCGTTAAAGAAAAGTAGTTATTGGGAGATAACCCAAAAGTGTTAGATGAGTCTTGGAAGTTATTACATCAGTAATAACCGCTCCTTATCCTTTTTATTTGCTTTTTGTGCCAAGAGTAACCTCTAATAAGAGAGAAGTAATGATTGGGAAAGTTGCTGTCCCGAAACAGATTTCTGTGCTTCACCGTAAAAATTCTAGTAAAATCTCTGAACGTCTTTTTGAGGCGTGAATTTTTGTGCTTCTGCCCCAGGTTGTTATCTAACTTTTGTTAGTTCAATACATTTCGATTTGAGCAACAGATGGGCTTCTAAAAAATTCGTCTTTACCTGCTGGTCTGTTTTGACATATTTCTGCCATTTTCTGCATTTGCTTCTTGTTGGTTCCTTTTTGAGTTCTTTTGGGGAATTGAGCTTTTTGAGGGAAGTCCTACAGTAGCTAGTGTTCTAATGGAAGTTTATTTGGTGTTATAACTGAACCTTAAGACTTATTTATCTTGAGTGCATTAATGTTGCTAATAAAGATTGTGTGAAGTTTTGTATGAAGGAAAAATTTCAGGTGTATGGAAGGAATGAGTAATGAGATGAAGGATGGACTAAATCTCAAGCTTGGGGATGCCACGCGTGTCACCCCAAGAAATATCCAAGAAGTACAAGCGTCAAAGCTTGGAGATGCCCAAGGCATCCCCTTCTTCATCAATAAAAATTCCAGGTTTCTTCCAAATGCTTCATTTTTATTGTTTCATGCAGAGTTGTGTTTTTCTTGGAGCGTCTTCTTTTTCGTTTTCGTTTTGGTTTTAGTTTGCTTTGGTTTGCTTAGTTTGCTGAATAAATTGGTTGTACCCCCTCTTTCATACTTTGGTTTGCAAATAGTTTGGTTTGGTTTGGAAAAGAGTAGGAAAGTTCATGCTTAAGTGGTAAAAACAGCTTGTTTTTTGACCGTGGCCTATGCTTTGTCATGCCATGCTTGATATTGTTTTGGCTTTATGCTTAGTATTATTTGCTGTAGCATGACATGTTATAAACAATTGAGATTTCTTAATGTGCCTTGGATGAATCATGCGTTGTTTTAGCATATTAAAGCATAGTATAGTGGTATTCTCCTTTGATGCTTTATTTGGGTTGACTTGGCGCATGCTCACACCATGTTATGACTATCCAAAGTAACCATAGCTCTCTTAGTTTGTCGCTCCCAGTATTTTGCTAGACTCCACAACCAAGTATGAGTTCCACTCATGCATCCAACTCCCTAAACCAAGTTATTCCAAAGAGTCCACCATACCTACCTACTAGCTTATGCTATTCCAAGTATATTCATGCTTTTGTTTATCTTCCAAATTAAACTTGTTATGAGAAAACTAGTGATTAAAGCTCTCACGAACTTTATGGCACACTTTACTTTTCTGCATTTAATAAACTTTAACCATTGGGTCCTTCTTTGTTGCGTATATGCTTGCGCTTTAGAAGTTGAAATTAGCAGAACCATGTATCATGGGGAACGCTTTCAACATTGCACTTGTACTTTGTACCCCGTTGATATCATGTTCTTTTGCTTACGGATCCCGGCGGTGTGAAATAAAAGTGGAACTTGTAAGATCATGGAGTTTGTATGTGTGTTAGAGAAACTCCTAGGCCGCTAGCCTACGCCATGCCTAATCATGGTGGAAACTTGCAGAAAACCATAATGAGCACTCTATGAAGCATCCTCAATAAAAACCTATGCAAATAGCAAATAAAAAGATCGCTGAGATGCTCATTGTCTGCTTGCCTTGTCATTTTGATTATGGGATAACTCATGTATCATGTGCAAGGGGTACCCCGTTGGCGGTTCTTAATGATACACATGTACTTACAATGACAAGAGCTTACTCGTGACTGAAGTTGAGTAGCATGAGGATCGGTCTTCGTAAGTAAGGGGCATGAGATTTCAGTTTATAACTTGTCAAGCATATCCTCTTAGTTGTGTCACTTTAACCTTAATCACCCTCAAGATGCTTATGATAGGGGAAATGAGAGCTGAAAGCTATAAGTACCATAATTTTTGGAAGCTCTTTATGAGACTTGAATCCCTACTTCCTTTTATAAAGGCCTTTCTTCCACCATTATATTGAGTCTCCACCTTCTACCTTTATGCGCCTACTTTGAGAGCATAGTGGCCATTCTTAGTTCTATGTGCATTGTCCCAAGACTAGTTGATTGATGCATAACTTGATATTGCTTGTTTTAAACTATTGTATCTAGTCACTCTTATGAACTTTGAAGGTGTCCTATGCATTTATATTTGCTACTCTATTGAGGGACAAGCTGAATACTATTATGCTATGTTTTCTTTATATGAAACAAACAAACGTCTTGCAAAGCATTGTTATTCATGAATCTTTTGTTTGTGCCTTTTCATGTTGCATCATAGTTTCTTTGTCTTATTGCTAGAACTTTATATTTCATGTTATGATTGAAGTACTATGATCCCAGCTTTGAATGTTTTACAAATACTTTGATCAAGTTTATGATGGTGCGTATCACCTCAAAAATTATTCTTTCTTTTTATCACTTACCTGCTCGAGGACGAGCAGGAGTTAAGCTTGGGGATGTTGATACATTGCAAATGTATCTATAATTTTTGATGTTCCATGCTTGGTTTTATCTACTTTCTTATGTTTTGTCCACACTTTGGAGTACTTTTCATATGATTTCTTGGACTAACCTATTAACAAGTGCCACAGTGCCAGTTGCCTGTTTTCTGCTGTTTTTGGTTCTAGGAAAGTCAGGAAATGAATATTATCAGAATTGGACGGGACAAAAGCCAAAGTGCCTATTTTTCCGGAAGTCATCAAATGCCAGAATACGAGACGGAGAGGGGCTAGAGGGCGGCCACACCACCTTGCCACGCGACCAGGCTTGGCCCGCGCCAGGGGGTGGTGTGGCCAGCCCAGGCACCCCCTCGGCCTCCCCTTCCGCCTATATATTGCCCTTGGGACGAAAACCCTAAGTACCCGATCAGAAATCCACGAAAAGTTCCGCTGCGCCACCGCCACCAAAGGGGAGATTCGAGGGACAGAAAGTCTCTGTTCCGGCACCCTGCCGGGACGGGGAAGTGCCCCCAGAGCCATCTCCATCGATCTCCACCACCATCTCCATCACCATTTCTGATTCCCATGATGAGGAGGGAGTAGTTCTCTCTCGAGGCCGAGGGTTCTACCGGTAGCTATGTGTTCATCTCTCTCTCTATGCATGATCTTATTGAGATCATGAGCTTGTAATCTATAGATCTACCTTGCTACTCAAGTGCTTTAATAGATCTCTGCTCTCCCCATGTGTGTGAAAGTGACATCATTCTCACCATGGTGGCACTTAGGCTAGAGATTACAAATACTTGTTATGAGTTATATTTGGAGTTGGATGTCTTTATGAAATTGTGGTGTTTGTTGGACTCATCTAGTACTCAAGGGGACAGTGTGGGGTTTTCTAGATGGGAAAGGCTTACTTTGAGGTGTGCTGTTATAGCCCTACCATGGATTAGAGTGTCCAACCGGAGAGTAGTTAAGAGTAGTATCATAAAGAGAAGATATTTATATGAGAGTGTTCACTAGTGAAAGTATGATCCCTAGGCCTTGTGTTCTAAGCACTGATACACCGTTTGCATTTAGATTTGCTACATGTTTGTTTGCTTCCATCTTTATTTCAGTTTTCCTTTAGTCTTTTCCACGCCATCAAGCTTTCTTATATCACCGTTACCACTTATAATTATCCATACCACTTGTATTTCACTATCTCTTCGCCGAACTAGTGCACCTATACACCTGACAAGTGTATTGGGTGTGTTGGGGACACAAGAGACTTTTTGTATCTTGATTCCAGGATTGCTTGAGAGGGAATACCTTTGACCACTTCCTCCCTGAGTTCGATAAACCTTGGGTGATCCACTTAAGGGAAAACTTGCTGCTGTTCTACAAATCTCTACACTTGGAGGCCCAACAACTGTTTACAAGAATAGAAGTGCGTAGACATCAAGGAGGGTGTAGTTCTTCCTCGAGGCTAAGGGTTCTATCGGTATCTATGTGTTCATCTCTATCTCTATGCATGATCATATTGTGATCATGAGCTTTGTAATCAAGTAGATCTACCTTGCTACTCAAGTGCTTTAATAGATCTCTGCTCTCCCCATGTGTGTGAAGTTGATAGTGTGCACACCATGGTTGCACTTAGGCTAGAGATTACAAATACTTGTTATGCGTTATATTTGGAGTTGGATGTCTTTATGAAATTGTGGTGTTTGTTTGAACCATCTAGTGCTCAAGGTGACAGTGTGGGGTTATCTAGATATGGAAAGCAAACTTTGAGGTGTGCTGTTATAGCCCTACCATTGATTAGAGTCTCCAACCAGAGAGTATTTCAGAGTAGTATCATGAAGATAATATATTTATATGAGAGTGTTCACTAGTTAAAGTATGATCCCTAGGCCTTGTTTCTAAGCATTGATACACCGTTTGCAATTAGATCTGTTACATGTTTGCTTGCTTCCATCTTTATTTTAGTTTGCCTTTAGTCTTTTCCCACGTCAACCACACGCCAGCAAGCTATTTTCTGGCACCGTTACCACTTATAATTATCTATACCACTTGTATTTCACTATCTATTCACCGAACTAGTGCACCTATACACCTGACAAGTGTATTGGGTGTGTTGGGGACACAAGAGACTTCTTGTATCTTCATTGCAGGATTTCTTGAGAGGGAATACCTTTGACCACTTCCTCCCTAAGTTCGATAAACCTTGGGTGATCCACTTAAGGGAAAACTCACTATTGTTCTACAAACCACTACACTTGGAGGCCCAACAACTGTCTACAAGAATAGAAGTGCGTAGACATCATCCACCAAACAACCTCCGCCTCCTCACTCCAGCGATGCAGCAGAAGCAGCAACTCCTTTCAGACGAAAAGCCACCCAGAACATGTATCTCGCTAATTCGAGACCATGGGGAATAATTATAGAGGGGGGAGAGATCCTTCACGAGGAGGTGTGAGATGAGAGGAGGAGTGAGGAGCCTTTTATAGGGGAGAGGGGACAACCCCTATCCATGGCCGGCGGCCTAGTGAGGTGCCCCCACCTCTTCCACATTCATGTGGTGGAGCTCCCACTCACATAAATTTGACTCCACTCAAAATTCCACTCATCCCCATTAAATTCACCAAATTTAATGCAACTCTCATTTAATAAAACTCTTTTATTTATTTTATTCAGAATTTTGTTAATTACTTTAATTAACAAACATTCACATAAAACCCCTACAACATTTCAATATCACATACAGAACCACTTTTAGCAATTTCACCTGAAACAATTTCGGTGTCCGTTGAAATAATTCTATCGATTTGAAATTCTCTTCTCTAAAACACATTTGCTCCAAATGGTGTCAGTATCCCTTAAGTGTGTCACCCTACGGTTCGCGAATAATGCAGACATGATCGAGACCCTTCTCCGATCAATAACCAGCAGCGGGACCTGGAGATCCGTACTGACTCCCACACATTCAACGATGACTTCTGTAACAGGGTTTATTTCTGTAACGATGACTTCGGAAACGTCAATACATGTGTGTTTGATAAACAAAAAGGGTTCCTAGTTATGCCTCTCTTATAGACTAGCTTGTTGATTAACAAGATGATCAAGGTTTCCTGATCATGGACATTGGATGTTGTTAATAACAAGGTCACAACATTTGTGAAATGATGTGATGAACATTCATCCGAAGTATAGCATTATGATCAAGTCATTATGTTTATATTGCTATAACATCATACGAAGTAATCTTTATCCTTAGACCATGAGATCATGCTAATTGCTAACACCAGAAGAGTATCTTGATAACATGAAACGTCACACCGTAACAGGGTGACTATAAAGGTGGGTTCAGTGCTACGAAGGTGTTATGTTGAGGCTCATGGATCAAGAGTGGAATTTGTCAATCCCGATGACGGATAGATATACTCTGGGCCCTCTCGGTGATATCACATTAAGATAGCTTGCAAGCAAGTGATGTGATCACTAGAATGTTATATCACAGGAACAAGAAAAGAGTGCATGTTAGTAACGAGATCAAACTAGGTATTGGGATACCGATGATTGAATCTCGGACATGTATTATATCATGAGACAAAGGGATTAAGTTACTACCGTTAAAGGTTCTCACGATCTCAGAAGTCATCGTTGAATGTGTAGGAGTCAGTATGGATCTCCAGGTCCCGCTTCTGACTATTGATCTGAGAGGAGTCTCAATCATGTCTGCATTATTCGCAAACCATAGGGTGACACACTTAAGGGTTACCGGACACCATTTTGGAGCACATATGTTTCAGTCAAAAGGACTGCAAAGCATATGAATTGTTTTGATAGAAACCGGAATTGTTTCGGGTGAAATTGCAGAAAGTGGTTCTGCATGTGGTACTGAAATGTTGTAAGGGGTTTTATGTGAATGTTTGTTAATTAAAGTAATTAACAAAATTCTGAATAAATTTAATAAAAGAGTTTTATTAAATGAGAGAGCATTAAAATTAGAGAATTTTGATGCATTTAAAGTGGAGACTTTAAAAGAGAATGTGAAGGCGCATTTTATGTGGAGTAGTTACCACCACATGAATGGGGGAGGTGAGGGGTCACCCCCAATGGGGCGCCGGCCATGGGGAGGGGAACCCCCCTCCTCCTATAAAAGGCCACCCCTCTCACCTTCTTCCTCACACCTCCTCGTGAAGGATCTCTCTCCCCCTCTAGAATTATTCCCCCATGGTCTCGGATTAGCGAGATACATGTTCCTAGTGGCATTTCGTCTGGAAGGAGTTGCTGCTTCCGCTGCATCGCTGGAGCGAGGAGGTGGAGGTTGTCCGGTGGCTTGAACGTGTGTGCGAGGACGGATGCGCTACTAATTTGCGGCGCTCGGACTTCCACACGATCTTGAGATTGGCAAGTGTACGGCTACATCAACCACGAGTTCCTACTCGTTAACAAAACTCGTTGTCTTCGAGGATAAGTTCTCCATGGATGTATGTCCACCCGTTGCTCTGTATCTAGTAGATAGATCTTGGCATATAGTTCTCATCGTAGGATTTTTTTTGTTTTTTATGCTGTGGACCCAACAGTGGTATCGGAGCCTGATCTATGCGTAGGTGCTTTGCACGGGTAGTACACATATGTTTATATGTGGGCGATGATGATCATGTTATTGCATCTTCTATGTATTTTGGATATTGGTGGCATAGTGGGATGAAGCGGCCCGGACCAACCTTACATGTCATCGTACATGAGACCGGTTCCACGACTGACATGCAACTAGTTTTGCATAAGTGGCTAGCGGGTGTCTGTCTCTCCTACTATAGTCAATATCTGATTTACAATGAGTTGCTAATAACTTGGTTATCCTTGTTGTAGTTCATGTTCGTAGGTAAGACCGGTTCTATCTCCGAAAGCCCTAAGCCACGTAAAACTTGCAATTGATAAATTAGAGGCGTATAGTTTAGATCATTGATGGGCTAGTGTCTTGATATGGTATTGTTGTAAGTAGATGTATGATAGATACTCTTACAACACACTCAATGTGTAAGTTCCATACACCTTAGCCTTACACACAAAGAAATGATAGAGATCATACCATGATGCAAATGATGGAGATCAAATGCATGGATCATATCATCTCACTTTATACATTAGATGTTTGCATCTTATATTGCTAGTTTGGCGCTTTTGGTAGCATTATAAGATGATCCCTCATTCAGATATCAAGATAAAATGTGTTCTTCCTTAAGTATGCACCGTTTCATGGATCGTGCTTCGAGACATCACGTGATGATCGTGTGTACTCGACTCTACACTTTCATACAACGGGTGTAAGATAGTTTTACACACGCGAATACTAAGGTTCTTACTTGGCGAGCCTAGCATGTACAGACATGGCCTCGGAACACGGACTGAAAGGTTAAGCATGAGTCATATAGTTGATATGATGCCCATATAGATGCTCGCCTTTGAAGCTACACTGACTCACGTGATGATCGGACTTGGTATAGTGGATTTGGTTCATGTAATCACCAAAAGGACACGAGGGATGTCATTTTTGAGTGGGAGTTCATTAGTAATTTGGATTATTTGAACTCAATCTATCATAAACTTAGTCTAAATATACTTTACAAATTATGTTGTAGATGGCACCACCTGCTTTTAATTTCAATGTGTTCATGGAGAAAGAGAAACTTGCTGCGAATGGTAGCAACTTCACCAACTGGGCTATGAATTTGAGGATTCTCCTCACTTCTGCACAAAAGCAATATGTGATAGAGGCACCGCTAGGCCCCCCACCAGCTCCCGATGCCCCTGACAAGGAAAAGAACGTCTATATAACTCGTCAGGAGGACCACAACTTAGTTCATTGCGGCATACTGTATGGGCTAGAGCCAGAACTTCGAAAGCGTTTCGAAAATGGCAATGCCTTTGATACCATGGGAGAATTTAAAATGATTTACGATACCCATGCTACCGTAGAGAGTTATAATTCCTCTGAAAAGTTCTTTAGCTGCATGATGGAGGACAATAGCTCCGTTAGTGAGCACGTACTGAAAATGTCTGGGTACGCCGATAAGCTTGTGTCCTTGGGAATAACGATTCCCATTGACTTAGACATACATTGTGTTCTCCAAGCTCTGCCACCTAGCTACAAGAGCTTTGTGATGAACTATAATATGCAGGGCATGAAGAAGTCTCTTCCTGAGCTTCTGTCAATGCTTAAGACTACAGAAGTGGAGATTAGGAAAGAACATCAAGTGTTGATGATCAATAATGTAACATCCCAAAACTTCAATCCAAGGTTATTAAGATCCAAATCATCCAATTTAGGGTTAACAAAAACATTTCCAATTAAAATTATTAAAGCATTCATATGTGTGTGCATTTAATTAGGAGTTGATTTGAATTGCCATGATTAAGTGATCCATTGCTTGTAAAATGATTCTTAGGTGAAATAAACATCATCTAGATCATTCCCAAACAAATCCCAAAGAAAAACAAATCAAAATGAATAAAAGAAGGAAATGGTCATTTGTGCCATTTTAATCAACATGCCTACTTTGGCTATTCATAGGACTCAATTCTTAACAGAAATAAATGTGGATCTTTGCACCCCTTGCTAGTACATATAGTGATGTACCAAGGCCCACTTTGTTATCTGCCAAAAACTTTGAAACACTAATTTTAAATGACATTTGAAAATTGAATCTAGTGTAGGTATCAAGATCACACTAATTCAAAAACCACTCAAATGAGCTCCATTTTCAAAACCCAAGAAACCATAGAGGCTTAAGCATATGTCTAACAACTCCACCAAAAATCACCCAAAAATTCAAAACTTGAGTTCATGCGGCCATTGTGTCGAATAGGTGGCATGTAGAAAATAAATGGCCTAACTATTACTGTTTGTACTTAAGCCATTATCCCCCATTTGACCCACTCTGCACTCCCTTGTCCCCCTGAGTCCAACCAAGTCCCCACCGGCCTACCCCTAAGCTGCAGCAGTAGTGGAGCGCCGCCACTTTGTGGTCACCGCCGGCCGATCATGGACAGAGCGCCACAGACCGCGCAACGCCATTTCAACAAGTCCCCTAGCTCCGTCCAACCCTACCGCACCTCCATGTCCACCCCTCGATCACCCCCAGGCCCTGGACCACACCCCAGCGCCACCGCCCATTCTCTCTGCACCGTGCTCAGCATGCGCCAGAGCGCGATCGTCGCCAGCATGCAACAGACCACCACTGGACATAAAATCCCGCACGCCACTCCGCCTCGACCCCAGCAACCCGCCAGACATGGTTGTGCGCCGTCGCGCGACCCACAGTCGCCGTGCGCCGCTTCAAGCACCGCCTCTGTCTCCCAGAGCGCGGGACGCTCCCGAACAAGCGCCACTGCCCCTAGCCGCGCATTAAAGCCGTAGATGACCGCCAGGAGGCAGGCCACCGTCCGCCTACACCGCCCATGCCGCTAGCCGCCTGTATCAGCGTCACCGTTGAGCTTGCCGTCGTGCCGCTCGGTCCCCTCGTCGCCCTATAAAAGGAGCCCTCCCCAGCACTATTTCCTCACACCACTCCACTCCCCTCTCCTCACTGATCCTTCCCCACCTCTAGCCGGAGCAAGGCGAGCCACCACATGCCGGAACTTCACCGGAGCCCGCCGCGGAAGGAGGAGAAGGGCGCCGTTGATCAAGGCCACCCCTCGGGACGCCGCCGGTACCAGGAGGATCACCATCGTCTACAAGTTCGTTTGCCCGCCTTGCCGTAGTAGTTGGAGCCCTGGTATGCCCTCACCATACCCCCACCGAGCCACTAGGGTTAGCCCTCGCATGCGACATGTCTGTCGTCGACGACGAGCCCCAGCCGTCGATCTAGGTTCTAATCTAACGGCCCACATCGCCTCGTACTGCTTCACGTGTAAAGAGCCAATAACAGGTGGACCCGCCTGTCAGTTGTTCTCTGCGCCGCGGAACGCCACTGGGTCGGCCCGTTTTCCTTCCCGCGCTAGCCCAGCAATTCAAACTTAGATTTTTCTAATTTAGTTTGAATCTAGTTATGTCTCTTAGTTTAAAAATCAATTCAGAGAGATTTACAAATCTAAATGGAGTGATTCCAATTGTGTTGAAAAGCTTCTGAAAAGATCTATCCAAGACTGTTGGAATTAATTCAATTAGAGTTAGAGATCTCTCCTAGTAAAAATAACAAAACAGAAGCATTTGCACCTTGCAACATTTTTATAAAATCAACCATGATAGATTTTGAGTTGATTCCAACTCTCAAAAATCACATTTAACCATACCTATCTGAATATGAAATAATATTAAGGTTTACATGCAGCGACTTTGGACTAGTACCAAAATAATGCTATATAGGCATTTCTAGTCACTTTAACTCATTAAATATTAAACTTAAACCAAAGTAAATATGATCCAACCCTTAAATCACATTCCCATATGTTGGAATATGTGGTGATGACATGTGTCTACATGATCCCATATTTTAAGTGGTGAATATTAAATCTTAATTAATTTTCAATGAGTAGAAATTACTTTTCTTAAATAAAAGGAATGAAACTAGTTAATAAAACCTTGTGATGCTTGTGATGATACTAGATCATCAAATGTGTGCCTTAGAGTGCTAATTAGACAAGTTAAGTATTGTTTGGTGATTGTGTACTCCGTATGTATTTATAGACGATAATACCGACCAAGCTTACGAGGAGGAGGATTTCTACCAAGAGGAGGAAGACAACTTCAACCACTTCACCAGCCAAGGCAAGCTAGCACTATCCAAGCTAACCCTTGCAAGTATTATACTTGCAAGCCACCATTAACAATGCAAGCTAACCCTTGCAATCTAGATAACCCAAGCAAAGATGCTTTAGCCATGCTTTGATTATACCACTTTGACTAGTATTTACCCCAAGTATTATTTCCAAGCTTTATTTCCTTTACTTTACACAAAGTCCTTTACTTGTTTCGAAGGTAGCATAAAAAGTATAAAACTTGACCTATTTAGATAACTTTAGAGGTCATTCTATGGCATGATATTGATCCCATCTTTCCACCTTAGTGAACACTCTTCATTTAATAGTTTAGAGTAGATAAAAACTTGAGTCACTTTAGATGGGAACACTTGGTGAAAATGAATTATGAAAACCTTGGAATGATGAGTCATTCTATTGAGATGTTTTGACATGTGTTGAGAAACACAAATGGTTTATGATGGTGAAAATGTTGAGGCATGAGCCTTAGCCCTTTTATAAAAACTGATGGTTGGATTCGGATGCGATACCATTCCAAATTTACCGTATAACCACAATACCTGAATTGGGTCAGGCTTAGCTGGAAGTTTATATGCATTAGTATTAGTTCCCTCGCGAGAGAGGTTTGAGCTGAGGCTACCTCTCAATGTTGTCCACCTATGCAATGCCCAAGATGACAGATGGTCATGGTTGGGAGGCCATGCTCATAGGAGAGGTCCTTATACTTGGGTGTGTAAAGGAAAGGTTACGTTTGATTATATGCATACTAAGTATGATGATTCAGGGTTATCCCTGACAGATGTATCGAATCTTGTGGTGAAAGTGTACCACCTCTACAGAGTGTCAAACTATTCGAATAGCCATGTCCGCGGTTATGGACAGTTGGAGTGGCCATACTGTTTCGTTGTTAGATGTTTTCAAAATGACTTATGAAATGAATGATGAACTTGACTTGACCACAATAGGGTTGTGACAATGACACTAGCTTCCCAACTTAAGTGATTCTAGAACTTTATTTTATCTTTCTTTGCTTCTCAACTTAGCTTAGGTTTCAAACTTAACTTTATATTTAAACTTAGAGTTAGCTTTTACTTTAGTAATATTCTACTTGTTAGTGGTAGTTTGCGAGTACTTAAAGAGTACACATGGCCTTGTCCCTGGCTATTCCTATGGCCAGACTATGAAGGAGACTACCAAGATGATGGCCAGCAGGACGGCTATGATAACTAGGACTATCTGCCTTCGTCAGCATTGCCTGTGCCCCTGAAGATGGACCCCACCACTACGCTTATTATTTGTTCCACTTCTTGTTGTATTAAGACTGGATCATGAGATCCTTATTTGTGTAAGACCTTATGTATGGTTTGTAATGGATGATGTACTATGATATCCAATATGTTATGTCTCGCACAAATGGTAATCCTGGGATTGCGAGGTATGGCATAACAGGCATCTGGGATTAAAAATCTGGGTGTTGACAAGTTGGTATCAGAGCCATCCTGACCATAGGAGACCCTAGTTAGAATGGACATCTAAACCAAAAACTTAGTTTCAAAAACCAAAGTGAGTATTTATGAAAAACTATTTCCTCTCTTATCCTTGGGAATTCATACTTTCTCAAAAATTCATGTTCCTCCAATTATTACATTACTACATAAAATTAGACACACTTGATCACTTCACTAACTTCCTCATCCTAAATTCTTGTAGATGGAGTCTCAGTTCAGCAAGTTTTACCAGTTGGGAAACAGAGGTCAGCTGATCTTTGAGAGGGATTTGGATTCACTGTCTGAGTTGTTGGGACGCCCGTATCCGGAGTTTCTTGGAGCTCAACTTCTAGGACCCCCAGGAGGAGATTTGTAGTGGCTCGTCACCGCTGATCTTCGAGGAAGCATCGAAGCACCAATGTCCGGGAGAATCAAGTTCTCTGTGAGAGAGAACAACTGGTTAGATGGATTAGCCAGGGCAATGCATGAAGCTCTCGCACGTCTATGTGCCCTCAGTGTCAACCAGATCTAAGGAACCCGTTTTGCTCACTATGCAAGACGTGACTTCATGGGAATGTCGATGGAGATGCCAAGTCATCCAGAACTGAAGCGCCAAGTGGAGAACCTCGACTTCCCGCTGTACGACTGCCAGAAGGAATTGGACAATGCTAGGGAGTTCGCCAACCACAACCATGCCATCGCCGACCAGAAGGCCCAGACTTTCTCACTGCTCGTCAAGCACCGTTAGTATCTTCGCCGCCAGCGCGAGAAGAAGGATCGCATCATCGCCCGTCTTCGCAAGAAGGTTGACGACCTCGAGAAGACCGTCAAGGAGAAAGAAGCTCAGCTTGCCGCGAAGGAAGAAGAAGATGAGGGTGAAGACATCTAGGGAGACATGGATTCTTACCTCAGCAATGATGATGACTTTCTGGAGGAGGATGCCGTGGACTTCTACACTGACGATGATGACTCCGACTTCATCGATGATGAGTAGATGCACTAGAGCACTGTCGTAGCATGAGATGTATCGGTCCCACTGTATCGTAGCTTGCAGAATGGTTCTTAAAACCATCTGCCTTTCTTTGTTGTGATGTGTGTGTGTTGTATCGTGTGCCTGTTTGCATGAATGAAATGAAGTTAGTTGCAAAAACCTGAGTCAAACTCAAAGTTTTAGCTTTGAAACCAAAACCATGAACCATAGAACTTTCCCTCTTACCCCCTTTATATACCTCAATCTTCAGATGACTCGTGGAAACCAAGGAGGGAGCAGCTCGTCGCAAGACCCAATGCTGCAGATCTTGCAGAATCTCATCGCAGATAGAGAAGCAAGCAGGGCAGAGCGCCAAGCTAATCTAGCAACACTGCGATAGATCGCCCAAATGGCTCTCAACAACCAAGGGCATGGAAATCAGGATCATCAAGGATCCAAGCTGAAGAACTTCCAGAATACTAATCCCCCAATCTTTAGCACTTCAGAGAACCCCTTAGACGCCGATGACTGGTTGCAGACGATGGAAAACAACTTGGAGGTAGCCAGAGTTGATGACAACGAGAAAGTTCTCTTTAACACCCAATACTTGGTAGGAGACGCAAGAGTCTGGTGGAACAGTATCCGCCTGATGAACCATGGTCAAGTTATGACATGGGAAGCCTTCAAGATCAAGTTCAGTCGCACCCACGTGCCATAGGGACTAGTCACCCGAATGAGGGATGAGTTTAGAGAATTGAAGCAAGGCAGAATGACTGTGGTGGAGTACCGGGTCAGATTCCTGTCCTTAGCAAGGTACACCCCTGATGAGATCAGCATGGAGGCCAAGAAGAAGGAGAGATTCCTGAACGGACTGCATGATGAGATGCAGACTGTCCTGGTCAACATTCGTTTCGAGGATCTCGAACAGCTAGTCGACTCTGCAATTTAGATGGAAGGGAAGATTAATCAGGCAAACGACAACCGCAAACGTCGTATGATGCAGCAATCTGGATCCAGCAGTCACCAGAAGTACCGTCCCAACCCCTCACCAGGATATGCACCCAGAAACAACCGACCCCCAATGTCTCGGACAAGCTACCCCAACCATAGCGGAGGCAATGTGAAGTCCGGATGAAAACACAACAACCCCGGCAACACCAACAATTTCAACCGTGCCCCTCCCAAGAACAAGAACAACAACAACAATACTGCACCCCGAACTAGCAGCAATGATGTGCCTGACGCAGCAAAGGACAAGTCCCAGATCACCTGTTTCGAGTGTGGAGTGAAGGGCCACTATTCCAATGAGTGTCCCAAGAAGACTGCCGCCACTGCCATTGTGAGTGCCCCAGCTCAACAGCAGTGTCGTGTTCAACTAGGGAGAAGATTTGCCCCAGGGAACCCTCACAACCGCAACGGTCGTCTCTTCCACATGAATGCCGAGGAAGCCCAGGAAGCGCCAGACGTAGTGCTAGGTATGTTTTCTGTCATCTCAGTTTTAGCAAGAGTGTTGTTTGATTCTGGAGCATCACATTCATTTGTCACCAAAGAATTTGGATGCACTAGTAAGATTCACCCAACCAACCTGAAGCATGTCATGATAGTTCAAATCCCCGGTTCAACTACAAAAGCTAGGAAAAATTGCAAAGTTGTGCCTATCAGAATACATGGGATAGATTTTTATGCCAATCTAATCATACTCAGAACCAAAGGTTTGGAAGTAGTACTAGGTATGGACTGGATGTCAAGGCATAAAGGACTGATAGACTATGCTAAGAAATCCATCACCATGACCAGTAGCTCTGGAGTAACAGTAGAGCATGTATCTGAAACCTTACCCCGTCAATTCAATTGCAACAAGAGTCTAGCCCTACCCACCATAGACCAAGTCAGAGTAGTCTGTGAATACCCTGACATATTCCCAGATGAATTGCTCGGTATGCCCCCGGATAGGGATATTGAGTTCATTATCGAACTAATCCCTGGAACCGGACCCATAGCCAGAGACCCTATAGCATGAACCCCTTAGAGTTAGTAGAGTTGAAGAAGCAATTGGATGCAATGTTAGCAATAGGCTTGATTTAACCAAGCGCATCACCATGGAGATCACCAGTGTTATTCGTCGACAAGAAAGATGGTGGCAACCATTTGTGCACCGATTACAGAAAGCTGAATGACGTCACCATCAAAAACAAGTACCCTTTGCCAAAGATAGAGTATCTATTTGATCAGTTGACCGGTGCCTAGGTATTCTCAAAGATTGATCTTAGGACTGGTTATCACCAACTTAAGGTTCGTGCAATGGATATTCCGAAGACCGCCTTTACTACTCGCTATGGTTTATACGAGTATACGGTTATGTGTTTTGGATTGACCAATGCCCCTGCTTATTTCATGAATCTCATGAATAATATCTTTATGAATTTCCTAGATAAGTTCATAGTTGTGTTTATCGATGATATCCTTATCTACTCGAAGTCAGAAGAAGATCATGAGCAGCATCTGAAAATCATCCTGGAAACCCTTAGAGAGCATCGGTTATATTTCAAGTTCAGCAAGTGTGAGTTTTGGCTGAAGGAAGTAGGATTCCTAGGACATATTGTGTCTACCGGAGGAGTCTCTATTGATCCTGCCAAGATCAAAGATGTCGAAGAATGGGAAGCCCCAACCACTCAAACCCAAGTCCGTGCATTTCTCGGATTAGCGGGATACTACCGCAAGTTCGTAGAAGGATTCTCGAGCATCGCCAGGCCCATGACCCAATTGTTAAAGAAGGACAAGAAGTTTGAATGGACCGACAAATGTGAAGCCAGTTTCCAAGAACTGAAGAAGAGATTGATTTCAGCCCCAATATTGATCATGCCAGATATCAAGAAGCCGTTTGATGTGTATTGTGATGCATCCAAGATTGGTCTCGGATGTGTATTAATGCAAGAAGGCAAGGTTATCGCCTATTTGTCTCGACAACTGAAGCATCATGAGCAAAACTATCTGACCCATGATCTTGAGTTAGCAGCCATATTTTGGCATTGAAGACATGGCGTCACTATCTGATGGGTAACCGCTGTGAGATTTACTCAGATCACAAGAGCTTGAAGTATATTTTCACTCAGAAGGAGCTGAATATGAGGCAAAGGAGATGGATAGAGTTAATCAAGGATTATGACCTTGACATTCACTATCACCCAGGCAAGGCCAATGTGGTAGCGGATGCTCTTAGCAGATTACCGTGTAGACTCAACACCATGATCAAGGAGAAGCAACCAAGTTTGTATGAGGAGTTGGAGAAGTTTAGGACTGAGCTTGTTAGCAAAGGATTTTTAGCTAGCATTGAACTTCAACCCACATTAATCAGCCAAATCAAGGAAGCCCAGAAGGGAAATGAAAGTATCGACAAAATCAAACATTGTATTGGCACAGGAAAGGTACCTGGATTCACTGAAGACGAAGAAGGAGTTATGTGGTACAAAGGATGTATCTGTGTGCCGGCAGATTCGGAGCTAAAGCAAGTTATCATGCAGGAAGCTCATGATACTCTTTATTCTATCCACCCCGGAGGAACAAAGATGTATCAAGATTTGAAAGAACAATTTTGGTGGCACAAGATGAAGAGAGAAATCGGAAGCTACATCGCCAAGTGTGACATCTGTCAAAGAGTCAAAGCAGAGCATCAGAGACCCGCAGGACTATTGCAACCTTTGCAGATTCCGGAATGGAAATAGGATTCCGTCGAAATGGACTTTATCACCAGTTTACCTACTTCTAGTAGGGGAAATGACTCAATCTGGGTCATTGTTGATAGACTGTCCAAGGTAGCTCACTTCATACCTGTCAAGACAACCTACCAGAGTTCGAAGCTAGCAGAGTTGTATATTTCTAGAATTGTTAGTCTGCATGGAACCCCCAAGACCGTAGTATCAGATCGAGGAACCCAGTTTACCTCGAGATTTTGGCAGAAAGTCTAGGAAGGATTGGGAACCAAGTTGAACTTCAGCACCGCTTATCACCCGCAAACTGATGGACAGACTGAGATAGTCAACCAAATCCTAGAGGATATGTTAAGAGCTTGTGTTTTGGAGTACGGATCAAAATGGGAAGACTGCCTGCCTTTCGCAGAATTCTCATATAATAACAGTTATCAAGCTAGCTTGCAAATGGCACCATTTGAGTTCCTATAGGGAAGGAAGTGTCGTACCCCGTTGAATTGGTCGCAAGTAGGAGAGAGTCAGATCTTTGAACCAGACATTCTCCGAGAAGCTGAAGTGAAAGTTCACAAAGTCCGTGAGCACCTCAAGACCGCCCAGTCCAAATAGAAGAGTTATGCTGACAAGAGAAGGAGAGACCTGGCTTTCAATGTCGGAGATTTTGTCTATCTCAAAATGTCGCCATTAAAGGGAACCCAATGCTTTAGTTTGAAAGGAAAGTTAGCCCCCAGATATATCGGACCTTTCAAGATTCTGAACCGTCGAGGAGAGGTATCATATCAACTAGAACTACCTGAAGAGATGTCAGCCATCCACAATGTGTTCCATATCTCGTTACTTCGCAAATGCCTAGAAGTGCCAGAGAAGACTGGAATTTTCAAGAACATCAATCACAGAGCTATGGAAATCAACAAGGACCTGACATATCGTGAAGTGCCCATCCGTATCTTGGAAGAAGCTTACAGAACCACCAGGACCAGGAGTATAAAGTTTCTCAAGATTTAGTGGAGCAACCATACCGAAGAGGAAGCCACTTGGGAGCGAGAAGATTACATTAGGATAGAGTTCCCAGATCTCTTTAGTTCCTAGTTTTCTTTCGTAAATCTCGGGACGAGATTTTGTTTAAGGGGGGAAGGTTTGTAACATCCCAAAACTTCAATCCAAGGTTATTAAGATCCAAATCATCCAATTTAGGGTTAACAAAAACTTTTCCAATTAAAATTATTAAAGCATTCATATGTGTGTGCATTTAATTAGGAGTTGATTTGAATTGCCATGATTAAGTGATCCATTGCTTGTAAAATGATTCTTAGGTGAAATAAACATCATATAGATCATTCCCAAACAAATCCCAAAGAAAAACAAATCAAAATGAATAAAAGAAGGAAATGGTCATTTGTGCCATTTTAATCAACATGCCTACTTTGGCTATTCCTAGGACTCAATTCTTAACAGAAATAAATGTGGATCTTTGCACCCCTTGCTAGTACATATAGTGATGTACCAAGGCCCACTTTGTGATCTGGCAAAAACTTTCAAACACTAATTTTAAATGACATTTGAAAATTGAATCTAGTGTAGGTATCAAGATCACACTAATTCAAAAACCACTCAAATGAGCTCCATTTTCAAAACCCAAGCAACCACAGAGGCTTAAGCATGTGTCTAACAACTCCACAAAAAATCACCCAAAAATTCAAACTTGAGTTCATGCGGCCATTGTGTCGAACAGGTGGCATGCAGAAAATTAATGGCCTAACTATTACTGTTTGTACTTAAGCCATTGTCCCCCATTTGACCCACTCTGCACTCCCTCGTCCCCCTGAGTCCAACCAAGTCCCCACCGGCCTACCCCTAAGCCGCAGCAGTAGTGGAGCGCCGCCACTTTGTGGTCGCCGCCGGCCGATCGTGGACAGAGCGCCACAGACCACGCAGCGCCATTCCAGCAAGTCCCCTAGCTCCGCCCAACCCTACCACACCTCCATGTCCACCCCTCGATCACCCCCAGGCCCTGGACCACACCCCAGCACCGCCGCCCATTCTCTCTGCGCCGTGCTCAGCACGTGCCAGAGCGCGATCGTCGCCAGCACGCAGCAGACCACCACTGGACATAAAATCCCGCACGCCGCTCCACCTCGACCCCAGCACCCCGCCAGACATGGCCGTGCACCGCCGGGCGACCCATAGTCGCCGTGTGCCCTGTTGAGCACCACCTCTGTCTCCCTGAGCGTGGGACGCTCCCGACCAAACGCCACTGCCCCTAGCCGCGCATTCAAGTCGTAGATGACCACCAGAAGGCAGGCCACCATCCGCCTACACCGCCCATGCTGCTAGCCGCCTGTATCAGCGTCATCGACGAGCTCGCCGTCGTGCCGCTCAGTCCCCTCGTTGCCCTATAAAAGGAGCCCTCCCCGGCACCGTTTCCTGACACCACTCCACTCCCCTCTCCTCACTGATCCTTCCCCACCTCTAGCCGAAGCAAGGCGAGCCACCACTCGCTGGAATTTCACCGGAGCCTGTCGCGGAAGGAGGAGAGGGGCGCCGTTGATTAAGACCACCCCTCAGGATGCCGTCGGTACCAGGAGGATCGCTGTCATCTACCAGTTCGTTTGCCCGCCTCGCCATAGTAGTTGGAACCCTGGTATGCCCTCACCGTAACCCCACCGATCCGCTAGGGTTAGCCCTTGCCGGCGACATGTCCGTCGTCGACGACGAGCCCCAGCCGTCGATCTAGGTTCTAATCTAACAGCCCACATTGCCCCATACTGCTTCGCGTGTAAAGCGCCAATGACAGGTGGACCCCCCTGTCAACTGTTCTCTGCACCGCGAAACGCCACTTGGCCGGCCCGTTTTCCTTGCCGCGCTAGCCCAGCAATTCAAACTTAGATTTTCTAATTTAGTTTGAATCTAGTTTTGTCCCTTAGTTTAAAAATCAATTCAGAGAGATTTACAAATCCAAATGGCGTGATTCCAATTGTGTTGGAAATCTTCTGAAAAGATCTATCCAAGCCCGTTGGAATTAATTCAATTAGAGTTAGACAGCCCTCCTAGTAAAAATAACAAAACAGAAGCATTTGGACCTTGCAACATTTTTATAAAATCAACCATGATAGCTTTTGAGTTGATTCCAACTCTCAAAAATCACATTTAACCATACCTATCTGAATACGAAATAATATTAAGTTTTACACGCAGTGACTTTGGACTAGTACCAAAATAATGCTATATAGGCATTTCTAGTCACTTTAACTCATTAAATATTAAACTTAAACCAAAGTAAATATGATCCAACCCTTAAATCACATTCCCATATGTTGGAATATGTGGTGATGACATCTGTCTTCATGATCCCATATTTTAAGTGGTGAATATTAAATCTTAGTTACTTTCAATGAGTAGAAATTACTTTTCTAAAGTAAAAAGGATGAAAGTAGTTAATAAAACCTTGTGATGCTTGTGATGATAATAGATCATCAAATATGTGCTTTAGAGTGCTAAGTAGACTAGTTAAGTATTGTTAGGTGATTGTGTATTCCGTATGTGTTTATAGACAATAGTACCGACTAAGCTTTCGAGGAAGAGGAGTTCTACCCGGAGGAAGAGGAAGAAAACTTCAACCACTACACTACCCAAGGCAAGCCTAGCACTTCAAGTAAACAGATCAAGCTATTGTTAGCAAGCAAGAATATTTAGATTACTTAAGCAAGATGCATTAGGCATGCTTTGGTTATACCACCTTGACTATTACTTACCCCAAGTATTATTTTCAAGCTTTACTTCCTTTACTTTACCTAAGTCCTTTACTTGATTTGAAGGTAGCATAAAGAGTATAAAACTTGACCTAGCTAGATAACTTTAGATGTCATTCTATGGCATGAGATTGATCCCATCTTTCCACCTTAGTGAACACTCTTAACTTAGTAGTTTAGAGTAGATAAAAAACTTGAGTCACTAAAGAATGGGAATACTTGGTGAAAATGAATTATGAAAACCTTGGAATGATGATTCATTCTATTGAGATGTTTTGACATGTGTTGGGAAACACAAATGGTTTATGATGATGAAAATGTTGAGGCATGAGCCTTGACCCTTTCACAAAACTGATGGTTGGATTCGGATGCGATACCATTCCAAATTTACCGTACAACCACAATACCTGAATTGGGTAAGGCTTAGCCGGAAGTTTATATGCATTAGTATTAGTTCCCTCGCGGGAGAGGTTTGAGCTGAGGCTACCTCTCAATGTTGTCCACCTATGCGGTGCCCAAGCTGACAGATGGTCATGGTTGGGAGGCCATGCTCATAGGACAGGTGCTTATACTAGGGTGTGTAAAGGAAAGGTTATGTTTGATTATCTGCATACTAAGTATGATGATTTAGGGTTATCCCTGATAGATGTATCGAATATTGTGGTGAAAGTGTACCACCTCTACAGAGTGTCAAACTATTCGAATAGCCGCATCCGCGGTTATGGACAGTTGGAGTGGCCATATTGTTTTGTTGTCAAATGTTTTCAAAATGACTTATGAAATGAATGATGAACTTGACTTGACCACAACAGGGTTGTGACAATGACACTAGCTTCCCAACTTAAGTGATTCTAGAACTTTATTTTATCTTTCTTTGCTTCTGAACTCAGCTTAGGTTTCAAACTTAACTTTATATTTAAACTTAGAGTTAGATTTTACTTTAGTACTATCCTACTTGTTAGTGGTAGTTTGCGAGTACTTAAAGAGTACTCATGGCCTTGTCCATGGCTATTCCTATGGCCAGACTATGAAGGAGACTACCAAGATGATGGCCAGCTGGACGGCTATGATAACTAGGACTATCTGCCTTCGTCAGCATTGCCTGTGCCCCTGAAGATGGACCCCACCGCTACGCTTATTATTTATTCCACTGCTTGTTGTATTAAGACTGGATCATGAGATCCTTATTTGTGTAAGACCTTATGTATGGTTTGTAATGGATGATGTACTATGATATCCAATATGTTATGTCTCGCAAAAATGGTAATCATGGGATTGCGAGGTATGGCATAACAGGCATCTGGGATTAAAAATCCGAGTGTTGACAAATAAGACCACCGGTTTCAAGAAGGACAAGAAAGGCAAGCAGAAGGGAAAGAAGGGCTGCAAATCTGTTGCCACACCTGAAAAGAAACCCCGAGATGGCCCTAAGTCTGATAGCGAGTGCTACTATTGCAAGGGGGCTGGCCATTTGAAGCGCAACTGCCCCAAGTATTTGGCGGACAAGAAGGCCGGCAAGGCAAACAAAGGTAAGTGTGATATACATGTTATTGATGTGTACTTGACTAGTACTTGAAGTAGCACCTGGGTATTTGATACAGGATCCGTTGCAAATATAAGTAACTCGGTTCAGGGGCTGCGGAACAAGCGACATCTAGCAAGGGATGAGGTCATGATGCGGGACGGCAATGGATCAAGAGTTGATGTGATTGCCGTCGGAACGCTGCCTCTCCATATGCCATCAGGATTAGTTATAAATCTAAATAATTGTTATTTGGTGCCTGCACTAAGCATGAACATTGTATCCGGATCATGTTTGATGCCAAGTGGTTATTCATTTAAGTCTGAAAACAATGGTTCTTTGATTTATATGGATAATATCTTTTATGGTCATGCACCTGTGTTGAATGGTTCATTTCTGTTGGATCCCGATAGTAGTATTACCCATATTCATAATGTTGATGCTAAAAGGATTAAACTTGATAATGATATATCTGCATATATGTGGCACTTCTGTCTAGGTCATATTGGCGTTAAATGCATGAAGAAACTCCATTCTGATGGACTTTTGGAATCACTTGATTTTGAATCATTTGATACATGTGAGCCATGCCTTATGGGCAAGATGACTAGAACGTCGTTTTCCGGTTCAATGGAACGGGCGATAGATTTATTGGAAATCATACATACTGATGTGTGTGGACCCGTTGCTCTGTATCTAGTAGATAGATCTTGGCGTATAGTTCTCATCATAGGATTTTTTTGTTTTCTATGTTGTGGACCCAACAATTACATGTCCGAGATTCAATCATCGGTATCTCCATACCTAGTTTGATCTTATTGCCGACATGCACTCTTTTCTCGTTCCTGTGATATAACATTCTAGTGAGCACATCACTTGCTTGCAAGCTATCTTAATGTGATATCACCGAGAGGGCCCACAGTATATCTATCCATCATCGAGATGGAAAAATCTCACTCTTGATCCATGAGCCTCTACATAACACCTTCAGAGTATCTGAACCCACCTTTATAGTCACCCTGTTACGAAGTGACATTTGATGTTATCAAGTTACTCTTCTAGTGTTAATGATTGACATGATCTCATGGTCTAAGGACTAGAATTACTTCGTATGATGTTACAGAAATTTAAACACAATGTCTTTGATCGTATTTCTATACTTCATATGAATGTTCATCACATCATTCCACTAATGTTGTGACCTCGTTATTAACAACATTCAATGTCCATGATCAGGAAACCTTGATCATCTTGTTAATCAACAAGCTAGTTTATAAGAGAGGCATAACTAGGAACCCTTTATTTGTTCATTAAACACACATATATTAACATTTCTAATTAGTACAATTATAGCATGCAAAACAAACATATATCATATACTTGGAATACAATAATAACAACTTTATTATTGCCTCTCAGGGCATATTCCCTTCAGTCTCCCACTAGCACTAGAGACAATAATCTAGTTTACATAGTGATAAATCTAACACCCATGGAGTTATGGTGTTGATCATGTTTTGTCCTAGGGAGAATTTTAGTCAATGGATCTGCTACATTGAGGTTCGGGTGTACATTACAAATCTTTATATCTCCATCCTTGACATGCTCGCGAATGGAGTGAAACCAGCATTTAATATGCTTGGAATTCTTGTGAGACCTTGGTTCCTTGGCGTTGGCTATGGCTCCATTGTTGTCACAATATATCACCATTGGGTCCAACACACTAGGAACCACACCTAGTTCAGTTATGAACTATTTCATCCAAACCGCTTCCAGTGCCGCTTCTGAAGCAGCAACATATTCCGCCTCCGTTGTTGATCCCGCCACCATAGGTTGTTTGGATCTCCTCCAACTAACTACTTCTCCGTTCATGATAAATATGTATCCGGATTGAGAATTAGAGTCATCCAGATCGGTGTCAAAGCTAGCGTTGACATAACACTTAGCGACCAGCTCTTCTTCACCTTCGTACACAAGAAAAATTTCCTTAGTTCTTCTTAAGTACTTAAGGATATTCTTGACCGCTATCCAGTGTTTCAAACCTGGATCAGATTGGTACCTACTAGTCAAACTAATAGCATGTGCCGCATCCGGTCTTGTACATAGAATGGTATACATTATTGAGCCTATGGCTGAGGCATAGGGGATCTTATCCATTATCTCCCTTTCTTCCGCCGTAGCCGGACTTTGAGTCTTACTCAATGTCTTGGCTTGCAAATAGGTAAGAACCCCTTCTTACTTCTGTCCATTTTAAACTTCTTTAAAATCTTATCAAGGTATGTACTTTGTGATATCCCAATTAGGCATTTTGATCTATCTCTATAGATCTTAATGCCTAATATATATGATGCTTCACCAAGGTCCTTCATCGAAAATTTGTGGTTTAGATAACTTTTAACACTATTGAAAAGATCTATATCATCTCCAATAAGTAATATGTCATCCACTTATAATACTAGAAATGCCACATTGATCCCACTCACTTTCTTGTAAATACAAGCCTCTCCATATGTTTGGAAAAATCCAAACTCTTTGATCACCTCATCAAAGCAGAGATTCCAACTCTGGGGTGCTTGCTTCAGTCCATAGACGGATCGTGGAAGCTTGCATACCTTGTCAGCATCCTTAGGATCGACAAAACACTTTTGTTGTATCATATACAACTCTTCTTAAATATTACCATTTTGGAACGCAGTTTTGACATCCATCTTCCATATTTCATAATCAAAATATGTAGCAATTGCTAACATAACCCTAACCAACTTTAGCATCACTACGGGAGAGAAAGTCTCATCGTAGTCAACTCCTTGAATTTGTCGAAACCCCTTTGCGACAAGTTGAGCTTTATAGATGGTCAGATTACCATCAGCATCAAATTCTTCTTGAAAATCCATTTATTCTCAATGGCCTTTCGGTCGTGAGGTAAGTTCACCAAGGTCCAAAACTTGTTTCATGCATGGATTCCATCTCGGGTTTCATGGATTCTAGCCATTTGTTGGAATCCTGGCTCATCATCGCTTCTTCATACATTGCAGGGTCATCAATGCCATCTACCATGAAATTCACAACATGATTTCCATACAGTTCAGGAGCTGCACATGTTCTGCTTGACATGTGAGGCTCAGTAGTGTCCTCTTTCGTAGTTTCATGATCATTATCATTAGTTCCTTCTTCATTTTGTGAAGTTAACTCCGGAACAATTTCTGGCACTATACCACTCACCATTTCATGAAGAGAAGGTTCAATAACCTCTTTGAGTTATACCTTCCGACTACTCACACCTTTCACGAGAAACCCTTTCTCTAGAAAGGATCCATTTTTGGCAACGAAAACCTTGCCCACAGATCTAGATAGAAGGAATACCCAATTGTTTCTTTAGGGTATCCTATGAAGAGGCATTTTTCCGCTTTGGGTTCGAGTTTATTAGGCTGAAGTTTCTTCACATAAATATCGCATCCCCAAACTTTAAGAAATGACAGCCTAAGTTTGGTCCAAACCACAATTCATATGGTGTATTTTCAACAGATTTAGATGGTGCCCGATTTAAAGTGAATGCAGCAGTTTCCTGTGAATAACCCCAAAATGACAGTGGCAAGTTGGTCAGAGACATCATAGATCGAACCATATCCAATAAAGTACGATTACGACGCTCCGACACACCATTACATTGTGGTGTTTTCTAGTAGGCGTGAGTTGTGAAACTATTCCACACTCTCTCATGTGTGTGCTAACTTCGTAACTTAGATACTCACCTCCACGGTCAGACCGCAAAAATTTGATCTTTCTATTACGATGATTTTCCACTTCACTTTGAAATTCCTTGAACTTTTCAAAGGTTTCAGACTTGTGTTTCATCAAATAGATATACTCATATCTACTTAAATCATCCGTGAAAGTAACAAAATAACGATATCCACCTCGTGCTGACACACTCGTTGGACCACATACATTAGTATGTATGATTTCCAACAAATCTGTCGCCCGCTCCATTGTACCGGAAAACGGGGTTCTAGTCATGGTTCCCATAAGGCATGGCTCACATGTATCAAATGATTCAAAATCAAGTGATTCCAAAAGTCCATCTAAGTGGAGTTTCTTCATGTGTTTTACGCCAATATGACCTAGACGACAGTGCCACATATATGCAGATATATCATTATCAAGTTTAATCATTTTAGCATCAACATTATGAATATGTGTATCACTACTATCGAGATTTAACAGAAATAAACCCTTCATCATAGGTGCATGACCAAAAAATATATTATCCATATAAATCGAACAACCATTGTTTTTGGATTTAAATGAATAACCACTTCGCAATAAACACGATCCAGATACAATGTTCATGCTTAGTGCATGCACAAAATAACAATTATTTAAATTTATAACTAATCCCGACAGAATATGGAGAGGCAGCGTTCCAACGGCGATCACATCAACTCTTGATCCATTGCCGACACACATAAAGTTGGCGGCAAAGTTTGGCTAGAAAATTTCGAAAGAAAATTGAAAGAACTAAAAATAAAGTGTTAGGGAAACCAACACGAGTGCTTATAAACTCAAATAAAAACATAACCTCGAAATAAAATAATAGCAAATGAACGCCAAATAAATATACATGAGGAAACTTCCCCAAGCTTAGGCTTTTGCAAGCCCTTCAAATCATTGTGGTTGCGGGAAAAAGTCGTTACTCCAGTTCGCAAATTGAGTGGAGAGGTTACTTGTTGATTCTTGGAGGTTCAAAGAGAGGTTGTGCATCCTCTCCACAGTCCCTCCAAGTCCTTGGAAATCCTGGTATGTGGCGAATCGGGTTTCTGGCTGCTCCTCTTGATGCGGAACTTCTTGCTCCTCCTCTTGGTCCTCATCCTCTTCAGGAATCTCCTCCTCGAGTTGGTGTTGCTCAACCTACACATAATATAGCAAACGACCTTCCTCAATAGAGAAAAGACCATTAGGCAAAGGAGCAGGGTAGATACGCCCAGCTCTAGCCATATGTAGGTAATAAACACCACCTCTCCTAGTGAGCATTCCTCAGGCCCTCAAGGTGGAGAAACCAACACGCGTCTCACCTAGTACGGGTTGCAACTCACGTAGATCGATGTCTAGGGCAGTGGCAAGCATGGTGATGACGCCTCCTCCTGTGATTGGCCCTTGGCTTTGGGAGGCTTACTACTCCAGGTAGCGCACAAGGATGGCGCCCAAGTTGAGTGACAGGTTGCAGTTGATGTAAGCAGCCTTTCCAAGGACAAGGATGTCCTCCTCGTTGAGTCTTGTGAACTCATTACGTGCCTGCAAGGTGTTAGCAATAACATAGAACAAATAGTGAATTGCAGGATGTTGAATATTCTTCCCCTTGTTCACTCTACTAGTGAAGCTCATTCCATTATAGTATTGATCGGGGGAAGGAATTAAACCAGTAAAGGATGCGCGTAAAGCACGAACTTCATTGTTTGGCAAATTAAAGCATGCACACCATTCATCTAATGTTAAAGTGTAGTTGTTGTTCATCAGATAGAAAGAAATAGTATCCTCTCCTTGCCATAGTTTAATGGTGCTTTGCAACGAACTTAGGAATTCAATGGTTAGCAACAATAAGTAGGTACATCATTGTACACAAAGTCTTGCAGGCCATCTCTATTGCAAAGTAAATTAAAGTCATCAGAAATACCGAGTTGGTTCAATATAATGGGGCAAGCCCACTTGGTGGCCTTCACTTCGCGGTTCTTGATCTTGTTGAAGCGTTCGCGATGGGCCTCATCCCTGAACCATATCCCCATGCGTTCCTGGGTGATCGCCCGAGAAGTGCTAGCGGTGGCACGAGCACGAGTTTGGCTCCTTGTGTTCATCTTCTAAAACATTGAAGAAAGGCAAAAATAAAACTTTTTGATCCAACGACAGTATGTATAATATGTTCCTCATCTAAACACACTAAAGAATCTCCTCAAGATAATAATATAGACAAGAAAATCATGGCAATTGGATCATAGTAGGTCTCACCCTACATTGATAATGACAATAGATCGAAGATGAATTTGGAAAAAGTAATTGGAGGATCGGATGAGAAACATACCGTAGATCACTTGTGTGCAAGGAAATCGAATGAAATTGAGTAGAGATGAAGATCCCTTGAGGTTTTGAGAGAGTTTGGAGGTAGAAGAAAGAAAAAGGATTGAAGTTTTGGAGTTGGGAGTACCTTCCCGTGCATTTTTGTGGTCGGACGCAACTATACGGGCGGAACATGCGTTCCGCTCGTATAGTTGGCGTTCTGTCAAAATATCAGGTCTTCCTCCTAGCGGCGCAGCTATACGGACGCAAATATACGGGCGGAACAAAATGTTCCAGCCGTATAGTTGGTCGTTAAATTGTCTGTCCCTGCGAAAATAAAATTTCCAAATGCATAGATATCTATACGACCGGAACTATACGGCCAGAATTTTTATTCCCGCCATATAGTTGGTCATTAAACTCTCAGTATATATGAAAAGAAATTGTATGGAGGCATTGATATCTATACGGCCGGAACTATATGGTCGGAATTTTTATTCTCGCCATATAGTTGGTCGTTAAACTCTCAGTACGTATTGCAGAAAAAAATTCGATGGTAAAGGTAACTATACGACCGAAGCTATACGGCCGTAATTTTTATTCCGGCCGTATAGTTGGTCGTTAAACCGTCTGTGTGCATCAAAAAAAATTGTTTCTTCATAAACTATTTCTTTTCCTGTAACTTAGCGATATACCTTGTTTTTGACAGAAAATTGACAGAAAATATTGTCGACCAACAATAGCATGAATAATGCAGAATTTCAAGTACTTCCAAATTTCGTCTCCTCAAATGGAGTTTTCTAGCACTCTTTATTGAACATGAACTTAAATTAAAACTAAAAACTTGACTCAAACCTTAATTTAACATGGGTTGCCTCCCATGGAGCGCTCTTTTAGGTCAAATAGCTTGACCTTGATGATATTCACTTGGGCCAGATGAGTGGAACACCCACTTCAAAGTAATTGGCCTTCAAAGTGATGGCCTCCTTCTCATCATGTTTGGCTTTCTTCTTCCTGGGGAAATGAATAACAAAAGGATCCTACGAAGGCAATTACAAGTTCACGTTCCCTTCATCAAAGTTAATTAAAGCCTTTATATTTCTCAAGAAAGGACAGCCTAATATTATAGGAGCAACAGTATATTCAGGCATGTCAACTAAAATGAAATCAATGAGAGCAGGACAACCTTTGATGTAAACTAAAGTGTTCTCCTTAATCCCTACAGTTTGTTTGTAGGTAGAATCTACTAGATGCAATTTAAAAATTCAG
The DNA here is from genome assembly GCA_910589775.1 of Avena eriantha. Taxonomy (NCBI): domain Eukaryota; kingdom Viridiplantae; phylum Streptophyta; class Magnoliopsida; order Poales; family Poaceae; genus Avena; species Avena eriantha. Next base: position 324,740,055 of record OU342745.1, on the reverse strand, counting down.
TAATTTCAAAGGAGCTAAGATTTAACTTGTTAAAAGACTCTTTGGAATTGTTGACATGCTTGCACCTAGATCACAAAGTGCAGCTATCTCATTGGTTCCAACCTTTATGTTAATAGTAGGCTCAAATATGTCATCTAGTTTAACAGGTAACTTTTTAGCGATTTTCTTGTATTCTTCTTCAAGATCGCGTACCTTAATTGCTACTTGATCAACAAAGTGTTGATACATGTCTTCATCGTTACCTTCACTTACCAGAATTTTGACATTGATCCTCTTTACGAGATCTTCGATGGTGTAGCTTGGTGAAGAGGCATTACTATAATCAAGTTCTTCAGGATCCTCCCTTTGGATCCTCATCATTTTGAGTTCTTCAACATGATTGGGCTCAGCTTTACCTACAAAATTAGCTAGAATGAGAGTTCGACTCTCGGTTATCTTACCTAGTTGTGCCTCAACGATCCTTGTTCTTTCTTGAAGGGCCTACAAATCATTTCTCAAACTAACATCTTGGTTAGATAATTTGTCAAGCATAGCATCATGGTTCTCCGTAATTTTGACTAGAATATTATTTTGTTCATTTTGTGAGTCTATGAACGACTTAAGCGTTTCTTGGAGACTACCATTACTAGCTCCCATATTATTATTAGAGTTATTTGTAGGACTAGCATAATGTTTCTGAAAATTAGGATTGTAACTCTTCTTCCAAGCAGGATTGTAATCATCACGAGCTACGAAGTTTATTTATTCTATATTTGTTTCAGTGGTGGCTCTTACCTGAGTTTCCTTAGCTTTTACGGCTAGTATGAGCTCATGCAACTTAGCATTGAGATCTTTGTTCTCTTGTGGCGAGACAGAGTTCACCTTCTTCGTGTTTGATCTTTCCACATGCCATTGGGCATGGTTGTCTTGCATAGTATCTAGCAGTTGTTTTGCTTCGGTAATATCTTTACCCATAAATGTTCCTCCAGCCGCAGTATCAAGTATAGACTTAGACACAGGATTAAGAACATTATAAAATAAATGGAGGATTATCCAATCTTCCATCCCATGACTAGGACAGTTTCTTAGGATTCTTTCATTATCTCCCATGCAAGTGCTAGTGGCTCACGCTCTTCCTGTCTAAAACCAGTAATATTAGATCGGAGTTTCATAGTCTTTGCAGGTGGGAAAAATTTAGTCATAAATAAAGAAGTACATCCCACCCATGATGTAATAGTATTTTTAGGCAAAGATAGCAACCATTCTTTAGCTCTTCCTCTTAGAGAGAAAGGATATAGATGTAATTTGACCGCATAAGGGTCAACATCTTTTATACACATCATATCACATATTTCAGTGAAAGTATTTAAGTGCATACCTGCGTCTTCAACAGCAGAGCCTCCAAATTGATTCTGTTGAACCAAACTTAAGTAATGGGGCTTAATTTCATAATCATCAACAACAATTACTGGCTGAGTAATAGAAGTACGCAAATAATCGTTATTGGGAGTAGCAAACTCCCCAAGCTTCTATTCAGCCATACTTCCTATGTTTTGGGGTTTTCTTAGATTAAAAATTATAATAGTAAAAACAAGAATTTAAAGACTAACTATTCTTTTGGTTTATCAAATAAAGACTGAAAGCAAACTAACAAAATTAAAAACAAGAATTAAAACTATCAAGGTTCCTAATAACGTCACCAGGGTAACTATTGCTTCCCCGGCAACGGCGCCAGAAAAGGGTTGATACTTTCGATCCAGATTACGAATGTAGTATAACTCTTTTTCCCTAATAGACCTAGGTTATCGAATCCACTGGAAGCGAATGCGTAGTGAAGTTACTTTAAAGGACCTTCAGGAGTTTTAGAATTACTTTTGTGTATTTACCGGACCAGTAGCTTGCTTTTTTTGTTGTTGTCGATGATGGAGAGAGAGGGCCTAGGGCGTTCGGTTTCACCTGTAGCTGTGCAAAAACATCTTATGGAAATAAAAGATAGAAATAAAGTATGTTTGTACTTATTAGAGCAAGATAAATTATATGTGGGTAGTGCATCCATAATTGCTATTGCCTCCGCAACCGCTTATAGCAATAACCTACTAGTCTCATCCATAGAAGAAAGAGAACTAATGATATGCATAGTGATGTCACCATTAATCCCAAGCAAATCCCTCACATACAGCCGTACTACCCCTTCTGTCACTGGGTTTCCCAACCTGCAGATCAGTCATCACTCATACTCCCTATACCTAGCTCAACCCTTGAGGTCTTGGGTACTTGACAAGTCCTTCGATTGAGGAAAGAGAGGATACAATAATCATGATGTCATACAAACTAATATACGATCCCATCTATGATAAATCACATGCACAATTGCTACATGGCTAGGCCGAAGCCCTTAGACCAAGGAGAATTACTCACACATAGAGATTAGATCAACAATCACAAACATTGTAATAAAAATCATAAGATTGATAGCAATAGTCTTACAATGTTGTCAATCAGAGAAGAGATCTACTATTACAAGTGGTGGAAGATGGCTATGGAGGTGGAGAAGGGTTTGGAGATCTGAGTTGGATTTTTGGCGGAGTCTGGCTTCTTCGGGGCGAGGTGAGCGTTGTTTCCCCGTCGCTTGAGGCTTCTTTATATAGGGGTCCCTTCACGAAAGTTGTTCTATTTGACCTAATGGTGATGGCGCCAACTATACGACTGGAGCTATACGGTCAGAAATTTTGCTCTGGCCGTATAGTTGGTCGTTACGCCGTCTACCTTCGTTGGACAGCTCCTAGTTTCTTCTGGTTGAAGGAAATCTCCTATCTTCGACTTTAATATAGTGATTCCCTCCTTTAAAGGACATTATCTGCGCAGGAAAAATACAAGAACTAAGGATTGCATACCCTTCTGAATATTAGCATTAGTGGAAGGATTTAGAGAGATATTTTATGAAAAATATGATTAATATCCAGTTCAAATGTCGACGTAGATGGCTATATTTCAGAGCCATCACATATCATGACACTAGCCCAGCAACAATCTAAACTAGATGCTTCTAATTTATCAATTGCAAGTTTTACGTGGCTTAGGGCTTTCGAAGATAGAACCGGTCTTACCTACGAACATGCAACCACAACAATGATAACCAAATTATTATTAGCAACTCGTTGTAAATCAGATATTGACTATAGTAGGAGAGACATACACCTGCTAGCCACTTATGCAAAACTAGTTGCATGTCAAGCGTGGAACAGGTCTCATGTGCGAGGACATGTAAAGTTAGTCCGAGCCGCTTCATCCCACTATGCCACCAATATCCAAAATACATATAAGATGCAATAACATGATCATCATCGCCCACATACTCTTATGTGTTCTACCCGTGCAAAGAATATATGCATAGATCAGGCTCTGAGACCACTGTTGGGTTCGCAGCATAGAAAACAAAAAAAATTCCTACGATGGGAACTACTAAGCACCAAGATCTATCTACCTAGATACAAGCAGCGAGTGGATATACATCCATATAGAACATACCCTTGAAGACCAACAAAGGGTTACGATGTTGGACTCGTGGATGATGTAGTCGTACGCTTGTCTATCTCAGGTTCGAGAGGAAATCCAGCGCCGCAACTCAGCAGCGCATGCATCCGTGATCGCACACATGTCCGGTCCACCGAACAACCTCTGCCTCCTCACTCCAGCGATGCAGCAGAAGCAGCAACTCCTTCCAGACGAAATGCCACCGGGAACATGTATCTCTCTAATCTGAGACCATGGGGGAATAATTCTAGAGGGGAGAGAGATCCTTCACGAGGAGGTGTGAGATGAGAGGAGGAGTGAGGGGCCTTTTATAGGGGAGGGGGGACAACCCCTCTCCATGGCCGGTGGCCAAGAGAGGTGCCCCCACATCTTCCACATTCATGTGGTGGAGCTTGATGGCTCTGAAATATAGCCATCTACGTCCACATTTAAACTGGATATTAATCATATTTTTGATGAAATATCTCTCTAAACCCTGCCATTAATGCTAATATTCAGAAGGGTATGCAATCCTTTTTTCTTGTATTTTTCCTATGCAGATAATTTCGTTTAAAGGAGGGAATCACTACATTAAAATCAAATATACGATATTTCCTTCGACCAGAAGAAACCAAGAGCCGTCCAGCGAAGGCAGACGCCGTAACGACCAACTATACGGCCGGAGCAAAAATTCCGAATGTATAGCTTTGGTCGTATAGTTGGCGCCGCCTCCGTTAGGTCAAACAGAACAACTTTCGTGAAGGGACCCCTATATAAAGAAGCCTCAAGCGACGAGAAAAGAAAGAGACCATGCCCTAGAAGCCATACCTCGCTAGAAAGCCGCCTCCCGAAATCCAAACCCTTCTCCATCTCCATAGCCATCTTCCACCACTTGTAATAGTAGATCTCTTCTCCAATTGGCAACATTGTAAGACTATTATTATCAATCTTATGATTTTCATTACAATGTTTGTGATTGTTGATCTCATCTCTATGTGTGAGTAATTCTCCATGGGCTAAGGGCTTCGGCCTAGCCATGTAGCAATTGTGCATGTGATTTATCATAGATGGGATCGTGTATTAGTTTGTATGACATGATGATTATTGTATCCTCTCTTGCCTCAATCTAAGGACTTCTCAGGTACCCAAGACCCCAAGGGTTGAGCCAGGCATAGGGAGTATGAGTGATGACTGATCTGTAGGATGGGAACCCCAGTGACAGAAGGGGTAGTACGGATGTATGTGAGGGATTTTCTTGGGATTAACAGTGACATCACTATGCATATCATTAGTTCTCTTTCTTCTTTGGATTATACTAGTAGGTTATTGCTATAAGCGGTTGCAGAGGCAATTGAAATTATAGATGCACTGCCCATATAATTTATCTTGCTCTAACAAGTACAAGTATACTTTATTTCTATCTTTTATTTCTATTAGATGTTTTAGCACAACTAAAGGTGAAACTGAAGACCCTAGGCCCTCTCTCTCCATCATCATCAACAACAAAAAAGATGCAAGCTACTGGTCCGATGAAAACACAAAAGGAATTCTAAAACTCCCGAAGGTCCGTTAAAGTAACTTCACTACGCATTTGCTTCCCGAGGATTCGACAACCTAGGTCTACTAGGGAAAAAGAGATGTACTACATCCGTAATCCGGATCAAAGGTACCAGAGATCCCACTCACATAAATTTGACTCCACTCAAAATTCCACTCATCCACATTTAATTTCCACCAAATTTAGTGCAACTCTTGTTTAATAAAACTTTTTTATTTATTTTATTTATAATTTTGTTAATTACTTTAATTAACAAACATTCACACAAACTCCCTACAACATTTTGTCAACACCCGGATTTTTAAGTCCAGGTGCCTGTTATGTCGTACATCGCAATCCCAGGATTACCATTTTTGCGAGACATAACAGAAGTGGTACCACAGAACATCATCCATTACAAACCATAATAGTCTTACAAATAAAGGATCTCATGATCTAGTCTTAATACAAATCAGAGCAGTGGAAACATAACGTAGTAGACTCCATCTTCATGGTCATAGGCAATGCAGACGATGGGAGATGATCCTAGTTGTCATAGACCTCATGAGTACTCTTAAAGTACTCGCATACTAACACTAACACAAGTAAGGAAATGTTAGAAGGAATCCTAAGCTCTAATCTTATTTGCAATAAGCCAATTTTATAAATTCTCCATAGTAAAGCCTAATTTAGTTCTCTATATTACTTAAGTGGGAAACTAGTTTTAACTCTGTTGTGGTCAAATCAAAGTCAATATTCAAGTCACAGATAATTTTGGAAAACATCTGACAACGGAACAGTATGGCCACTCACACTGTCCATAACCGCGGACGCGGCTATTCAAATAGTTTAAAACTCTGCAGAGGTGGTACACTTTCACCACAAGATTCGACACATATGTCAGGGGCAAACCTGAATCATCATACTTGGTATGCGGATAATCAACCCTAACCTTTCAATTACACACCCTAGTATAGGAACCTCCCCTATGAGTTTGGCCTCTAGTCCATGGCCATCTGCCATCCTAGGTACTGCATAGGTGGACATTCATCACGAGGTAGCCTTAGCTCAACCTCTTCCGCAAGGGAACCCATACTAAGACATATAAACTTCCAGTTAAGCCCTACCCAACTCAGCTAATGTGGTTGTACGGTAAAATTGGAATGGTATCGCATCCGAACCCAACCATCAGTTTTTGTCAAAGTGAAGGCACATGCCTCATTTAGTTTCATCATCCAACTATTGTGTTTCATAACATATGTCAAAACATTTCAATAGAATGAAGTATCATTCCAAGGTTTTCATAATCATTTTCTCCAAGTATTCCCATCTAAAGTGATCAAGTTTTAGCTTAGCACTAGCCACTAATGTTGAGGGTATCACTATTGAGGGGGGCTAATCAGGTATAAGTATCCAAGACTAATTCTATTATCTTGATGTTATCCATCCTTTTTTCACTATTCACAATTGATTAACTAGGTAAGAAACTTTAGCAACAGAAGAGTAAAGCTTGGAGTAAAACTAGGAATTGGTAAATTTGCATCTCAAAGGTTTGCATATGGTATTTGTACAAGTTAGCTTGCATAGCTAAACTTGCATGGATAGCTTGCATAGTGGGCTTGCCTTGTTGGTTGCATTCGTTGAAGTTCTCTTCTTCTTCCTCGAAGTACTCCTCCTTGTTGTAGCCCGAGTCAATACTAGCGTCTATAAATACATACGAGGTACACAATCACCAAAAAACACTTCACCACCTCTATTTAGCACACAAGGGCTCACACTAGATGATCTAGCATCATTTCAATCATCATATGGAATATTAACATTTTCTTGTTCTTCTTATTTTAGAAAAGTAATTTCCACTCATTTAAAATCCTGGAGATTTAATATTTTCCAATTAAAATATGGGATCATATGGACCATGTCATTACCACATATTTCAATGCTCGGGAATGTGATTTAAAGTGGTGATCATATATTACAATATTTAATATTACTATTTAATAATATTAAAGTGACTAGAAATGCCTATATAGCATTCTTTTAATACTAGTCCATGTTTGATATCTTTAAAACCAAATATTTTTACATATTCATGTAGAGCATGGCAAATGTGATTTATGAGAGTTGGAATCAACTCAAAAGCATTTATGGTTGATTTTATAAAAATGTTTGAAGTGGCAAAAGTCTATGTCTTGTTATTTTTGGTATAGGTGATCTATAATTTCGAATGGTTTGAACTCAATAGGAGTTATTATATATTTTGAATACCTATCCAACAAAATTTGAATCATGCAATTTGGTTCAGTACAACTCTTTGAATTGAATTTTGAATATAGCTACTGAATAGGGTTTTAAACTAAATAGAAAAAATTCTATTTGAACTGCTGGGCTCCGCGCGGGAAAAGAAATGGGCAGGCCCAACTGCACAGCATACGCGTAGCGGGTTGCTGACAGAATGGTCCCACGCGTTAGCGACTCATCTAACCTGAAACGGTATCTACCAATCTCAGCCTTACGATTAGAATGAAATCTACGGCTATGGGTCATCGTCTACGGCGAACTGCTCCGGCAAGATTCGAAATCTAACGCGACAGTGGGGGTCGTTGGGGGCTTACCAGGGCTCCAGCTAGGTCCGGCGATGGGGGCGAACGGGCTGGTCGACGACGGTGAGTCAATTAGTGGTCGCGGCGGCTCCTGGGGTGGCTCCAATCGATGGCTCCCTTCCTTCACTGTAGCGGCGGACTCCGGCCAAATTCCAGCTTCGTGGTGCTCTCCTTGCTTCGGGGAAGGGTTAGTGAGGTTCCTGGGTGAGTGGGGAGTGAGATGGTGTGCTGATTGCGGTCCAGGCTGGCTCCTATTTATACATCAGCGTTGGAGGCAGGGCGGCATGGTCAGGCTCATCGGTGACGCTGCTACAGGTCGCACTAATCATGGCGGAGGGCATGGGTCAACGCGGTGGAGTACGATTATCATCATGCACATGATGGCGTGGCAAGGGGCGGTCTCAGTCAGTCGAGTGACGTCGGCGCTCTGTTCAGTTTCGGAGGTGTTCGTCATTGAGTACAGTGGTCACGGGGCGCGTAGCGGTGAACCATCATGTCTGGGAGGTCACTGGTGACGCGGTAACTGCGTGTATGAGCGGAGAGAGCGAGGCGCGGCGTGTGTGCGCGAGGCGGCTGTGGTGCTCCGTCGTGCTCTCGGCATGGCAGGGTGTTAAATGGGCACCGTTGTTCTGGCTCCTCCACTCCTCGCTGTTGGTCGAGGGGTGGACAGAGAGGGGCGGTGAGGTCACGGCTAGCTACTAGGCATCGTGGGCGAGGGCGGCGTGGCACGAGGCGACCTGTCCGTGCTCGACCGGCATGGACATGCTCAGGTACTCATGGCACTGGTGCAACGACGAAGGGAAATGGCTCCACTTCACTGCTGTGTACTGGTGGTGATCATGGGTGAGATATGGAGTAGAATTGGGGTACAATGGATGATCAATTGATTGATCACAAATAGTAGATAGTTGGTAGTTGTACTCTGTCTGGTAGGTGTTCGATCAAATGGCCGCATGAATTCATCTTTGGAATTTTTGAATGATTTTTGGTGAGTGTTATGGTCATATGCTTGGTAGTCTATGGTTGCTGGGATTTGTCAAGTGGTGTTGATTTGAGTGGTTTTTGAAAAGTGATGATCTATGTACTTACACTCGATTCAATTTTGAATTGCCTCTCAAATAGATTTGAATTTAGTTTATGTCTATTTGTAAAGTTTGCTTGGGTTCATTGTTACTTGGTCTAGCAAGGGGTGAAAAGAATTGGAATTGTTTCTGTTAGAAATATTTTACTATAGATGCCCAAAGTGGGCTAGTGGTTAATTTTGGCCAAAGTGACCATATGATCATATGCCTTATTTTTTATTTTTCTTTTATTTTATTTTGCTTTTAATTGACCTAGATGATGCGGTATTCATCTTTAAACTAATTCTTAACCTTTGTAGCAATCAAACATGGCAAATGCAAGCATTCATACATTAATGGAAATCACACATGCACTCACATGGGTTTAGGAAATAAAGTTTTTGTTAACCCTAATCTTGGGTGATTAGAACCTAATAATCTTTAATATTTTTGAGATGTTACACATTTCAATATCACATGCAGAACATGTTTCAGTAATTTCACCTGAAACAATTTCAGTGTCCATTGAAATAATTCTAGCACTTTGCAATTCTTTTCTCTAGAACACATTTGCTCCAAATGGTGTCGGTATCCCTTAAGTGTGTCACCCTATGTTTCGCGAATAATCCAGACATGATCGAGACCCTTCTTCGATCAATAACTAGTAGTGGGACCCGGAGATCCATACTGACTTCCACACAGTCAATGATGACTTTTGTGATCGTGTGAACCTTTAACGCTAGTAACTAAATCCTTTTGTCTCGCGATATATTACATGTCCGAGATTCGATCATAGGTATCTCCATACCTAGTCTGATCTTGTTACAGACATGCACTCTTTTCTTGTTCCCGTGATATAACATTCTAGTGATCGCATCACTTGCTTGCAATCTATCTTAATGTGATATCACCAAGAGGGCCCAGAGTATATCTATCCGTCATCGGAATAGAAAAATCCCACTCTTGATCCATGAGCCTCTACATAACACATTCAGAGTATCCGAACCCACCTTTATAGTCACCATGTTACTGACATAGGTATGATTACTTAGGTACCTTTGATTTTCTACCTAGGCCTGAAGAAAGGTTTACGGCCCATGAAGAGTCCAGATGATAGCCAAAAAGGAGCAACTGACAAAGGCTGTAGTTGTATTAGGAAAGAAGAGAAAGCACCGACATCGAGTTGGTATTGTAATCATGTATATGTAACCTATCTGAATACATCTTTGAGACCTGGCCTACTATATATAGGATGGGAGAGGCTTAGGCGAGGATTATCAAAAATCCCCAAGTGATTTGTAATAGTGCGATTCACCAAATATTCAGGCGACTTTGATTCCATTGTTCTCCTGACATCCGACGAAATCCCTAGCGTTCTCTTTCCGCGAAACCCTAATTCCTTCTTCATGGACATTGCCGAGGTTATCCCGTCAGTTATGGTGTGTTGTTTGATGTTATCAAGTTACTCTTCTAGGGTTAGTGATTGACATGATCTCATGCATGGTCTAAGGACTAGAATTACTTCATATGATGTTATAGCAATTTAAACACAATGACTTTGATCATATTGCTATACTTTGGATGAATGTTCATCACATCATTCCACTAATGTTGTGACCGCATTATTAATAACATCCAATGTCCATGATCAGGAAACCTTAATCATCTTGTTAATCAACGAGCTAGTTTATAAGAGAGGCATAAGTAGGAACCCTTTATTTGTTTATTAAACACACATGTATTAACATTTCCAATCAATACAATTATAGCATGCAAAATAAACATCTATCATATACTTGGAATACGATAATAACAACTTTATTATTGCCTCTCAGGGCATATTCCCTTTAGTTTGGGCAAATCTTGAAGGAGATATGCCCTAGAGGCCAATAAATAAAGTTGTTTTATTGTTATATCTCTAAATGTTCATAATATTTTTGTATCATGCTATAACTGTATTAAGAGGAACCGTTAATACAGGTGTGGTATATAAACAACCATGTCCCTAGTATCCTCTAGTACTAGTTCGTTGGGCAGATGATGATCGAGGTTTCCCGATCATAGACTTGACATTACACAATCACAAGACAATGAAGTCACTTAATGTAGTGATGGACATACCTAATCATAGAATTGCAATATGATCCAGTCACAAAGTTCAACGTTGTGATATCTAGCAAAGCGTAGTGACTTAATCCTTCGATGATGAGATCATGTTTAATCACTGTATCCCGTGGCTGCTTTGATCACATCAACATCTTTACCGTAACTGGGTGACCATAAAGGTGTGTTTTAGGTATTCCAAAGGAATGGTTGAGGTGTATGATCAAGATCAGGATTTTCCTATCCGAGTGACGGATAGATACTCTAGGCCCACTCGGTGAGACCAGATCAATGAAGCTTGCAAGCATGTGACTAGGTCACCGGGATGTGATATCACTGGAACGGGTAAACACGTTTGTCGGTAACAGGATCAAAATATATGGGATACATAAGATCAGGTCTTGGACAAACTAGTTATCGTTGTGCAAAGGGAATAAGACTTGACGTTTAGAAGGTTCAAGCGAACAACAGAATTCGTGGGAAGTGAAGGGATCATCATGTGTTTCTATATACCATTGCTAATCACTTGATTGGGGAGTTGTCTCCTTCATACCTGAACATTCCTGAACCGTATGGGTGTCACGCTTAAGGATAATCGACGATGCGGGTTGATCTACTACTGATAGAGAAATAGGAGCAGAGAACCGGAAGTGTTCTAGAGAGAATACCAAAGTGTTCGGAGTCCGTTCAAAAGGATTTTTGGATAAGGAGGAATTAAATAATGTATTTAATATTTAATTATGAATTAATATTAATATATTTATTTAAATAAAAAGAAAAAGGGAAAGGAAAAACCCCCCACATGGGCCTTCCCTAGGAGGGAAGAGAGCCCAAGAGGGAGGACCCAAAGGGTGGGAGGGATCCCACCCCGCCTTCCCCTTGGTGGGCTTGGGCGGGTGGGTGGGGCCCATCCCCAGCACCGGTCAGCCACCTCCTCCACCTCTCCCAAGCTTTAGTCCCATCCCGAGACTTGGAGGGTGGGAGTAGCCCAGTTTTTCCTATATATAGGGGTGCCATTCGCCCCAATTTCCTCATCCCATCAATCAATTGGCATTAGCCATTCTCTCCCTACCTCCATGTCCCCCTCTTGGTGTGTTCCCAAGTTAGGAACGTGCTACAATAGGTAGAGGTTTCTCCACCCAGCGCACGTCGTCGAGCTGCTGGAATCGGTCTGGATCTTCCTCCGCTGCCTTGCTGGACCGGGGCCCAGGAGACATCGTTTACATCGTACGCATGTAAATCTCGACGAGGCACCACCACTAGTGGTACTTGACGCTTAAAGCCTTCAAGACCTCCAGGTCTACGATGCTTGGCTTCATCAACAACATTTGTGTGGGAAAGTAATACCACTTTTCTATCTTCAAAGGTATGATCACCATATGTCGCTCGTTACTGTACTTCTCCATAGATAGATCTTGGGTTGGTGCGTTCTCATAGTAGGCATTTTTTTTGTTTTCTGCAATGGAACCCCTTTAGTGGTATCAGAGCAATGTATGCATAGATGTACTAGTATGAGTAGAACACACGTGGATTGTGTGGGAATTGATTTTCTAATTGCTACCCTCCTATGTGTACTTGCTACTATTGCGGCAATATCAGATGAAGCGCCCCAGACCAACCTTACGCGTAACCTTACGCGAGACCGGTTCCATGAATAACATACGACTTGTACCATATAAGTGGTTGGCGGGTGTTTGTCTCTCTAACATTAGTTGATATGGCACTTGCAAAGGACGACCATGAAAAGGGATTAAAATCAGCAGCTAGTTAATCCACATTGTGATTGGATTCGTAGGTAAGAAACGGTTCTTGTGTGAAAGCCGAATCAACCACGTAAAACTTGCAAACATAAGTACAAGCGTCTAACTTTGTTTTGTAGGATAACAAGTGATATGTGTGGTTTAGGTAAGTTTCTATGGTATAGACAACCGAAGGCAAGGTAGCATCATGAACCTAGTGAAAATGCCGACACTCTGGATGAAGATCATGACGCGACAAACCATCACATATCACACATACATAACTATTTTCATTAGATGTTAGCTGTTGTGTGATCCTTTTGTTCTAGTATTAGAATTACGACGGTTGCATAATAAGATAATCCCTCATATTATAATTCCAATATTCGTGTTCTCCCACACGTGTGCACTACCAAGAAAGTTTGCAATTATGAAGCATGTCGTCATGATCGGGTGCTAGACATCTTTGCGTTCACATACGGTGGGTGCAAGCCATATATGCACATCAATACACCGTGGTTAAAGTTGGTGGGCCTAGCATGTACATACCTGGCCTCGCAACATAACTGTTCGAAAGGTAAAACACGATTCGCATGGAGATGTCATCGATATGGTGATATCTACCTTGGCAGCTGCATCAAAGGCCGTGACGATCGGGGATGATGCGGTGTAAAGGGATCGTGTAGTCACCGAACGAATGTTGAGGGATGTTCGTTTGAGTGGGATTTTTAGTATTTTATTATGACTAAATAAGAACCCATATTATGAATATTTAAGATTAACTACTTTACAAATACTATTGTAGATGTCTCGCGCTACCATCAACCTTGTCCCCTTCCTTGAGAAAGAAAAGCTCCAAACTAACGGGACGAACTTCACTGCTAGGTCCCACAAATTAAGGATTCTCGTCGTTCGCCAAAAGATGTCCTATATACTTGAGGCCGCTATAGGTGACCAACCCAATGTTGCCGCCTCTTAGGCTGCTAAAAATGCTTATAAGCAGATGATAACACTTGTTCCCGGAGTGGCATTCTCTATGCCATGGAGGCCGACCTACACAAGCGCTTCGAGAACAAGGGAACCTTTGAGATCATCACTGATCTCAAGGCCATCTTTGTGCCCTAGGCCCGGTGTGAGTGGTATGAGGTTTTGATCCTCTTCTTCTCGGTTAAGACGGAGGAGCACATCATGTTGAGTGAGCACGTAGTCAAAATGTCTGGCTACGTTCAGTGCCTAAACGATCTTGATTGCAAAATCGATGATGATCTACCGATTGATAGGGTGTTGTAGTCTCTGCCTCCTAGCTACAAAAGCTTTGTGCTGAACTACAACATGCAGGGTATGACTAAAACCATGTCTGAGTTGTTCGCCATGCTCAAGCATGCTGAGGTGGAAATCAGGAAGGAGCACATCATATTGATAGTAAACAAGAGCATTGACTTTAAGAAATCCACCAAGAAGGATAAGGAAAAGAAGGGTAAACCTAACAGGTATGGCAAAATTGTTGCCTCCTCCTCCAAGGGACCCTAGTCCAAGCCCGGCACCACGTGCTTCTACTGCAAGGGTGAGGGTCAATGGAAGCGAAACTGCCCCAAGTACCTAGATGATAAGAAGGCTGACAAGGTCGTTGCCAAAGATAAAGGTATATATGATATACATGTTATTGATGTTTTCTCACTAGTGACAAGACCAACACCTAGGTATTTGATACTGGTTCTATTGCTCACATATGTAACTCTCAACAGGAGTTGCGGAATAAGCGATGCCTAGTGAAGGACAAGGAACGATGTGCGTCGGCAATGGCAACCGAGTTGAAGTCATGGTTGTCGGCACCCTCTTTCTACGTCTCCCTTCAGGATTAGTTTTAAACTGAATAATTTTTACTATGTACCATCTTTGAGCATGAATATTGTCAGTGCGTCTTCCTTGTTGCAAGATTATTCATTTAAATTAGAGATAAGTGATTGTTCTATTTACATGAATAATGTGTTTTATGCTCATGCACGACAAAGTAAAGGTTTATTCTTATTGAATCTTGATTGTGATGATACACACATCCATATCATAGATGCCAAGCGATGCAAGCATGATAGCGACAATTACATGTACATGTGCCATTACGTCTCGGTCACATCGGTGTAAAACGCATGAAGTAGCTCCATTCTGATGGACTTCTAGAATTGTTGGATTTCAAATCCATCGATAGATGCGAACCGTGCCTCATGGGAAAAATGACGAAGACGCGGTTCAATAGAATGATGGAACATGCTGCAGACCTATTGGGAGTCATGCATTCTTATGTATGCGGACCAGTGAGCATTTGCACACGCAATGGTTATCGTTATTTTGTCACCTTCACTGACGATTTGAGTAGATACGAGTACATATACTTAATGGAGGACAAGTCTGAAACCTTTGAAAAGTTCAAAGCATTTTAAAGTAAAGTTGAGATTCAACTCGACAAGAAAATCAAGCACCTTCGTACTGATCGAGGGGGCGAGTATTTGAGTTACGAGTTTGGCACACATTTGAAGGCTTGTGGCACTAAACCACAACTTATGTCGTCTAGAACACCACCGTGTAATGGTGTATTTGAGTGAAATAATTGCACTCTATTGGATAGCATACGGGTTATGATGTCTCTCACCTACTTATCTATATCTTTTTGGGGATATGCACTTGAGACTGCTGCATTCATTTTAAATAGAGTGACATCCTAGTCCGTGAAGACAACATAGTATGAGATATGGCGTGGAACTAAGCCAAAGTTGTCCTTCCTGAAGGTCTAGGGATGTGAGGCTTATGTTAAGAAACTACAGCCTGACAAACTCGAACCTAAAGCCGAAAAATTCATCTTTGTAGGATATCCAAAGGAGACTAATGGATATACCTTCTACAACCAATATGAGGGCAAAACGTTTGTCGCAAATAATGGTACTTTCCTCTATAAAATGTTTCTCGCGAAAGGTGTGAGTGGAAGGAAGATAGAACTCGATGAGATTATCGATCCTGATCTTCAAATACCAAGTGTCACAACAGAAGTTGTTCTGGAGCCACCCTTATCAATTGAAGTGGGAGAGAATGATGTTGATCATGAACCTCATGAGGAAATAGCTATCAAACCACACAGATAAACAAGGAAATGTATTACTCCTAAATGGTACAATTATCTTGTGCACATGGTCATGACTGTGGAACATGATGAACCTGCAACCTACACGGAAGCAATGGAAGACCCTGAACCCTAGAAATGACGAATACCCATGGAATCTAAAATTAAGTCCATGTATAACAACCAGGTATGGACCTTGGTTGATATTCCTGAAGGCCGAAAGGCTGTTGAGAATAAATGGATCTTCAAGAAGAAGACGGATGCTGACGAAAACATCACTGTCTACAAAGATCGACTTGCTGCAAAAGGTTTCTGACAAATTCAAGGAATTGACTCCGAAGAGACATTCTCTCCCGTAGAAAAGCTAAAGTCTATTAGGATTCTACTAGAAGTTGTTGCATATTTCGATTATGAAATAAGGCAAATGGATGTAAAAACCGCTTTCATAAATGACAACATTGAGAAAGAGTTGTATATAATACAACCGGAAGGTTTTGTTAATTCAGAGGATGCTGGTAAAGTATGAAAGCTTCAGAAGTCCATTTATGGACTGAAGCAGGCATCTCAGAGGTGGAATATTTGATTTGATGAATTCATCAAAAGTTTTGGATTTGTCCAAAATGCATAAAAGCCTGTATACACACTAAAGTGAATGAGAGTTCAGTGGAATTCCTAGTACTATATGTGGATGACATATCAATGATACGGAATGAGGTGAATCTTCTGAATAGCGTGAAAGAGTATTTAAATAGTAAATTCTCTATGAAGGACATGGGCGAAGCTGCCTACATAGTAGGCATTAAGATCTATAGAGATAGATCAAAGCGTTTGTTGGCTCTTGGTCAAAGCACCTACCTAGAAAATATTATGAACCGGTACAGAATGGATCTATCAAAGAAAGGTTATTTGCCAATCATAAAAGGCGACAAAGTTGAGTGTGACTCAATGCCTAGTAACAGAACATGAAAAGTAAGCAATGAGAGGCATTCCCTATGACTCGGCCCTTGGGAATAGGTTGATCTACTACCGATATAGAAATAGGAAGAGAGAACCTGAAATGTTCTAGAGAATACCGAAGTGTTCGGAGTCTATTCAAAAGGGGTTTTCAATAAGGAGGAATTAAATAATATATTTAATATTTAATTATGAATTAATATTAATATATATTTATTTTAATAAAACCCCCCACATGGCCTTCCCTAGGAGGAAAGAGGGCCCAAGATGGAGGATCCAAAGGGCCGAAAGGGCCATGCGGCTAGGGTGGGAGGGCTCCCACCCCGCTGGCCCCTTGGTGGGCTTAGGAGGGTGGGTGGGGCACATACCCACTACCGGCCGGCCACCTCCTCCACCTATCCCAAGCTTTAGTCCCACCCAGGACTTGGAGGATAGGAGTAGCCAAGTTTTTCCTATATATAGGGGTGCTATTCACCCCAATTTCCTCATCCCATCAATCAATTGGAATTAGCCATTCTCTCTCCCTCTCAGTGTGTTTCCAAGTTAGGAACGTGCTACATGAGGTAGAGGTTTATCCACCCAACGCATGCTCTCGTGCCACTGGAATTGGTCCGGATCTTCTTCTTCCGCTACCTTGTTGGACCGGGCCGAGAGACGTTGTTTACACCGTACGCGTGTAAAAGCTTGCCGAGGCACCACCACTAGTGGTGATGGACGCTTGAAGTCTTCTAGACCCTGAGGTCTACGCCGCTCGACTTCATCAACAATGTTTGTGCAGGAACGTAATCCTACTTTTCGGTCTTCAAAGGTATGATCATCGTATCTCGCTCTTTACTGTACTTCTCTATAAATAGATCTTGGGTTGGTGCATTCTCTTAGTAGGATTTTTCTATTTTCTACCACGGAAACCTTCAAATCTAGCTTGTACAAATAATCGATGACGCGTTAGAGTCGTGGAGTTTTGTTTCGATAATCCAACTCGTATTTCAATAGAAACCAAACAAACAATATGCCTGCGAGATTAATCTAAGACACGTGTTTAGGCAGAAAATATCGGTAGAGGAGAGAGCTAGAAAGTTCATGATTAGACGGAATTAGACAAAATCAAGATAGGACATAGATTCACGACAATAACCTATATTTTATATACTTATGTTATTATTTTTATATTTATCTGGCGCTTGTATTTCTTTGTTTTCTATCAACCTTTTTCATCTCGTCAATCTTGAAAATCATGATCTGCAATCTATTTTTATTAAACTTTTTGTCCATTTTGAACACCATGATTTGATCTTCAACGCAACCGAAGTCAACGTACTTGCTTTCAACGTTTTTGCATTAAACCTAATCACACTCAGTTATTATCTACTTTTTTAGCAACGTTAACCCGTTTCATTTGTCTGTCTGTTTGCATGGTTATTAGCCCTTTTTCATTTTAGCGTTTCATCTCATCGATTATGAACAACATGATTCGGTACCTTCTCAGTCAATGTTCTCGCATTTAACGTACCCGCACATGATTTACTCGCATCCAACATGCTCTATTCTCAACTTCTCTTTTCCGAGCAATGGTAACACGATTCATTTTTCGTTACATTTGGGTTGTCATTCATCCGGCTTTCATTTAACCTTTTTCATCGTGTTGTACAGCATGATTTGGAACATTGGGAGGAAACAATTTCACAACCAATGTACACTCGTTCAATATTCACGCGTTTCACAAATTTGCATTAAATTTCCTTGCTGCTTCAATATTTCTTTTCTGAGAAACATTAACGTGTTGCTTTCCTAGATCCGCATCATTTTCATCTCGTCCGGTTCGAACATTCTGATTTGGAACATTGCAGACAATGTTTCGCATTCGACGTAATCGCATTCAACATATTCACAGTCGTCTGATTCACACTCAACATTTTCAGTTTTAGATGAATTTTGACACACTGTGCAATAAAGAAAATATGGAAAAAAGATAAGATGATGAAAAGATAAAGAAAAAAGAGAAAAAGATAAATCAAAAAAAGGAAGAGGATAGAAGATGGTACTTACGCCTCCGTCGACCTCCCGCGTCGTGATTCCCTAGACTAACGAATCACATAAACAACCTCCAACCTACGACCGCAACGAGGTGCAAGAGGCTAGGGGAAGCTTGGAACGTAGTCGTAGTCTAGGTCCAGACCACCCTGCTTAGCCTACAACGTGTAGTCTTGTATGTCACCATCATCGAGTCGGTAGGATCCTGCGCGGCAGAGAAAACAGTTGAGACGGAAAGATAGAGAAAGAGGCGACGTGCAGAGGCGTACCTGCAAGGCGAACACGACACCATCATCAGAAGAAAGGAGGACGAAGTAGAGCATATCGACGGTCCTACGGTGGCGAGGTTCGAGAGTATCCGACCATAGGCGTGTTACGGCTAATGCTGGTGTGCAGCCGTAGCGCCCTTTCTGGGTATGGTCACAGGAATGGCGCTTGCGACCAAACACCGGAGAGAACTGAAACACGCCAGCGGCAAGGAAAAGAAAGAGGAACAAAAAAGAGACCTAAAGAATGGTTAGTCCGAAAAATGATGGTCATTTTTTATACTCAAGGCATTCCTGAGAAACCATAAGGCTTGCAAAGTAAGCTCTCTCCCGAGACATCTATCTGTGAACGAGAACCACCGCAAGGCATCGCCGTGAGAAACTGCTGACACCTTTTCTGCCGTGAGCAACCGCGTCCAGGTAAATCCTACGACGCCACATCAAATGTCCGTGGGCCCTATCATCATGAGCCCATCTCCGTGAGGAACCGTGCCCATGCAGGACCTACAATGCCACAGCAGATGTACACAGGCCATCCTCCACGAGGAACCGCTGCCGCCTATATAATACAGTGTCGAGTAGACTCTAGATGTTCGCCGTGTACTCGAGAAACTGGAGCCGCCTAGGGTCTACACTACCACGTCGGCACTGGACGACCCTACGTCCGCAAGAAACCGTAGCCGCCTAGGATCTATGCTGCCATGTCGGATATGGGTGGGCCCATGTTCATGATAAAATGTGGACTTTACGGCACCACATCGCCACGTTGGCTCTCAGACGGCCCGCCACCCGGCGGGTTCGGAGCATTGTCGCCCCTGGAACGCATCTCATAGAGCGCGGTACGCCCCGCGTACGTTGACGGTGGTCCATGTTTGCGTGCACAGCCCATCGGTCCGCAACACGGGGTACGACAGCACGCGGTACACCCGTACACGGTCTGAAAACTTTCTCCCTGGCCCATAGCAGGGCCTGTCTCACGGTATAGTAGGGCTCCGTTACGATGTCACCGTGTGTCCTCCTCAGCGTCCATCCCACAGCCAAAAAGAATCAGGACAACATGGAGAGCATTTTGAGCCGAAAAAATCTAGCGCTATTATTTACTCCTTATGTATTGTCATGAGACCTCCCAAGTCTCTTGTATTGTTGTTGCAACAAACATAAGGAAAACTTGCTCTTTCTAATGGTTTGTTTGCTCGAATGGTGAAATTTTGGATATCCTTCCTCATGTGTTTTTGCATAATTCTCCTATTCTTGCATAAAATATGTTGATCAAAATTTCATTCCAGTGCTTTGAGTGCCACACTAAGATGTTGCATGGAGTTTTTGAGTTTCTACATTTGCATGATGTGCAAACAAACTTCTTGCACATTGACCTTGCACATGCATTACATTTTCTATACTTGTGTTGTAATGATGGTGTTGTGAACAAGAATGGACATGCCACATATGAAATGATCCTCTATCACACACAAACATATTTTGCTTGGTCTTTGTTGCATGAAGGAACATTGAAGAGTTGTCACATCAAGCTTCTCAAGGAAGGCTACATGGTGAACCCAAAAATGAAGAATGTCTCTCGACCTCCTCTACATGGTGATGAGTGTATAGAGTGGAGGAAGACTATTTTTAAGTGGGGGACATGATACAACCCGACATATGATCGTTTCCATATCAAGGTATCCAACTTATGCCAAGTCGTCATGGACTTTAAAGGTGAATCATATCCTCTATGCAAGTTCCTTTCCTACCCTATTGGATAGTATACTACTTCATACTCCGTCTCATGACCATGATAGGTTCACACCAAAAAGTACGGAGACAAGGGAGGAAGCCCGGAGCATCAAGCCCGATAATATAGTGGCTTGCAAGAGGAGATAGAAGAAGTAGCGGCAGAAGCACCGGAGTCTCTGACCCTAGTGCCTCGAGTCTAAGGCCATACACACTAGTCTCCGCCCAAGGATTCCGCAACAGTCTCCGTCCTACTTCTAGGAGCTTCTATACTCGCCCTGGTGTCTACCCTAGAGTCCATCTCGAAGTTTCTGGCCACCCTGGAGTCTCCGGCCCTCAGCACCGGAGTCTCCAGCCTGAGTGATGGACCTTCGCGCCAAGAGATGCGCCACGACCCATGTACAACCCTTATTCCATTCTAACCCTACTTTTATCCCCAAACTACCCCTGTTTAAGTTGTTTTCCTATATATAGAGCCCCCTCCCCTTATTATAACCGTAGACATAGATAATAGACTAGAAACCCTTATATGGATCACTTCTAGTTATGTCTCATTCCCTTTATGAGGGAACCCATATATCATCACCCACCTCTTGGACTTTGTCATAGTGACGTTCAAGTTGTACAAGGCATGCATCTTGCATAGTCGTGAGTGTAGACGTCAAGATCCTCTCCAATATGTTCTTCCCTCTCTGATTGGGAGTTGACGGGAGCATGTTGACCGATCTCTCCTTGCAAGGGTTCTATTGGATCAGTGGCTACCACCGGGAGAAATTGGCCTTGTATCGTGTTGTGTTTGTGTGTGTTCATCATGTTCTTCGTGTGATGTGTGTTCGCTTCTGCTACCTTCCCCACGCTTTCCCCTCAATTTGACCATGAGATCCGTGAAGATCAGGCCACCCTTGAGGTTAACCCCTATCAAAGACCCTTCTTGGTGCATTCGAAAATCATGTGCCACCTTGAGAATCGGTCGTGCCTCTTGGATTGGATAAAACTCAGTAGGTGCTACATGGATATTTGCATAGCAATGAGATAGTTTTGTTGTTGGGATATCCAGAAGGCACGCGTAATATGTTGCCTGAAAGGTTGCACAAACATATACATGGGTACTATACTGCACCCCTAGAGGGTAAATATTTACGAAAAATTGTGTCCGCGGTTAGGGACTACTGAAAAGAACCATTTCATCATATCAAAGAAAACACCATTTCATGATCATAGATAACTTACACTGAATAACTGTTATTTTTAACTTGACTAGTAATTAGTCGTACAAACTAAATAATGAATAATAAAAAAATTAGTGTGTGTGTTCCCATATGACTTCCTCGTCTATGGATTTTGAAATATCGGGATGGGTTATGTTTGGTGTTAGTTATATCGTGTTATCGGATACGTCACTCTTATCCATATCTAGGAACCGCAAGTTGTATCGTGTCTCTCTAAGTTAACTAGTGCAAGCTTTTAACGCCCTTAACACCACCATACCTTTGTAGGTGAGCGCGGCTGAATTCTAGTCTCACCAATACGCGCATTGATACTGACACTCTTTATTTTACATATCATTGTGTCATTTAAACATTGAGCATGTACATTTTACCATGAGGATTGAAGGGGTTCCATGGCAGAAAACAAAAAATTCCTATGTTGGAACGCCCTGACTAGCCCAAGATCTATCTAGGAGTAATACAGTAATGGTCAGAGGAGGTTTCGGATACATACCCTTGTAGTCCGAAATCGGTTAACATTTTGAGGGGAACATGGATGATGTAGTCATACTTGTAGCCGACCTCAAGGTCGCGAAGCTCTGCGCAAGTCACCCCTTGCTACATCGTGCAGCAGCTCTGGCTCACGATATCCAAGGTGCCATAAGGGGTAGCACCCTCGCGGTTTCACACATATATGGTGTACGGTGACGACCTCTAGTTCCTTGATCCCTATCAGGAGTGCAAAAGAAGATCCCCTAGCTGAAATCCCTGCTGCGCAACGGCGTGATGCAGGTGTGTCGTCTCTTGTAGGCGCAGTCCTTCTAGGGACTGCTCCATCACGAGAGAACAACGAGAGAGAGAGATTCCCGGAGGAAAGTGCCTCGGAGAATATTGGATTGGTGTGTTTTAATCCCACCCATGGATACCTCTTTATATATAAGGAGGAGGGTGTTAACACCCAGATTTTTAATCCCAGATGCCTGTTATGCCATACATCGCAACCCCAGGATTACCATTTTTGCGAGACATAACAGATTGGATATCACAGTAAATCATCCATTACAAACCATAATAAGGTCTTACACAAATAAAGGATCTCATGATCCAGTCTTAATACAACAAGCAGCGGAATAAATAATAAGTGTAACAGTGGGGTCCATCTTCAGAGTCACAAGTAATGCTGACGATGGAATATAGTCCTAGTTATCATAGCCGTCCTGATGTCCTTCCTCTTGGTAGTCTCCTTCATAGTCTGGCCACGGGAATAGTCAGGGACAAAAGCCATGACTACTCTTTAAGTACTCGCAAACTACCACTAACAAGTAAGATAGTTCTAGTAGGATGCTAACTCTAAGTTCATTTGTAAAGTTAAGTTTGAAACCTAAGCTAAGTTCAGAAACAAAGAAATATAAAATAAAGTTTCAAATCACCTAAGTGGGAATTTAATTGTCATAGTCACAACTCTATTGTTGGTCAAGTCATGTCACAATTCATTTCATAAGTTGTTTTGAAAACATCTGAGAATGGAACAGTATGGCTACTCCAACTGTCCATAACCGCGGATGCGGCTATTCAAATAGTTTGACACTCTGCAGAGGTGGTACACTTTCACCACAAGATTCGATACATCTGTCAGGGATAACCCTGAATCATCATACTTAGTATGCAGATAATCAAACATAACATTTCCTTTACACACCCTAGTATAATCACCTCTCCTATGAGCATGGCCTCCCAACCATGACCATCTGACATCTTGGGCACTGCATAGGTGGACAACCTTGAGAGGTAGCCTCAGCTCAAACCTCTCCCGCGAAGGACCTAATACTAATGCATATAAACTTCTGGCTAAGCCTTACCCAATTCAGGTATTGTGGTTGTATGGTAAAATTGGAATGGTATCCATCCGAACCTAACCATCGGTTTTGTAAAAGGGCTACGGCTCATGCCTCAACATTTTCATCATCATAAACCATTTGTGTTTCTCAACACATGTCAAAACATCTCAATGTAAGGACTCATCATTCCAAGGTTTTCATAATTCATTTTCACCAAGTATTCCCATCTAAAGTGACTCAAGTTTTGGTTTAGCTTTAAACTACTAAGTTAAGAGTGTTCACTAAAGTGGGATTCTAATCTCAATCTCATGCCATATAATGACATCTAAGTCTAGCTAGATAGGTCAAGTTTTATACTTTTTATGCTACCTTTAAAAAAGTAAAGGACTTTTAATAAAGTAAAGAAAGTAAAGCTTGGAAATAAAACTTGGGGTAGGTAATAGTCAAAGTGCGATGTAGCTTCCGATTTTTCTTTTCATCTTGTGCCACCAAAATTGCTCTTTCAAATCTTGATACTTTTTTGTTCCTCTAGGGTGGATAGAATAAAGAGTATCATGAGCTTCTTGCATGATAACTTGCTTCAGTTCTGAATCTGCTGGCACACAGATACAACCTTTGTACCACAACACTCCTTCTTCGTCTTCGGTGAATCCAGGTACCTTTCCTGTAACAATACAACGTTTTATTCCGTCGATACTTTCATTTCCCTTTTGGGCTTCCTTAATTTGGCTGATCAAAGTGGGTTGAAGTTCAATGCTATATAAAAATCCTTTGCTTACTAGATTAGTCCTAAACTGCTCCAACTCCTCATACAAACTTGGTTGCTTCTCCTTGATCATGGTGTTTAGCCTACATGGCAATCTGCTAAGAGCATCCGCTACCACATTGGCTTCGATGGGGTGATAGTGAATGTCAAGGTCATAATCCTTGATTAACTCTATCCATCTCCTTTGCCTCATATTCAGCTCCTTCTGAGTGAAAATATACTTCAAGCTTTTTTGATCTGAGTAAATCTCACAATGATTACCCATAAGATAATGACGCCATGTCTTCAATGCCAAAACTACGGCTGCTAACTCAAGATCATGGGTCGGATAGTTCTCCTCATGCTGCTTTAGTTGTCGAGATAGATAAGCGATGACTTTGCCTTCTTGCATCAATACACATCCGAGACCAATCTTGGATGCATCACAATACACATCAAACGGATTCTTGATATCTGGCATGATCAATATTGGGGCTGAAATCAATCTCTTCTTCAGCTCTTGGAAACTTGCTTCACATTTTTCAGTCCATTCAAACTTCTTGTCCTTCTTCAATAATTGGGTCATGGGTCTTTCTATGCTCGAAAAGCCTTCTACGAACTTGCGGTAGTATCCCGCTAATCCGAGAAATGCACGGACTTGGGTTTGAGTGGTTGGGGCTTCCCATGCTTCGACATCTCCAATCTTGGTGGGATCAATAGCTATTCCTCTGGTAGACACAATATGTCCTAGGAATCCTATCTCCTTCAGCCAAAACTCACATTTTCTGAACTTGGCATACAATTGATGCTCTCTCAGGGTTTCAAGGATGATTCTTAGATGTTGCTCATGCTCTTGTTCTGACTTGGAGTAGATAAGGATATCGTCGATAAACACAACAACAAACTTGTCTAGAAAATTCATAAAGATCTTATTCATGAGATTCATGAAATAAGCAGGGGCATTGGTTAATCCAAAAGACATGACCGTATACTCGTATAAACCATAGCGAGTAGTGAAGGCGGTCTTCAGAATATCCGTTGCATGAATCTTAAGTTGGTGATAACTAGTCCTAAGATCGATCTTAGAGAACACATTTGCTCCAGTCAAGTGATTAAATAGATCATCTCTCTCTTTGGCAAAGGGTACTTGTTCTTGATGGTGACGTCATTCAGCTTTGTGTAATCTGTGCACAAACGGTTGCCTCCATCTTTCTTGTCGACGAATAACACTGGCGATCTCCATGGCGATGCGCTTGGTTGAATCAAGCTTGTTGCCAACATAGCATCCAGCTGCTTCTTCAACTCTACTAACGCTTAGGGGTTCATGATATAGGATCTCTGTGCTGTATTCACAGACTACTCTGACTTTGTCTATGGTGGGTAGGGCTAGACCCTTGTTGCACTTGAATTGACGGGGTAAGGTTTCAGATATATGCTCTCCTGAGACTCCAGAGCTACTGGTCATGGTGATGGCTTTCTTAGCACAGTCTATCAGTCCTTTATGCTTTGACATCCAATCCATTCCTAGTATTACTTCCAAACCTTTGGTTCCAAGTACTATTAGATTGGCATAAAAATCTATTCCATGTATTCTGATAGGCACAGCTTTGCAAATTTTCCTAGCTTTCATAGTTGAACCGAGGATTTGAACTATCATGACATGCTTCAAGTTGGTTGGGTGAATCTTACTAGTGCATGCAAATTCTTCGGTGAAAAATGAGTGCGATGCTCTAGAATCAAACAACACTCTTGCTAAAACTGAGTTGACAGAAAACATACCCAACACTACATCTGGCGCTTCTTGGGCTTCTTCGGCATTCATGTGGAAGAGACGGCCATTGCGGTTGTGAGGGTTCCCTGGGGAAAATGTTCTTCCTTGTTGAACACGACGCTGTTGTTGAGCTGGGGCATTCACATTGGCAGTGGCGGCAATCTTCTTAGGACACTCATTGGAATAGTGACCCTTCACTCCACACTCGAAACAAGTGATCTGAGATTTGTCTTTTGCTTCCACGGGCACAACATTGCTTCTAGTCCTGGGTGCAGTGTTGTTGTTGTTGTTGTTGTTGCTCTTGGGAGGTGCACGGTTGAAATTGCTAGTCTTGCCGGGGTGATTGTTGTTTCCTCCGGACTTCACATTGCCTCCGCTACGGTTGGGGTAGTTTGGGCGAGACATTGGGGGTCGGTTGTTCCTTGGTGCATATCCCGCAGAAGGGTTGGGACGGTACTTCTGGTGACTATTGGATCCAGCTTGGTGCATCATACGACGCTTGCGGTTGTCGTTTTCCTGGTTGATCTTCCCTTCCATCTGAATGGCAGAGTCGACTAGTTCTTCGAGATCCTCGAAACGGATGTTGACAAGGACAGTCTGCATCTCATCATGCAGTCTGTTCAGGAATCTCTCCTTCTTCTTGGCCTCCATGTTGATCTCATCAGGTGCATACCTGGCTAGGGACAAGGATCTGTCACGATACTCCACTACAGTCATTCTGCCTTGTTTCAACTCTCTGAATTCATCCCTCATCCTGGTGACTAGACCCCGCGGCACGTGGGTGCGGCTAAACTTGATCTTGAAGGCTTCCCATGTCATCACTTGACCATGGTTCATTGTGCGGGTGTTGTTCCACCATGCTCTTGCATCTCCTGCCAAATAGTGGGTGGCAAAAAGAACTTTTTCGTTATCATCAACTCTGGCTACTTCTAAATTGTTCTCCATTGTCTGCAACCAGTCATCAGCATCTAGTGGGTTTTTCGAAATGCTAAAGATTGGGGGATTGGTATTCTGGAAGTTCTTCAGTTGGATCCTTGATGATCCTGATTTCCATGGCCTTGGTTGTTTTGGGCCATCTGGGCGATCTGCTGCAGTGTTGCTAGGTTGGCTTGGCGCTCTGCCCTGCTAGCTTCACGGTCTGCAACCAGCATCCGCATAATCTGCAGTATCGGGTCCTGCGATGAGCTGCTCCCTCCGGGGTTTCCACGAGTCATCTGAAGATTGAGGTAGATAAAGGGGTAAGAGGGAAAGTTCTAAGGTTCATGGTTTTGATTTCAACACTAAAACTTTGAGTTTGACTCAGGTTTTGCAACTAACTTCATTTCATTCATTCAAGCAAAGCACACGATACAACACACCACACCACAACAACAAAGGAAAACAGATGGTTTTAAGAACCATTCTGCAAGCTACGATGCAATGGGACTGATACTCCTCATGCTACGATAGTGCTCTAGTGCATCTACTCATCATCGATGAAGTCAGAGTCATCATCGTCGGTGTAGAAGTCCACGGCATCCTCCTCCAGAAAGTCATCATCATTGCTAAGGTAAGAGTCCATATCTCCCTAGATGTCTTCACCTTCCTCTTCTTCGTCTTTTGCTACGAGCTGAGCTTCTTGCTCCTTGATGGTCTTCTCGAGGTCGGCCACCTTCTTGCGAAGACAGTCGATGGTGCGATCCTTCTTTGCGCATTGACGGCGAAGAGACTGACGATCCTTGACGAGCAATGAGAAAGTTTGGGCCTTCTGGGCTGCAAGGGCGAGGTTGTGGTTGGCGAACTCTCTAGCATTGTCCAATTCCTTATGTTTGTCGTACAGCAGGAAGTCAAGGTTCTCCACTTGACGCTTCAACTCCGGGTGACTTGGCATCTCCATGGGCATTACCATAAAGTCACGCCTTGCATAGTGAGCAAAGCGGGTTCCTTGGATTTGGTTGACACTCATGGCACACAGATGTGCGAGAGCTTCATGCATTGCCCTGGCTAATCCATCTAGCCAGTTGTTCTGTCTCACGGAGAACTGGATCCTCCCGAACATTGGTGCTTCTATCTTGCCTCGAAGATCAGTGGTGACTAGCCATTGTAAGTCTCCTCCTGGGGGTCCAGGAAGTTGGGCTCCCAGAAACTCCAGATGCGGGCGTCCCAAGTACTCTGATAGTGCATCAAGATCCCTCTCGAAGACCAGCTGGCCTCCGTTGCCCAACTGGTAGAACTTGCTGAACTGAGTCTCCATCTATAAGGATTGAGGATGAGAAAGTCAGTGAAGTGATCAAGTGTGTCAAAATTTTATGTAGTAATGTAAGAATTTGGAGGAACATGAATTTTTTTGAGAGAAAGAATTACCAAGGGTAAGAGAGGAAGTAGTTTTCATAGATACTCACTTTGGTTTTTGAAACTAGGTTTTTGTTCGGACGTCCATTCTAACTAGGGTCTCCTATGGTCAGGATGGCTCTGATACCAACTTGTCAACACCCGGATTTTTAATCCCAAATGCCTATCATGCCATACATCGCAATCCTAGGATTACCATTTTTGCGAGACATAACAGATGGGATATCACAGTACATCATACATTACAAACCATAATAAGGTCTTACACAAATAAAGGATCTCATGATCCAGTCTTAATACAACAAGCAGCGGAATAAATAATAAGCGTAGCGGTGGGGTCCATCTTCAGAGTCACAAGCAATGCTGATGATGGAAGATAGTCCTAGTTATCATAGCCGTCCTGCTGTCCTTCCTCTTGGTAGTATCCTTCATAGTCTGGCCACGGGAATAGCCAGGGACAAAAGCCATGAGTACTCTTTAAGTACTCGCAAACTACCACTAACAAGTAAGATAGTTCTAGTAGGAATGCTAACTCTAAGTTCATTGGTAAAGTTAAGTTTGAAACCTAAGCTGAGTTCAGAAACAAAGAAAGATAGAGTTTCAAATCACCTAAGTGGGAACTTAATTGTCATAGTCACAACTTTGTTGTTGGTCAAGTCATGTCACAATTCATTTCATAAGTTGTTTCAAAAACATCTGCAACGGAACAGTATGGCCACTCCAACTATCCATAACTGCGGACGCAGCTATTCGAATAGTTTGACACTCAGGTGGTACACTTTCACCACAAGATTCGATACATCTGTTAGGGATAACCCTGAATCATCATACTTAGTATGCAGATAATCAAACATAACCTTTCCTTTACACACCCTAGTATAATCACCTCTCCTATGAGCATGGCCTCCCAACAATGACCATCTGTCATCTTGGGCGCTGCATAGGTGGACAACCTTGAGAGGTAGCCTCTGCTCAAACCTCTCCCGTGAGGGAACTAACACTAATGCATATAAACTTTCGGCTAAGCCTTACCCAATTCAGGTATTGTGGTTGCACGGTAAAATTGGAATGGTACCGCATCTGGACCCAACCATCAGTTTTGTAAAAGGGCTAAGGCTCATGCCCCAACATTTTCATCATCATAAACCATTTTTGTTTCTCAACACATGTCAAAACATCTCAATGTAAGGACTCATCATTCTAAGGTTTTCATAATTCATTTTCACCAAGTATTCCCATCTAAAGTGACTCAAGTTTTGGTTTAGCTCTAAACTACTAAGTTAAGAGTGTTCACTAAAGTGGGATGCTAATCTCAATCTCATGCCATAGAATGACATCTAAGTCTAGCTAGATAGGTCAAGTTTTATACTTTTTATGCTACCTTTAAACAAGTAAAGGACTTTTAATAAAGTAAAGAAAGTAAAACTTGGAAATAAAACTTGGGGTAGGTAATAGTGAAAGTGGTATAACCAAAGCATGCCTAATGCCTTTGCTTAGGTTATCTAGCTTGCAAGGGTTAGCTTGCATTGTTAATTATGGATTGCAAGTATTAGCTTACCAATAATAGCTTGCCTTGGTTAGTGCAGTGGTTGAAGTTTTCTTCCTCCTCCTCTTGGTAAAACTCCTCCTCCTCGAAAGCTTGGTCGGTACTATCTTCTATAAATACATACGGGATACACAATCACCAAACAATACTTAACTAGTCTACTTAGCACACTAAGGCATACATTTTATGATCTATTATCATCATAAGCATCACAAGGTTTAATTAACTAGCTTCATTCTTTTTATTTGAGAAAAGTAATTTCTACTCATTGAAAATAACTAAGATTTAATATTCTCCAATTAAAATATGGGATCATGTGGACACATGTACTCACCACATATTCTAACATATGGAAAAGTGATTTAAAGGTTGGATCACATTTTAATAAGTTTAATATTTAATGATTTAAAGTGACTAGAAATGCCTATATAGCATTATTTTGGTACTAGTCCAAGTCACTGCATGTAAACCTTAATATTATTACATATTAGGTATGGTTAAATGTGATTTTTGAGAGTTGGAAACAACTCAAAAGCTATTATGGTTGATTTTATAAAAATGTTTGAATTTGCAAAAGCTTCTGTCTTGTTATTTTTACTAGGAGAGATCTACAACTCTAAATTATTTAAATCCAACGGGCTTGGATAGAGATGTAAATTATCTTTCCAATAAAATTGGAATCACTCAATTTGTATTTGTATAACTCTTTGAATTGATTTTTGAACTAAGGGACAGAATTGATTTTAAGTCTAAATATAAAAATCCTAATTTGAATTACTGGGTCAGCGCGGGAAAGTAAATGGGCCAGCCCAATGACGCTCAGCGGCACAGCGGGCGATTGACAGGCTGGTCCTGCATGTCAGTGGCACTTAAAACCCGAAGCGGTACGGGGCGATCAGGACCACACGATTAGAACAAGATCTACGGTCCACGGTCGTCGTCGATGACGGACTCGTCGTCGGCGAGACTGAACCCTAAGCGGCCGGTGGGGGTCTACTAGGGACCTACCAGGGCTCCAGCTAGTGCGGAGAGGTGGGCAAACAAACTGGTGGACGATGGCAAGCTCAGGCAAAGTCGCGGCAGGGGCTAAGGTGGACGAAATCGACGACCACGTCTCCTCCTCTACAGCGACTATCTCCGGCGGAATTCCGGCAATGTGCTGCTCGAGCGGCTCCGGCGAGAGAGGGGAAACGGTCAGTGGAGAGAGGGGAGTGGAATGGTGAGAAGAAATGGTGCTGGGGAGGCCTCCTTATATAGGCTCGACGGTGAGGCAGTGAGGTATGGGCGCGGCTCGTCGGTGATGGCGATACAGGGGGCTACCAGCGTGGGCGAGGTAGGCGGATGGTGGGCGGTCTGCTGGCGGCCGTATAGAGCTTAATGGCGTGGCTAGGGGCGGTGCCTAACAGTCGGGGTCTTCCCGCGCTCTGAGGGACAGAGGCGGTGCTCGACGCGGCTCCCGACGACTGTGGGTTGCACGGCGGTGCACGGCTGTGTCTGGCGGGTTGCTGGGTTCAAGGCGAAGCGACGCACGTGATTTGGTGTCGAGGCATGGTCTGTGGCATGGTGGCGGCGATCGCGCTCTAGCATGCTCTGGCTGCACGCAGAGAGGAAAGGGCGGCGCGGCTCTGGGTGGTCCAGGGGCTGGCGGTGATCGTGGGGTGGACAGGGAGTGGCGATAGGGTTAGGCGGAGCTAGTGACGGTGCTGGTTTGGCGCGGCCTGGTCAGCTGCGAGCTGCGCATGCTCGGCCGGCGGTGACCAAGTTTGGGCGGCGCGCAACTGCTGCAAATGCCTAAGGTGTAGGCTGGTGAGGGTTTGGTTAGAGCTGGGGGAGACAGGGGAACCAAATGGGGGTCAAAAACTCGACAAAGCATTGATCATCAAACAGCAAAAGTTAGGCAGAAAAATCTTGCCTGCCACCTGTTCGATCAAATGGCCGCATGAAACTTTTGTTTGAATTTTGATCTGATTTTTTGTGCAGTGGTATATCTTATGCTTAAGCATCTAGGTTTGCTTGGGATTTTAAAATGGATTTCATTTGAGTGGTTTTTGAAAAAGTGTGATCTATTCATATGAACTAGATTCAATTTTCAAATGTCATTTAAATTTAGAGTTTGAATGTTTTTGGTAGATCACAAAGTGGACCTTGCCACATCACTACTTGTACTAGCAAGGGGTGCAAATATCCACGGTTGTCTCTGTTAGCATTTGAGTGCTAGAAATAGCCAAAGTGGGCTAGGTGATTAAAATGGCAAAAGTGACCATTTCTTTATTTAATTCTTTTTTATTTATCTTTCTTTGGGATTTGCTTGGGGATGATCTAGATGATGTGTAAACCTTAGAATCATTTTACGATCAATAGATCACTCAAACATGTCAATTCAAAACAACTCCTAATTTAAATGCACACACATATGAATGCTTAAAGATTTTTAAAGGGAAAAGTTTTTGTTAACCCTAAATTGGGTAGATTTGATCTTGATTAAATTTGGATTAAGTTTTGGGATGTTACAGAGGGGTACTCCCCACCATAGGTTTTCCATGTGGGACTAATTAAAATCCAAAGGAAATAAAGAGGGTGGGAGGGGCAGTCGGCTGGGCCTAAGGCGCCTAGCCCAACAGCAGCAGTGCAGCTGGTGACCCGGATGGGTCGGCTATAGCACCCGCGGCCCAGCCCGAAGTGAGCAACAATAGTTGGCAGTGACAACGATAGCAGTGGCCGGGTGGGCCGGCCACTCGTGCGCGCGTGCCAGCGGCCTGCTTCGGTCAGGCGGTGGAGAGGCAGCAGCCGAGTGGGCCTTGGTGTGACCCACCGCGTGCCTGCCCTCCCCCGTGTGCCCTCGTGCCTGAGGTGGGCCGGGATGCCGTGGCCTGCTACGGCGCCCGGATGGCAGCCGCCTACACGGCGCACTGCGCCTGCCCGCCCACTGTCCGCCTAGGTCGGGTCAAAACCAGCCTGTAGTGACATTGGTTGTTTGATGTCCCTTTTTCAGGGTGGCTTCCTCCTGGGCCGATTCCCTTCGGGGTTTTGGTCCTTTGAGTAAGTTTTCCTATAAATTTAAATATTTATTTAGTATATATTAATTCACAATTAGCATATTATAAATTGCCATTTATCCGAAACACTTTTCGGTCTTTTCCTTTCTTTCTCCCTCCGAACATATTCAGATTCTCTTCGGAACGATTCCGGCTTTTCTCTCTCTTCTGCGATTTCTTCTTACAGAATGATCTCTAGCATCATCGTACCCTTAAGTGTGTTACCCCAATGGCTTGGGAACATCAGAGACATGATCGAGACTCTTCTCTTATCAATGATCATTAGCGGGACCGGGATGCCCATAATGACCCATGTGCATTCCACAATGATAATGTTGTTTGAATCGTAAACATCGAGTCCAATTCCCTTTGTTTCTTTGATATGACTTATCCGAGATATGATCGTAGGTATCACATACCTTGTTCAATCTTGTTACCGACAAGTTTGGTTTTACTTATTCTCCTGATATTCCATCCTTGTGACTTTTTCACATGTTGCAACATTATGGATGTAATCTCACCAAGTCAGTCGTGTGTATATTCCTGTCACGCGGGTGAATAAATCTCGATCTTGATACATAGGCCTCAACTATTCCGCTCGAATACCTGACACACCTTTATGGCCACCTAGTTACGGTCATGCCAGTTGATGTGATCAAAGCACCCTTGGGAGATAGTGATTAATATGATCGCATGGTCTAAGGAGAAGGATACTACGCTTCTAACTATTGCAATGATGAACCTTGTGACTTGATCGTGTCGCAATACCTATCTTTGGGTAATGTCCATCATATCATATATGAATTCATTGTCAACAAGCATAAATGATTCATGATCAGGAAGCCTTAATCATTAGTTGCCCAAGAAGCTAGTAAAAATAAAGGCTTCTAGGGACTCTGTTAGTTTCATACCACACATATATCAATGTTTCCGTTTGATATAGTTATATCACAATATAAAACTATTACGAACTAATTTGAGATATGATAATAAAATTATTTATTATTTACCTCTAGGGCATATCTCCTTCAAGGATGACACCGGTTCTTACTATGTGGACCATGCTGACGAGGACGACCGCGATGCATAGTTCGAGGATCCTTTCAGAATCGTGAGTTGTGCGGACTTGGAGTTTCACTCGATTATGTTTATGGCATATTATGCATATCTGCACTCTTGATACGTACTCAAATTCTATATTTGCTTTTGCTTGATGAATGATATAATGTTTGGACATGTGTCCTATGTGTGCTCAATCTATATATTAGAATCTTGTCCATTTGACGTTGTTTATATTTCTATTTCTTTTTTATGAGTGTGCTATGATAAATTTTGTATGGACGCCACCCATACACACTTGTGTCTGCTTGAGTGCTAGTTCACAGGTGTGTTCTCGCACATGAAGCTATAACTTTTAGTGTGGAAACGGAGGTGTACGAACCGTGTCTGCCTCTTAGGAGTGGTCTGCTGCAGGAGTTCATCATGGTCCCATAGTTAATTTGTATCCACGAGGGAGTTATACTAGCTTGTGATTTAGGACATCCTGACGGGAGCTTACAACTTGGTATCACAACATGCTTCAACCTGATGGGATCTCTTGCACTAGACGAGTTGAGCCTAGAAAAATATTGTGTAGCTATAAATGGAAAAATTAAACATGAGAAAAACTTATTGCTTTTATTTCTTATCCCTACCCACCCTCCCTTTTTCTCGTATGGAAGTACAACACTTGTAACATCCCAAAAATATTAATCAATTTTATCAAGCTCTAATCACCCAAGTTTAGGGTTAACAAAAACTTTTATTATTAAACTCAATAAGAGTGCATGTGTGATTGCATTAGTGTTTGAATGATTGAAATTGCTATGTTTGATTGTTACAAATGATAAGGTTTAGTCCAAAGATGAATACTACATCATCTAGATCAATTACAAACAGAATCAAATAAAAAGAAAATCAAATGTAAAGACATATAAGCAAATGGTCATTTTGGCCAAACTTATCCACTAGACCACTTTGAGTGCTTCTAGTAAAGGATTTCTAACAGAAACATTTCCCAATATTTTCACCCCATGCTAGACCAAATAAAAGTGAATCCAAGCAAACTTTATAAAAGGACAGAAACAAATTTCAAATCTATTTAAAAGGCATTACAAAATTGAATCAAGTTCATAGGTATAGATCACCACTTTTCAAAAACCATTCAAATCAGTTCACCTTGACAATTTTCAGCAACCACAGACTACTAAGCAAGCAACAAGATCAGTCACCAAAATTCATTAAAAAATTTGAAAGTTGAACTCATGCGGCCATTTGATCGAGCACCTGGCAGGCACAGTACAATCTCACCAACTATACACTATTTGGAGCTGTCAATTACTCAGCTCTTGTACTGCAATCAACCCATTAATTTTCCCTAGATCATCCCTGGTACTTGGCCGTGCAAAGGAGAGGCATCACTGGTCACATTGACCAGTGCCACGCCCGTACCAAGCCAGCCATGCCGGTCGAGCACGAACCACTCACAGCACGCCGCACTTCCCTCGCCCACGATGTCCAGCAAGTAGTCGTGACCTCACCGCCACCCCCTATCCACCCCTAGACCAACGGTGAGGCGAGAAGGAGCCAGACGAGCCGCGCCCATTTAATCCCTGGCCATGCCGAGCGCACGACGGAGCGCCGCAGCTTCCTCGCACGCACACGCCGTGTCTCACTCTATCCGCCCATACCCGCGACCGTCGTAGCACTAGTGACCTCCCAGACATGACCGTTCGCCGCCGCTCACCCCGTGACCACCGTACCAAGTGACGAACGCCTGCGTACCCGCTCAGAGCACCGACGTATCCCAGCCAATGGAGACCGCCCCTTGTCGTGTCGTCACTCACGTGACAATCGCCATAGTCCACTGCACCGGCCCATACCCTCCACTGTGACGAACACGACCTGTAGCAATGTCACCGGAGTAGCCAGACCATGCCGCACTGCCTCCACCCTGGGTGTATAAATAGAGGCCACCCTAGACCTCTATCTCCACACCATTCCACTCCCCACTCACCCAGGAACCTCACAGACCCTTCCTCGGAGCAAGGCGAGCACCCACCCACCAGAATTTGACTAGAGTCCGCCACTGTAGTCGAGGAAGGAAGTCGTTGATTGCGACCACCCCAGGAGCTGCCGTGACCGTCAATCAAACTGCCGTCGATGACCACCCCACTCGCCCCCATCCTCGACCTTAGTTGGAGCCCAGGTGAGCCTCACACGACCCCCACCACCGTGTTAGGGTTAGAATCTCGCCGGAGCTGTTCGACGTAGACGATGCATGTCAGCTGTTAGATCCTAGTCTAATCGTAGCGCTGAGATTGAAACATACCATTTTGGCTTAGTTAAGTCGCTGATGTGTGGGACCGTGTTGTCAGCAGCATGATGTGCCAGCATAGTGCAGTTGGGCCGGTCCAATTAGTTTCCCGCGCAGAGCCTGTTGATTTAAATAGGATTTTTCCATTTGACTTAAACCGAGATTCTATCAGTAGATTCAAAAATCAATTCAAAGAGATTCACTGAACCAAAATGTATGATTCCAATTTTTTTCAAAAGGTATTGAAATTGTCTAATCACTCCCGTTGGATACAACCCAATCGGAATTATAGATCACCTATACCAAAAATAACAAGACAGAGACTTTTGGCACTTCAAACATTTTTCTAAAATAAACTATAAATTCTTTTGAGATGATTCCACCTCTCAAAAATCACATTTGCCATGCTCTACATGATTATGTAAAAACATTTGGTTTTACAGATATTCAACTTGGACTAGTATTAAAAGAAGGCTATATAGGCATTTCTAGTCACTTTAATATTATTTAAATAACAATATTAAATCTTGTAATGCTTGACCATCATTTTAAATCACATTCTCAAGCTAGAGAATATATGGTGAGGGCATGGTCCATATGAACCTATATTCTAGTTGGATAATATTAAATCTTAAACAATTTCAATGAGTAGAAATTACTTTTCTCAAATAAGAGAAATAAGAATGTATTGAAATTCCACATGATGATTGAGATGATACTATATCATCCAGTATGAGCTCTTGTGTGCTAAATAGAAGTAGAGAAGTGTTGTTTGGTGATTGTGTACCTTGGATGTGTTTATAGACGCTAGTACCGATCCGGACTACAACAAGGAAGAGTACTTCGAGGAAGAAGAAGAGAACTTCAACGACTGCAACCAACAAGGCAAGCTATCAATGCAAGCTAGAACTATGCATGCTATATATGAAAGCCACTTATACCAGATGCACTAGGCATACCTGGTTATGCAACTTTACCAATTCCCAGTTTTACTCCAAGCTTTACTTTCCCCTTTACTATAGTTCTTACTTAGTTAATGAATTATGATTAGTCGAAAATAGAATGGATCCTATCAAGATCATAGGATTAATCTTGGATACTTATACTAGATTAGCACCCTCAATTAGTGAATACCCTCAACATTAGTGGCTAGTGCTAAGCATAAAACTTGATCACTTTAGATGGGAATAGTTGGTAAAAATGATTATGAAAACCTTGGAATGATGATTCATTCTATTGAAATGTTTTGACATGTGTTGTGAAACACAATGGTTTGAGGATGAAAATGATTAAGGCATGAGCCTTCACTTTAATAAAAACTAATGGTTGGGTTTGGATGCGATACCATTCCAATTTTACCGTACAACCACAATACTTGAGTTGGGTAGGGCTTGACTGGAAGTTTATATGTCTTAGTATGGGTTCCCTTGCGGAAGAGGTTGAGTTGAGGCTACCTCGAGATGAATGTCCACCTATGCAGTACCCAGGATGGAAGATGGCCATGGCTGGGAGGACAAACTCATAGGGGAGGTGCCCATAGAAGGGTGTGTAATTGAAAGGTTAAGATTGATTATCCACATACCAAGTATGATGATTCAAGGTTATTCCTGACAGATGTATCGAATTTTGTGGTGAAAGTGTACCACCTTTACAGAGTGTCAAACTATTCTAATAGCCGCGTCCGCAGTTATGGACAGTTGGAGTGGCCATACTATTCCGTTGTCAGATGTTTCCAAAATGAGTTGTGACTTGAAAGATGACCTTGACTTGACCACAACAGAGTTGTGGACATGAGATCTAAGTTCCTACTTAAGTAATGTAGAGAACTAAATTAGGTCTTTACCCTTGAAGCTTTATGAAATAAACCTGGCTTTTTGCAAACAAACCTAGAGCATATGATTCCTACTAGTTTTACTTTTACTTATACTAGTGGTAGTTTGCGAGTACTTAAAGAGTACTCATGGCTTTGTCCCTGGCTATTCCCATGGCCAGACTATGAGGAGGATTACTCGGAAGATGGACAGCAGGAGGTCTATGACAACTAGGATCATCTCCCATCGTCAACATTGCCCGTGATCATGAAGATGAAGCCCCGCTACGTTTACTTTCCGCTGCTTTGATTGTATTAAGACTGGATCATGAGATCCTTTATTTGTAAGAACCTTATTATGTTTTGTAATGGATGATGTATTGTGGTACCACGTTTGTTATGTCTCGCAAAAATGGTAATCCTAGGATTGCGATGTACAGCATAACAGGCATCTAGACATAAAATCTGGGTGTTGACAACACTTTATTCTACTCTTATCACCTTCCTTTAGGTTCGAACGACTTGGGCTTCCATAGTAGCTAGGTTGTAGTATTCAACTACTTTAGAGCTATGTTGTTGCAATCAAATCCCTTATTCTTTTCAAATTCTTTGTATTCTTG
This sequence comes from Avena eriantha, assembly GCA_910589775.1. Classification (NCBI taxonomy): domain Eukaryota; kingdom Viridiplantae; phylum Streptophyta; class Magnoliopsida; order Poales; family Poaceae; genus Avena; species Avena eriantha. Next base: position 324,701,170 of record OU342745.1, on the reverse strand, counting down.
AAAAGGTTTCACTCCATCTATTTTCTTAAATTTTTGAACTTGTCTTCTACTTGTTAGCATATTCATGTGAACTCATTAATCTTTTCACCGACACTTAACCTGAAGTTTTTACTTCATGTTCAAGTTCTTTTGCTAAATACATAACTTGGGTTGTTCCGACGATTGCCCATAGCTCAGAATTCAAAATTCTCCACCTATCACTTGGCTTGAGTTCCAGCAGTTGTTTCAATCTCACAACATTCCCACGGGCCATTTGGATTGCAAGAAGTAAGAGTTCCTCAACTTAAGCAAAGGATCCACTAACATACTTGCTTAGAGTCATAAGTTGTCCTTGCTTGTTGTTATGGGGGTGATAATACCTCAGTTGATGAGAAAAAATAGAATTGTTTTCACGGAGGTCAATCCTGCAATAAGATACTCAATAAGCCTCAAAATATGTGAGAACTTTAAAGGGTTGATAGATGTTGCAATGATGGAGTAATATCAAAGGCTTGAGCTTGAGAAATCTCGCAAGCACATGCGGGACCTTAGATCTTCTTCACATTCGATCCTACCTCGGAAACACCGCATCTATCAACAAGAAGATCCACCTCCAAGAAACTAGTATCAGTAGAGGCAACCCCAAGTCGCTTATCATCCACCAAACAAGTGGTCAACATAGGGTTCCTCAAGATAACAAAAGGGAGGGTTTTGCAAAGCAGCAACAGTACCACCCACACCAGCAGCAGTAGTAGGTTCGCACTCCCTTTGGTGTTCCTTAGAGGCCACCTAGCTCTAGAACTTTTGCATGCTACAAGTTTGGAGAGCCTAGACACAAGTGTGATGAGTGTCGGCAAAAGAAGCTTCCTTAACCTCCCCGTGCAATGATTCAAAGTAACAGTGAGAGACCCTCGTCCGCAGAAGGCATTCAATGATATTAATAGGTTGGGTCCAAGGAATGTGGCAGTCAACAATGTCACGACAGAAGAAGTTGAAAAAGCTACTAAAGTTGTCCTTGATACATTGCATGTCAACTCTATTTCTGCAAAAGTTCTTTTTGATACTAGAGATTCGTTTTCATTTGTTTCTCAAAAAATTGCACAAATGCAAGGTTTTCCTCTTGATCCTTTGCCCATAAAGCTGACAATTTCTTCTTCGAGTGCTCAATGAATTCCACCAAAATAAGGAGAATATCATTTTGCGGCTCGAAAGCTGGGGTGTCCAGGCAACGCGGTACCCAAGTTGCTTACAATCAGCTGCATTGCCCAAAGTTGGTGTGCCAAATACTCAGAGGATCTTTTTTAGCACGAATTCAACATTACGTTTCAATACAAAATATCAGGCTAACGGCCGTCAAGTTGGGCCCCCTGTCAATTCTCGCCGTTATGTCGCTCCCGTCGCTTAGGCGGGGTGGCTTTCACGTAGGCTTGCAGCGCTGGCACAATGGATAGGACAACACCCCTTGCCCAGTGTGTTGACGTGACAAAACAAGGCACATCTATCAGTGTTATAATTATTTTTTGTTAACTCAGAAGCTGGAACGGCCACCGCCACGCGCCTGTCCTTAGACTTCCGTCCCCGTCATTAACCACTACCTTAAAAGCGCATTGACGGTTCCACCATTCCCCTGCCTCGCAGAAACCACTCTTCTTCTTCCTGTCATCTGTCTTCTTCCCTTCTCCTTCTCTTTGCCGCCATGGAAGGTCATCGCACTCTAGAGACAAGCTTCACTACCCATGACAATAAGAAGATAGATGTTGTCTACACCAACAAGGAGGAGACAGTGGTGCGAGTCCTGAGGATGTACAAGGGTTGGCTTGAGAAAGACGAGGACAAGTTTGTGGGACTGGACCTCGAGTACACCTCGGAGGACCCATATGAAGGGAGTGAAGTCGCCGTCGTTCAACTGGCCATGAGGAAACACGTCCTCGTCTACCACCTCTCCCGGTTTGTAGATCTGCTCTCTGTAGCTAACCGCTTTTAGGGATTTATCCTCTTGTTCTTTATCCATTTGCTCATCTTGCAACTATTGGATTTTATTTAGGACCAAATAAATTATGACAAGACAATGTTGAGAGTCTTGATCTTGCATTTAAACTTTTCAAAATTATATTCAGATGATGATCTTGCATTGGCAAAATATTTGTAGTTACAAATTTTGGTGATGACAAACTACATACTTTCAGCACTGACAGGAATTGTCCAGCGCTGCGCTAGTTCCTTGTAGAAAAGGGAATTGTTTTCTGCACTGCCAACAATACAACTGATTTTTTGGTCTTTTATAGAGTGGGAATTATAATTCCTGCGCACAACTAGATCGATATTCAGAGTCTTGTCAAGATCCTAGGGGGCTCGAGGAAGGATGGAATGGCATCACTCCCAACTAGAATCCTCGATGAGTCATACGATAGAATGAAGGCAGATTTCCCTACGGATAAGCACGATTTCTGGGACGAGTGGCCGTTGTTTGATATAAACCTGAAGTATGTAGCCATAGATGCTTATGTGACCTACCAGCTGTACAAGAAGCTCCATTTTTTCTACGTTACCTCGTGTTTTGCCCTATTTGCAAGAGGGAAGACGAGCTTAGGGAAGCCCTTTGTAGAAAATGCAGAATAGCTGAGTTTAAAGCTGCATATGCAAAGGAAATGGCTGCATCTGAAGCAGCTGACAGAGAGGCTGCAGAAGCAGCTGAAAGAGAGCTTGCAGCTGAAGAAGAAGAAGCTGACAAAGAGGTTGCAGCTGAAGCAGCAAACAGAGAGGTAGCATCTTCTAGCGGCAACAATCAGGTCTGTGATGCACCGCTAATTGTGTCGCAGGACGCTGGAGAGAGGGAAGGCAAGTTAGATCCCAGGTGGGACGAAGAATTTCGTGAGTTATAGAGTGCCAATAATGTAAGATCCAGCTGGAATAATCGCAGTTGGTCGCCTAGGAATGATGGCAAGCGCCTCGAGTGGGCTGATGAGAAGTGAATTAAATCTTACTTCTCAGTGTTATGTTTCTATTTTGTGGAACTCATTTATCTTATCAAGATGTCTAGCGCCTCAAGTGAGAGTAGTAAAATAAATTTAACCCTCTTTGTGTTATGTTTATGTATGTGTCTTGTAGCTTGTCAAGATGGTAGCTCGTTAACTGGCAGTTTGAAAGAGTACCCTTTTCCTCTCTCGCTAAACAGATATGTTTCATTTTGCCCACATTGGTAGCAAATCTAGAGAAGATTCTCTCTTTGATAATCCGTTCCCTTTTGGACCTCTTTTTGCCTCTGATCAGGTAGCAAATCTAGAGCAGCAAATCACACCAGGCAGAATACATTCATTCAGAAAACAAAGCAAATGTAGATATAGTTGTGCGCAACTAAATAGGATATAGTGATAGAAAGTAGGTTGCTTAACGAGGTTCGATGCATTCAGCCAGAAATAGGATGCAAGCAAAATATAGAAAATCAAAAGAAGCTGCTTAGCAGCAATAGCCGCCGCAGCAGCAGGCACATTCAAGGCCTTCAAGCGCCCGCGCCTCCGCCTCCTCCCTCCGGTGCTTCCTCCACTTCTTCCTGCCCAGTCCCTTGATCTTGCGGGCCTTGGGCCTGTTTGGAGGCATGCGACCCTCTTTGATGGCCACCCGCTGGAGGTTTCGGAGTTGAATGCTGAGAGCCTGGTGTTCAGCGATGTAGGCGTTGATGTTCACGATCTTGCGCTCGCCGCCTTTGTGGATGCCGGAGCCCAGGGCCTCTGCATGCTTTAGTAAGGAGTTGAAGTCAGTGTCAGCGAGACTCACCTAGCAGAAGGGGCAGTGCCAGTAGCCGCCCCTGAAGAAGGCATCGTACTGGGCGGCCCGCAGACTCCTCAGCACCTGACGAGTCTTGGTGTGCATGGACTCATCATCGCTGCAAATGTTGCTGCCGGAAACCTACTGGAAGAAAAGGAAAATGGGGGAGTAGATGATGTAAGAATATCGAGCAATCGAAATGTGAACAAGCAAATCCTAATAAACCAAGATCTAGCATCCAACGATGGGAATAGTAGAAGAACCAGGGGAGGGGAGCAAACCTAGTTACCTCCGACCATGGGTCGTCGATGCCGGTGTCGCAGCAAAGCGATGTACTTATCTAGATTGTAGGTGCCCGAGAAGTGCTTGATCTGCTTGTGACCAGCGGGGGCCTCCTCGCTGGCGGGGGGCTCCTCTTCGGTGACTCCATCGGTAGCGGGGACGGGTGCCTGGACGGGGACGGCGGCTGCCATCGATGCCTCGACTGGGGCATGGACAGGGACGGCGGCTGCTTTCAATGCATCGAGGGGGACCGGCGAGGAGACAGGGGCCTCCTCACCGGTGGCCTCGGAGGCAACGATGGCCACCTTATCCTCCTCCGCCATCGCCGGCGTGGACGGGGTATTCTCGGGAATTTGCGGATGCTGGTGGGACAGTGGAGAGGGTTGCGTGGGGAGATTGAGCGAGAGTGAGAGTGAGTGTGCGGAGAGGGGCTCTATGCACCGTGCACCACGACACGCGCACGGTACATCACATTTTTTTCCCGGGCCATGCATGGCAGTTCTATATTGAGCCGCATGCAAAGGGCGCATACACAATTTATATGTACGAAGTTTGACACGGCCCTAAAATTGGCGATAGTTAAAAGTGGAAATGTAGAGGGGAAGGTAGGTGGCTGTACGACGAGATTTGTGGGGTTGTGCTAGATCGGGTAGAGGGATGTGTTGAAGACTGTGAGTGACTCGATGAAGGCGGAGACGTTAGCTCCCGTCGAGCTCAGCTCTTCGGCTTCCGGCTAGAGCATGCAAGTTTCTTACGGTCAGGCCCAGTTGGAAGTGAGATTGAGAGCCACTGCGTAAAAAATGGGATATGTCTTATTAAAATCAAGTGGCAATAAATTGCAGTTGTCCATCGACGTCCGTGCAGTCGATGACGCATGTGTTGTGGCGTATTAGTAGCAATAGTAGGCTTTTCAGACTTGATTAAACATGACATGACCGCTCGACAACATTGTGTTCCTTCTTGTAGAAGTCTCGCTGAGGGAGACGTTTGTGTTGTCTCACGTTGTACTGTGAAGGGCACGACGTGTGCAACGATCATCGTTGGATCGCACAGAATCAACGGTTGGTGTGCACGATCCGCGTGACAACTATGACAACCAATCAGGGAGTAGCAGACAGGGTGAGCACATGTTTGGGCTTCTACGAAAGATAGAGAGATGGGGGAAAAACTGAGTAGTATCAAAAAACCAAGGCAAGAGTTGTATAAAAATGGAAAGTGAGTGTCATGTACAATGAAATACATCGTGGCATATATCAAATTATGCCAAGATAGATCCACACACAGTGTCATTGGATGTCTATTCTTTTCATAAACCGCATAAGGATCCACTAGTGTCATTGGATGTGTGTTCTTTTCATGAACCACACCCAATGTCATTGCATGTGTGTTCTTATCACAAACCACACATGGATCCACCAATGTCATTGGATGTGTGTTCTTTTCATGAACCACACATGGATCCACCCAATGTGATTGCATGTCAGTTCTTCTCACAAACCACATAAGGATCCACCAGTGTCATTGCATGTTTGTTGTTTTTATGATGCACACCTAGTGTCATTGCATGTATGTTCCTCTAAACAAATCACATAAGGATACACCAGTGTCATTGCATGTGTGTTCTTCTAAACAAACCACACATGGATCCACCAGTTTCATTGGATGTGTGTTCTTTTCATGAACCAAACACAATGTCAACTGATGTCTGTTCTTCTCACAAACCACATAAGGATCCACCACTCTCAATGGATGTGTGTTCTTCTCATGAACCACACCCAGTGTCGTTGGATGTGTGTTCTTCTCACAAACCACACATGGATCCACCAGTGTCAGTGCATGTGTGTTCTTTTCATGAACCACACATGGATCCACCTAGTGTGATTGCATGTCAGTTCTTCTCACAAACCACATAAGGATCCACCAGTGTCCTTGCATGTCTGTTCTTTTCATGAACCACACCTAGTGTCATTGAATGTTTGTTCCTCTAAACAAACCACATAAGGATACACACCAGTGTCATTGCATGTGTATTCTTCTAAACAAACCACACATGGATCCACCAGTGTCATTGGATGTGTGTTCTTTTCATGAACCTCACACAGTGTCTACTGATGTATGTTCTTCTCACAAACTACATAAGGATCCACCAGTGTCATTGGATGTGTGTTTTTTCATGAACCACACATAGTGTCATTGGATGTGTGTTCTTCTCACAAACCACACATGGATCCACCAGTGCCATTGCATGTCTGTTCTTTTCATGAAGCACACATGGATACACCCAGTGTCGTTGCATGTTAGTTCTTCTCACAAACCACACATGGATCCACTAGTGTCATTGGATGTGTGTTCTTTTCATGAACCACACACAATGTCAACGGATGTTTGTTCTTCTCACAAACCACATAAGGATCCACCAGTGTCATTGGATGTGTGTTCTTTTCAAGAACCACACAGTGTCATAGCATGCCAGTTCTTCTCAGAAACCACATAAGGATCCACCAGTGTCATTGCATGTCTGTACTTCTCATGAACCACACCAAGTGTCAACTGATGTGTGTTCTTTTAAACAAACCACAAATGGATCCACCAGTGTCATTACATGTGGTCATTGCATGTGTGTTCTTCTAAACAAACCACACATGGATCCACCAGTATCATTGCATGCCTGGTCTTTTCATGAACCACACCCAGTGTGATTACATATCTGTTCTTCTCACAAACCACATAGGGATACACCAATGTCATTGCATGTTTGTTCTCCTCATGAACCACATCCAGAGTCATCGCATGTCTCTTCTTCTCACATACCACATAAGGATACACCAGTGTCATTGCATGTCTGTTCTTCTCATGAACCACATATAGAGTCATTGCGTGTCTGTTCTTCTCACAAAACCACATAAGGATCCACTAATGTCATTGGATGTGTGTTCTTTTCATGAACCACACACAGTGTCATTCGATGTCTGTTCTTTTCATAAACCACATAAGGATCCACCAGTGTCATTGGATGTGTGTTCTTTTCATGAATCACACCCAGTGTCATTGCATGTGTGTTCTTCTCACAAACCACACATCGATCCACCAGTGTCATTGGATGTGTGTTCTTTTCATGAACCACACATGGATCCACCCAGATTGATTGCATGTCAGTTCTTCTCACAAATCACATAAGGATCCACCAGTGTCATTGCATGTCTGTTCTTTCCATGAACCACACCTAGTGTCATTGCATGTCTGTTCCTCTAAACAAACCACATAAGGATACACCAGTGTCATTGCATGTGTGTTCTTCTAAACAAACCACACATGGATCCACCAGTGTCATTGGATGTGTGTTCTTTTCATGAACCACACATTGTGTCAATTGATGTATGTTCTTCTCACAAACCACATAAGGATCCACCAGTGTCATTGGATGTGTGTTCTTCTTATGAACCACACCCAGTGTCATTGGATGTGTGTTCTTCTCACAAACCACACATGGATCCACCAGTGTCATTGCATGTGTGTTCTTTTCATAAACCACATAAGGATCAACCAGTGTGATTGCATTGTGATTGCATGTAAGTTCTTCTCACAAACCACATAAGGATCAACCAGTGTCATTGCATGTCTGTTCTTTTCATGAACCACACCCAGTGTCATTGCATGTCTGTTCCTCTAAACAAACCACATAAGGATACACCAGTGTCATTGCATGTGTGTTCTTCTAAACAAACCGCACATGGATCCACCAGTGTCATTGGATGTGTGTTCTTTTCATAAACAACACATAGTGTCAACTGATGTATGTTCTTCTCACAAACCACATAAGGATCCACCAGTGTCATTGGATGTGTATTCTTCTCATGAACCACACCCAGTGTCATTGGATGTGTGTTCTTCTCACAAACCACACATGGATCCACCAGTGTCATTGCATGTGTGTTCTTTCAATGAACCACACATGGATCCACCTAGTGTGATTGCATGTTAGTTCTTCTCACAAACCACATAAGGATCGACTAGTGTCATTGCATGTCTGTTCTTTTCATGAACCACACCCAATGTCATTGCATGTTTGTTCCTCTAAACAAACCAGACATGGATCCACCAGTGTCATTGCATGTGGTCATTGCATGTGTGTTCTTCTAAACAAACCACACATGGATCCACCAATATCATTGCATGCCTGTTCTTTTCATGAACCACACCCAGTGTCATTGCATGTCTGTTCTTCTCACAAACCACATAGGGATACACCAGTGTCATTGCATGTCTGTTCTTCTCATGAACCACATCCAGAGTCATCGCATGTCTGTTCTTCTCACAAACCACATAAGGATACACCGGTGTCATTGCATGTCTATTCTTCTCATGAACCACATCTAGAGTCATTACATGTCTGTTCTTCTCACAAACCACATAAGGATCCACCAGTGTCATTGGATGTGTGTTCTTTTCATGAACCACACACAGTGTCATTGGATGTCTGTTCTTTTCATAAACCACATAAGGATCCACCAGTGTCAATGGATGTGTGTTCTTTTCACAAACCACACATGGATCCACCTAGTGTGATTGCATGTCAGTTCTTCTCACAAACAACACATGGATCCACCAGTGTCATTGGATGTGTGTTCTTTTCATGAACCACACATAGTGTCAACTGATGTCTGTTCTTCTCACAAACCACATAAGGATCCACCAGTGTCATTGGATGTGTGTTCTATTCATGAACCACACACAGTGTGATTGCATGTCAGTTCTTCTCACAAAACTCATAAGGATCCACCAGTGTCATTGCATGTCTGTACTTCTCATGAACCACACCCAGTGTCATTCCATGTATGTTCCTTTAAGCAAACCCCACATGGATCCACCAGTGTCATTGCATGTGTGTTCTTCTAAACAAACCACACATGGATCCACCAGTATCATTGCATGCCTGTTCTTTTCATGAACCACACCCAGTGTCATTGCATGTCTGTTCTTCTCACAAACCACATAGGGATACACTAGTGTCATTGCATGTCTATTCTTCTCATGAACCACATCAAGAGTCATCGCATGTCTGTTCTTCTCACAAACAACATAAGGATACACCAGTGTCATTGCATGTCTGTTCTTCTCATGAACCACATCTAGAGTCGTTGCATGTATGTTCTTCTCACAAACCACATATGGGTCCACCAGTGTCATTGGATGTGTGTTCTTTTCATGAACCACACACAGTGTCATTGGATGTCTATTCGTTTCATAAACCACATAAGGATCCACTAGTGTCATTGGATGTGTGTTCTTTTCATGAACCACACCTAGTGTCATTGCATGTGTGTTCTTCTCACAAACCACACATGGATCCACCTGTGTCATTGGATGTGTGTTCTTTTCATGAACCACACATGGATCCACCTAGTGTGATTGGATGTCAGTTCTTCTCACAAACCATATAAGGATCCACCAGTGTCATTGCATGTCTGTTCTTTTCATGAACCACACCCAGTGTCATTGCATATTTGTTCCTCTAAACAAACCAAATAAGGATACACCAATGTCATTGCATGTATGTTCTTCTAAACAAACCACACATGGATCCACCAGTGTCATCGGATGTGTGTTCTTTTCATGAACCACACACTCTATCAACTGTTGTCTGTTCTTCTAACAAACCACATAAGGATCCACCAGTGTCATTGGATGTGTGTTCTTCTCATGAACCACACCCAGTGTCATTGGATGTGTGTTCTTCTCACAAACCACACATGGATCCACCAGTGTCATTGCATGTGTGTTCTTTTCATGAACCACACATGGATCCACCTAGTGTGATTGCATGTCAGTTCTTCTCACAAACCACATAAGGATCCACCAGTGTCATTGCATGTCTGTTCTCTTCATGAACCACACCCAGTGTCATTGCATGTCTGTTCCTCTAAAGAAACCACATAAGGATACACCAGTGTCATTGCATGTGTGTTCTTCTAAACAAACCACACGTAGATCCACCAGTGTCGCTGGATGTGTGTTCTCTTCATGAACCACACACAATGTCAACTGATGTCTGTTCTCACAAACCACATAAGGATCCACCAGTGTCATTGGATGTGTGTTCTTGTCATGGACCACACCCAGTGTGATTGCATGTGTGTTCTTCTAAACAAACCACACATGGATCCACCAGTGTCATTCCATGTATGTTCTTTTCATGAACCACACCTAGATCCACCCACTGCGATTGTATGCTAGTTCTTCTCACAAACCACATAAGGATCCACCAGTGTCATTGCATGTCTGTTCTTTTCATGAACCACACCCAGTGTCATTGCATGTACGGTCCTCTAAACAAACCACACATGGATCCACCAGTGTCATTGCATGTGGTCATTGCATGTGTGTTCTTCTGAACAAACCACACATGGATCCACTAGTGTCATTGCATGTCTGTTCTTTTCATGAACCACACCTAGTGGCATTGCATGTCGGTTCCTCTAAACAAACCACATAAGGATACACCAGTGTCATTGCATGTGTGTTCTTCTAAACAAACCACACATGGATCCACCAGTATCATTGCATGTCTATTCTTTTCATGAACCACACCCAGTGTCATTGCATGTTTGTTCTTCGCACAAACCACATAGGGATACACCAGTGTCATTGCATGTTTATTCTTCTGATGAACCTTATCCAGAGTCATCGCATGTATGTTCTTCTCACAAACCACATAAGGATACACTAGTGTCATTGCATGTCTGTTCTTCTCATGAACCACATCTAGAGTCATTGCATGTCTGTTCTTCTCAAAAACCACATAAGGATCCACCAGTGTCATTGGATGTGTGTTTTTTTAATGAACCACACATAGTGTCATTGGATGTGTGTTCTTTTCATAAACCACATAAGGATCCACCGGTGTCATTGGATGTGTGTTCTTTTCATGAACCACACCCAGTATCATTGCATGTGTGTTCTTCTCACAAACCACACATGTATCCACCGGTATCATTGCATGTGTGTTCTTTTCATGAACCACACATGGATCCACCCAGTGTGATTGCATGTCAGTTCTTCTCACAAACAACATAAGGATCCGCCAGTGTCATTGCATGTCTGTTCTTTTTAGGAACCACACCTAGTGTCATTGCATGTATGTTCCTCTAAACAAACCACACACGGATCCACCAGTGTCATTGCATGTGGTCATTGCATGTGTGTTCTTCTAAACAAACCACACATGGATCCACAAGTATCATTGCATGCCTGTTCTTTTCATGAACCACACCTAGTGTCATTGCATGTCTGTTCTTTCCACAAACACATATGGATACACCAGTATCATTGCATGTATGTTCTTCTCATGAACCATATTCAGAGTCATCGCATGTCTGTTCTTGTCACAAACCACACATGGATCCACCCAGTGTCATTGCATGTCTGTTCCTCTAAATGATGGCCATTAGACCGAGTCTTCGAGAAGGCACGCCCTAACACAGTTGTTCTGCTTGATGATTGTTACATACCATTCGATATGGGTGCTTGGACAATTGGGATGTTCTTCGTGAGAGCGATCCGTGAGTAGGATGTTCTTCGGCATGATTGGCCACGCTTGCTCTAGACAAACTGGCAACACCTGGCGCTCCCCTGTTGCGAGTGTCATGACTCATGAGTTCAGCAGGCCATATCCTACTGTCACGTCCCCATTACTTCTCTTCCTCCCCGTACTTCTCTTCCTTCCCCTCGAAGCCACTTTCCCCACTTCACTCCCATCCTATCATACCCACAAGCCGACGGCGCCTCCATCCCAATCCCCTCTCCGGCTGCCACCCCCCTCCCCTCTCGCCATGGGTTCAAAGGGAGACGGCGAGGAAACGCGTCATGACGACAGGGGCGGTGATTTCGATGTGAGTTGTCTCATCTCTATCTCTATCATCTGTGGCTAGTTATCTATTTTTTGAGCTAGATCTACTTTGTTTACTCATGCGCGTATGATGTGTTAGGCCAACCAGACGATGTATGACTCCAACTATCACGATTTAGCGGATGAAGACAGTCCTCTGCTATGTAAACATAGATATGTGCTCGCTAAATTTATAGTGTTCGAAGGACGAAACGTAGGTAGGAGGTTTCTACGGTGTCAAGGACATCGTGCAATGATGCAAGGCGGAAGTTGCGGTGTTGTCAAATGGGTAGATCCAGAGTGGTCCAAATCGATGCAGAAAACGCTGGACAAACTATGGGATATGACTGTTGATTTGAAAGAATTCGTAGTCAGCTCACTTCTTGTAAGTGTAGAGATGAAGCTATAGGACCCAGTTGACACGACCAAGCTTAAGAGAGATCTCGGGAGGGTGCAAGACAAGGTTAGCAAAGTCGAGAAGGAAAGAGACGCGGCGTTGGCCCTGAAGGCTAAAGCAGAGCAAGAACTGACTCAAGCAAGGAATGATCTTCACCAGGCCAAAGTCCTGCAGTTCACAACTACGAGTATTGACAAGTGCATGAGGAAAAATGCAGAGAAACAATTGAAGCTGTGCAAGGAAGATGCTAAAAGGAAGGAGCAGACGATTCGATCCTTGCTCTCGCAGGAAGATGCCAATCGGGCTAAGATTAGAAAGATCAAGGAGATGTGTGAAAACTAGTTCTATTTAGCTTGAGCTCCGTGCCTTTTTAAGTTGTAATAGTAGTACTTGTTGACCTAGCAGTTTGAACTAGTGGTCTCGGATTGCTGGGAGGAAAAATTGCTCTCCCGTTAGTCTGTCTTAACCCTGCATTACTTCCTTTTGTCTGATCATGGTGGTATTCTGACATTGGTGGTTTGGTTAAACATAATCTACGTGGATTGTGCTACATGCAAATAGCACAGCCACAATTTATAAAGTGGAAGCACGTACACCCGGTTAATGGAGATCCGGGAGCTTCGTCAGACGGGATGCAGGAGCAGGGAGGCGGTGAGATAGACGGGCTCAAGCATCTGGGCATTATTGGTTGCCATTGTTGTTTATGTTGCCACGTCGTTGTGCAACATATGAAAAAAGTTGCTGCTTCATGTAGTGTGGCAGCTTAAATAATTTATTTCTGTGTCACTTATATTCCATCGAATTTGGAGACCTCCTGCCCCTCAGCAATTGTGGAACCGTTGCTGCGTGTTTTTAGATAGAAGTGGCACAAGCACAATTTCGGATTCAACTACTAACTCGGGCGTTTCCAAACCCTAAGTCGCGGTACATTTTACTTAGAGAACGTGGGTAGATTGTTTCGCCCAGCAAAGTACCACACACAGAGCTCTAGAATTTAACCGAATTACATATATAGGTTAAAGTTCAACACATTACTATGCATCTTCATTGCCAGCAGCCTTCTTCCGCAGCCTGGGTACCAAGCCTTCACGTCCACTGGCTTCTTCATTTCCTGCCTTCTTCCTCTTCCTCGGTGCCAATTTTCTTAGCTTCACGTACTCTGCATCGTCGGGACAATGGGCACCAGAATCGTGTCCAGCATCATCTTTCCACTCGTTTTTAATTTCTTCGGGCAGCAAAATAACTGACCCATGTTTCTAACCTTGCGGCGCTTCCTGTCAAAGAAACAAGATTGTTGCATAACTGCCCAATATCTACAGAGTAAATAAAACAAAAAATACAATTCAGCACAAACATGCGAAGCCCAAGAGACTTTTGCTTATCAGGAGCTAATTTGGTTCGAGCAACCACCCTGTCCAAGAATAGAAGGGTGACTCCCAGTTGCAGTAGCTTCCACATCCAGTACATCACAATTCAGCTCAAACATGCAAGTCGAAGCATACCATTTCATCAACCCAATTAGCTGATTATCACACGTTAGAGGAACCATGATGTCACATTCATCCATGAAGCTAAACTTTGCAGTCTTCTTTGGCCATAATTCATCATGATTATGCAGAGCAGCAATCATACCAGATATAGTGTAGATCTGTGCATGCGCTTCTTCTATCGTGATACAATGGTGTCCATACCACTTGCCCTTAGAGTCGTACCTAAAGAGGACTATCGTAACCAGGTAAGGGTGGTCCGCGGAGATCCCACTTAACAGAAAACTATGGACAAAATATGTTTGTCAGTGTTGCGCTAACAAACAATTTTAGGTTCAGTATCCAGCTAGCAGTTATAATTAGTGCGAATAGCAAATAGAAGGGTAGCTCACCCTCTTGCAGCCAGAACTTCTTCTTCCTTGGTACTAGGATCTGCCATCCTCTGAGCTGCTCGGCTCTTCGGTGGTGGAGGCGGGCTAGAGCCTCGCAACGGCGGCTACGGCATGAGCCATTGGAGCTCGGGATCAGCGACTGGGCGCAGCAACTTGGCGACGTACGTGAATGGTCCGAAGGGATCGTCCTGCCTAGAGGGTGGATTCCAACACCGCCGGTGCTAGGGGAAAGGTGGGAATGGATTTGTGAAATTGTTCAACGCATCCAATCCACTTAGTTCCTCGATTTGCCTAAGAGGTTACCGCGTTGGCGCTCGCGTCACGGACAGATGACCGACATGAGGGTCCCGACCGTCTACTTCACGGGGCAGTTTCACGGAATGTTTGAATTTGGCAGGGGTGGATGAGTTTGCATCGAAATGGCCCCTCTCAGTAGTTGGCGGCCCAACATTTCGAAACGCGGCAATTTCAGGCAACTTAAGTACCGCCATGCGCTCGCCCGGGAACTTTGGTACCGCAGACGAACAGGCCCCAAAATAAGTCATGACAACCAAATAAATATTGGTGGCTAATTCTGCAATGCTTCTCTAATAGATCTCATATCTGCTGAAATCTTCTTGGAATGGACTAGTTAAAGAAAAGTGCTCCTCAAATCGATTTTGTGAACAAGTCGGTATCTCTTTCCTGTCCGAAGGGACAGACAATCTATTATCAGAATGCAACATATTTAACTCAAGTATTGAAAGAAATATGCCCGAGAGGCAATAATAAAGTGGTTATTATGCTATTCAAGGTTTTAAATAGATGTTTATTTTTTCATGCTATAATTGTGTTAATAGGAAACATTAATACATGTATGATGTATAAACAGAAAAGGTTTCTAATAATGTCTCTCTTAATACTAGCTTGTTGAATTAACTAATGGTCACATGTTTTCTAATCATAAACATTGGATATTGTTAATAACAGGATCATATCATTGGAGAATGATACGATGAACAGTCACCCAAACATAGCCCGTACACTTCAGACATGGATCATATTTTGACTGCCTTAAGTTGATATATAATGTTTTGACCATAAAGTTCGGACGATTTGACCTGAGCAGTGTTAGCCGTTTCATAGTTTATTTGATATATAAATCTGAGCACATAATTTTGTGTCTACAAAAATATATCAGTACTCTCGATTCCAAAGTCCCAAACACGAGACAAGAGCGAGAGCATCTCAGCCGATTATTGGACCGTAGGGGTGGATAGATCAAAGATTTGGGTGGAGGGGGACAGGCTCCCGTACAACAATTTCAAATATTCCAAATAACTAGCAAATTCGTTTAAATACAAATTTAACGATGATTTTATAGACAGTTTAAACATGTTTATACAAAATTTAAGCAAAAACAAGAAAAAAACTAAACTACTCGCGGGCACGGCCACGCCTGCCTAGGCCAAGGCGACGGTACATCACCGCCGCATAGTCCTAGTCGTTGTTGGGCTGCTACTTCATCAGCGGCATGGTGTTGCAGCCCTGCCTCGGGTCGCCGCCCCTACGCCATTTCGAGGGACCAGCCTCGTCGTCGCCCTCCAGGTCGATGAACAGGCTGAGCCGGCTTGCGCACTTGACCTTCTCGCGCTGGTACTCCGCCGCGGACCACACCTCCGCGAACTCATCCGTCGCCGGCGGCACGGCTTCGAACGAGGCGTGCTCCACCATACACTGGCCCGGGTACTCCTCCGGGTCCTCGTAATCTTAATCTGGAGGGTGACCGCCTTCTACTCCGGTGGCGGTGTCCACCCCTTAACCTCCCGCTTGGCCCGGGCGAGGCGGAGGTGACCACGGAGAGGAGAGGGCTGGCGGGGTGCACAATGGTCACAGGTGACGAGGCCGCTACGGAATGCCCGCGGGGAGGAGAGATGTCCTTTGTATCGTCCTTCACGGGCGCTAGTTGGGCGCCATATTACGATGAGTACATCACCGGGTACGATGAGTACATCGACAAGGAGGAGTGCGATGAAGAACCCGATGTCTGGCAGCGTGGAGCCCAACCCTGGCTCACGTGGCTGGGCTACTGCAGTGGCATCGTCATACATGGATAGTTCCCGGCGGCGATGTAGTCGAGTACCCAGGAGAGCGTGCGCCCTGGGGCGCTCCACCACTGTCGCTGGTCGTTGTTGTTGTTGTTCTTCGATGGCGGGTCGTTGTCGTCGTAGGCGGCGATGCGGTCCTCGCGTTATCGTGTGAAGAAGGCTGACCAGGCGTGGTGGTTGTCGGGATACCACTAGGGGTCGTACCTCTCCTTCGGTGTGAGGACGGACCAGAAGTGCTCGTAGATGGCTGCGGATCAGGCCTGGCCGACCGGCCAAGAGACACTAGCAGCCCGCCAACGCTGATCACCGATCCCTTTGGGCGCCAATAGTCCAGTGGGATTGGGTACTGGGTGTCCTAGAGCGCCTACGACTCTAGGACGAGCAGCCACCCGCCGCCCGAAGCCATTCACAATGGCTCCATCTCCTAGAAAATGCTCCATCGGCGGGGGGATTCAGATGTGGTTTGGACAGGAAGATTGTGGGCAGAGATTTGCTATGATTTTGGCTGGAGAGGATGGTTGTGTGAAAGAACGGTGCCGATGAGGCCATTTTAATAGCGGTAGTATGTAACACCCTCGAATCGACCCTATGCAAGTTTTAGCGCTTTTCGCTAAACCCGCATAGAAACAATTCAAGGACGCCCACCAGGCACTTGCGTGCGGGTGGAGAACGAAGTAATACCATTACACATTAGTCCATGATGGAACCCACAGAACATATATATATATATATACAACAACGACTCCATGAGTCAAGAATACAGATATACTATACAAAGATCCAAATCACCTTGAAAACGATAGAGCGTCCGACTGTGGACAAGATGCAAATGGGGCTAAGAGCCCTGAAGAATAACCAATGGCGTCCATAACCCTGCCCAGGCCAAGCCGGAAGGGTAACCCTACTAATGAAGTCGATCTCAAACCTGCTAAAACAAAAGGGGGCCGACAAAGGGCAAGGGAAAAAGAGGAGCGTCAGTACTGAGGCCAGTACACGACGAGGCTAGAATTCGGCTGCTCTCGCCTACATAGGTATGGTGGACTGAAGCGGCAGCGCAGCATGCACTAAACAACCTATAGATACTCGATTCAACTGTCGGCTATTAGAGAGGGATAAGAAAGACCTATTCGAGACCAACCTAATACTAACACCAATCATACCCATCCTGGTATTCCCCCCTCAAGACCAAACGAGGAAGTTAAACGAAGGAACTCACACGGTTGGCAGTTTTATTCATTCCATTATAGTTGCAGCATTTACTAGTCAGATATAGATAGCATGAGTCATCCTGATAGCATAAGTAGTGGGCAGTTTTAGTTAACCATTCAGTGGTAGTTGCAGTACTTACTAGTCAGATACAATTAGCATGTGACATCCCAAACCCAGCAGTTGTTGGCACTTTTATTTCATTCCATTGGAGTTGCGATACTTACTAGGCAGGTATAACATGACACGATACACCCCAGTTCCACCAGTTGTTGGCACTTTTATTATCCATTCCATTGTAGTGAAGCTGATTACTAGTCCCATATTAAGTCATATTTATAGCACTATTTTAGTTATGCTTGTCTATGATCGAGATACTGTGCTCCATGTCGTCCATAACCGTGGACACGGCTTTCAGAAAGATTTACCCTGCAGGGGTGCACAAATAGCAACACACACACGATCAACCTCGGAAAAACCAACTCAAAACCCAACGAGGCTTTCACGACAAAGCAATCACAGGATTCATAAAATATTTCAGGGGGCCACCCCACTAAGCTACCGCAACGAAGTTGGCCGGCTCCGGAACGGACCCAAGGTTTGTGTGGACGGCAGTAAACGACTGGGAACCCGAAAGTGTGACTAGGCTTGTCGATACAGCGAAAACGTGTCACGATCCAAAACAGTACAGGTGCTCCACGCACAATCTTAAATAACGCATTAAAGCATGGCATAAGTACAGGATAGTAATAAAGCCCCAAACTAGTTTGTGGCCCCAAGAAATAAGAAATGAATCAAGCTCTGGCTAAGGGGGATTCATAGACTCTCCCGGATGTGGATAGTGCGAATAGTCAAGGAATAGGTATCAAGTACTCGGGGCCTACGAGACACAAGTGGACATGAAAACCAAATAGCATATATTTCCCACCGGTGCCTCTTTCATTTGTTATCCCAACAATTTAATAGTTGTATTTAAATTCATGATCCTCTCCACCATTAAGCATCTCCACCATTAAGCATGTGCCAACCTTCCAATAACGGTGGAACAACAACGACGCGAAGCAGCACATGAGCAAGCAACTACAACTCGCAAGGCCAACTATTTGTCAAACAACCGGCAATAGGATGTGTCCAAGGCAATATAAAGGCTCCAAGGGATATATCTGGTACGGAACACTAAAGCATCGCGACACAGATAGCAATAGATCAACATGAGGAAATAAAGACTATAAATGCAAAATAGGTAGAAAGGGGGAGAATGCTCGCCTGGGAAACACTGCCGAAGGTTCATTATCCAAACACTCGCATCAACTCATCGGCCTAATCCGCGAAGAAGCTAACACTAGAAGAAACACCGGATGCAATATTTAATACTACGGCAGAAGATCCGGCATGATTATGATATGATGCAGATGTGGTGCAATTAGGCAGTATTACGCGGAACTGGCGCCCCGGCAATTAATTAGACGGTTCAAGTTGTTTAGGTACCCCGCAATTTAAATGTTGTATTAACAAGGCAAAGCATGGTATCGGTTCACTACACAAATTTAAATGGAGTCCGGAATAAGACTAGAATAGCCCGCATATGGACTCCATATTTAATTTAGGTGAATCGACTATTTAACCCAACCCACCAAATGACATGTATGCAAGCTTGATGATGTAATTATGTGATAGGTATATGTCATATTATAAAAATAGAGGCTTAGGGTCACACCTCTGGGTTCGGAAGGTCTTGGGTTCCAGGGGTTCGGGTCTGGGTCTCAGGGTCCGGATCTAGGGTTCAGCGGGGATCGAGTTTGGACTTCGGGGTGAAGGGCTTGGTGTTCCGAGATGAAGCGCTTGTCATTCCGTGTGGCCATCTTGGCGGTCATCGGGTCCGGACTTCGCCTCCACGAACGGGTCTTCAGGGTCTCGACGAACTTGGTGTTCCGGGCATCTCCGAGTCGAGGATCTTGGGTCCGAGATGAGGAACTTGGCGTATCTGTGTCGGCGACCTTCGGGTTGGGCTTCGGTTCCATGTCGGTGTGCTTGTCGCCCGGGTGGATGTCGATCTTGCCGCCGAGGTGGTTCGAAGACTCGAGATCGAGGCTGATCTTGGTGACTCCGAGAAGAAGACCTTGAGGTTCCCGGTTGATTGACGACGATGGTATTGGGATCAGCACCAGTGGTCTTCGGAGAGCACCAGGTTGTCTCGTTCACAAGGAGATCTTAATTCGCCTTCGAAAGCTCTCGTCGCATGTACCCTTTCGTAGCGGAAGAGTCCACCAACACCACCACATGGTTACACCATCTCCTCGTCTCATCGGAGGGTCCAAAAACACCAGGATCCTGGAAGAACATAGCCACACGCGGGGCGAGCTCGGGCCACGAAGCGGAAAGGCAGGGACATGTGGTGCTGCGGTGAGGTCTACAGGTGGCAGCGAGGCGACTCGAAAACAGGGGCGGCGCCAGGCAACGGGGTCGAGGACGGCGGCTGGGGTCCTGCATCGGCGCGGTAGATGCGGGACGGCGGGATAGGGGATGAGCAGAGGGATGGTGGTGGCGCTGCAGGGGCTCGACAGCGGGGTCGTGGTTAGCTCGGGCCACAGGCGGCAGAGATGGAGGTGATGGGGTGCCGGTAGCTCGGGGTCAAGGCGGCGCTGTCGGGGCTGGAGCCGGGAGAAGGGTGAGGCGCCGGTGACGGCCAGGGCGACGCGGAACTAGGGAGGAGGCCGGTGCGGAAGGAGAGCCTCGCGGCGGCGGCGGAGGTCAAGGCGAGAGGGGAGGGAAGGCGAGGCAGCGGCGGGTGGTGGAGCTTGCTGCAGAGGGCGGCCGGAGCTCAGGCGCGGCGACGTGGACGAGGGCGACGGAGCCCAGCATCAGCACAGGGAGGCGGGGCCACGGTGGAGCGTGCGGAGGCGAGCAGGGGAGGCCTGGCGGCGGCCGGAGAAGAGCGCGGCGGTGCTGCACGGAGTGGACGGCGATGGCAGGCGCGCGGTGGTTGGTGGGGGTGAGAGGCGAGCGGGAGAGGTGAGGGGAGAGAGGGGCCTGGGTGTGGGACCGGGTCGGTGGCCCAGGAGCGGGGCGGGGTACCGAGGTGGTCGGCACGGGGTGGGCGGAAGCGTGCGTGTGTTGTGTGCTGCGTGTGTGGATGGGAGACAGGGGTGGGGCCAGGAGGTGAGGTGGCGGGCTGGGATCTAACGGGGTGAGGTGGAGGCAGGGAGGGAGTGGCTGGCAGCGGGCTGGTGGCTGCATGCGGGCGGGAGTTGGGCAGGTGTGGGGTAGGTAGGGGTCTGGGGTTTGGTTTTGATCTGGGTTTTTTTGTTTTCTAGGGGTGGCCGGCTGGGTCGATTCGGCCCGGTTCGGCTGCCCCCTAAAAATAATATAAATATTTTTATTTAACACAACAAGGCTTTTAGAATCTGTTTTTAGACGAAACAAAATAGTCCAGAGATCCAGGTTTTAATTTGAAATAAAGACGGGGCGTTTAGAAAACAAAACCAGGCTTTTCGAAAATAGTTTTTAAATAAACCATGCAAGATGATGACGATGCTCAAATGCAATGTGGCATGATAACATGAGCATGCGGTCATGATGATGCAATGCACAAAAACACAGCGATTTTCTAGTAGTGGTTTTAGCGGGGCGCCACATAGTAGGGAGAGGAGGCGAGCGGTGGAGGTGCATTAACCCGCCGTGTGCCCCATTGACGGGATGCGTCGATGGTTCCGACTATCTTCCTATCGTTGCAAAGACTGCGACGCTACTTAGGCTGTTATCACGGCACGACAGACGAGGAGGAAGATCGACCAGCCAGTCTGCAGCTGCTTACAAAGCTGGTCCATGACGATCGAATTGTTCGCGCGTGGTCTCCCCGCCCTCCTTCCCGCCAAAATGCACCCCCGCTTGGTTTCGACCTGGGAGGCGCCAAATAACTAGTTGGGCCACGCCGGCGCCAAAACCAAATTGGAGGGACCTGCTGGGCATCAATTTTGGTGCCGACGCCCCCTTAGCCCTTTGGGCCCCGAGTGGAGATGCTCTAACACCAACAAGCTAGGAGGAAGTGTAGTGTAGTATTGCCGGTATTAGGAAACAAGTTGTTCGTTCCACTGGACACAGGTCTACCCTGCTAACCTGCTTAGAGCAGCTCTAATGGAGCCCTTAAAATCGCATACTATAAATCGTGTTTACAGGTTCACGGAAAACCACTTTTACCATTTGAAAATGGTCGGCGCAGAATGGAACCCGCAAACTCGACCCATAAAATTCTCTTTTACGGGTCGAGTTTGTGGGTTCCATCCTGCGTCGCGACTGTTTTCGGACAGTAAAAGTAGGATCTCAATATTTTCACATGTCAAAGTTCCATTGTGCAAATTGATTCAATCAGCAGATGCAATAAATAGTTGGAATCAAATGATCATCCACATTATCCAAATGAAATTACAATGACAGTTTCAATCAAATCATACAACAACAATATTTAATGGTACACAAACACAATGTAGATAATTGGCGGACATGCCTCGCCCAGTGGTGCTTGATGAGATCCTTTTGGAGCTGCGCATGGGTTCCCTCGTGCTCAATTTGCTTGTAGGATTCAAGAAAATCTTGAAGATGATTGGGGGTTCCTTTGTGGTTTCACTCGGCTCACAACATTGTCATAGAAACACTCTAAATCTCTCTCAGTATCGATGATCATGTTATGAAGAATGACACAACATGTCATGATGTTCTTGAGGGTTGGCATGTCCCAAAAATGAGCAGGACCTCGCGCAATAGAAAATCTAGCTTGCAAAACTGCAAAAGCTCTATCAATACCCTTTCGAGTTGCCTCTTATGCCTTGGCAAATACAGCTTCTTTCCTTGTTGCTGGATCATGAATAGTCTTCACTAGAGTTGCCCAATCAGGATATATGCCATCGGCTAGATAGTAGCCATCGTGTACTCATGTCTCCCAATTTTGTAATTGCAAGCAGGAGCTTCTCCGTTGGCAAGTTTTGCAAATAGATGGGATCGATGCAAGACATTGATGTCATTCAGTGATCCCGGCAAGACAAAGAAACAATGCCAAATCCACAAGTCCTTTGATGCTACGGCCTCAAGCACAATCGTTGGACCGTGACTTTTACCATAGTACTTCCCGTGCCACGCTTTCGGGCAATTCTTCCACCTCCAACGCATACAATCCACACTTCCTAGCATGCCCAGCGAACTTCTCCTCTCGTTCATCTATATCAATCGGATGGTGTCTTGTTCGTTGGGAGATCGAAGGTACTCTTCACCAAACAAGCGAATCACCAACCTAGCAAACCATCACACAGATTTAATGGTTGTATCTTCACCAATGCGAAGCTGCTCATCACAATAATCTGCGGGCATGCCATATGTAATCGCATCCATGGTTGTGGAGATTTTCTGGTACGCGTTGAACCCAAGAACCCATGTTGCGTCTCTATGGCGTGGGAAGTATGTGTTGTTGGCCTCATAAGCTTCTAAGATTTTGACAAACAATTCTCGGCGCATTCGATACCTCCTACTAGCGGGGGGTAGGTTGGTACCTCAACGAAGTAATCTTGCATGAGGGAGTGGTGGCTGAGCGAGCGGTTGCACGGGAGGAAAATACGAACAAGAACCAAGCCGCAGCGCCGATTCACGAGCATGAACCTATCATCAATCTCCTTGATGGTGAGGATGATGGCCAACTGTTCGGTTTCATCTTCGTGGAGCATCTCGTCGAGGTCGGAATCGTGGGAGGAGGACGAGTCATCAAAAAAGAACTCCTCGCTCTCGCTCAGCTCCGAAGACATCTGCAGCAAACACGCATGACGTGAAGAAGATGGTTGGCGAGGTTGATTTGGCCGGCGGCAGCGAGGGGACCAGATCTTACCGTGGTGTGGTGGGCGAGGTCGATTTCGGAGATTTTGGCGTTTTCGGGAGCGGCGTTGCGCACCGCGAAACACGTGGTGGCCGGATCTATTCGCCTGCGTGCAGAGCGTCGGGGAGGAAGGCGACAAGGATGGGGTGGCAGCGGGCGGATGGTGGCGCCGGCGAGCGGAAAGGGGAGAGGGAGAGGAAATATCAGTGCGCCAACCTCCGCAGCGAGAATAGCTTTCGCGCTCGGGTCGGCCGACTGCTCCAGGAACGTACAGGTCGATTGGCAGTTTCCTTCGTCGCCCGAAAAAAATTTAAGGGCTAACGGTTTTTACTGTTACCACTAGAGTGCCACTATTTCACGGAAACCAGAAAATAATGATTTATTTACAGTTTGCGTGATTGGAGCTGCTCTTACATTGGGAAAAAAGATACAGCTTGTCCTTACGCCAGGCTGGGCTAAGGACACATGCATGAATGACAAACCATGGTGCACTGTCTAAATGTTCGTAAGTATCGAGCTGTCAGTTTGGAGCGTATGGCTGCTCGAGTGACAATGTGAATCTCGTCACAGGGCACAGTGCAACATAGACAACCGACCATCCATACGATGGATGTTGATTGCTAGCTAGTAGTAAGCCTATAACATACCTGCCTGAGTTGTCACTTGTGATGCCTACTAGCACAAACAAGTAGACAACATGCCCATCAGCCCATGCACCACCTAAAATCCTTTTCTCCAGGCTACTTCCATGCCACCAGTGGCATGCATGCTCACTCAACGCATGAATAAAGTAGATAACAAGAAGCTTTTTTATCTGTTTTATTACTCGTTGACATCGTTCGACATGATAGTGATTTTCTTCTGGAATAGCTACTGAGTTGCTCACCATAGTCAAGCGATATAAACTATACCCGCAAAAAAAACAATATAAACTATGACCAAGTTTTTTTTAAAGGTACATACATCTATCATGCCAAACAGTGGTGAAGGACATAAAGAATTTCAGGTAGGGCGAACTTAAAAAAATGATGCGAAGATAAAATTATGCAAAGACATAAATGCTATACATATATATGATTCTAACACAATCACTTAGTAGTACGATAGAAATGAAAACATATTTGAATATATTTACAACCTAAAAGCATACCAACGATGCAGTTTTAACAGAAGTCCTAGAAAATGACAAAACTCTATTTCTTTTTGAAAATCTTCTATAGTTTTTTTGATCATGAATTTTTAACACCCCTTAGCCAATGTAGCACGTAGTCAAGTCATCAAGAAGGCATTGCGACCATCCCATTTCACAACTCGGTATTGATAATATTTGTTGCCAAGAAAACCCTTTCAGTAGTTGTGCTCATCACTAGTAAAACAAATCAGCTCAATGAGGCGACAAACCAACTAAAATGTGATATCCTTTCTAAAACAAATTCTCTATCTAAGAATGATGAATAGCTCAATCTTAACTTCTATATGCTCATGCTCATAATAATATCCATGATAAATCTCTCTAACATGAGCAATCTTATTTACTGTCGTGCGTCAAGATAAGAGAAATTTTGAAGCAACTCTGATATATCGCATTGAAGTGATGGTTAAAATTGGTGGTAATAGTCTGTACCAACATAGAAGGTGACCACAGTGTAATTATAATCAATATTGACCTCTTGTCCAATCACTTTTCTTATTTTTCCCCATTTTGTTACCATTTTATCCACACTTAAGATTGTTGTGTAATTGTGTGTGCAAATTGTCATCTTCCAGTAGGGGCTCTAAACATGTCCACATATCCTTAGCTGAAGACAATGACTTAAGTAATACAATTATAATTTTAGATCAATAAAATATACAAAGACAAAGTAGAACCATAGAACATAATCCATCACATACCTAAAGTTGGTTTTGATCATACCCCATAATAAGCTGTCAAAAATACCCTTAAGTTCTCCTTAAATACCCCACCTAGGACATTGTTTAGAGTAGAGATTTGCTATATTTAGATTTAGCTATTGCAAAGAGAAAGAGTTGGTTTCCAACAAGACAAGCTATCGCATCTAATCAATGTCATTAGATACATCATGCCATACATTTTCATACTTCCTCCGTCTAGAAATAACTGACTTGAATTTTTTTAAAATCGAATGTATCTGGACATATTTTATTGTATAGGTACATTCAAACCTAGACAAATCAAAGTAGGTTATTTTGAGAAGGAGGAGTATTAAATTTATATAGTATCATAGTTCTCAATTAAAAATCAGCTTGCTCAAATTTTACATCTTTTGACTTCATGAAAAAAATTATGCCTCCTTTTATGGAAGGGAGGTAGTAGGCGGAAAGTGTGTATGGTTCCCGAGAACTAGTGCCCTCTTCGTATAAAAAAATTTAAACCATATTTTACAGGTTTCAAAAATATCTAGAAAAAATTATGTACATAATCATTGTTGTATCCCACAAGCATGCAAAACTGTAACATGCAATTCTT
The DNA here is from genome assembly GCA_910589775.1 of Avena eriantha. NCBI lineage: Eukaryota > Viridiplantae > Streptophyta > Magnoliopsida > Poales > Poaceae > Avena > Avena eriantha. The sequence goes on along the minus strand of OU342745.1, from coordinate 324,675,345 downwards.
TGTATTTTGAGCTAAACAAAAAGATAAATCTGATAAAATTTGGGAATTTGAAAACATACTTGCACAGATATAAACTTTTGTTATTTTTTTATAGCTCAGAACACAAAGTATTTGAAGTTGATATTTTGCACGTTTGTGTGATAAATCATGGCTTCATCCAGATATTTTTTTTAATATTTTTTGAAACTCACAATTATGATTTCGATTTTTTTAAATAGCAAGAGCACTGGAACTCGGAAGAAAAAAAAATCTCCACTCGGTAGTAGGAGTTTATTTTAGTTGCAAATAAGCTTCCACTTTCTCTCGTTAAAATTGCCACTTGCCGTTGTCGGATCATTGTAAATTTGGTGTATTGGTCATCCTTTTACCGTGCAATCATAAATGTGCTTAATTTTAAGATTTGAGGTTTATACATGTCTACCAATCCATGGGCCCGACAAAAGCAGCCCAAGATAAAACTGCAACTACCGGACAGTAGAAGTAGTCCCAACCAGTAGTGTCATCTGTTCTTGTACTGCAGAACTGTTGGACTCACTTACTGTTCCAGCTTATGTCAATTACCATTTGTTGTGTTTAGCTGCGAGTGTTTGGACACTTCTCCGTACTTTCCAAATTATGTGGGCATGGTATGGAGCATGGACCATGTGGAAAAGTTTCAGATCGGATTTTCCAGACTTTAGAGGGGTCTCCTCCTCTGTCAATATGTCTGTATCAATTCATTTCATGACCCCATTATCCAGCGGTGTTTGTTCCTTTGCTCCTTTCTAGTTTCCGGGACCGGTCCCATTTTGTCGCTGTTCCTGCATCCTAGGCCATGGACTCGAACAGTTGCGAGATCTGCAGAAATCGAATCATGAATAAAACCTTGAATCCAATGTTGCTCAACGGTTAACTTTACTGGACATAACGCTTGCAGGATGATTGCACGGTGAAAAGTACTATGCGCTTAAGTTGCACCTTAAATAACTCACGAACAATAATTCTATTTTACCACTTGACGGAATTTGGCCATCAAGTGACAACCTATGCAGACAAATTTTGTTGTCCTGTTTTACAACTTACCAGAGAGAATTTTCCTATATATAAATAAAATAGGGCAGTAAGAAATAGTAGTAGCAGTACATGAAGCTAGAAATGGCGACCCCAATTGTGAGATCATCTGAGCAACAAATTGCTTATCAGCTACGAGCATATAGATAATACTATGCTCTACTATTGCTATTGATCTTGGTTCTTGGCAGTCCAATATGTCTTGACAACAAGGAGGAGCTTCTCCCTGACGAGCGGGCCGTCTTCGTGGTCGACGATCTGGCTGTCCCACCGCATCCCGTCGGCGACGCTCTTGATCTTCACCAGCATGTCCACGTCGTCTCTGATGATCACCGTGCCCTCGGGCCTCAGGATCCTGTCCATCTCCAAGAGGATGCTGTCCATCTCACACCTTCCATTCCACACAGGATGAAAATTGTCAGGAGACCTTTTTTCCTCTCAGAATTACAGGGTAGTAGTTCTGTTGTTGTTACCTGTTCTTGTAGAGAGTGAAGACTGAATCTGCGTGGATGAGATCGTAGGTCCGTGGGTAAGTGGACGTCCCCTCGCACCTGCAGTAGTAGCGAATTAATGCAAACCAGATCAGAAACCGCTCCAGAACCAACCATGCCACCGACGCGCACCCACCGCTGTGATCACTGTTGACGGAACAGAAGGACCATGTGGTGGTAGTACGACGATGGACGGTGCCCGGTACGAGAGGACGACTACTAACCAGTCCTGGTAGCTTCCGATGAGGCCGCGCTCGTAGATCACGCCGAGCGCGCTGGAGTAGTTGCCCACGGTCGGGACCATGTTCATGACCCACAGAGGGTAACTCGCCAGCGCCGCCGCGAAACCGCCGAGGCGGGCGTTCATGTCCAGCACGTTCCGGTACCGTCCTTTCTGCTCGAACTGGTTGATCACCGCCCTGTAGTGCCGGACCCTCTTCTTCCACAGCTCGGTGTCCTGCAGGAACGCCTTGGAGGAGACGCCCTTGACGTTGCCCGCGGAGATCCTGGGCGGCACGGCGGTGAGCCTCTGCGGCCATTTCTTCACCGCGCCACCGGCGACCTCGTTCGCGTCCGAGACCTCCGGGAGCGGCGTCACGCAGGCCTCCATCTTGTCGTACCTATGTTGTGTAGTAATAAACCAATTATTATCACAAGAATGCATCGATCATGTATGCCGATTCTACTACCATTGGTCAATGACTCGGGGATGTGATAATAATTACCATGCTGCGTCGGGGTTTTTACGGGAGCAGAAAGGCGGGGACTTCTTGGCGGTCTTCCGGGAGGCCTTGCAGCCGACATGGTTGGCGGGTTTCTGCCAGACGGCGATGTCGCCGGCCTCCTTGATCTTGGTCCAGCAAAGGCCCCGGGCGACCGCCTCGATGGCCTCCTGCTCGGCGTTCAGGTCCTCCTTGCTCCTCTCCCACCCTTTCCAGTACTTGTTCCAGTTGATGGGTGGCCCGGACAGTATCCAGTACCCTCCCGGGCGCAGGACGCGGTCAACCTCCATCAGGTACAGCCCATCTGCACGTTCACAGTATACGCCTGATGAGCGACGGACCAGACCAGACTACTGTGTTTGGATGGGCAGCAATGCAGGTGTGTACCGTAGAGGTGCCAGGGGATGAGGCAGCGGGAGCAGTGCGCCATGTCGAAGGCGCGCGCCGGGTAGGTGAGGCGGTTGGACGCGAGCACGCCGATCATGGCGGGCACGCCGCGCTCCAGAGCGAACTGCACCTGCGCCTCGTGGGAGTCCCGTGGCGCGAAGGACATGGCCAGGATGTCGCGGGACAGCAGGTACGCGCCCCAGCTCGCCACCTGCACCACGCGCGTGCGCACGCCGAAGCGTCAGCCAATGCGAATATCCATGCGGCTACGGTTGGCTCTACGGCCAAAAGTCAGAAGTACCCCGTAGAGTAGGAGTCTCCGTAGGGTTCAGCTGTATTCACTCTACGGTGCACGTATAATACAGCAGATAGTATGTGCCTATGTGGCCAGGCGGGTCAGCCGGTGCACGTGAAGGCCGTAGATGCATGATTGTTCAGGAAAAACTTTTATCCAAATGTTAACGTCACTTCACACTTGAATCTTGCGGTACCATGATTGCGCTAATATGTGCATTCGTTGAAAAAGAAAAAACACGATTGTTTTTTGTCAGCAACGCTGTAGCACCGACAGACAAGTGACAAGATAACCTTACAATTTACCTGATCTGTTTCAGCAATGTAGTATGAACGAGCCACTGACTGACAAGTTAAGAGACAAGCTGATTTTCCATTTCAGCTGTGCAGTTTCCGATCACAAAAACCCTACCAACAAGGTTTTTGAGTTGTACTAGCTGTAGTCATAGTCGCCTAATTCACAGGTTTAGGTGAAAAGTGTACCGATTCAATTACTCACGGTACAAAATTGAAAGTGGTGCTGGGTGCTATAACTATCGGTGCATACAGATAATGTTAAATTGAAAGGTGTGCTATCATGACTAATTAAATCCTCCTCCCCATATAATCTGCTGACATTCTGCAGTTTGTTCAGTAATGCTACAATCAATCAGTCAGATGCTTTTGACCCCTGTTGACCAATTTCTCCCAAAGTAAAATTTCAGCATCACACAAACTAAGGCATTGTGGCGAAATTTCATCCTAATCGTAGTTACGCAAAGCCGGAAGAAATGTATTTGGAAGACGAAGACTTACCCCGCAACCGGTGTCGAGCGCGGTGCGGATGGACCCGTCGTGGAGCGGGATGAGCTTCCCAATGTCGTCGATGTAGGCGTCGGCGCCGTGCGGGAACATGGTGCCCCCACCCGGGAAGCGGAGCTTGTCCCCGTCGACGCGGATCCAGTTCTGGACCGCCTTCTCGACGGTGAGCTCCTTGTGCGGCACGTTGGCGAACCACGCGACGTCGCGGCTGGCGGGCCACGGGAACGGGTTGCGGTACCCGGCCGGCGCCGGCACGAGGCACCTCAGCCGGTCCCGCCCCGAGGGGCAGTGCCGCTCCCGGTACACCAACCGGTCCCGCGGATACCGCAGCGACCGCTTCACGTCCTCGCACGGCGTGTACTCGGAGTACTCGGCCGGGCACGCCGGGTACCTCCGCGACGCCGAGGAGGACGCGGAAGAGGCGGCCTTGGTCGCGGCGGCGTCGAACGCTGCCGCATGGTGCGTGGAGAAGTCGAGGGACGGGGTGGATGGGGTGAGGGTGGTGGTGCAGGAGATTTGGGTGGCGACAGAGACGGGGCGGGAGCTCGGGGAGGAGAAGGAGAAGCCGCCGTGTTGCCAGGCGCCCAGGAGGTAGGAGGCTGAGCAGAGGAGGGCGACGGCGGCGAGGGGCAGGAAGAAGGTCCGCCGGCCGGCGGAGTGGGCCGGGGGTATGTGCAGCTTCGTGGCCGAGCGGACACCCATTGCCTTCGCTGTCCTGCTTCTGCCACTCCCACACGGAGCCCGGAGGAGTGTGGTGCTGCGCTCACTGCTCAGTGTCACTCTGGCTTGGTCAGTGTGGGTCACTGGAATGGCAGCTTGCCGTTTGGTAGTGAGCGGGGACACGGGTGAGAATGAATGCCGCGTAAGATTAGCTCAATGGCGTGGGTTCCAGTAGTATTATCTTAATCTTATCTTAGCAATGTCACGATGGATGATTTCACGGACAAAGAAATAAAAACCTTCTCTTTGTTAGCCCAGACCCGACAGACTTTCGTCGGAACACTGACCTGCGCCAATACGGTAGTCTGTCCAGTACTTTCGGACAAAGCTCCAGCCGACGAGACGCGCACGTACTTGATCAATCCTCTTGTTGTTGCGCTCACGTACGTACTGCAGCTAGCCTGATTGATACAATCGATCAGCTAGTACTACTTAAACAACACACACGCACACAACAACCGCTGGATAGCCAAAGGCTCGTGTCGAGCCTTGTTCTTTCTATTACTCAATCCCGCCGGTTGATTACAGGGGGCTTGCACGTGAATATTTAGAAGCTAATCTAGCTCTAACTAACTAGGATTAGGAGGGGGCTTGCACGTGAATATATAGAAGCTAATCTAGCTCTAACTAACTAGGATTAGGAGTCCAATTCTTGTACTAGTCGGACAAGCACACATATCGTGTTTATTTCTAACATTCACCCCCTAAACACGATGTGTTATTTCTACACCGTCCTCGATCCCAAATGCGCCAGCTGCTCCTCGCGGGCGTCATCCACGACGTTACTTTTGCCACTCCCTTCCTTAGCCCATGTCACCGACTTTGCTTTTGTCGGCTTCTCTATGGCTTCACACCAACAACCATTTTTGTCCGCGCCCTTCTCCACGCCTTCACGCCGACTGTCCTTTTTGTCCGCGCCTTGAGACATTATACTGGGTTCGATGAAGTACTTTCTCATCGATGCTTCGCATATTTGATCTTCTGCTTGCCGGTACTCTTTGATGCAATAGAACAAATACGTAGGAGCTAGCTTCCTCTCGTGACTAGCAATTCCGACTTCTACATGCTCCTGACCAACACCATCTTCTGGCTCATCTGGAGTAGCAATGTATAGGTTGCCTACCTATAGCGATTCGTCTTTTCCTTTTGAATCTCTTTCTGGCATGTTTCCTTCTAGCTTCTCTATACAACATGAAAAGCCTCTTGATGGATCTACACCCTCTATTGTTGGGTCTCTTTCATCTGTCTGGCCACCCGTCCACACTCTTGGACCATCATCTTCTAGCCTTGCTGGTCTGTTTGCTGGGCTCGCTTCAACTCGCCCTTCTAGTTCCGTATCTTCTAGCCATAGACTAGCCTTGTCTTCAAACTCTTTGTCTTCTAGGAGAATCCCTAGTGTTTCTGGCCTGGTGTCCACGTCTGGAGCACCTCTAGGCCTTCAACGCCTTCTGGGCCCAAACTTGCTGACAAGGATAAGCTTGGTTGATCCATATTTTCTTCATACTCAAGATCGCACGTGACGTGAAAAGTTGGATATCCCGGTTCGTTGTAGCCCCAATTCCATGACTCGCCTTTCTCAAAGATTACGTCGCCCTTGACAACCACCTTATTGGTATAGGGATTGCACAAACGGTATGCCTTTAAGCCTTCCTCATAGCCAGTCATGATCATTGGAGAACGTCGATCCGCCAAATTGCTTTTATGGCCGGACTCCGTCTTGACATGCGCCACACACCCAAAAGTGCAAAGATGATCAACCGAGGGCTTTCTCCAATACCATGCTTCGTACGGATACATACCAAGCATACTCTTGGTCGGTGCCCTATTCAGCAAATAGACCGCCGTGTTGACTGCCTCACCCCAGAACTTTCCTAGCAAGCCTTTGCTTTTCATCATGCTCCTCGCCAAGGCCACCACAGTTTTATATTCAACCCCCAAGCTATGCGTAGGGATTTTTGCTTCCCCTCCGCCTCGACCTCTCCGGCTTCCTTGATCTTCTCGAATGCATGTAGAGCTTGATCCTTACTTTTCATCAACACAATCCACATGTATTGACTGTGATTATCTACCACAAGCATGAAGTATTCATTGCCGGACGGGGTTACGGGTGAAATTGGACCGCATACACCGCCATGAACGAGTCACAATGCTTCACTTGCCTGAACCATGGCTTCACGTGGCAACGGGGCACTCCGTTCCTCGTGATCCACACACGGTAGATCGTGATCCACTTGCGCCACAATCTCCGTAGCCGGTGATGGAGGATCCTCCTCATCCTTCACCTCAGTTACTTCGAGCATCAACATCATCGGTCCATCATCTCCTTCCTGGGTGATGAGAGTCCTCTCATTTTCCTTTGGTGGTTTCCGGCAATCAGCCTTAAAGTGACCAAGCTCGCCACAGTTATGACACCTTACTTTCTTTATGTCAAACTCCCTCCGTGGTGGGGCGTCATCTTCATCCTCCTGCCCCGCGATGTACTTTTCCGCTGGGCATTGTTTCTCCTTGCTGCTCGTGGAGCCTCCTTAATTTTCTTTTGAAAGAGTCATCCACTGCTGCTTCGTGAGCATCAGGTGCTCAACCTATTCTGGATCACCGAAGCTGATCCAAATTCTCTCGTCGTGTGCCTTGAATCTTCCGACGAGATCATCAACCGTCAGTGTATTCAGGTCGAGACATTGTTCGATCGATGTGACGATCTGCATGTAGCGCGTTGGCGCCGCACGCGGGAACCTTCTGGCGTTCTTGACCTCATCCAATCTCTCGTCATATCCCTTGATTACATTGACGAGGGTAACGAAACGAGCGGCAAACTGATCAACCGTCTCGCTCTCCTCCATCTTCAGATCTTCATAGCTTTTCGTCAAAGTTTGAAGAATGGCTTCCTTCACGCGGGCATGACCTTGGTGCAAGATCTTGATCGTCTCCCAAGCATCCTTAACCGATTTCTTTCCGACGAGGTGCTGCATCATGTCCTTCGACACGGCGGAATAGAGAGCCGTTAGAGCTTGGCAATCCTTCTGGTACTTCACGCCTCCCTTGACATACTCGTCACCTCTTGGATCGACGGCCTCCCAAACCTCCTGAGCCTCCATGGCCACCTCCATGTTGAGTGCCCATAGCCCGTAGTCCTTGCGATCGGGGCGGGGATACAAAGCCGCCCCCACCGTCTTCGTCACCGGTGCCGCTTCCGAGCTCTCGCCTGCCTTGACCAACACCATGACCTATTGCACTTTCAGCAGATCACGGATGAAGAACCTCAGGCTCTGATACCAATTGTTAGCCCAGACCCGACAGGACTTTCGTCGGGACACTGACCTGCGACAAAACTCCAGCCGACCAGACGCGCACGTACTTGATCAATCCTCTTGTTGTTGCGCTCACGTACGTACTGTAGCTAGCCTGATTGATACAATCGATCAGCTAGTACTACTTAAACAGCGCATGCATACACACAAGAATCGCTGGATAGCCAAAGGCTCGTGTCGAGCCTTGTTCTTTTCTATTACTCAATCTCACCGGTTGATTACAGGGGGCTTGCACGTGAATATATAGAAGCTAATCTAGCTCTAACTAACTAGGATTAGGAGTCCAATTCTTGTACTAGTCGGACAAACACACATATCGTTCTCTTAGCAAAGAGATGATTGTAGAAATATAATAAAACTTACGTGTATTACTTTTAGAGATTACAAAAAGTATATATAGGTCCGAGTCACAAACCGACTCGGTTCAAACCCTATCCGCCGTCAACTTGTATTACAAGAATAGAGATATAATCTCACATCTCCCTGCAGTCTCAACTTTGGGTTCAACAACGTTGAGACTGAACCGAATATCATTAAATGGCATGGTACCAAGAGCTTTGGTAAATATATCTGCGAACTATGCAGTCGTTCAAACATGAAGAACACGAACTTGATCCAAAGCGACATTCTCTCGAACAAAGTGAATGTCAATTTCGATGTGCTTGGTCCGACGATGTTGCACTGGATTGCTGGACATGTAAATAGCTAAAACATTGTCACAGTAAACGATGGTAGCCTGATGAATGGGGCGATGCAACTCCGAGAGCAATTGGCGAAGCCAAACCGTTTCAGCAACTATGTCTGCAACCGCCCGATACTTAGCCTCTATTGAATACCTGGAGACTGTAACCAGTCGTTTTGAAGATCATGAAATCAGGTTGTTACCAAGAAAAACACAGTATCCAAACGTGGATCTATGATTATCTGGACAACTTGCTTAGTCGGCATTGGAATACGCTGCCAAAGAAGTAGGAAATGAAGAATTTATGTGGAGATGATGATCTAGAGTGCCCTTTAGATATCGAAGAATATGTTTGACATGGTTGTGATGTGGAACACGACGATCATGCATGTAAAGACAGGCTTGTTGAACATCATAAGAGAGTTCAGGGCATGTCAGCATAAGAGAGTTCAGGGCATGTGAGAGTGAGATACTGAAGAGCATCTATAAGGCTGAGATATAGGGTAGGATCCGAAAAAGGCTCACCATCAGAGGAGAGTTTAGAGACGGTATCAACAGGTGTGCGAGAGGGCTGGCAGTCTTGCATGCCTGCCTGAGAAAGAAGATCAAGAATACATGGGTGTTGGGAAAGAAACAATCCACTGGAATCACGTGTGAGAGAAATACCCAGAAAATAATGAAGATGACTAAGATCTGTCATGGAGAACTCACTGTTTAGTAAATAAATAATATGATTAATAAATTGTTGCGAAGAGGCTGTGAGAACAATATCATGAACATAGAGAAGTAAATAAGAAGTTTGAGAGTTTTGGTGAAAGACAAATAAGGAGGAGTCGGATAAAGAAGGAACAAAACCAATGGTTTGGATGAATTGGAGAAACATTGAAACCAGATACGAGGGGCTTGTTTCAGTCCATAAAAAGATTTTTGGAGAAGAAAAACATGATTAGGTAAGGATAGATCTTCGAAACCTAGAGGTTGCTGACAATACACTGTTTCGTTTAGGCTGCCATGAAGGAAGGTGTTTTTGACATCTAGTTGATGAATAGGCCAAGAGGAAGAAATAGCAATGCTAAGAACCATGCGAATAGTACTGTGTTTAATACCTGGGGAGAAATTTTCATCGTAGTGTATGCCATGTTGTTGAGAATAGTCGCGACAAACCCACTTAGCTTTGTAACATGCAAGAGACCCATCTGAATGAATTTTTTAGTGAAATATCGACTTGCTAGAGACAACATTGGCACCATGTGGATGTGGAACGAGTTGCCAGGTGTGGTTCTGAAGAGGAGCTTTGAACTCATCTTTCATGGTGGCAGCCTATTGAGGATCAAGAAGCATGGCCTTGTAGGAAACTGGAATTGGAGAGACTGTAGAGGTAGCGAGAAGGTTGAGACGTTGTTTGGCTTGAAGACGAAAACCTGATTTGGCACGGGTACGCATGACGTGGTCATTGGTTGGAGTAGAAGTGGGAATAGCATGTGGGGGAGGTGTGTGGAAGCGGTGCCCGACACGGCGGATGGATCGGGCTTGGTGGAGTCGGACGCGATAGAGTGGGATGCCGCGGTAGCGTTTAGGGCCTGATTCTCTGCCACGGAGGAGGGCTCGGCAGGATCGGCTGTCGGGGAAGAGAAGTCTACCACAATAGGAGTTTGGTGAGTTTCTTGTGTTGTGGCAGGATTCTTCGTGAGGTCTGTTGCGACTTGATTTTGGGTTGGAGCGTTGTAGGTGATAATGAGAGTATAGAGGAGTCGATTTAGGGTGCGAGAGGAGGAAGGAGTTGGGGCGGTCGTTGTGGAGTCAGGGGTAGGTGATCGGGAGGCAAACGGAAAAATATTTTTGACAAAGGTAACGTGACGGGAGATATGTATGCGACCGGAGGTGAGATCTAGGCAGTGATACCCCTTGTGCTCGTCAGAGTAGCCAAGAAAAATACAGGGGATAGATCAGGGGATAATTTGTTTGGAGAGGTGGCAGAGATGTTAGAAAAACAAAGGCAGCCGAAAACACGTAACTCGGGGTAGTTTTGGGTGACTTATAATAAGAGAGAAATATGTTGTAGAGTTGGGATGAGAGGTGGAAGGACGAATGTTGAGAAGATAGGTGGCTATGCACGGGGCTTCGGCCTATAATTTTGGTGGCATGGATGAGTGTATGAGGAGGGTGCGAACAATGTCATTGAGGGCACGAATAGAGCGTTCTGCCTTGCCGTTTTGAGGGGAGGTATAGGGACAGGAGACGCAAAGTAGGATGTCGTGTTGTAGAAAGAAATTTCTGTTTCGAAATGTCAATTTTTTGGCCATTGTCACACTGAATGAACGAATAGGAAGAAGGAAGTGTGTGGATACATATTGTTTGAAATTCAGAAAAATAGTATGAACATCATATTTTTTGCGAAGGGAAAAGGTCTAAACAAAGTGAGTAAAATCATCCAAAATAACAAGATAGTATTGAAAACTGGAGACACTAATATGAGATGAAGTCCATATATCAGAATGTAACAATTCAAAAGGAGAAGTGCTAGACAAACTAGATGAACTAAAGGGAAGGCGCACATGTTTTCCTTGTTGACACGACTCACACCTAAGGATCATGATGATCATTATTACATGGAAGAGAAAATTCACTAAGTAGAGATGACGTGGTGGGGGCGTTGGGGTGACCGAGACGCTGGTGCCAAAGGTGGACGGAGGCCATCATGGAATAAGGTGGACTGGCGGCAAGGGCTCCATGGAGAGAATAGAGATCACTAGAACTATTGAAGCGTGCGATCTCCGCCTTGGTTTGAAGATCCTTCAAAGATATGCCAAAAGTGTCAAATTTGACAGAGACACGATTATCAGAAGTGAATTTGCACACAAAAATTAAATTTTTGATAAGAGCAAGAGCGACAAGAACATCGCAAAGTAAAAGAGGTTTAGTAGTAGAGGGGGATTCGGTGTGACCAGTACTGTAGATGGGGATGGTGGAGCCATTACCAAGAGTGATAGAAGAAAAGGGAGAGGAGGTGCAAGATGACATCATATTACTCGAATTAGACATGTGACTAGAAGCACGAGAATCAAAAATCCAGTCCATACTTGAGGTTCCCTAGTAGCAAAGTTGTTCATGGCCTACAAAAAGGCGGGTTGGTCCCAATGAGGGGGTCAGGGAAGGAAGTAGTGGCGGAGCAGTTGATGGAGGAGGCGGGGCATGCAGTTGGTACAACGCGGTCGGAGTAGAGGGCAACTGGTGCTACAAGTGGTAGATGCTGGTGCTGTCAATGGTCTAGGACACTGGAGAGAGAGCACCGTCGTTGAAGGTCGTCGGGGCAATGTGGTTGTCCTGCGTTGGTGGGCGGGAGCCCATGAGCCCAGGGGACCCCATGTGAGGGCTCGGACCCTACATCTAGGAGCCGGAGTAGGCGGGAGGAGCACCGATCGGAGATGGTGCAGTCTAGGGCATCGGCTAGGCCTGGACAAGCCTTGTCCAGGGATCATGCGAGGGACGCCAAGTCGAAGGCGCAGGAGGCGGTGCAGTGCTGGGAGGGGGCGCCGGTGCTGATGGTGACCATGGCGGCCGGTAGACAAGATTTTTGCCGCAGTAGTTCGTGCTTGGCCACCATCTAGAGGAAGGTTGCATCGATGGCGTGGGCGGCACGATAGGTGCAATGGGCGGTGGACGCGGGGTAGCGATGAAGACCTAGGGGCACGACTCCTTGTTGGTGATGGCATGGTTAGCCCACTGAAGCATGGAGCAAATCTCGGCGAAGGAGGGAGCCGGCCACATCATGGGGATGAAGGACGCCTATTTTTCGAAGCATTTGCTGAGCCCGACGAGGAGGATGTTGATGAGTTGTCGATCATCGATCATTGATGGGGTCCCTGAAGGAGATATGCCCTAGAGGCAAATAATAAAGTGTATTGTTTGAAATATCTATTATATGTTCATAATACATTTCATATTGTGCTATAACTGTATTAATATGAAACACTAATACATGTGTGGTATGTAAACAAACAGTGTCTCTAGTTATCTCTAGCGAACTAGTTCATTGGTCATGAGGATGATCTAGGTTTCAAGATCATAGTCATTTATGCCAATTGACAATGAGATCATGTCATTAGTTGAATGATGTGATAGACAAACATCCTACAGTTATATCTTAATGAGATCTAGTTACAAAGTTCACCATTGATGATAAACACAAAAAACCTCGCAACCTGGTCCTTAGACCATGAGATAATGCAAATTACCGTTATGGAGGAAGCTTTGATGGTATCAAGCATCATCTCGTGATAGGGTGATCAAAGAGGTGCCACTTTGGTTTTCCAAAGGGACACATAGAGGAGTACATATCAAGACCAGGATTTGTCAATCCATGTAATGGATAGATACATGTGGACATCTCAGTGACGTTGCATTAACGAAGCTTGCAAGCGTGTGACCTGGTCACGGAATGCAATGACATGGGAAAAAATAAACAAGTTCATCGGTAACAAGACCGAACTAAGGTATAAAGATACCGAAGATCAAGTCTTAGATGAACTAGGTATCAAGTGACAAAGGGAATGGGAAACGATGTTTACGGTTCGAGCGATAATATTCATGAAACACACGGGGTCAACATGGCCATCCAGGTCCCTCTGATGATCATTGATATGAGAGAGGTCTCAATCATGTCCGGAGTGTTTCTGAACCGAAGGATGTCACGCTTAAGGGTGGGGACGCTTAGGGGTAGATGCGGTATCATAGGAGAAATAGAGAGAGAAACCGGAATAGTTCCGAATAACATCCGATGTAGATCGAAGGGGGTCCGGAAGGTGTTCCGGAATGAAGGAATATAATAATATGTGTGTTTTATGTTAATTGGAGAATTAATATTAAAATATACATTTTTATTTTATTTTTAAAGGCAGCCCATTGATATTGGGCCTCACCCGGAGGGGAGGCCCAAAGGGGCAAGGCGCCTAGGGAGGAGGGCCAGCCGGCCAAGGCTTGGTGGGCCGCCCAAGTGGGGCTCACCTAGGGCCGGCGGCTGCCCCTTGGTGGCCGACGGGTGTGGGCATTAGTCCCACACCGCTTGCCCCTTGGGGGTGCACCCTCCCCTCCCACTATATATAGGGGTCACCCCTCCCCTTTGGAATCATCCCATTCTCCTAGTCTCTCTCTCTCATTTTCATTGAGGACCTCTCCATAATATTTGAGAGGACCTCTTGGGTTTTGAGTTCTCCACTTTCACACTACCGTCGTGTGATCTTTGATCTGCCATCTTCTTCTTCTGCTGCTCGGCTAGATCGGAGCCCGGGAGACGTCGCCTACACCAGATATGTGTAGTACTTCGGAGACACCACACTTGGGGTGCTTGGAGCTGCTCGTCTTCATCAACATATGCCTTACTGCGTAAGGCGTGCCTAGGTCTTCAAGGGTATGAATACTGTCTCTCTCTTTCCGTTACTTATGTCTACATAGTTTAGATCCTAGTATTAGTGTTCGCGTAGTTAGAATTTTTTTTGTTTTCTATCGTGAACCCCTAAAGTGGTATCAAAGCGGGTCTATGGATAGTCATATCGTACGGATATAACACATAGAAATATGTGGGCATTGATTTTCTAGTTCCTACCCTCTTTTATGTTCTTGTTCATATCGTGACACTATTTGATGAAGCAGCCCCCAACCGACCTCACGTGGTGATTCACGAGACTGGTCCACAATTAAGTGGCTTAGGGGGTGTTTATCTCTCTACGGTAGTGGATATGGCATCAACATTGGAGGGACCTAAAAAGGGAAGTAAAACGACAATCATTGAATTCATGTTGTGGCTCTACGTTCATAGGTGGAAGGGATTCTACCGCGAAATCCCTAAAGCCGCGTAAAACTTGCAATAGATAATATAGAGGCGCCTATCTTTATTGTTGCATAGGGGCTTGTGTTGAGACATGGCAATGACAAGTTTGTGAAACTTTTATTGAAGCTATTGATGGTGATAAAAATGTCATGACCATGTCATAACACTTTACTTTATGAAGTATTACTTTTTGCATCTTATTATGCTAGTATGATAGTATATTCAACGGTAGCGTAGTAAGATAATCCCTCACTTAATTCTAGTTATAGTATTCTCCTTGTGTGTGCACCACCAAGGAATTTCTCCGATATGAGGCAGGTCGTGACGATCGGGGTTCTCATCCTTCAGATACTACGAGTGTAAGACATATCCACGTTCGCATACAGTGGGTGTAAGCCATGTTGCACTGCGAATACACAGAAATTAGAACTCGTGAGCCTAACATGCGTAGACATGACCTCGGGATACAAGAGACCGAAAGGTCGAGCATGAATCACATGGTTGATGTGATCGACATTAGGGAATGTCCACCTTTGAAACTACTTTGCCGGCCGTGACGATTGGAGTGGAGTAGTGAATTGGGGTCATGTTATCACTGAACGAATGGAGGGATGTTCGTTTGAGTGGGAGTTCCTTTTGTTTTAAGTAGAGTAGTATAGTTTAAAACTTGAACTCATTATTATGAACATGGTCTAAACACTTTGCAAATCTATTGTGGATGTCTCACCCACCCACCTTCAACCTTAGCACTTTCCTCAAGAAGGACAAGCTGAAAACTGATGGAACCAACTTCACCGCATGGTTCCGCAATCTTAGGATCTTCCTAGTCCCCTACAATTTGACTTATGTCATCGAGGCTGAGCTCCCAGCTAAGCCTGCAGATTCCGCCTCTCAGGATGAAAAGAATGTCTGGCAGTCCAAGGCCGATGATTTCTCCCTCATCCAAAGTGGAATGTTCTATGACATTGAGCCGGAGCTTCAAAAGTGTTTTGAGAAGATGAATGTTTTTGAGGTCACTGAAGATCTCAAGGCTGTCTTTGCTCCACAGGCTCGGGCAGAGAGCTATGATGCTTCCGAGCTCTTCTTCTCTGCCAAGATGGAAGAGCACAACAGTATTGGTGAGCACGTAGTCAAAATGTTTGGCTACGTTAAGCGTCTAAACGCCCTGAATTGCAAAATCCAGGAGGAGCTCGCGATTGATAGGATGCTACACTCGCTGCCCCCTAGCTATAAGAACTTTGTGATGAACTACAACATGCAAGGATTGACTAAGACCTTGCTGAAGTGTTCGTTTGGAAATTACAGTCCGTCGCAGGAAGAGACGACCATAGGAGAGGAGGTGGCTTTGGCGATGGCGAGAGAAGCCCGCCGCTCGAAGTAGCCGGGGAACGGCGGTGGGGGTTGGGTGGGCAGGCTGGCCATGCCCTAAGAACGAACTGATACCATGTAAAAATATAATAAAACTCACGTGTATTACGCTTGGGGATTACAAGAAGTATATATAGGCCTGAGTCACAAACTGACTCGGCCTAAACCCTAGCCGCCATCAACTTGTATTATAAAAATAAAGATATAATCTAACAATGATCTGTTAGCATAATATGTCTTACCACATATTTATGGATATTCGTTGGTAAAGATAAGAGTGCAAAAATACCCGTTGTAAATAATGTTCTGTTGTCATATTAAGATTATGTGGTATGTATAAGATAAGACTATCTTATCAATCATTATACATGACTAATGCTATACTTACGAAAATATTTCTACGGACTGGTTTTACGGGATGATATGGCAACACCGCATTTGCATAGATTTTTATCACTCTAGTGATTTCAGGGCTAGGACCCATCCACGGATCAGCACACCAGTTCGTAGGTTCAAATTCGTAAGGGCATGTACAATGGTTTTATCTTAGCAATGCTACATAGGATGATTATTGAGTTGGAGGAGAGAGAAACGAAAAAAAAAAAGTTTGTCTTCTCTTGGCTAAGAGATCATCTCTTAGCAACACTATGTCTCGCCATATATTTAGAAACATCTAGTGTTAGAGATAAGACTAAAAAAACTATTATATGTCATATTTTATTATCATATCAAATGATGTGGCTTGTGTAAGATAAGACTGTCTTATCAATTATTCTACGTGCCCTAACAATCCATCCTTAGGTCTAGCGTTTCTGGGTTGATTAGGGACTGGTCACTTGAGGAGCAAAAGTCCTTGAACACGTCTCTATTTTTATTCACAGCTCTCTATATACCCCAAGTCCAACGTTTGTGTGTAACTATAAAGGTGCGTTCCATTTAATTCTCAGTTTGTACTTTTGTGAAGAATGTTTAGCCCGTGAAGCCATTGGATCTCGATGCTCATGTCACTCGCTTGCTGCACGCCATCATGACATTTTGGTATTTGTCTTTACTAGGAATCTGGTTGGTGTATAAGTGCCGGTGACTCAGGGAAACATTCGCTGACCTCTGAGTATACAAAAATCCGTATTTTACTATATAGACACGTGTGAATCTAAATAAATTCATGACATCAAGCTGAATTAAGTTACCAAAGTGTAACCAGTGAGTTGTTAACTGCTAACACCCACATGGTCCGGTTCTCCTGTCACTGCACAAGAGTGGATAGGACAGCGTGCACGCATCGTGCACCGCCGCGGTACATGTGTAGGTACCTGCAGTGACAGGCTGTACTGCTTGGATCAACGAGCCTAGCTGTAGTAACCCTGGAAGCAGAGTGCACAGGCGATGGCCTTATTTTTTGGAGGAAAGCCCTGTCGAGGTTGACAAGCCCGTGCCCATGGCCCGGCCGATTGTGGAAGGGTACGAAATGGAAGTCGTGTGGTGTGGGAGGCTGTCGTCTGTCAGTGGTTCTACAATACGGAATACTACATGGAGTACTATTTCCATATTGACACGTCTGCCTTCTTCTTCTAGCTAATCGACATGAAACGTTCGAAGCGAATAATCGACGGTTCCAATCAAGACTATGCGGTACCTTTTGTTTTTCATGCGCAATTTTTTTTGTTTGAATATCATTCGCAAAAATGTGATTTTCCAAGCCAAAATCTGTTATTTAGCGCCGGACGGACGTAATTTCGGTTTAGAAACGGCATTTTTCCAACTCTAGTTTTCAGGTGACGCAAAAGCGGCGAGTTTTCGCTCAAATTCGGCTCAAATTCAAACAGAGTTCGGCGTAGTTTGGTATAAATATGAATACAGAATAATGTCGGCATAGTTCGACATTAAATTAAACATAGTTCAGCATGAAATTAAACATAGTTCGGCATAGACTGAAATACAACATAGTTCAGCATGAAATTAAACATAATTCGGCATAGACTGAAATACAACATAGTTCGGCCTAGTTCGGTCAGATCATGCTCGACATATACATGTTGTCCTTGTGTATCCATATATATGCTCAACCGGGCTCTACACGGGTCTGGGATCTAACCCTAACCCTCCCCAGCCGCCATCTCTCGAGCCGCTCCAGGCGACTCCGGTGGCTCCGGGGGGCTTCCTCTCCATCCTTCCCTAAGAACCCTCCCTAGCTTCTCCGCGTCAGGCCGCTGCCGTTGTCGGCTCCAGCGGCGGTGGCGGCGCCCTGTCCATCTAAGATGGGGGTAGGAGAGGGGTCCGTGGCGGCGTTCTTATGGGGGAGATGCGGTGCTGTTTGTTGGCTTGGTACGGCGCGACTGTCTTGGTCGGGGCCTGAGGTTCTCCGGCGGCCGACGAGGAGTTGGACGCTTGCCGCCGCCGGGAGTGAGGTTGTGGCCTAGTCACGCCGATCTCCTGCGGTTGTTGCCCTCTCCTCCTCTGTTGGTGCTGCACGGAGACGGCGGGCGGCGTGGGGGCCTGCTCGTCTACTGAATAAAGACGACGGTCCTAGGATTCCACTCACGCCAAGACGAAGATCTACTTGTTGCTTGCCCTCTCTAATCTGGTCGGAGTGGCGAGTTCCGGAAGGCTTTGCCGGCGAACTCCCATGGACGATCAATGCCTAGAGATTGCTGGATTGGAGGGATTCGGTCGTGCGCACCCATGTTTTACTCTGACCGTTTGGGTTCAGAGGGAGCGCTTCGAAGCTCTGTTGGCTGTTAATATCATGGGGCATGTTCTCGTTCCATGATGCTGACGGAGAATGTCATGGAGACCTGAAATGGATCATGTGGGCACCTAGAGGGGGGTGAATAGGCGCTACTTCAAAATTTAATGCTTTTTCAATTTTACGCTTGACACAAAAGGTAAATTCTCTAGATATACTACTATGTAGAATTTCCCCATATGCAAACCTAACCACTAGCGAGTAGAGGCGAGTAAAGTGAGGAACGAGGAAACCGTGATGGAGCACGCAGAGACATAGGATTTGTTTTACCGTAGTTCCTTCCTTGTTAAGGGAAGTACATTTGCGTTGGAGGGGTGGGCGGTACTAAGACCACCACGCCACGATAGGCCTCACCCTGTTCTCCGATGGATCTCGCCACCAATGGCCTGATCCACCTTTCCACTATTGGAATCCTTCGAGGTAGGAACCGACGCCTTTACACAACTAGCGGGGCATAACTCCACAAGCGAATTGGAGGCTCCCGTAGTGACAACAAGCTGCCACCAGAACACTTGTTATCAATAATAAAGCACAAGATCTAGATATTAACGAGAATACTAGATCGGGAATTCTCCAAATGAATGGAGAGGAGTTGAAGCGCTTGATTCGTGATGGCGATGAGTGATGTCTCCTCCTTCAATTCCCCCAAAGATCGAAGCCTTCGGGTGGTTGAAGTGGGAGATCTAGGGAGGGAGCTTTTGCACCAGATCTGGTCTTTTTCAAATGAACCAAGAGATCTGACCGGAGGAGAAGATGTGGCTTTTATACCCCTGGTCCAGATGGAGCCATTATAGCCTTTTGGGGCCGGATTATCTGGCCTAAGTGAGGGCCGGATTATCCGGCCTGGGAAAAACTCTGGCCCTGCCTCAGACTATCCGGTGGAAAATCCGCCGTCGGACAGAGACTCGCGTCGTGCTAGTTTTTACTCTTCTCCTGGGAGCCGAATTATCCGGCCTAAAGGGAGAGCCGGATTATCCGACCAAGGAAGGAAAATCTGCCCTGCTCCAGAATGTTCGGGGGATAATCTGCCCCCCCCCCACAGAGACTCGCGCACAGCCGGCCCTGGCCACGATGGTTAGGCCGGATTATCCACAGTATTGTTATCTAACACACAAAACATAGGGAACCATGAAATTTTCTTTCAATCTTCCCCTTTTTGGTGTTAGATGACAATACTGGGATTTGCAAGATAGCTCTCATAACAATGATATTTAACGAATGAAAAAGACTCCCCCTCAATGTGTGCATAATAAAAATTTGCATTTGAATACAAATACACACAAGTAGGTACAAGTCTATTTCATTGGAACATAGGCAAAATATTCATATTGTTGGAAATATGCCCTAGAGACAAATAGTAGTAAGGACTATTATGATATTTTATATAGTTTATGATTAAGTTTTATATCATGCTATAACAGTATTGAGTGAAAACGTCAATACACGTGTGATATACAAACAACCAGGGGTTCCCAGTGAAACTCTAGTCACTGGTTCATTGGTCAACAGATGATCAAGTTTCCTGATCATGTGGCATTTATGCCAGTTGGAAATGGAGTCATCTCATTGTGAGAATGAGATGATGAACCAGTACCCAATCTAAACATCGTGACCCGATCATGTCACGAAGTTCAAGTTACGATGATTAGAAATGGATCCTCGTAGACTATTCCTTAGACCGTGAGGCTATATCAATCACTGTCTCCCGAGAGTGCTTAGATAGCATCAAACGCCATCTGGTAGTACAGTGGTTATAAAGGTGTGTTCAGGTACTCGGAGGAAACCGTAGAGGCAATATATGTCAAGAGCGGGATTTGTCCGTCCATGTGACGGGAAGATACTCAAGGGCCCACTCGGAGAGGTTATATCCAATAGCTGCGCAACGTGTGATTTGATAACGGGGATATCACTTGTCGGAACGAGTCAAGTAGCGTTGTTCAGTAACGAGATTGAACACAACATGGTGATGTCATTGATCAGATCTCGGGCAATGCAAGTATCGAGTGACAAAGGGAATAAGACATGACTGTCTCGGTTCAAACGACAAAAGATCTTCGTGGAACGCACATGGGTCACATGGCCATCCAGGTCCCTCTATCGATCATTGGTGCGGGAGTGTCCCGACCATGTCTGGAGTGTTCCCGAACCATGGGGTATCACGCTTAAGGGCTTGATGATGCTTAGAGAGTGTTTATAGGATCGGTGGAATCACCGAAGAAGAGTAGGAAGAAAACCGGAAGGGATTCGGTAGGTCCGGAGGATGTTCGGAGTGGAGGTGGAAGGTGTTCCATAGCCACGGAGGTTGAATAATATGTGAATGAATGTTAAATGTTGATTTAATCATTTATTCATAATTATTTAATAAAGAGAAAATCAATTTAAATGGTCATGGACCAATTTCCAGAGGGAGAGGGCCCATTAGGGAAAGGAGAGAGGGAGAAGGGGCGAGGGGGCTGGCCGGCTGGGCCTACCCCCCCCCCCCCCCCGCGCGCGGGGCCCACTAGGGTGGCCGGCGGCCACCCCTCCCCCTCCTCTCCTTTAGTCCCACCCAGGGACTTTGAGGGAGGTAGTACCTCCCCTCCCCCTATATATAGTGGGGGTATTTGGCCAAATTAAATACACAAATAATCAATAAAGGTCTTCTCAGTTTTGGGAGGAACTCTAATTGATATTTTCTCTCCCCCCCTCTCTCGCTCGTGACCGTGGTCCCAAGTCTGGACTGCGCGAACGAGAGACATCTTCACCGCGGAGCGCAGTCGCGTTGCGGGATTTGGATCCGGGAGCTCTACTTCCGCAACTGCTGCTGGATCAGGGAAGCGGGAGTCATCGGCAGGCACCGGACGTGTGTAACTCTCTGCAAGGTGTCGCACTTGAGGCACTCAAGTCGTTGGATCCAAGGAGCGTAAGGACTTCATCACGACCTTGAGGTCGCTTCGGCTCGTCTACATCAACCACGCTCTCCTGAGCGTTGACAACGCTTTTCGGTCTTCAAGGGTAAGTTTGCAAAAAGCCCCTCCCGTTACTATATTACTAATAGATAGGTCCTAGCAGCCTCAGGGGTTCAGGGGCGTAGGGTAAAATTTATTGTTTTCATACGTGAAACCCCTACAGTGGTATCAGAGCTAGATTTATGCGTAGTAATGCTAGTACGGTAGAACACACGAGATGTAGCGTGTGGGCATTGATCTTTTAGTTGTTACCCTCCCACGTGTACTTGTGTATACCGTAGTAATGCTTGATGAAGCGGCCCCCAACCGACTTTATGTGTTCATTCGCGAGACTGGTCCACGCTTGACATACGGCTTGTATCGTATAAAGTAGCTTAGGGGGTGTCTGTCTCTCTCGCATTAGTTGGTATGCCATTTACAACGGAGGGCCCTGAAAGGGGTGTAGTATAAACAACTACTTGATCAACGTTGTGCTGAAAGTTTGTAGGTAAGAACGGTTCTTGTGCGAAAGCCCATTCAGCCATGTAAAACATGCAAAGATAAAGTAGAGGTGTCTAACTTTGTTTTGCAGGGGGCGTTGCTTTGTGATATGGTTGTGGCAAAGGTAAAATGATTAGCTTTTGTTACGTAGTAGTAGATAGTCACGGAGGTGACGGACTACCACGCCAGAATGACATTGGTACCCTAGTGTCTACGGCGTCGGAACCCTGGCGCCGGAATCCGGTGACGACGGATGGAGATCACAACGTGAAGGACCATATCACATCGCATTTACATTCAATTTTATTGTTTGTATATCTTATTGTGTGCTAGTATTAGATACTCGACGGTAGCCTAATAAGATGATCCCTGTTAAAATTACCAACAATTGTGTTCCCCCTTAGTGTGCGCCACCAAGAAAGTTCTTCGGTATGAGGCAGGTCGTGATGATCGGGTGTCAGACATATCTACGTTCGCATACAATGGGTGTAAGCCATGTTGCACATCGAATACACTAAGGTTGAGTTGGTGAGCCTAGCATGTATAGACATGGCCTCGGAACACGGATGGTCGAAAGATCGAGCACGAGTCACATGAATGATGTAACCGACGTTTAGCGTCCACCCTTGAACCCACATTGATGGCCGTGATGATCGGGGGAGATGTGGGTGATAGGGGTCATGTTATCACTAGGAACCCTTCTGGGGATAGGAGTTTCTGAGAGGAGTTATTATTAACTCATTTAATTATAAACTTAGTCTAAATTCCTTTTGCAATTATAAATGTAGATGGCACCTTTCCTATTGACGATTGATTGGTTAGAAGGAGAGAATCTCAGATTAGATGGATCAAACTTCTCCATATGGGTTGCACGTCTCCACGTTCTTCTTAGCGAGAATGACGTGGTCGACTACATACTTGACGGGATGGATTTGGACCAGCCTACTGACCTAGAGACCCTAGAGCAGCGAAAAGACCGATATCTCCATCGGAAGATGTCCTCCTATATTTCAGTTGTAATGCGTTTCGGAATGGTGGACGAGTTGTGGCCTTTTGTGGGTGATGTCAACCCTCATTCAGTGATGCTACATCTTAGGACACATTTCGTGGAGCAGACACGCATTTGGGAGCATGAGCTGATGGGAGACTTCCTCTCCATTAAGATGGAGGAGAACTCATCACTAGACGACCACTTGGAGCGCATGCATGATGTGTACATGAGGCCTGCATACTTCCTGGATAGCTGGATGCCGGGCTCTTTCGCAAATGGCGTTGTGCTGCGGTCGCTGCCACCAAGCTACCAAGCACAAGTCAGGACTTGTGTTATGAGAGGCGACGCGGAATCAATGGAGTTCCACCGGTTCGTAACACATCTTAGGAATGTGTTGGTTGAACCAAATGTCGCTGAGGTCATCAATGACAGAGGTATATATTGATATACATTTTTATAAATGTTATAATCTTTCAAACACATTTGCAGTGTTAAGTATATAAACTATACTTGTTCTGTTTTGCTGAAAACAGGTCCTTCTGCATGAGAGGTGGTTGCTGGAGAGGAGGTGATGTTGCGTGTTGATGGCGAGCATGATGATGATGGCCGACGACACTCTCGCTCGACATTTATCACTTAGTTTATGTTTTAGGATGATTATTGTAATCAAAAGATTGTGAACTTTTTTAGTGTGTCTCACACTTCGTGAGAGGCTTATTCATATGAGTTTGTAACAAACAGTTGTTCCACTTTTATGAATGATTTCTATTCGTGTTCATATCTTGTTTGATTATATGTAAATTATCCTTGTTGTTTTAAACTAATTGATAATGCATGAACATTTGTAAAATATTGAAATGCCTTGAAAAATACCCAACTTAATGATATTTCATTAATGAATGAAACCATTGTATAAATTCAAAAGTGATGTGATAATATGTGAAAGACATTCGATTTCTTGTCAGATATAAATCATGCCTAAGTTCGGCAAAATAACTTGAACACCATGTATTACTAGAATACAAAGTGTTTTAATGAATTGTTAAAAGCAAATACATATTCGATGTATTGCATTTTAACAAAAATGGTAATTATCATAATATGATTGTTTAAATATGTAAAGAAGTTTACCAAAGAAAACATGAATATGAAACTATTTGATTTGATCAAAGTATTTCATCAACAAAGGGTATAAGTATAAAAGAGAATCTAATTACTATGATTTGATCAATAGTAATGGAATTCGACTTTATAAGAATGGCATAAGGAAATTGTGAAATGCAAAGTGTTTTGCAATGTCAAAATGCAAAGCATAATGTCGGCTCAGTGTCGGCGCCAGGAAAATGCTGGTGCGATGTTGATGTAGGGCTCGTTGGGAACCCCAAGAGGAAGGTATGATGAGCACAACAGCAAGTTTCCCTCAGTTATGAAACCAAGGTTTAATCGAACCAGTAGTAGCAAGGAAACACCCCAAAGGTGTTGCTAGCTGAGCCTTGGCAGGGTGCACTACCGGTGCTAGTAGCAACGTGGAGACCTGCACAACACAACCACATAACTTTGTCCCCAACTTGCGATGAGGTTGTCAATCTCACCGTGTTTTGCGGAAAACAAAGGATTAAACGTATCGAATGGAAGTAAGTAATAGTTTGCAGAAAGTAAACACAAAGCAGTAAACAGTTTATAGACTGTATGTAAAAGACAAGGATCGGGATCCATAGTTCACTAGAGGTGACACTCCTTGGATAGATAACATGCTGGGTGAACAAATTACAGCGGGGAAATTGACAAACATCGAGAAAGCAATACATGCATATACTAATCATCTTGACTCCTTTGAGACTTGATTGGGCATTACAACATTATACATAGACCACCATCCAACTGCATCTATGACTAATAATCCACCTTCAGGTTATCATCCGAACCCCCTCCAGTATTAAGTTGCAAGCAACAGATTATTGCTTTACGAACTGCGTGTAAAGTAAAGAATACGATTGTTTTATGAACAAGGGATTGTTGTTTTCTCCCTAGTAGCAACAACACATCTAGTACCTTAGAGATTTCTGTCACTTCCCCAGATTACCAGAGGCATGAACCCACTATCGAGCATAAATACTAACTCTTGGAGTTGCTAGCATCTACTTGGCCAAGATAGCTACTAACAACGGAAAGCATGCAAGATCACAAATAACAAAGACATGATAGAATCAATAATCAATCTGAAATAGCATCTCAATATCCATCGGATCCCCGCAAACACAACATGTAGAATTACAAATAGATGATCTTGATCATGAACGGAGCTCACAAGATCTATACATGAAAGCACAAAGGAGGAGAACCAGCCATCTAGCTACTACATGGACCCGTAGTCCAAGGATGAACTACTCACGCATCACACCGGAGGCTTGCATGGTGATGAACAAGGCCTCCAGGGTGAATTCCCCTCTCCGGCAGGGTGCCGGGAATAACTTCAGATCCCTCCCGATCTAGGGATGGAGATGACGGCGGCTATAGACTCTTTCGTGGATTTTTGATCGGGTACTTACGGTTTTCATCCTGAGGGAAATATATAGGCGGAAGGAGAGGCCGAGTGGGTGCTGGGGTCGGCCAGACCACCCCCTGGCGCGGGCCAGGCCCGGCCACGCGGGCCAGGCCTGGTCGCGTGGCCAGGTGGTGTGGCCGGTCCCCAGCCGTTCTCCGTCTCATATTGTGGCATCTGATGACTTCCGGAAAAATAGGCACTTTGGCTTTTGTCCCGTCCAATTCCCAGAATATTCATTTTCTGACTTTCCTGGAACCAAAAACAACAGAAAACAGGCAGCTGGCACTGTGGCTCTTGTTAATAGGTTAGTCCAAGAAATCATATGAAAAGTACTCCAAAGTCTGAACAAAACACAAGAAAGTGGATAAAACCAAGCATGGAACATCAAAAATTATAGATACATTTGCAATGTATCAACATCCCCAAGCTTAACTCCTGCTCGTCCTCGAGTAGGTAAGTGATAAAAAGAAAGAATAATTTTTGAGGTGACATGCACCATCAAAGACTTGATCAAAGTATTTGCTAAACATTCAAAGCTGGGATCATAGTACTTCAATCATAACATGAAAGACAAAGTTCTAGCAATAAACAAAGAAACTATGATGCAACATGAAAAGGCACAAACAAAAGATTCATGAATAACAATGCTTTGCAAGACGTTTGTTTGTTTCACATAAAGAAAACATAGCATAATAGTATTCAGCTTGTCCCTCAATAGAGTAGCAAATATAAATGCATAGGACACCTTCAAAGTTCATAAGAGTAACTAGATACAATAGTTTCAAACAAGCAATAGCAAGTTATGCATCAATCAACTAGTCTTGGAACAATGTACATAGAACTAAGAATGGCCACTATGCTCTCAAAGTAGGTGCATAAAGATAGAAGGTGGAGACTCAATATAATGGTGGAAGAAAAGCCTTTTGTAAAAGGATGTAGGGATTCAAGTCTCATAAAGAGCTTCCAAAAATTATGGTACTTGTAGCTTTCAGCTCTCATTGCCCCTATCATAAGCATCTTGAAGTGATTAAGGTTAAAGTGAACAAACTATGGTGTACATGCTTGACGAAGTATAAGTTAGAAATCTCCTGTCCCTTGTATACGAGGGCCGCACCTCATGGTACTCAAGTTTAGTCACCGGTAAGTTCTTGTCATCATAAGTACACGTGTATCATAGAGAACCGCGAACGGGGTACCCCTTGCCCGATGATACGGAAGAATCCCCATATCAAAATGACAAGGCAAGCAGACAACGAGCATCTCAGCAATCTTCTTATTTACCATGGGAATATGGTGCCTTTTTATCTCTTTCCTCTTTTCATAATCTCTTTTTTTTCTCTTTTTTCTCATTTTTTTCAATAGGACTCCTTTTTTATAAGAAGAATGCTTCATAGACAGCTCATTATGGTTACGCTGCAGGTTTTCACCATGTCAGCATGGATTAGACCAGCGGCCCAGGCGTTTCTCTAACACATATACATAACTCCATGGAGTTACAAGCTCCCCTCTCATTTCACACCGACGACATCTATATACAAAAGAGCATGATATCAATTAGGTACAAGTACCAAGTGCAATGTTGAAAGCGTTCCCCATGAAAGCATGGTTCTGCTAATTCCCAAAAAATAAGTGCAAGCATATACAACATACACGACACAATGGTTCAATTTTATTAAGGGCAAGAAAAGTAAAGTGTGCAATCAAGTTCGTGAGAGCTTTAATCACTAGTTTTCTCATAACAAGTTTAATTTGGAAGGTAAACAAAAGCATGAATATACTTGGAATAGCATAAGCTAGTAGGCAGGTATGGTGGACTCTTTGGAATAACTTGGTTTAGGGAGTTGGATGCATGAGTGGAACTCATACTTGGTTGTGGAGGCTAGCAAAAGACTAGGAGCGACAAACTAAGAGAGCAATAATGGCCATAATCATGCAGAGCAACAAAACATCATTGATCAAAGCATAAAGTGATACTACAAGTTGAAAACTAAAGGATCATAAAGGCTATGGTGACTTTGGATAGTCATAACATGGTGTGAGCATGCGCCGAGTCAACCCAAATAAAGCATCAAAGGAGAATACCACTATACTATGCTTTAATATGCTAAAACAACGCATGATTCATCCAAGGCAAATTAAACAATCTCAATTGTTTATAACAAGTCATGGTACAACAAAGAATACTAAGCATAAAGCCAAAACAATATCGAGCATGGCATGACAAAGCATATGCCACAGTCAAAAACGAGCTCTTTTTACCACATAGGCATGAAATTTCCTACTCTTTTCCAAACCAAACCAAACTATTTGCAAACCAATGTATGAAAGAGGGGGTCCAACCAATTTATTCAGCAAACTAAGCAAACAAAATCCCTCTTTTCAGGGTCCTCAATTTCTTTAAGCTTAAGAAACATTATTTGCATTAAGGGGTTGAGGTTAACAAACCTAGCTTCTAACATATGAATTAAAGAAGTTGCAGCAATCTCATAGTTTGGAGCAAGTTCTGCAAGGGATTTATCCTCGGTATCCTCATGTTTACTAACATGATTAAAGAATTCTTCAATATTATCTTTCCCAATTATAGAACCACTACCAATTGAAAGGTCTTTCAAGGTGAATTTGTGGATCAACATGGTGAGCTAAGGAAGAGGTGACAACTAAAGGATACTTAATTTTTGTGTGTTTTTAATAAAGAAAGCAAACTTGTAAAACTAATTTTTTTGTGTTTTTGATAAAGAAATAAGCAAACAAAGAAAAAAGGAACTAAGCAAAACAAAAATAACAAACTAAAGAGATTGGTTATGAGGGACTCGCCTTGTGAAGATGTCCTTGACTCCCCGGCAACGGCGCCAGAAAAATGCTTGTTGGCTCAGTGTCGGCACCAGGAAAATGCTGGTGCGATGTTGATGTAGAGCTCGTTGGGAACCCCAAGAGGAAGGTATGATGAGCACAACAGCAAGTTTCCCTCAGTTATGAAACCAAGGTTTAATCGAACCAGTAGGAGCAAGGAAACACCCCAAATGTGTTGCTAGTTGAGCCTTGGCAGGGCACACTACCGGTGCTAGTAGTAACGTGGAGACCTACACAACACAACCACAAAACTTTGTCCCCAACTTGAGATGAGGTTGTCAATCTCACCGTGTTTTGTGGAAAACAAAGGATTAAACGTATCGAATGGAAGGAAGCAATAGTTTGCAGAAAGTAAACACAAAGTAGTAAACAGTTTATAGATTGTATGTAAAAGACAAGGACCGAGATCCATAGTTCACTAGAGGTGGCTCTCCTTAGATAGATAACATGCTGGGTGAACAAATTACAGCGGGGCAATTGACAAACATCGAGAAAGCAATACATGCATATACTAATCATCTTGACTCCTTTGAGACTTGATTGGGCATTACAACATTATACATAGACCGCCATCCAACTGCATCTATGACTAATAATCCACCTTCAGGTTATCATCCGAACCCCCTCCAGTATTAAGTTGCAAGCAACAGATTATTGCTTTACGAACTGCGTGTAAAGTAAACAATACAATTGTTTTATGAACAAAGGATTTTTGTTTTCTCCCTAGTAGCAATAACACATCTAGTACCTTAGAGATTTCTGTCACTTCCCTAGATTACCAGAGGCATGAACCCACTATCGAGCATAAATACTAACTCTTGGAGTTGCTAGCATCTACTTGGCCAAGATAGCTACTAACAACAGAAAGCATGCAAGATCACAAATAACAAAGACATGATAGAATCAATAATCAATCTGAAATAGCATCTCAATATCCATCGGATCCCCGCAAACACAACATGCAGAATTACAAATAGATGATCTTGATCCTGAACGGAGCTCACAAGATCTAGACATGAAAGCACAAAGGAGGAGAACCAGCCATCTAGCTACTACATGGACCCGTAGTCCAAGGATGAACTACTCACGTATCACACCGGAGGCTTGCATGGTGATGAAGAAGGCCTCCAGGGTGAATTCCCCTCTCTAGCAGGGTGCCGGGAAGAGCTTCAGATCCCTCCCGATCTAGGGATGGAGATGACGGCGGCTACAGACTCTTTCGTGGATTTTTGATTGGGTACTTAGGGTTTTCGTCCCGAGGGCAATATATAGGCGGAAGGAGAGGCCGAGGGGGTGCTGGGGTCGTCCAGACCACCCCCTGGCACGGGCCAGGCCTGGCCGCGTGGCCAGGTGGTGTGGTCGGCCCCTAGCCCTTCTCCGTCTCGTATTCTGGCATCTGATGACTTCCGGAAAAATAGGCACTTTGGCTTTTTTCCCGTCCAATTCCGAGAATATTCATTTTTTGACTTTCCTGGAACCAAAAACAGCATAAAACAGGCAGCTGGCACTGTGGCTCTTGTTAATAGGTTAGTCTAAGAAATCATATGAAAAGTACTCCAAAATGTGGACAAAACACAAGAAAGTGGATAAAACCAAGCATGGAACATCAAAAATTATAGATACATTTGCAATGTATCACATCACAATGTGATATTAGATATCAAAGTGGGTGAATAGAAGGCACCAAATAAATCGTGTAGTGTAGATGTAGAGACCATTAGTTAGAAATTGCTAGCACTCAATTAGAATATAGTGAACCATTTGAATTCGTGAAAGTTTTGGGGTTATTCGATATAACCAAAACAATAGCGAATTAGTCCTTATAGAGTATTCATTGGAAACTTTGAATACGAAATCCATAGCTAAACCAAAAGAGAAGCAAAACTTGTATTGCTTGGATTTTGGTGCATTCTTGAGAGAGCTCACTTTTAGTGATATTTCTCAATTATGGAGCAAATGGAAGATAGTGAAAAACACGATGAGGATTCAAATCCATGCATCAGAGTGTTGAGAAGCGCAACGGAAAACGTTCCTGAACGATTCTCTTCACAAAGGAAAGAATCAATGATAATGATCATTGTGTTTTCCCCACTAGTGTTTTCACTACATGAAGCAGGATTCTAAATGCATCCCATAACTTGTATGGAGACATTTTTGAATCATTTGTCATGATTACCAGAATATGACATACCTACGAACCACTAAGGAAATAATGGTAAACTAGAATTATGAGACATCCTAGAAGCAAAATTCCCTTGAGATTAGAAAGCAATTCATTGCTGAATCTCACAAGTGAAAGGGGTTACTTGGAATTTTCCCAAATGACTGCAAAGCCATAGTGGAAAAAGGGGGTGAATGAAAAAACACAATTTGTCAAGTATTGGACGAATTCGAATTAATTTGATTCATGTGTGCTTAAATGTCTAGTGGATTTAAAACTAGCAAAGGTACTAGTATCTCATAATAAAAACTCCAAGTTTGATATTTGATCAAAGGTTTTGAAGTTGTTCAAAATAGTGAATGGATATGCAATTTGCATAAAATTGAGTGGGAGCTATGAAAGTCTTCCTAAAACAATATGTTGGTAACATATTTTTTGAGTGGGAGCTTATACAATGATTCTTAAGGGTGTTAAGAATAAAAGCGCAAATACTTATAAATAATGATTTATAAGGTGTAGAAGTTGTTAATAGGTGTATTATGATATTATGTAGTATTCCTTAAGGGATTCTGAAAAGGGTTTCAAAATAGAAGTTAATTAAGGAACTGGTCCTTAATGACTCAAGTTAGGAATAGTATTAAGTTTAAACATTAATGGTTGAAAGAAAGAAAGGATGATCATCATCCACTATGTTGAGACATAGGTTCTATCTTACAAAACCATGATGATAACTTAACATAATATATGATCCAATAAGGAATGTTTAAAAGTGATTAAGTTTGAATCACTGAACGTTGAGCTAAGTTTGTCCACAGTATCTAATAGAGAACTGTAGACATATTTTCCAAATCCATAAAGGATGATATATCTTAAAGCATAAAGGGTTATGTTATAAGGGAATATGTTGGAAACTCCTGTAATACCAATTAGAGTCAAAGTAGGAAGTGAGGTGAGCAAAAACATCGAAAGTTGCACAGAGTGCACTAATGTTTCGATGATTACATTTATAATAATAGATAAGGGTACCATCTAAAGTGTTGTATAATGTTATGGCGGGGCTAGTTCGCTTTTAACGTAGAATGATGTGTCCTAGGGCACAACCCATGAGAAAGCCCTCGAGGTTGATCTAACGTCACTATAGGCTCCTAGAATTAGGCCTCGTTCTACTGCCATAACGACAATGCATACACATAGATGCTATCATGTGATGATAAGGTATTAATGTCAATCGAGGTGACATTAGTAAGTTGCAAAGGATTTGGGATGTAAAGTACAGACCCAAGACTCAACCTCTTCCATGAGCGAGCATGTTCAGGGTACCGGTAATGGTGCCAATGATTGAGAACAAATGCAGCTAGTGTATTTGTACTCTAGTGCAAGTGGGAGACTGTTGGAAATATGCCCTAGAGACAAATAGTAGTAAGGACTATTATGATATTTCATATAGTTTATGATTAAGTTTTATATCATGCTATAACTGTATTGAGTGGAAACATCAATACACGTGTGATATCCAAACAACCAGGGGTTCCTAGTGAAACTCTAGTCACTGGTTCATTGGTCAATAGATGATCAAGTTTCCTGATCATGTGGCATTTATGCTAGTTGGAAATGGAGTCATCTCATTATGAGAATGAGATGATGAACCAATACCCAACCTAAACATCGTGACTCCATCATGTCACAAAGTTCAAGTTACGATGATTAGAAATGGATCCTCGTAGACTATTCCTTAGACCGTGAGGCTATATTAATCACTGTCTCCCGAGAGTGCTTAGATAGCATCAAACGCCATCTGGTAATACGGTGGTTATAAAGGTGTGTTCAGGTACTCGGAGGAAACCGTAGAGGCAATATATGTCAAGAGCGGGATTTGTTCGTCCATGTGATGGGAAGATACTCAAGGGCCCACTCGGAGAGGTTATATCTAATAGATGCGCAACGTGTGATTTGATCACGGGGATATCACTTGTCGAAACGAGTCAAGTAGCGTTGTTCGGTAACGCGATTGGACACGACATGGTGATATCATTGATCAGATCTTGGGCAATGCAAGTATCGAGTGACAAAGGGAATAAGACACGACTGTCCCGGTTAAAATGACGAAAGATCTTCGTGGAACGCATAGGGGTCACATGGCCATCCAGGTCCCTCTATCGATCATTGGTGCGGAAGTGTCCCGACCATGTCTGGAGTGTTCCCGAACCATGGGGTATCACGCTTAAGGGCTTGATGATGCTTAGAGAGTGTTTATAGGATCGGTGAAATCACCGAAGAAGAGTAGGAAGAAATCCGGAAGGGTTTCGGTAAGTCCGGAGGATGTCCGGAGTGGAGGTGGAAGGTGTTCCATAGCCACAGAGGTTGAATAATATGTGAATGAATGTTAAATGTTGATTTAATCATTTATTCATAATTATTTAATAAAGAGAAAATCAATTTAAATGGTCAAATGCTGTGCCAATTTCCGGAGGGAGAGGGCCCATTAGGGAAAGGAGAGAGGGAGAAGGAGAAGGGGCAAGGGGGCTGGCCAGATGGGCCTAGCCCCCCCCTCGCGCGGGGCCCACTAGGGTGGCCGGCGGCCACCCCTCCCCCTCCTCTCCTTTAGTCCCACCCTGGGACTTTGAGGGAGGTAGTACCTCCCCTCTCCCTATATATAGTGGGGGTATTTGGCCAAATTAAATACACCAATAATCAATAAAGGTCTTCTCACTTTTTGGAGGAACTCTAATTGATATTTTCTCTCTCCCCTATCTCTCTCGTGACCGTGGTCCCAAGTCTGGACCGCACGAACGGGAGACATCTTCACCGCGGAGCGCCGTCACCTTGCGAGATTCGGATCCGGGAGCTCTACTTCCGCAACTGATGCTGGATCGGGGAAGCGGGAGTCATCGGCAGGCACCGGACATGTGTAACTCCCTGCGAGGTGTCGCACTTGAGGCACTCAAGTTGTTGGAGCCAAGGAGCGCAAGGACGTCATCACGACCTTGAGGTCGGCTTCGTCTCGTCTACATCAACCACGCTCTCCTGAGTGTTGACAACGCTTTTTGATCTTTAATGGTAAGTTCACAAAAAGCCCCTCCCATTACTGTATTACTAATAGATAGGTCCTGGCAGCTTCAGGGGTTCAGGGGCGTAAGGTAAAATTTATTGTTTTCATACACGGAACCCCTACACATACCACCATGAGAGAGATAAAGGCGTTCTCAATATATTATAAGAATATCCATAATGAGCGCCTTCCTCGATATAGAAAACCAATATAGCCAATATGATAGATGAATCCATAAGGATAATCCACAAGATAAATCTAGAGCCACACAAAACATAGTCTCATATAGAGCAAATCACAAATAGAAGTTCAACACTAAATGGACACAAGCGAGAGAAAAAACGTAAGGATAAAGTGCAAATACTTGCGCCCGACCCATGCAAATCACGAAGACCTAATAGAACTACTTCCCCCCTTTGGCATCGAGACACCAAAAAGGAAGAAGAGTGATGCTAGCGCCCCAATGGATCACTCGTAGTAATCATCGTCGTCCTCGTCCCCGTCTCCATACTCATCCTCAAGCTCCTCGGTGTCATCCTCCTCGTCATCAGTAGTGGCCATAGAAGGAAACAAGTGACGCTCAAACTCCCCATAGTTGAGTCTAGAAGAAAAGTTCCACCGAGCATATGGTGTAGGAGTAGTAGGAGTAGGGGGGTCGCCTGAAGCTCCGGACACATGGTGAAGAGTGACCTGCTGAGTGTGGGCAATCTTGTGACACTGCTTGTACGCCTCATACTGTCCCTTGCGAGTGTCCATCCCCATGAAAAGAATGTTCCGCTTGAGCCAATTGAGCTGCTTGATCTCACGAGCAATAGGACACACTTGGGCCTACGAGCACTGGCACGAGCATCCCTCATGAGACCCTCAGGAGTAGAAGATGGGTGTGAGGTCTTCCTCACCTTGTTGTATATATTGTTCGACTTGTGCTCAACTTCAATGTTAAACTCTTTAGTGGGAAGCAGGTGCTTGATCAACATCATAATGTAGGGTGCATATGGGATGGATAGCCTATTGAACATTGCATTAGTCAACTCCTGGTAAATAAAGTCCAGTACATCCAACCTGTAATCAACGGACTCATACTCACTAGATGCAACCTTGTGAGAAAGGGTTAGTAGCTGAACCAGGTGACCATGGATACTATCAATGTTTCCTCCACTTGGGGTGATAGAATCACGGAAGAGACCCACCAAGCTAGCATACACAGGAGAGAGACCAGCAAAGGAACCCACAATACCATTCTCAACTATGCACGGAGAGAGGACAACATCTTTATTGGGCTTGAGCTTGGTGATGATACGATGACCACTAGCACAATCCCTATTGCGGAAGGAATATCCAAGCACCCCAGCAAAACACGAAAATTAGCTTGCATAGGCCTATCACAAGTCATACACTTCTTGGTGCGGTTCTCATTGCCACAAATAACCAAGGTGGAGAAGAACTGTTTCACAATCTCAGAATCATAGGAGCATTGAAGGGCCATGAGATGGTGCAGCCCCATCCTCTTAGTCACATATATGGCATCAACAAGTTGAGGTTTTTCCAACGCCTCAGCAATAATCAGAGGATGCATAGGCCGAATCTTCTACCAAGCATAAACATCTTCATAGATACTCTTTTGTTTAGCACACCAAAAATGAGAGTCACCTAGCTCAGTATCCTGCGCTAATTTAGCAAACATATCATGATGACGAATGGAAGATTAAGAAACAACATCCATCTTCTTATAGTCAATCTTGGGCTCTTTGCCCTTCCTCTTGGACACACCCTTCATGGTCCTATCCCTCTTTACATGTTCAGCCATGCATGCAGCCTCGTTCGTCCCTCTCCTTAGCTCAACCTCGTCCACAATGTTACCCTCACCATCGTCCCGAAAGTAGTGACCACGGGGATGACGTTTGTAGGTCTTGGGAGCCACCGGAACCACCTATGAATTGAACAAGATGGATAGCATAGGGATAAGCACACACACAAGCCCGAGAGAGAACATAGAAATTGTAGACAAGCAGTCCATGGCCCAAACATACGGCATGCACACAATCCATAAAAAAATTGAAGCAATTTTGACTCTGTCAGGCCAGATTATCCAGCCTAGCCAGGGGCGGATAATCTGGCCCTGGCAGAAATTTTCAGATCTGCCTAGATTGGATGCAAACACATAGATCGGGACTAGGTACTACAAGACTACACTCTCTACACGAAACAACAACCTTCTAGACCATGTTCCACCCAACAAGTGACACATCAAGCCAAATATGGGGAGAGAGGGAGTTACCCTCACTCATTGGAGGAAGAACGTGGAGGAGAAGGTACCCAGAGGCGCGGAGAAGAAGATCCAGGGAGGCGCAGAGAATCCGGCGGTCGGAGAGGCTCTGAGGAGGGTGGGGGCGGCAGGAGGCGGCTGGGGAGATGGAGGGGTCAGGGGAGAAGTGCCGCTTGTTCTGAGCCCTTCCCCCCGACCCTAGCCCTTAAAGACTGCAGCCGCCAGGGCCGGATTATCCGGCCTGAAATCCTGTTAAACACAGGTTCAGGCCCGCGTGTCCCCAAACAAAACCCCCATAAGTGTGAACAAAGGACTTGTGTGCTAGACTAGATGGTTTAGGGGTATAGAGAGGCTTGGGACAAGAGAACCAAACTGAGATGGTACTACACACTCAAGATTGCAAGAATCAAATCAACTAAAAGCCAAAATTGAGTGTGATTTCCATAAGAACACGAGATGAGCAAAAACAACCAACAAGATCCACACAAATCCAACTCTTCTCATGTAAGAGGGCGGTGGCCGAGACCACCTTGTTGGAGTGCAGATATATCTTGGGTTCATGACCAATACTCATCAATAAGCTCACATATCACAAAATGATATTAAGAGAAATGATTTGATTTGCTTTCGGCATTATCGGGGGAGGGTTAGCCCAATTAATTAGGACTACACTCCCCTATATCCATGCCCACACCTAGACCAAATAAGAATGAGATGTAAGAGTGAGTGCATGGGTAATCAAGACAAGCTCCTTGAATCAACGATATTTAGCTCATGCCTCAAGTAACAAAACCTTGCTTCATCGAGTGGCTTCATGAAAATATCAGCAAGTTGGTTCTTCGTGCTCACAAAAGATAGATCAATATCGCCTCGAGCAACATGGTCCCGAATAAAATGATTCCGAATTTCAATATGCTTTGTCCTAGTGTGCTGCACTGGATTGTACGCAATTTTGATGGAACTTTCATTATCGCATAAAAGAGGCACTTTGTCACAATTGACACCATATTACTTTGAAGTTTGCCTCATCCATAATAATTGAGTACATGCACTAGCAGCAGCCACATAGAGAGAAATTGGAGCCCTTGGGATATCATAGACCAAAATTGGGGGTATGAACCAAATATCAAAAGATCCTCTTGACCGCCACTAAGTGGCTTTCTTTAGGAGTTGCTTGATACCTTGCACACACACCTACACTCAACACAATATCGGGTCTAGATGCGCATAGTTAAAGAAAATAGACGATCATGGACCGGTATACCTTTTGGTCCACATCTTTACCATGGGGATTAAGTTCAAGGTGGCATTTTGTTTGCATCGCAGTGGCAACGCCATTAAGATATGTCATCTTGAATCTCTTGTGCATGTCTTGGATGTATTTTGCTTGATTTATGAAGGTTCCTTCTTTAAGTTGTTTGATATCAAATCCAAGAAAGAACCGCAACTCCCCCATCATAGACATCTCAAACCTGTTAGTCATAAGCTTTGAAAATTCATCATTAAAAGCTTTATTAGTAGAGCCAAAGATAATGTCGTCTACATATAGTTGGCATATGAAGAGCTCCCCCTTAACCTTCTTAGTAAAAAGAGTGGGATTGATTTTCCCAACTTCGAAGCCACAGTCCAGCAAAAGCTCTTTAAGGTGCTCATACTACGCGCGTGGGGATTGTTTAAGGCCATAGAGTGGCTTATCGAGTTTGTAGACATGGTTCAAAAAGTTAGGATCCTCAAATCCTGGGGGTTGCTTTACATATACCAACTCATGTAGAGGACCATTAAGAAAAGCACTCTTAACGTCCATTTGTTGTAATTTAAAATTGTTATGAGCAGCATAAGCAAGAAGGATATGGATGGACTCAAGACGAGCCACTGGAGCATAAGTATCGCCGAAGTCGATGCCCTCAACTTGGGAAAAGCCTTGTGCCATGAGTCTTGCCTTGTTCCTTACAACAATGCCATTTTCATCTTTCTTATTCTTGAAGATCCACTTTGTGCCAATAACATTGCGGCAATCCTTCGACTTCTCTAATAATTTCCAGACCTTGTTGCGCTCAAAGTTATTCAACTCTTCATGCATAGCAACAACCCAGTCCGAATATTCAAGAACTTCAAACACTTCCTTGGGTTCCACCATGTATATGTGAGCTTGGTGCTCACCAAAACTTGCTAGCTCCCTTCTTGTGGACACCCTACGTCAGATATCACCTACAACTTTGTCAAGAGTGTGACCCCTTAATTCAAGGTTCCTATCTGCACGAGCTTTGCGACAAAGTTCAATTAGCTTATTGTCTCTTGGGGGGATAACTTCATGGTGAGAGTCTTCGTTGGAATCATTGGCTTGGCCTTGATCTTCAGCTTGATTAGCAGGAATAGGAGAGATGAATCATGCACTTGATGTTGATCAACAGCCATAACAGGAGGTTGTTGATCTTCAGGATTTTTAGGGCCTGATAATCTGACTGAGGGAGGGGCCAGATAATCCAGCCTAGGAGAACTTGAATCACCATCACCGTCTTGAGTGGTCCTGGCACGAACTAGGGAGGGGCCGGATAATCCGGGGTCAGCCGGAAAATCCGGCCTAGGGCTTGCAGCAGAATCTTCACCATTTTGATCATTTCTTCTAGTTAAGGGAGGTTGCCCGGATAATCTGGTGTCCACCGGATAATCTGACCTGGAGCTTTCAGGAGCATTTTGATCTTCAGCATTTTGTGGGGTTGGTGTAGGAGATTCTCCATTGGTTGGAGCATGTTGAGCTTGTGTCGATGAGGGCTCTACTTGAGTAGAGCATTGTCCTTCCCGATCCGCCACAACAGGTTTCTCAATGGGGCGGAAAAATCCCATGCCCATTCTTCTTATGGCATCTTGGGGTATTTCAACATCTGTATCACAAACATCAACTTGCCCCGCACGGGAGCCATCATTTTCCTCGAACACCACACTACAAGATTCTACAACAGTTCCGGAGAGCTTATTGTAGAATCTATAAGTGTGGTATTCGGCACCATAACCAACAAAAATGCCTTCTAAAGCCTTAGACTCAAATTTAGATAAACGAACTCCTTTGATGAGAAAGAAACACTTACAACCAAATACCTGGAAGTAGGAGATGTTTGGCTTGTTACCAGTAAGTATTTCATATGGAGTCTTGTCCAAGATTTTGCGGAGATAGAGCCGGTTGGATGAATGGCATATGCGATAGAGATTGCTTCAGCCCAGAAGTTATAAGGAGACTTAAATTCAGCTAGCATAGATCTGGCCATATCCATTAAGGACCGGTTCTTCCTCTCGGCAACACCATTTTGTTGAGGGTGTATGCAGCAGAATATTGATGTCTTATCCCCTCTTCACTTAGGAATTCATTCAGAGTGTAGTTCTTGAACTCGGAGCCGTTATCGCTTCTAATTGCCAAAAAATGGGAGATTGTGTTGATGTTGAACCTCGTTGGCAAAATCAATGACAGTTTGTTGTGTCTCACTCTTCAACTTGAAGAAATAGACCCATGTATATCTTGAATAATCATCAACAATTACGAGGCAATATTTCTTCCCACCAAGGCTTACATGAGATGGAGGACCAAAGAGGTCCACATGAAGAAGCTCCAAAATTCTTGTTGATGAAATTATGGTCTTCCATCGATGGGGAGAGTCATCCATTTTTCCTTCAACACAAGCCCTGCAAACACGATCTTTGGCAAAGGAAACATTTTCTTTTAGTCCAAGGATGTGGCCACCCTTGTGGAGACTTTGCAAAGTTCTCATATTGACGTGGGCTAGTCAGTGATGCCACATCCAGCCTGTGTTGGCCTTTCCGAAAAGACACATTAGGCCTGTAGTGGTTTTCCCTAAAAAGTCCACCACATACAGGTCATTTTCGACATATCCCACGGAAGCGACCTTTAGAGACTTGCTCCACAAGAGTACCACCAGATAAGCATCAATGAAAACTGCAAAGCCCATCTTACCAAGGGCACGAACTGAAAGTAAATTGTAACCGAGGGTCTCAACAAGCATGACGTCCACGAGAGAGATATCGTGAGCAACCGCAACTTTGCCAAGACCCAATACCTC
Source organism: Avena eriantha (assembly GCA_910589775.1). Classification (NCBI taxonomy): domain Eukaryota; kingdom Viridiplantae; phylum Streptophyta; class Magnoliopsida; order Poales; family Poaceae; genus Avena; species Avena eriantha. The sequence goes on along the minus strand of OU342745.1, from coordinate 324,635,589 downwards.
AGATTTTGACTTGTCACCATAGGAGACGGTTATGTGATCATGATTTGGCCGCATCTCCGAGATGATCTCCTTGCTTCCGGTCATATGACTAGTGCACTCGCTATCGAGCATCCATTTGGACCCACCGGAAGCATAACCCTGCAAGAAAGTTACTTCTTGGTTTTAGGTACCCATTTTTCAATGGGTCCTCTCATATTAGTAACAAGGGTTTTGGGAACCCAAATAGACCAAGATATGTTACTATCAAAAGGACCTACATAGCTAGCATAGACATCACCATAATAATCACAAAATAATCTATAATTAGGATAATTAATCCCTGCAAAACCATCATAGTTAGTCTTATCATTGGTGGTGGTGCTTGTCTTTGGTTGAGCAGATTTACTCTTCTTCTTCTTCTTCTTCTTCTTGTTCTTCTTCTTCTTTGTCTTGGGAACATAACCAAGACCTTATTTTCCATTGTTTGTCCTTTGCTTGCTAAGCACCTCATCTAAAACTTCTTTACCTTTATATTGAGATCCCTTTACAAGTTCTTCTTGTCCACAAGATGGAGTGGAGGTGTTGGGCATATCATACTTGTCCAATTGAGTTTGGAGTTGGTCACGAGACTCATTTAGAGTAGAATGTTCACTCTCCAATGCCTTGTGAGCAATGTCAAGTTTCTCAAACTTCTCTGAGAGTCTAGCATGAGCAGCCCCAAATTCAATCTTTTCCATCTTTAGTTTCTTTACCTTAGCAAGAGCGTTGTCACGTTCTTTAATGAGCTGAGCAACAACCTCTTCATGGGACTCCTCAATTTACTCGAGTTTCTCTTCCAAGGATACTGGAGCTTCCTCTTCTTCCTCCAAGGCATTCTTCAAGGAGGCTATCTCCAAGGCATATTCTCTTTCAATTCTACCTTTTTCTTCAAGAAGTTCTTCGGAATGAGGAAGTTGACTTATAAGAGTATCAAAATGAAGTTTGTGCTCACCTTGCAAGTTAGTGAAAAAATTGTCCAAAGCAATAACTTCTTATTTTATCTTAAGACTAGCATGATCATCCATATCCATATTTATATTAGTCTTAGGAAATGAAGAAATAGAAGATGATACCTCGGACCCTCTTGACATGAGGCAAGTGACGTTGTTGTTGATGACATTTTTGTTTGGAGAGTCGAAGAGAGATGACAGGGTAGATGTGGTGGCCATGGCAACCACCTCTCGAGAACTATCTTCATCCTCTTCATATTCACTTGTAGAGGAATATTCTTCTTGTGCCAGCAAGATAATCTTGGGTTGCTTCTTGTAAGGACCATTCTTTTTGATAAATGGATTCTTTCAAGGTGCCTTGGATTTTTCTTTAAGGATGAGCCTGGCACCATTGTCTTCTCTACTTTGATAAGTACATTCAGCCACAAAGTGCAACCTATCTCCACAATTGTAGAATGTCCTCAGTTTTGGTCCATTCTCTCGTCTTCCACTTGACCCATTCTTGAGTTCAAGTTCAGACTTGGCCTTGGCTGGATCCTTCCAAAAATGCCTTGCATAAAAATCCATGTACTCACCATGAGCACGCTTGACTTCCTCGGGACAGCCCATGGAGACAACATCATATCCTCTTTCATCCTCATCTTGCTCAACAACATTTGCTTTTAGAGCCACATTGACTCCTTTTTGCATTCCAATAGCCCGAGCACGGGCATCTTCGGTGTTCTTGGCGGCAACTTTGAAGGCCGCCATTTCTTGCATGACTTCATTAGAAGTAATTTGGTGGTAGTTGTCTACCTTGCAAACTCTTCAAGTCTGTTGGCTCAAATGGCATGAGGGCACTCACATATTTCCTTTTGATCTAGGCATCATCAATGTGAGTGGCTCCATGCTTTCTAAATGTTGTTGCAATGCTCTTGAGTCTTCTGTACATTTATTCATGGTCCTCACCATCCAACATGTCAAATCCTCCAGCTTCATTACTAAGAGCATCGTACCTATTCCTTCTCATGCTTTCATTTCCAATGAATAGGTCGGTGAGAGCATCCCAAGCTTTTTTGGAGGTGTTGAAGTGCTCAATGTGGGGCATGTCCTTGGGACCCACTCCAAGCTGAATCATGTGAAGATCTATTGCATTAAGTTGGCTATCCACAACTTCTCTTCTAATCAAGTTGATGGGGTCTCCAATATGAAGACCATCTTTGGTAATCCTCCAAAGCTCAATTTACGAACTACATACATGAGATTTCATTAGGAATTGCCATTTATTAAAAGTAGATGCAGTAAGCTTGGGTGGATCACCCCTATTGTTTATATGAGGATGAGGGATAAGTGGATCGGGGGAATATAGGTGAGGGATCTCACTATAGTCCTCCTTACCACTTCCCTTCTTGGAGGCGGAACCATTATGTTTTCACCCACCACTTCATCTTCCTTAGATCCGACATGAGCCTTATCCTTAGATAGAGGAGTGGTGGCCTTCGAGGAAGATGGAGATGGGGCTGTAGATGATGTGAGGCGAGCAATCATTTGCTGCATCTCTTCCATATTGGTCTCAAAGGATTTCAACAAGGTTGTTTCCAACGTCTTGAGGTCATCCATTGTGACCTTGTCTATAGCCTCATTCCCATTTTCCTTAGTACCCATACTTCTCTTAGGCGGTTAAGCCCGAATAAAGAGCCAAGGCTCTGATACCAATTGAAATGGATCGTATGGGCACCTAGAGGGGGGGGGGGGGAATAGGTGCTACTTCAAATTTTAATTCTTTTTCAATTTTAGGCTTGACACAAAAGGTAAATTCTCTAGATATAGTACTATGTAGAATTTCCCTATATGCAAACCTAACCACTAGCGAGTAGAGGCGAGTAAAGTGAGGAACGAGGAAACCGTGATGGAGCACACAGAGACACATGATTTGTTTTACCATAGTTCATTCCTTGTTAAGGGAAGTACATCTGCATTGGAGGGGTGGGCGGTACTAAGACCACCACGCCACGATAGGCCTCACACTGTTCTCTGATGGATATCACCACCAAAGGCCTGATCCACCTTTTCACTATTGGAACCCTTCGAGGCGGGAACCGGCGTCTTTACACAACTAGCGAGGCACAACTCCACAACCGAATTGGAGGCTACCGTAGTGACAACAAGCTGCCACAAGAACAATTGTTATCAATAATAAAGCACAAGATCTAGATATTAATGAGAATACTAGATCGGGAATTCTCCAAATGAATGGAGAGGAGTTGAAGCGCTTGATTTGTGATGGCGATGAGTGATGTCTCCTCCTTCAATTCTCCCAAAGATTGAAGCCTTCAGGTGGTTGAAGTGGGAGATCTAGGGAGGAGCTTTTGCACCAGATTTGATCTTGTTTGAATGAACCAAGAGATCTGACCAGAGGGGAACATGTGTCTTTTATACCCTAGTCCAGATGGAGCCGTTGGAGCCTTTTGGGGCCGGATTATCCGGCCTAAGTGAGGGCCGGATTATCTGGCCCGGGAAAAACTTCGACCCGGCCTCGGACTATCCGGGGGAAAATCTGCCCCCGGACAGAGACTCGCGCCGTTCTAGTCTTTGCTCTTCTCCTGGGGGCCGGATTATCTGGCCCAAGGGGAGAGCCAGATTATCCGGCTAGGGAAGGAAAATCCGCCCCACTCCAGAATGTCCGAGGGATAATCCATCCCCAGACAGAGACTCACGCACAGTCGGCCGTGGCCACGATGGTCAGGCCGAATTATCCGGCCCATGATGGGGGCGGATAATCCGCCCCCCAAACACCAAAATCTCTCCCCTGCACACTAAGCACACATGAGAAAACTCCGCGGTGTTGTTATCTAACACACAAAACGCAGGGAACCATGAAATGTTCTTTCAAGATGGGGATCTAAGGACAAACAATGGTGGTTCGAGTCTGGGTGGTGATGCGGAATTGGTTTGTGACTCGTGACTTGGAGCAGTGGCATGCAAGTGGGGGCGACTGCACAGGAGAGGTTCATAGTCCTACCTTCTAGGGTGAAAACCCAGGGTCTGGTCTTAATTGGTTGTGCATGGCAATGACCTTGTTGAAGGTATTGTTTGGAGAGCGTGGACTTTCTTTAGGTTAAAAACCTAAGATCTATGATTGGGCGATGATAGTGTTTGTGCACTGTTCCCTTCTTGGAGGCATCGCTTTTAGAGAAGCTGGACTTCTGGTGTTGTCTTGGTGGTGGTAGTACCGCTGTTTCAACGAATGGTTCACTGTAGCGGGACTTTTCTTTTTTGTAATTATTCTTTCTTTTTTGGCTGTGTGCATCCGTATGGCCACTAGGACACTGCGTTGTTGCAGAGGCTAGGTGTAATTGGTATCTTGTGATATTAATATATGCTCCTTTCCAGAAAAAATATGCTCAACTAGATCATCCTGTAGTTGTTGATTCACTACCGGGTCTCAGATCTCCTGACGCATGGCGATGAATGCAGCCCATGATGACAGCACCTGGTGATCAGACTCTGCAAGGGGTTCCTGCCTGTAATATGGCTCGTCCTGCTCAACCAAATCCATTGGGTCCTTTCTCTCATCCTCAATGATCATGTTGTGCAAGGTCACCCAATAGTTCATCACTTCCATCTGATCTTTCGACTAGGTCATAGCAGGAAACCGAACAACTGCAAACCTCTGTTGAAGCACACCAAATGCCCGCTCCATGTCCTTCCTGCAAGATTCCTGTTCCTTGGCAAACTGAGCATGATTGCGGAGCATCGGGCTTGAGATAGTCTTCACAAATGTGGGCCATCTTGGATAAATGCCATCTGCAAAATAGTATCCCTTGTTGTAATGGTGCATGTTGATCTCAAAGTTCACAAGGAGAGCATGACCCTCAACAAGCTTGGAAAAGACATTTGAGGATTGCAGGATGTTGATGTTGTTGTTTGATCCTGCCATGTCAAGTACTATGGCCCAAACACTGCAATCACGGCCTACAGAACTTGTACAGGCAATCAATGGTAGTGGACTCAGCCATGCAGAGATAGTCATCGACACTTTCACCCGGAGCTCCGTATGCAAGCAACCTCATCGCCACTATGCACTTCTACAATGAGGAAAACCCTACCATGCCGGTGCAGTCCTTCTTGCATACGAAATAGGGGTCAAACTCCCGGATGGCATGCATGATGTTGAGGAAGAGTTTCCGGCTCATCTAGAAACGACGCCGAAACACGGCCTCTTCGTGTAGCGGCTCGTCGACGAAGTAGTCGGCGTATAGCATACAGTGGCCCTCCATTCGCTGCCTTATTTTGTACTTCCAGCGACCCTTCGTCGAGCCTCCACGCTTCGGCGCTGTAGTCTGCGTGTACAGCCAAGCCAAGGAGGCGAGGATCTGCATGTGCTCTTCATCTTCAACATCTGCGGTGGTCTCTTCCTCTAGCAACAGGATGAACATCTCCTCGTCGTCGGAGTCCATGACCGAACCGGCAAAACGTCGAACACTTCCCGGGCGAGGTGGTGGGAGCTCGGAACGAAGCAGAGCTGCGGCGAAGGCGGGATGGCGAAACAAGGCCTAGACGGAGGGGAAAGGATGCGGCGGAGGCGGCGGACCTATCTACAGGCATGGTGAGACTTCGATGGCGACGATGAAAGCTCTCTATCGCGGGAGAGCCGTGTCGCGGTGGCGAATGGGGTTGTTTCACCGACAGGTTGGCCCACATGTTTTTCGCTGTGTCCGGTGTTCTGGGTTCGGCCTGAGAATGCCGGATGAAAGTTTGGCCAAATCCAACGAATTTCGGCGTCCTAAGAACACAATTAGACGAAATTTCGCCATCTGAATAAAAAATCGTCTACAAACGCCTACTGAAAGACGAGTGGACATGCTCTAACCGTCCTTCCGTAGCACCCTGCAAATGTCGGCCCAAAAATACATAGTGGCACTACTGCTAGCCCAAAATCGCAGCACAACGCCAAACAAAACCCAACTTGATCGAACCCGGCTGCAAGAGACCGTTGGTACATCTTATATGCCGCCACCGCGTGCGGTTGCCGCCACACAGGGACATTTCTGATGGATGGCCCATTTGATTTTTTTTGGTTATATTTTTTCTTTTAAGGTTCGTATTTTAACAAATTATTTACTTTTTCGAAAAAGCACATAACAACTTTTATACTTTTTAAAATATTTTTACAAAATTATTCACTTTTAAAATCGGTTCATGGTTCTTTAAAAATGTTCGTGATTTTTTCAAAATAAATGGTCAGGATTTTTTTGGAAAATGTTGACGTTTTAAAAAGTTAATCATGATTTAAGAATTTGTTCAATTGTCAAAACAATATTCATGATTTCATAAAATGTTCATGTTTAAAAAATCGATATATCAAAATGCTAAGATTTTAAAATAAAAATAGGAAAGAAGAAACGAAGAATAGAAAAAAAATAAAACTAGAAGAAAAAAAGAGAGAAAAGCATCTCACTTGGACCGATCTAGTAGGTCCCTCAGGCGGCGTTTGCGGCTGGTGCCGCTTGAAGCGGCATCTAGCACCGCCCAGATCTGGCCTCCTAAATTCTAAAGCTGTTGCCCAATAACTTTTCCATGGCATGACTCAAATGCTCGAATGTCGTGTCCATGCGGCGGCAATGCCTATATTTCAACCTGTGATGCCTGACATGGTGGCGGGTGGCTAGCCCAACTGGATTACCTTTTGTTTGTTTCTATTTTTAGTTTTCTTTCCTTATATATTTTTCTACATTTGATTACATTTCCTATATTTATATTTTTGCTCCATTTTTCAATTATTTTTCTTACATTTTTAATTTCCTAGATTGTTTTTTTATTTTTATGGTTCCTTATTTTAAACGAGGACGACTAGCGGGAGTGTGCCCTTCACGAAGCGCGTGTTTCGGCCGAAGCGCGTGTTTCGGCCGCAGCGCGCACGTTTCCGGCCGCTCGGCAGCGCGCGTATTTCCGGCCGCACGACAGCCCGACACGTGGCGTGTGGAACTTCACCGGCGCGTATCTTCCGGCCGCACGGCAGCGCGTGTATTTCCGGCCGCACGGCAGTCCGTGTATTTCCGGCCACACGGCAGCCTGACACGTAGGCAGTGCAAAACGCTGTACAACAAGACAGTGCATGGATGGTGCATGCCTGAACACCAAGTAGTACACTACGACCGAATGCAGTGCAAGGCAGTATAACGAGACAGTACACTGCCAGAACACCGCGCGGTGCACTACGAACTAAGGTAGTGCAACACATAACAACAAGGCAGTGCATGGACAGTGCGTAGTACACTGCTTAGACACCGCGCAGTGCACGGCGAACTAAAGCAGTGCAACACAGAACAACAAGGCAGTGCATGGACGGTGCACTGTCTGGACAGTGCGTAGTACACTGCCTAGACACCACGTAGTGCACTGCGAACTAAGGCAGTGCAACACAGAACAACAAGATAGTGCATGGACGGTGTACTGTCTGGACAGTGCGTAGTACACTGCCTGGACAACGCGGAGTGCACTGCGAACTAAGGCAGTGCTACACAGAACAACAAGACAGTGCATGGACGGTGTACTACCTAGACAGTGCGTAGTACACTGCCTGGACACAGCGCAGTGCACTGCGAACTAAGACAGTGCAATATAGAACAACAAGACAGTGCACTGCCTGGACAGTGCGTAGTACACTGCCTGGACACCGCGCATTGCAACCGAAAGGCACCGTGTAGTAGACAAAAAGGCAGACCAACCTACGCACCAAAGGCAGTACGAGAAAAAAGTTCGAACAACTGATCTTATTTTGAAGATCTAGACGTGACTAGGAAGACTGTGAAAACGGATATCGATTTGGACTCTCCGTTGAAAGATATCAGTTTTCATGTTCAAATCTACAAAAAGAAAAGAAAAAAGGACCTGCGTCCCTCCGCATCCACCACATGTCACACGGGAGAAGGCTGTTACAGCGTGTGAGGCACTCCACGCCCGCCACGTGCAGGCAGCAGCAGCGTGGCGGAGCGTACTTCCATTAGGATGCCATTTTTCTACCGTTTTCGATTTTAAATTATTTGTCCTTGTGTATTTTTTGAATTTTAATTCTATTTTCTTCCATTTTTTCCTTCACTATTTTTAGTTTCCTGTTTATCTCAATTTTTATTTTTATTTTACTTTGTCATAGATATCCGAACATTCTTTAATTGTCATGAACATGTATTCTAACGTGATGAACATTTCTTCAAAATACATGAACAGTTCTTTTATTATACATGCAATTTCTAATATGAAGATTTTTTTAGAGTAAATAAAACTTCTGAGATATACATATAAGAAAATGTACTTCTTATCGGCGGCACAAGCGTGTGGGCTATGTAGTCTGTCAAGCGGTAACTCTCTATTTGGCACAAGGGGCGTTAGATAGGGGCCCGTTACTACCCCGCATAGCGTGTGATCCGTCCGGTAGAGAATTGGTACATAGTATTTTGTAGAGTTGAGGGGCTCGTGGAGAATCTTTGTTTAGGAAGTGAGGTGGTGTAGACTCCTTTGCTTGGTATGTTAGAAACATGGTACACAACTCAGCTGCTTTACAAAAATATAATTTAGACATTGGTCCATATATTGCTAAAGCAAGAATTATGCCCATGTTGTGGTTTTCATAGTCATAACTTAACCAACATTCAAATTTCATCGAAAAATATATACAAAACCACATTGTGGGCATTGTTGAGTTTGGTAAAATACATGATTCTTTTGCAAATGACTATGATGTATACATAAAAGCTTGATGTGGGTGGACAGCAGGTTGATTTTGATAATATCCACTTGTGGAGAACGGGTTTAGTCTCCGTCCGTAAGAGGCTTTAATCCTGGTTCTGAAACCGGAACTGGAGATGCAGGGCTAAAGGCTCACCCACTAGTCCCGGCCCGTTTATCAGCCGCGACCAGTGAGTGTCCACGTGGTTGCCCCTGCGCGCGCTAGGTGCTCCCCCATTAGTCCCGGTTCCTATTACGAACCGAGACTAATAGTTCTCTTCGGCGGCAGCATTTTAGGCAGTTTCTCTGCCGCGATAGATAATTCATTTTGTATCATTTTATTTATTTCTTTTTTATTTCAAAATAGTTTTTTTATGATACCACATACCGTACACGTTCGTGCATATATATAAGATAACTTGTCTTAGGATCGAGCATACAAATATATACATGATAGTTACATAGACATCACAATTACCGGGACTAGAGCCGTCTATTTAATTACACGGTCAGGGATCATCGGTAGCGTCTATTCACACTAAATTCTCCAGCATCATCTATCATCTTGTTTATCAAGAATCCTACCAGTTTTCGGCAATTCCTAGTACGCATTGCTATGGTAGGAGCTGATCCCGCATTCTCTCGAACTATATAAGAAAAGGAGATCAATATGAATACCAATCATGATAACAAAAAGTGACGGTAATAAAAAATATTGTGAATGTATTGCTTACATCGACTTTATAATCATTGTACTTAGTGTATACGGGCGAATGAACTCGCAAACGTAAAATCCACATAGATTCGTCCTAGGTGGCTGCCTCGCGCACTTTACGAGAATATAATTCAATCAAAATAATAATATAGCATCATAATTGTATTGAAACTAGAAGTAAAAAGATACATGTACTACTTACCAAGACCGGCTTAAACTTTAGCTTCTCACTAAAGTGACCCGTAACCGCACTCTTGAACTGGTTCCAAACCCTGCCCGGTAAAGAAAATGAATGAGTTATTTATTACGTGATATCTCAGGAAATCAACGAAAGAGACCAATGTAGCGCGAAAATTACCTCTGGAGCATGTCCTGCATGTCCCTACACTGTTCCAGGGGTCTCTTTAATGGATCCATGACTTCAACTCTTCCCTTATCAAGTTGAAAGTTTAGTAGAACCCAGTGAAAACTGCACACATTTATATATACATCAGTAACTCATCAATTACACTTAATATCGAGTAAGAAAAAGTGAATGTGTATAACAGAGTAAGACCCTCACTTGAAATTGTAAGGCAACATTATGTGGTCACAGAAATTTTGCTCCGTTAGAAACCTTAGAAGGTTTTCCTCCATCTCCTCGGGTTTTGACGTTAGCGTCTTTACATGTATTTTATCTGGGTCAATGAACCCAACACTAAAGAGTGACCTTCTTTTGCATTCCTGGATCTTCATTCTGCATAATAATAGAGTACAACATATAATGAGGATAATTACATGCAATGAACTAAACAACTGAAAAACTAAACAACTTATATGTACACAATGAATTCAACAACTTACAGACAATAGCAATTCATGAGACTTTTGTTGAGGGCGTCGAAATTGTATAACTAGAAGAATTCTGGATACTCAACATGGACCTCGTTGGCTCGGAAGTAGTAGTCATGTGGGACGTTCATCACGATCATTATTCTGTCCTCCTTTGCGGCTTTCAAGTACCATTTATGTAAACTCCACATTTGTGTTGGTAGTTGTTGGAACCGCTCATCGCTGACCAGAGGCATCCATGGGACATATGTAGGGACTACATCGCCCTTGGATAACTTGTCGTCCTAGGAACCTAGCAATTCCTCAATAGTCACATTCATAGCGGCCGCAAGCTTTGCAGCTTCTTCAATATCCTGCTAGGTAATGTCATAGGATACCACCCTGAGGGGTGGGATTGATTGTTTGGCCTGTTTCCAAAGCTAGGGGACGTCCTTTCTTTTCTAGGTTGCACTTTGACTTGATGATTTGCTCCCGCTTGCACTTCTACTTGATTTGCTCTTCTTCATGTCCTTTTGAAGTGTGCGTAGATAGTCATCTAGCTTATGGTGCAAGTCATATTGCGATTTTGTGTTCAGAAAACCAAGTGCATACGCTTTTTGCTTCTCGGTGTATACCGGGGCGAGCTCAGGTTTCTTCTGAAAGAGCATGTGGGCCCCCATGTGTGGTTTTGGTAATTAATGACAATCTTTATGGACTAATGTGTGTATTAAGGTGTACTTGTAGGATTTGTCTATTGGCATCGCTTGGAGCATGTGTTGGCTTCAAGGTTGATGAAATGAAGAAGAAGATGCGTTGTGGAAGCTCAATATGCGCCATCTCTAGAAGATCTCGTGTTTGGTGCTTGCCATCCTTGGTGTTTATGAATCGATGAAGATAAGGCCAAAGGATGCTCAAGGCAAAGGTATTCTTTATAGGTTTTCCCTTTTACCGGTCTCGTGTTGACCGGGTTTAGGATAGATAACTCTACTATCAAGAGAGGCTCTCGAGTGAGTATCTCGATCATATCATTCAGAGAGAGCTCAAATCTTTGCATACTTGCATCATTGTTTTGGTTGTTTTATCTTATCCATGTGAGGATATAGAGCTTATGGTATTCTTCATAACAAGCTCTTGTTCATCAAAATCGGATCCCCCTTTTATATCTTGTTGCGATTTTGATCTTGGCGTTTTTCCGGATTCTCACCGAGTGAGGTATCTCACATTATACTACTTGATACATTCTCACTTGGTGATATCCAATATTTATCGCAGTTGGGTTTTGCCTTTTTGTATTTAAAAAGAAAAAGAAAATCCTTCTCTATTTGGGCCGAGCGGTAGTACCGTTGGGTACTACCGCCCGCCCCTAAGAGGAACCCACTCGCTTCTGCCTTGTCCGGTTGCTGGGTCCGGCACTACTGGCCTGGCCCGGTAGTACCGCCTGACCGGCCGGCCCAGCAGCTTGCCAGCCCCCCTTCCCAGCTCGCTTCCTCCGCTTCGCTTGCGTCGCGGCTGCCACCGCTCCCATGTTGACCGCCCGCCTCACACGCGCTCTCCCTCGCCAGCTGGTGCCCGCCCTCCTTGCCGCATCGCTCGTGCATCCGCTCGCTCCCCGATCCCTTTCCGCTCGATGCCGCGCCTCTGCCTTGCTAGTGGGCCGCCTCGCATGCGTTCTGGCCCAGCTGCGCCACTGCCACTCATTGGCTGCTCGCGCTGCTGCTCTCTCGATCGACCTCGCCCAGCTCGATTTGCCATGTCGGGCGGTAGTACCGGCCCAATCCGGTACTACCGGCCCTGGCCGAAAAACAGCCTCCAACTGCCAGTTTTTCTAGCCCCCTATATATTCTTCTCTCTCTTTTTTCTAGGGCTGGTTCTTCCTCTCTTATTTGCTCAAGCTTTGCCTCATATTTGACACATCTCTTGGCTTGATTTCTCTCTCGCCCTCCATTGATTCTTGCCAATATTTGAGGGGTAGCTAGAGGAGATCTAGATGCACATTTTGACCTAACCATTTCATCTCTTTGTGAGTGAATATTTTGGGATCTAGATCTTTGGGGTATTTTGTGTTCCCCTTTTGTGTTCTTCCTCTCTTGTTCCCCCAAGTGCTTTAGTAGCCTTGTTGGAACTTGAGAGTGAAGATTTGGGGCATCTTTGTGGTTTTCTTGCCTTTTGCATTTGGTGCATTGGTCTGTGTTCTCTCTGGAGGATTTGTTCGGTGATATTCATAGTTGCTTGTCCCTCTTGGGTTCTTGGAACCCTAGATGGTTGTGTGGCCTTTGTGTCGTGTTCTTGGGGTCTTCAATTAAGTTGTGAAGCTCCCCAAATATTGTGGCCTTGGTGGCGATTATTGGGAGCCTCCAATTAAGTTGTGGAGATAGCCCCAATCTTGTACGGGTTTGGTGACCACCCTCAAGTGTCCCATAGTGGAACAGGTGCTTGCCCGCTTGGTGGGTGCTCCGGAGAATAGGGCGAGGCCTTTGTGGCGTTGGTGATCTTAGTACCGCCCACCCTTCCAACGAGACGTACTCCCTTGTTGGGAGGAACTCGGTAAAACATCATCGTTCCCGCATGCCTCGGTTATCTCTACACCCGAGCTCTTTACTTATGCACTTTACATTGTTATAGCCATCGTGCTTGAAGTAATTATCTTGCTATCGCATTGTTTCTTGTCTTGCTTAGCATAAGTTGTTGGTGCACATAGGTGAAATGGATCGTATAGGCACCTAGAGGGGGGGTGAATAGCTGCTACACCAATTTTTAATTCTTTTTCAATTTTAGGCTTAGCACAAAGGTAAATTCTCTAGATAACCTAATGTGTGGAATTTCCCTATATGCAAACCTATCTACTAGCAAGTAAAGAGAGAGTGGAAGAGGAACGAGTGAACCGAAGTGAAGCACGCGGAGACACGGGATTTGTTTGACCGCAGTTCCTTCCTTGTTAAGGGAAGTACGTCTGCGTTGGAGGGGTGGGCGGTAATAAGACCACCACGCCACAAAAGGCCTCACCCTGTTCTCCGATGGATCTCGCCACAACAGGCCTGATCCACCTTCCACTATAGGTACCCTTCGAGGCGGGCACCGGTGCCTTTACACAACTAGCGGGGCAACAACTCCACAACAACTTGGAGGCTCCCGAAATGACAACAAGCTGCCACAAGAACAAAGTTGTCAAATACAATAACAAGATCTAGGTATTAACAAGAATACTAGATCAGGGATTTCTCCAAGTGAATGGAGAAGAGCTGAAGCGCTTGATTCTTGATGTTGATGATGAACTTCTCCTCCTTCAATTCCACCAAAGATCAAGACCTTCGGGTGGTTGAAGTGGGAGATCGAGATTTAGAGCTCTTGCACAAGGTCTGGTCAAATTCGAGTGAATCAAGAGTTCTGGACGTTGGGGAAGAAGGGGTACTTATACCCCCTTCCAAAAACCAGCTGTTGCACACTTTGGGGGCCAGATTATCCAGCCCAAGTGGGGGCCGGATTATCCGGTCTAGGGAAACTCCGCCCCAGACTCGGAATATCCGACAGAAAATCCGCCCCCTCACAGTGAGACGCGCCGAGCTTGCCCTTGATCATGTTTTGGGGGCCGGATTATCCGGTCCTATGCGAAGGCCGGATTATCCGGCCTGGGGAAGAAAAACCGCCCCAGTTCGGATTTTCTGGGAGAAAATCCGACCGGATACCGAGCGACGCGCCTTGGCTCCTTTTGCTCGAAAACTGGGGGCCGGATTATCCGGCCCTTGTGAAACCCGAATTATTTGGCCTAGGGAGGAAAAACCGCCCCAGTTTGGATTTCCGGGAGAAAATCCAACTGGACACAGAGCGACACGCCTTGGCTTCCTTGAGAGATGAGGTAGGCTAGATTATCCGGCCCTTGGAGGGGCGGATTATCCGCCCCCCTCAAAACTTCCTGCACACTTAGCACACATGAAAAGTCTCCATAGTATTGTTATCTAACACGCAAAACAAAGGAAAACATGAAATGTTCTTTCAATCTCCCCCTTTTTTGTGTTAGATGACAATACCAGGATTTGCAGGAGAAAGACACAAGACAAACAGAGATAACTACGAAAGGGACTCCCCCTCAATGTGTGGATAATAGAGTTTTGCATTGGAATACAAATGCACACAAATAGGTGAATCTATTCCATAGACATAAGGGCAAAAGCACATACCGCCGAAGTAGAGAATAGGCATCCTTGACAAAAATCACAATTATTATTGGATAACCATTATGAGCGCGCGCCTTCCGTGATAAACCTCCAGCAATAGGATATGAATAGATATAGCCATGAGCATAATCCATGATATGAAGTCCATAGGTATCATCCAGACAACCACATAAAGTCTCAACCACAAATCAGAAACCACGAATTTAAAAGTTCAACGCTAAATGGGATAAGCAAGAAATAATGAATAAAAAAGTGCAAGTGCTTATGCCCGACCCATGCAAATCCACGGACAACCTAATAGAACTACTTCTCCCCCTTTGGCATCGAGACACCAAAAAGGGAGAAGAGCGATGCTAGCGCCCCATGGGATCACTCATCATAGTCCTCGTCCTCGTCCTCTTCTTCATGCTCTTCCTCATCCTCATCTTCAAGATCCTCAGTGTCACCTTCCTCATCATCAGCATCAGCAGCAGGCGCAGAGGGGAAGAAGTGACGCTCCAGCTCACCATAGTTCAGCCCGGAGGAAGAGTTCCACCGAGCATATGGAGTGGGAGTTGAAGGAGCCGGAGGAGCACCCGAAGCGCCAGACACGTGGTGGAGAATGAGCTGCTGGGAGTGAGCCAACTCATGGCGCTGCCTATATGCCTCGTACTGACCCTTGCGTGTGTCCACGCCCATGCAGAGTATGTGACGCTGGAACCAGTTCAGCTGCTTGATCTCACGTGCCACGGGAGGCACTGGGGGCCTGCGAGCATCCCTCATGAGGCCCTCAGGAGCAGAGGAGGGGTGAGCAGTCTTCCGAACCTTGTTGTATATCTTCTTGGCCTTGTGCACCGAGTCAATGTGGAACTCCTCGGTAGGAAGCAGGTGGCGGATGAGCATCATAATGTAGGGCGTATAGGGAATGGACAGACAGATGAGCATCACACAGCTCATGGTAAATGAAGTCCATGACATCCAGCCTGTACTGCACTAACTCGTCTTCGCAGGAGGCAACCTCATGAGAAAATTGAAGTAGCTGAACAAGGTGACCACGGATGCTGTCATTGTTGCCCCCACTCGGTGTAATAGAGTCACGGAAGAGACCCACCAATGCAGCATAGATGGGAGCAAGACCAGCCACAGTACTGACAATTCCATTGTCCACAGTGCACGGAGAGAGAGCTGCATCCTTGTTGGGCTTCAATAGAGTGATGATGCGGTGGCCACTAGCTCTATCCCTGCTGCGGAAGGAGTACCCCAAAACTTCAGCAAACACATGAAAATCAGCAGTCAAGGGCCTGTCATGAGTCATCCACTTCATAGTGCGACGCTCATCACCACAAATCACCAGAGTGGAGAAGAATTGCTTCACTACCTTAGAGTCAAAGGAGCACTGGAGGGGCATGAGATGGTGCAACCCCATCCTCTCAGCCACAAACATTGCATCCACAAGATGCGCCTTCTCCAAAGCATCAGCAAGTACCAGAGGGTGCATAGGCCTAATGTTCAGCCTGGCATAGATATCATCATAAATCCCCTTCTGTTCTGCACACCAGAAACAAGGTTTCCCCCAGCTCATCATCACGAGGCAGCTCAGCAAACAAGTCATGGTGACGGATGGTAGAGAAGGAGACTGCATCCAAAGTCCTGTAGTTGATCTTGGGCTCCTTGCCCTTCCTCTTGGACACACCCTTCCCAGTCCTCTTGGATTGTTCAGCCATGCGCCTCTCTTCGTTCTTCCTTCTCCGCAATTCAACTTCGTCCACTAGGTTACCTTGACCGTCGTCCCGAAAGTACTTGGCGCGAGGACGACGCTTGTAGGTCTTGGAAACACCAGAACCACCTGTGAGTAGAATAAGGGCGATAGCAAGGGGATAAGCATACACACAAGTCCAGGAGAGAGCATGGAAAAAGTAGTCAAAAAGTTCATAGGACAAAACTACTCAATACATACACCATAGTGAAACTGAAGCAGACTTGAATCTGTCAGGCCAGATTATCCGGCCTGGCCAGGGGCGGATAATCCGGCCCTGGCAGAAATTTTCGATTTCACCAAGAATGCATGCAAAAAAGTAGATCGGGCCTAGAAACTGTAAGACTACGAGTTCTATGCGAAAACACATCCTTCTAGACAACGTTCCACCCAACAAGATACACATCTAGCCAAAGATGGGGAGAGAGGGAGTTACCCTCACTCATAGGCGTGGAGAAGAAGATCCGGGGAGGCCCGGAAAATCCGGTGGCTGGAGAGGCTCCGGGGAGGGTGAGGGGCGGCAGGCGGCGGCTGGGGAGAAGGAGAGGGCTTGGGGAGAAGTGTTGCTCGATATGAGCCCTTCCCCCCGAGCCCTGCCCTTTAAGATCGAATCCGCCAGGGCCGGATTATCCGGCCAACACTTGGGCCGGATTATCCGGCCTAAATTCTGGGATTCTGTTATACATAGAACCAGGCCCGCGCGTCCCCAAACAACACCCCCACAAGGTGTACAAGGGACTTGTGTGCAAGAATAGATGGCTTAGGGATAGGGAAGGCTTAGGATTGAGAAAGCCAAACTGAGATGGTACTAGACACTCAAAATTGCAATATCCAAATCAAATAAAAGCCAAGATTGAGTGTGATTCCCATAAGAACATGAGAGAGCAAATAACATCCAAAAAGATCCAATTCTCCACAAGGGAGAGGGCGGTGGCCGAAGCCACCTTGTTGGAGTGTATGGTGTGACACCGCGAAGATATATCTTGGGTTCACGACCAATACTCATCAATAAGCTCACATATCACAACATGATATTAAGAGAAATGATATAACTTGCTATTGGCATTATGGGGGGAGGGTTAGCCCAATAAGTTAGGACCACACTCCCCCTATATCCATGCCCACACCTAGACCAAACAAGGATTGAGACGTACGAGTGAGTGCATGGGTAATCAAGACAAACTCCCGGAATCAATGATATTTAGCTCATTCCTCAAATAGCAGAATCTTGCTTCATCAAATGGATTTGTAAAGATATCCGCCAGTTGGTTCTTCGTGCTCACAAAAGATAGATCAATATCGCCTCGAGCAACATGGTCACGAATAAAATGATTCCGAATCTCAATATGCTTCGTCCTTGGGTGTTGAACTGGATTGTACGCAATTTTGATAGTACTTTCATTATCACATAAAAGAGGCACTTTGTCACAATTGACACCGTATTCCTTTAAAGTTTGCCTCATCCACAATAATTGAGTACAAGCACTGGCAGCAGCAACATATTCAGCTTCGGCGGTGGAGAGAGATATACAATTCTGCTTTTTGGAGGACCAACATACAAGAGATCTTCCCAAGAATTGACAAGATCCAGAAGTGGATTTCTGATCATCCTTATCACCAGCCCAATCTGAGTCAGTATAACCACATAAAGAGAAATTGGAGCCCTTGGGATACCAGAGACCAAAGTTGAGGGAATGAACCAAATATCGAAAGATCCTCTTGACCGCCACTAAGTGGCTTTCTTTAGGAGCTGCTTGATACCTTGCACACACTCCCACACTCAACACAATATCGGGTCTAGATGCGCAGAGGTAAAGAAGAGAGCCGATCATGGACCGGTATACCTTTTGGTCCACATCTTTACCGTGAGGGTTGAGTTCGAGATGACACTTTGTTTGCATCGGAGTAGCGACACCATTTAGATCCGTCATCTTGAATCTCTTGAGCATGTTTTGGATGTACTTTTCTTGATTAATAAAGGTTCCTTCTCTAAGTTGCTTGATCTCGAATCCAAGAAAGAACCGTAATTCCCCCATCATAGACATCTCAAACATGTCAGTCATAAGCTTTGAAAATTCATTGTTAAAAGCTTTGTTAGTAGAACCAAAAATGATATCGTCTACATATAGTTGGCATACGAAGAGCTCCCCCTTAACCTTCTTAGTAAAAAGAGTGGGGTCGATTTGCCCAACTTCGAAGCCACGATCTAACAAAAGCTCTTTAAGGTGCTCATACCACACACGTGGGGCTTGTTTAAGGCCATAGAGTGCCTTATCGAGTTTGTAGACATGGTTAGGGAAGTTAGGATCCTCAAACTCCGAGGGTTTATTTACGTATACCAACTCATGTAGAGGACCGTTAAGGAATGCACTCTTGACGTCCATTTGCTACAACTTGAAATTGTTATGAGCAACATAAGCAAGTAGGATACGGATGGACTCAAGGCGAGCCACAGGAGCATAGGTCTCGCCAAAGTTGATGCCCTCAACTTGGGAGTAACCTTGTGCCACAAGTCTTGCCTTGTTTCTCACAACAATGCCATTCTCATATTGCTTGTTCTTGAAAATCCACTTGGTGCCGATAACATTGTGGCACTCTTTGGGTTTCTCCACTAGTTTCCAGACTTTGTTGCGCTCGAAATTATTCAATTCTTCATGCATAGCAACAACCCAGTCTGGGTCTTCAAGAGCTTCAAAGACCTTCTTAGGTTCCACCATGGAGATATGAGCTTGATGCTCACCAAAACTGGCCAATTCTCTTCTTGTAGACACCCTTCATCGAAGATCACCAACAACCTTGTCGAGAGTGTGACCCCCAACTCAAGGTTACGATCAGCCCGAGCCTTACGACGAAGTTCAATAAGTTTGTTGTCTCTTGGTGGAGGAGATTCATTACTTGAGTCTTCATTGGAAGCATTTTCTCCGCCTTTATCAGTAGCTGGAACATCAGTAGCAGGTGGTGGAGATGCATGCTCTTGAGGTGAATCTGAAGCCATAACAGGAGGCTGCAGAACTGGAGAGTCAGGGCCGGATAATCCGGCCGATGAAGAGGCCGGATAATCCGGCCTGGGAGAACTTGCAGCAGCTTCATCAGGAAGCCTGGGACTTGCTTGAACTGGCGAGGAGCCGGATAATCCGGGGTCAGCCGGAAAATCTGGCCTGGAGCTTGTATTGATATCTTCACCACCAGGAGCTGCATGGTCAGCTGGAGCAGGGTGGCCGGATAATCCGGTATCCACCGGAAAATCCGGCCTGGAGCTTTCTGGAGCATCTTGACCTTCAGTAGTTGATGGAGATGGTGTAGAAGTTGCCCCCGTGGTTGCAGCATGTTGTGTATGTGTAGATGAGGGCTCTATATGAGTAGAGCATTCTCCTTCCCGGTCCGCCACAAGGGGTTCCTCAATGGGGCGGAAGAATCTCACGCCCATTCTTCTTATGGCATCTTGGGGTATTTCAACATCTGCATCACAAACACCAACTTGCTCCACACGGGAACCGTCATTTTCCTCGAACACCACACTACAAGATTCTACAACAGTTCTGGAGAGCTTATTGTAGACTCTATAAGTGTGGGATTCGGCACCATAACCAACAAAAATACCTTCTAGAGCCTTAGATTCAAACTTAGATAAAAAAACTCCTTTAATAAGAAAGAAACACGTACACCCGAATACCCGAAAGTATGAGATGTTTGGCTTGTTACCGGTAAGTATTTCATACGGAGTCTTGTACAAAATCTTGCGGAGGTATAAACGGTTGGATGAATGACAAGCAGTAGAGATTGCTTCAGCCCAGAAATTATATGGAGATTTGAATTCGGCCAACATTGATCTTGCCATGTCCATTAGAGTTCGATTCTTCCTCTCGGTTACACCATTTTGTTGAGGGATGTACGCAGCGGAATATTGATGTCTTATCCCCTCTTCACTTAGGAACTCATTTAAGGTGTAGTTCTTGAACTCCGAGCCGTTATCACTCCTTATAGCCAGAATGGGGACGTTGTGTTGACGTTGAACCTCGTTGGCGAAGTCGATGACAGGTTGTTGAGTTTCACTCTTCAACTTGAAGAAATAAACCCAAGTGTATCTTGAGTAATCATCAACAATCACAAGACAATACTTCTTCCCACCGAGGCTTGCATGAGATGGAGGTCCGAAAAGATCCACATGAAGGAGCTCCAAAATACTTTTTGAAGAGATAATAGTTTTCCTTCGATGAGGAGAATCATGCATTTTCCCTTCAACACACGCCCTGCAAACACGATCTTTGGCAAAAGAGACATTTTCTTTTAGTCCAAGAATGTGGCCACCCTTGTGGAGACTTTGCAAAGTTCTCATATTGATGTGGTCTAGTCGGCGATGCCATAGCCAACCTGCGTCAGCCTTTCTGAAAAGACACATCATACCTGTAGTGGTTTTCCCTGAAAAGTCCACCACATACAAGTCGTTTTCGACATATCCCACGAAAGCGACTTTTAGAGACTTGCTCCACAAGAGTACCACTAAATCAGCATCAACATAAACTGCAAAGCCCATCTTACCAAGGGCACGAACTGAAAGTAAGTTATACCCGAGGGTCTCAACAAGCATGACGTCCACGAGAGAGATATCGTGAGCCACCACAACTTTGCCGAGACCCAATACCTCAGATTTTGACTTGTCACCATAGGAGACGGTAATGTGATCAAGGTTTGGCCGCATCTCCGTGATGATCTCCTTGCTTCCGGTCATATGACTCGTACAACCGCTATCGAGTACCCATTTAGACCCACCGGAAGCATAGCCCTACAAGAAAATTACTTGGTTTTACGTACCCATTTTTCAATGGGTCCTCTCATGTTAGTAACAAGGGTCTTGGGAACCCAAATAGACCAAGGAATGTAACAATCATAAGGCCCTACGTAACTAGCATAAACATCACCATAAGAATCACAATATAGTTCGAAGTTAGGATTGTTGATCCCTGCAAAACCATCATAACTAGTCTTGTCATTGGTAATGTTGCTAGTCTTCGATTGAGCAGTCTTGTTCTTCCTCTTCTTCTTGTTTTTCTTGCTCTTTATCTTGGGTATGTAACCAAGACCTTCTTTACTGTTGTTTGTCCTTTGCCTGCTCAGTATCTCATCAATAACCCCTTTACCTTTGCGTTGAGAATTCCTTGCAAGATCTTCTTTTCCAAAGGATGAAGAGGAGGTACTTGGCACATCGTACCGTTTCAATTGAGTTTGGAGCTGGTCATGAGACTAATTTAGAGTAGAATGATCACTCTTCAATGCCTTGTGAGCACTTTCAAGATCATCAAACTTCTCCAAAAGTCTAGCATGAACAACCCCAAAATCAATCTTTTCTTTCTTTAGTTTCTTTACCTTGGTAAGAGCATGGTCACGTTCTTTAATGAGCTGAGCTACAACTTCTTCTTGTGACTCCTCTAGGGATTCGAGTCTTTCTTCCAAAGAAACTCGAGTTTCCTCTTCCTCTTCCAAGGCATTCTTCAAAGAGGCTATCTCCAAGGCATCTTCTCTTTCAATTCTGCCCTTTTCTTCAAGGAGATCTTCGGCTTGAGCAAGTTGACTCATAAGAGCATCAAAATGGAGTTTGTGCTCACCTTGTAGGTTAGTGAAAAAAGTATCCAAGGCAATAACTTCTTCTTTCATTTCAAGACTGTCATGATCATCCATATCCAAAATTATGTTACTCTTAGGAAATGAGGAGTTAGAAGTTGATACCTCGGATCCTCTTGCCATTAGACAAGTGGCGTTGTTGTTGATGGCGTTCTCGTTCGGCGAGTCGAAGAGAGAGGAGGGAGTCGATGTGGTGGCTATAGCAGCCACTTCGCGGGAACTATCATCATCCTCTTCATCTTCACTTGCGGAGCAGTATTCCTCTTGAGCTACAAGGACCATCTTGGGTTTCTTCTTGAAAGGGCCATTCTTCTTAGCAAACAGATTCTTCTTCGGAGCTTTGGATTTCTCTTTGAGAATGAGCCTGCCACCATTGTCTTCTCTATTTTGATAAGGACACTTGGCTACAAAGTGTAGTCTATCTCCAAAGTTGAAGCAAGTTCTCAATCTTGGGCCACTTTCTCTTCTTCCATTTGACCCATTCTTGTGCTCAAGTTCAGACTTGGCTTTGGCAGGGTCCTTCCAAAAGTTCCTTGCATAGAATGCCATGTACTCACCATGAGCACATTTGACCTCATCGAGGCAGTCCATGGATACCCTCTCAAAAACTCCTTCATCGTTCTCTTGCTCAACAACATTGGCTTTGAGAGCCACATTGACACCCTTCTGCATTCCAATGGCCCGAGCACGGGCATCTTCAGCATTCTTTGCCGCCACTTTGAATGACGCCATTTCTTGCATGACTTCATTGGATGTCATTTGATGATAGTTGTGTCTACCTTGCAAGCTCTTCAAATCCGTCGGTTCTTAAGGCATTAAGGCACTCACATACTTTCTTTTTATCCATGCATCATCAATGTGAGTGGCCCCATGCTTCTAAAATGTTGTTGCGATGCCCTTGAGTCTTCTATAATGTCCTCATGATTTTCACCATCAACATGTAGAATCCCTCAGCTTCGTTACTAAGGGCATCATACCGGTTTCTTCTCATGCTTTCATTTCCAACAAAAAGGTCCGTAAGAGCATCCCACGCCTCTTTAGCTGTGTTGAGATGTTCAATGTGTGGCATGTCCTTGGGACCCACACCCAGCTGTATCATGTGGAGAGCAGTGGCATTCAACTAGCTATCCACAACTTCCCTTCTTGTTAGATTGGTTTGATCTCCAATATGAAGACCTTCTTCAATAATCCTCCACAATTCAATAGAGGAGCTGCAAACATGAGATTTCATTAGAAATTGCCATTGGTTAAAAGAAGATGCAGTGAGCTTGGGTGGATCACCCCTATTGTTTATATGAGGATGAGGGATAGGTGGGTTGGGGGAATATACGTGGAGAACCTCACTATATTCCTCCTTACCACTTCCCTTTTTGGAGGTGGAGCCATTTAGTTTTTCACCTTCCACATCATCATCCTTGGATCCGGTGTTACCCTTTTCCTTAGATGATGTGTGGGAGCCTCAGAGGAGGATGGAGATGGGGCTATGGATGATGTAAGGCGAGCAATCATTTGATTCATCTCCTCCATCTTGGCCTCAAAGGATTTCAACCAGGTTGTTTCCAACGACTTGAGATCATCCATTGTGACCTTATCCACAGCCTCATTTCCATCATCCCTGGTACCCATACTACTCTTAGGCGGTTAAGCCCGAATTAAGAGCCGGGGCTCTGATACCAATTGAAATGGATCGTATGGGCACCTAGAGGGGGGGGGGGTGAATAGGTGCTACACCAATTTTTAATTCTTTTTCAATTTTAGGCTTAGCACAAAGGTAAATTCTCTAGATAAACTAATGTGTGGAATTTGCCTATATGCAAACCTATCTACTAGCGAGTAAAGAGCGAGTGGAAGAGGAACGAGTGAACTGAAGTGAAGCACACGGAGACACAGGATTTGTTTGACCGCAGTTCCTTCCTTGTTAAGGGAAGTACGTCTTCGTTGGAGGGGTGGACGGTACTAAGACCACCACGCCACAAAAGGCCTCACCCTGTTCTCCGATGGATCTCGCCACAACAGGCCTGATCCACCTTCCACTATAGGTACCCTTCGAGGCGGGCACCAGCGCCTTTACACAACTAGCGGGGCAACAACTCCACAACAACTTGGAGGCACCCGAAATGACAACAAGCTGCCACAAGAACAAAGTTGTCAAATACAATAACAAGATCTAGGTATTAACAAGAATACTAGATCAGGGATTTCTCCAAGTGAATGGAGGGGAGTTGAAGCGCTTGATTCTTGATGTTGATGATGAACTTCTCCTCCTTCAATTCCACCAAAGATAAAGACCTTCGGGTGGTTGAAGTGGGAGATCGAGATTTAGAGCTCTTGCACAAGGTCTGGTCAAATTCGAGTGAATCAAGAGTTCTGGACGTTGGGGAAGAAGGGGTACTTATACCCCTATCCAAAAACCAGCCGTTGCACACTTTGGGGGGCGGATTATCCGGCCCAAGTGGGGGCCGGATTATCTGGTCTGGGGCAACTCCGCCCCAGACTCGGAATATCTGGCAGAAAATCTGCCCCCTCATAGTGAGACGCGCCGAGCTTGCCCTTGATCATCTTCTGGGGGCCGGATTATCCGGTCCTATGCGAAGGCCGTATTATCTGGCCTGGGGAAGAAAAACCGCCCTAGTTCAGATTTTCCAGGAGAAAATCTGACCAGATATCGAGCGACGTGCCTTGGCTCCTTTTGCTCGAAAACTGGGGGCCGGATTATCCGGCCCTTGCGAAACCTGGATTATCCGGCCTGGGGAGGAAAAACCACCCCAGTTCGGATTTTCCGGGAAAAATCTGACTGGACACAGAGCGACGCGCCTTGGCTTCCTTGAGAGATGAGGTAGGCCGGATTGTCCAGCCCTTGGAGGGGCGGATTATCCGCCCCCCCACAAAACTTCCTGCACACTTAGCACACATGAAAAGTCTCCATAGTATTGTTATCTAACACGCAAAACAAAGGAAAACATGAAATGTTCTTTCAATAGGTGAACCTTAGTATATCTAGGCTTTGTGCTTAACAAAATAAAACGCTAGTTTTATTCCGCAATTTTTAAGCCCATCTCGTAGAAGTTTTTAAATCACCTATTCACCTCTCCTCTAAGGGTCATCTGTGATCTTTCAATTGGTATCAGAGCAAGGTCTCTCACTTTTAGGCTTCACCGCCTTGAGAGTAAATATGTCGTCTAGTGGAGTTGTGCATGATTCCTTGTATACATTCGATGACACAAATTATGTTGTTTGGAAATCTCGCATGCTAGATTATTTTCGGGACATTCACCCATCCGTTGAGGGAATTCTATATATGGGTTTCTCTTCTTCTATGGATCCCCAAAACGAATCTTTAGAGGAGAAGATGAACTCTTATATAGATGCTCTAGCTACTAAAATGCTTTTACTTGTTGTGAGAAATGTAGTTATTTCTTCAATAATGCCTTATCGGAGTGCTCATGATATTTGGACAAAGCTTCAAGATAAACACGGTGTGTCCAACATTATTGAGGATGATTGTGTTCCCTCCACCTCCGGCCATGATGAGTTATCGCCTTCTACCACTTCACCAACATGTGATTTTTCACAAGGTAATGATATGGTGAGTGGTGATATAAATTGCAATTTGGATAGTGAGATTACTATTGACAATACTTCATCTCTATCTAGTTGCAATGATCTATCTTTGGACTCTAACACTTGTAGCACTCAAAACTCCTCATATGCTAGTGTTTGGTAGTTCTTGCATATCATGTAGAAATGGCTTGAATAATTCACATGATGATATGCTTGCTTTGTCTTATAGCCATGATAAAAATGCTTCTATTTCCTATAGTGCTTGTGTTTCTAACCATGTAGAGGAAACCGAAGATTATGTGGTTCAAGACAAGGTTTTGTATGGAGCTTCAAGTTCAATCTCACCTTCACCTTCTTCCGGTTCTCACATATGCCTTATGGCTAAGGGAACTAAGGTAACCTCCTTAGATCCCATGGCATCTTATAATGATGATGATGATGTTGTGGATGATGATAGTGAGGAAGAAGATGATGAGATTGCCTCTTTAGATGAAAAGGGTGAGGTTGTTTATCGTTCTCTAGTTAAGAATAATATTGCTTGCTCTAAATTTGTTGAAATCTTAACTTTTGCTATGGAGAGCAAGAAAATTATTGAGCAATTGCAAGCTCAAGATGACGAGCAAGAGCACACCATTGAAAAGCTTCAAAGTCTCACTAACGATCTAAGAAAACCTCTTTTAGAGGAACAAACCACCAAGGAGTCTCTTGAGGAGACTTTTGCTCTAGAATTATCTAGAGTAAAGGAAAACCATGATAGAGAACTCATGGTGACAAGTTCGCTCAAAACTAAAAATTATTTACCTGTAGTTGCCCGTGCTAAACTCGTTGAGGTTTTTAAGCACCTCAAAAATGGCTCTCGGGTCGTTAAGAGTGAGCTCATCAAACTCACCAAGTCACGTGAGCAACTTAAAGCTTCATATTCAAAAGAGCTTGCAAAGTTGCCCTCACCTCTAGCTATTAATAATGATGCTTGTTCTACTAACTCTATTTCTTGTGAGGCATCTACTTTGAAGGAGAATGTTGAGCTAAAGGCTCGTCATGTTAAGATCTCAAGCTCACATGAGGATCTTCTAGTCTCCCATGATAAGCTAAAGTTAGCTCATGAGGCCATTATGTCAAAGGTAACATCTAGTGGGCCTCATGTGGACGTTAGCACTAATTCTACTCCTAATGTGATATTTCCATGTGCTAGTCCTTGTAATTCATCCACTCATGCTATTGCTACATCTTGTGATGAATTACATTCTTTGCCTTGTTGCTCTAATAATCAAGAATCTACTTCCTCTAGTATTATTGTTGATACTAACCTTGTAGAGGAAATCAAAGAGCTCAAGGCTCAAGTCACTTCTTTGAAGAATGACTTGAACGTGGGTCATAAAGGGAAGGCCACACTCAACCACATCTAGAGTGTGCAAAAATCCCCCAATGACAAGAGTGGACTTGGATTCAACTCCAATATCAAGAACAAGTCCACTATCATGTTGAAGCACAAGGGCAACAAGAAGAATGGCCAAGATCAAGTGAAGTATCCGGCCAACATTATTTGCTTCAAGTGCAAGGAAGAAGGGCATCATGTTAGATCTTGTCCTTTGAAGAAGAAGCCTCTTGGTGTGAAGCAACAAGGGAAGCGCCCTCAAGCTCTACCTCAAGTGGTAGATGGACCTGTTCCTAAGAGGACTACTCGAGCTCTTCCTCATGTTGTGGCATCACCTAAGAAGAAAGCTAGCAAGACAAGAACTTGCTACATTTGCCGTGAGAAGGGGCACATTTCTTCCTCATGCACTAGTGGTATCTCCTCATCCAACCCTATCTTGATTTATGATGATTATTCTCTTGGTAAGGATGAGGTTGGCAATGTGTTTGCCAAATATGTTGGTACCCAAAGTGGTGTCAAGAAAGGAACCATTTGGGTTGCCAAGCCTATTGTGACTAACTTCTTAGGATCCAACTTGGTTGGGGACCAACAAGCCAAAACTTGATCAATAGGTGTTTTTGGGAGGACAATGGAGATTTGGTTTCATTATGAAGAATTGAGGGATCTTCATCTATTAATTGTCAAGCCAAGTCATGTGGATTATATTGCCTCTATATTATTTCCAATGTTCCTCCTTGCGGTAACATATGCTTAACTCATTACATTGAAAGTTACCCGCCCCTTGTGCATGTGCTGGTTTTGTACCTTGCATGTTTGTTGTATATGTTGTGCTTACCATGTTCTTATCTTGAGTTATCAAGTATATTTGTATTTATTGGTTTGCACACCATGTATGAGTGTTTCTTGTGTTGGAGCTATTGTTGAATTTTATTTGGTATCTTATTTAGATCTTGTGAGAGATTAATGTACTATCCCATTTTGGGGGAGTGTTATGCTTGGGAATTCCACAATACTAAAAATGTGTGTACATGAGTAATACCACTTAGTAGTGATATTGCAATTTTATCTAGTCTCTATGTGGTATATGTCTCATGATAAATTCATGTTCTATATTGTCCATTAATTATCTCCTTTGAATCTTTTTTTGCCTCGTGTTGATATTTATTGGTTATCACATTATGGGGGAGTCATATGCTTAGTGCATATTACAAACCTAGAAAATGTGAAAAATCGAGGTTGTGTCACTTAGAATTGACATTAAATTATCTAGCTCCTATGTGACACATGTGCTCAAACAAGTTCATTTTTTATTGAATGGCCTTGCCTCCCATCCTTTGGATATTGTTTGTGTGAGGTTCTCTTGGTATGTGTTTCCTCTTATTTGGACATCTATATCCATGGAAACCATTAGCTTCAATTCACTCCAATCACTAGTGATTGTGTTAATATTGGAAGCTACCAAGAATCACTTTTGAAGCATCAAGCTTAAATCTTATAATTTGATATATGCTTCTTGTTGTGAATATGATCTTGGATTTCATTGTAAGCTACCTTGTGAAAATTATTCCCATTAATTCTTGTCCTTGGACAATTGGTAATCTATATATGGTAGAATCCTTTTGATCATATTCACTTTGGCCTTGGCTTGTTTTTGTCCTATCTTTGGCCAAGAAAATGTTTTATGTTTCTCCCAAGATTTCCTTGCCTCTTATGGATCTTCTTATTTTATTGGTATCCTCTCGTGTTTCTTTTTTAATATAGGTTGTAGTGATGATCTCGTTTGTGTGCATTTTGCATTCAAAAGCAAAATTCTATATGATGTACTACTTATGGGTGAGCTCTCCTATATTATTTCGAACACTCCTATTTATGCTTCTTGCTTTGATCCATATCATGTTTTATGTGCTTGGAAGTTTTATCTTTTCGTTTTAGTATTTTGTGCCATCATGAAAAGTGTGAGAGTTTGGTTTCTATGTTGAAACCTTGCTCTTTTGGGAGTTGGTTTTGTCTCATTCTTTCTTTCTTGGTTTGACCTTTTATAATGATATAAATCCTTGAGCATGTGTGTTTTTATCTATCTTTTGATCTTTGGCTCTTCTCTAGTTCATTTGTTGAACTTGTGATCATTCATGTGTTGAATTGGTTCTTTGATACAATTTGGACACCATTTTTTGTGTCGCACTCTTGTGTGTGCCACCTCGGTTTACTTGGTGTTTTTGTTCAAATTGTATCTCCTTGTTGGTTCTTGAAAGTCGTGTGCATGCATTTTCACTACATGTTTATTTCATGGCTTGCTTGCTTTCTTAGATCCAATATATAGGGGTAACTCCACCAAGTCCTAATTGGCTAAGATGTGCATGAAATTCAATTTCATACCAATATGCACATATTTATGTGGAGTATCTCCTATGTATTGTAGTTTCACTAAATACTTTGGATCCAATATGTTTTGGGACCATTTTGTACTTGATATGTTTTAGGTACAATGGAGATATATTGGATGCTTGTCTCTCAAAGTTTGAAGAAGTGGTGCATTCATGGGAATTGGAGGCAAGCTATAGGATGATCAATTAATTCATATCCTCTACATCCTACCAATTATATCTCGGTAACAAGTATCTATTTCTCATGCTCATATATCTTGCTTCCAACCATGTGTGGGTTGCCTTCTAGCATGAATTGTTGTATTTGTATTTGTTGTGTTTCTAGCCTTGGTTT
The DNA here is from genome assembly GCA_910589775.1 of Avena eriantha. Taxonomy (NCBI): domain Eukaryota; kingdom Viridiplantae; phylum Streptophyta; class Magnoliopsida; order Poales; family Poaceae; genus Avena; species Avena eriantha. The sequence goes on along the minus strand of OU342745.1, from coordinate 324,606,209 downwards.
TAAGAGATCCTCCTATTGCAAATGTGTGTAAATTGAGATGAGTACATATTATTGGGACTATACCAAATCATGCATATGATCCACCAATCCCAAATATGTCAATCTAGCAATTTTATTGCCTATCCTTTCCTCAACTTCTCTCATGTGCAATAGTGAGATTTTGTTAGTTGTTTTTTCCTTTGTGATACTTGTTGCCTTTCTCCATATATTCCAACCATCTTGTTTTACCTTGGTGATTGTTGTAATATATGTAGTGTGTTGGTGTTGGAAGTTCATTAATGAACAATAAGATAAAATTATGCCTTTGGCCATGCTTACAAGCAAAAATATTATTGGTATGTGTTATGCCTTCATTTTGGTTTTTATGTGCTTTCTTGAGTATCTTGTTTATGTCTGCATATTTCTTTGTGGACATATGTCTTTGTGATACATTTCACTTAGAAACTTATACACATAGGAGAAGATAATTTTAGTTGAGTTTTTATTTATTTTTTGGATACCACCTTTATTTCTTTTTGATTCTTCGGTGGCTTCCAAAATTATTAGCATAAGAGTGCTTGTCTCCTTTGTTTGCATCTTCGGGCACTCATATTTGTTCTCTCATGCCTTGCTTTGTTAAATGAATGTGGATGAGTGAGGATTCCATGATTATTCACTTTTTCCCAAATATAATTATTATAATTGGTGCATAATCTTTGGGGAGCTCCTCTAATCAATTTAATAATGCTCATTTGTCTTCTTTCTCGTTTGATGTGTTTTAAATGCTTATGGGCGAGCGAGGATTCCATATTTAGGCATGATGTATTCAAATTCAACTATTCTATTTGTGCACAAATCTTGGGGAGCTTCTCTCTATTTTCATTTAAATCACACCTTTGATCTTATCATAATATCTTGTTATGTTCATTTGGTATCATTTGTTGTTTTCATTTGGTTCTTTTGGATCTTGTGGTTGCTTGCATCATTTGTTGATGCTTATTCTATTTTATTTCTTTGGCAATCTTTGGTTCCTCAATATAGTTTTACTTCCTCCCAAGTATGCATCATTGGATTTGTGCGAATGCACACCTTTGGAGAAACTATCACTATATTGGCCTTCTAGAACTTGTCACCCATTTTGGCAATCGATGCCAATGGGGGAGAAGTTTTAGAGAGTTTAAGGGAAGTTGGTTTTTGCTTTGATTTGGTCCTTAAGCATTTACCTTTCATGCTCTTGCATCTTTGTGTTGCTTAGCATGTGGTTTATATAGAGGAAAGTCCACCAATGATAATGATTGGCAATATATGCAATGAAATTCAAGTTCATCACACTTGCATAGATTGTGGGGGAGTTTGCTCTATATATGGTGGTGGTACCAATATCACATACTTATGTAGTATTTGATATTGGGGCTACCATTTTATTTTTTTAATTCCTTATATAAACCCTCGCAAAGGGATTGTCATCAATTACCAAAATGGGGGAGATTGAAAGAGCATGTGGGCCCCCATGTGTGATTTTGGTAATTAATGACAATCTTTAAGGACTAATGTCTGTATTAAGGTGTAATTATAGGATTTGTCCATTGGCATCGCTCGGAGCATGTGTTGGCTTCAAGGTCAATGAAATAAAGAAGAAGATGCGTTGTGGAAGCTCAATATGCGCCATCCCTAGAAGATCTCGTGTTTGGTGCTTGCCATCCTTGGTGTTTATGAATCGATGAAGACAAGGCCAAAGGATGCTCAAGGCAAAGGTATTCTTGATAGGTTTTCCCATTTACCGGTCTCGTGTTGACCGGGTTTAGGATAGATAGCCGTACTATCAAGAGAGGCTCTCGAGTGAGTATCTCGATCATATCGTTCAGAGAGAGCTCACACCTTTGCATACTTGCATCATCATTTTGGTTGTTTTGTCTTATCCATGCGAGGATATAGAGCTTGTGGTATTCTTCATAACAATCTCTTGTTCATCAAAATTGGATCCCCCTTTTATATCTTGTTGTGATTTTGATCTTTGAAGTTTTCCGGATTCTCATCGAGTGAGGTATCTAACATTATACTACTTGATACATTCTCACTTGGTGATATCCAATATTTCCACTTTTGTTTGGGTAGCTCTTGTCGTCCTATTTCCAACACAATTGGATTCGGGTCAATCGGAGTCTCCTAGCAAAAGTTATCGCAGTTGGGTTTTGCCTTTTTGTATTTAAAAAGAAAAAGGAAATCCTTCTCTGTTTGGGCCGAGCGGTAGTACCGCTGGGTACTACCGCCCGCCCCTAAGAGGAACCCACTCGCTTCTGCCTTGTCCGGTTGCTAGGTCCGGCACTACTGGCCTGGCCCGGTAGTACCGCCCGACCGGCTGGCCCAGCAGCTTGCCAGCCCCCCTTCCCAGCTCACTTCCTCCGCTTCGCTTGCATCGCGTGCTGCCACCGCTCCCGCTTTGACCGCCCGCCTCACACGTGCTCTCCCTCGCCAGCTGGCGCCCACCCGCCTTGCCGCATCGCTCGCGCATCCGCTCGCTCCCCGATCCCTTTCCGCTCGATGCCGCGCCTCTGCCTCGCTAGTGGGCCGCCTTGCACGCGTTCTGGCCCAGCTGCGCCGCTGCCACTCGTTAGCTGCTCGCGCTGCTGCTCTCTCGATCGACCTCGCCCAGCTCACTTCGCCAGGTCGGGCGGTAGTACGGGCCCAATCCGGTACTACCATCCCTAGCCAAAAAATAGCCTCCAACGGCCAGTTTTTCCAGCCCCCTATATATATTCTTCTCTCTCTTTTTTCTAGGGTTGGTTCTTCCTATCTTATTTTCTCAAGCTTTGCCTCATATTTGACACATCTCTTGGCTTGATTTCTCTCTCTCCCTCCATTTATTCTTAATATTTGAGGGGTAGATAGAGGAGATCTAGATCCACATTTTGACCTAACCATTTCATCTCTTTCTGAGTGAATATTTTGGGATCTAGATCTTTGGGGTATTTTGTGTTCCCCTTTTGTGTTCTTCCTCTCTTGTTCCCCCAAGTGATTTAGTAGCCTTGTTGGAACTTGAGAGTGAAGATTTGGGGCATCTTTGTGGTTTTCTTGCCTTTTGCATTTGGTGCATTGGTCTGTGTTCTCTGCGGAGGATTTGTTCGGTGATATTCATCGTTGCTTGTCCTCTTGGGTTATTGGAACCCTTGAAGGAAATATGCCCTAGAGGCAATCATAGAGATGATTGTATTTCATATGTATCCATGAGTTATTATAATGTTCCTTGTATATCCATACATCAGGCAACTTGTATTGATTGGCAATTATGTGAATTGCTTGTGAAACTCTTTACTTGTATGGTTGTCAAATAGTTGTCCCTAGTCGTAGTTCATGTGAGGACACACGTGAATATTAGACTAGCACATCGATTGGTTGATGACTCTGTTTTGCAAGTCATAGACATGGAGATGTCAAACCAATGATGTGGACACATGTTATGAACATGGGGTTGGACTAACCCAACTTGAGACTGGCAATAATACTTGCAGCTCTCTCTACACATCGTGTACGTTTTGTCCTTAGACCTGAGATTGTCGCATGTACGTGAGATGTGGATCGACCTACCTTTGGGGCTATCAAACACTACTCCGTAACTGGGTAGTTATAAAGGTAGCTTTCGGGTTTGTCCCAATACATGCTGCAAGGCATCGGCCAATCAAGATGGGATTTGCCCCTCTCTACTTGAGAGAGATATCTCTGGGCCCCTCGAGTGATTGGATCCAGAAATGCATGGCCGTGCTACATATGGTTAAGAGTTAACCTACTAAAGGGATTCCGAATCACAGTATCAAGAAAGAGAGGTCAGCTTGGAGCTAGACCAAATATCGTGAGGCAAAGGGAAAGACATGTACTCAACCTTGTGATGGTTCGTCGGAATGATCTTTATATGCGTTTAGGAGTTGACACGTCTTGCTAGAGGCCGCTACCAACTATTGATGGAGTAAGTGTACTCGTGTCATGTCTATATGTGTATGAACCTATAGGGTCACACACTTTAGGGGCTAGAAGTCTAATGAGGATTGGATCCGAATTAGACCAGGCTTAGGCTGCTAATGGGCTGCTAAAGTAGAAGCCCACCAGGAATGCCTATATAAGAGAGAGTGAGGCGAGCTGATTAGGGTTGAGCATTCCACCCAACGCCACTCCTCTTCCGCCTGTGTTGCACGTGCAGACCTAGCAGTCTGGCGTGTGACGGCTTTCACTCCGGACGTGTGGATACCTCGGAGGTGCTGCATCTTTAGCACTTGGACGAGCTGCACAAAGGGGAGCTGCTCGTGGGACGAGGGCAAGGAGGATACGTAGAACATCTACACTGCCGCGGCGTGCTTCATCAAGTTCTGCACCTGCGCGTCTAGCGGTAATCCCGTGATCTATGACAATAGTATTCCTGGTTGACGCGGTAGAAAATTTTGATTTTACGCTAGTGTAGCCTACCCGTAACCCTACAACCCTAGACGGTTGTGTGGCCTTTGTGGCGTGTTCTTGGGGTCTTCAATTAAGTTGTGAAGCTCCCCAAAGATTGTGGCCTTGGTGGCGATTATTGGGAGACTCCGATTAAGTTGTGGAGATAACCCCAATCTTGTACGGGTTTGGTGACCACCCTCAAGTGTCCCATAGTGGAACAGGTGCTTGCCCGCGTGGTGGGTGTTCGGGAGAATAGGGTGAGACCTTTGTGATGGGGCGCTGCCGCTTCGAACCCCGCAGGGGGAGACCCCCTAGACCACCCTTTGTCGTAGCCCCTTTTGTATCACGTTAAGGTTCATAGGTGCTACGATTTCACATGATCCGGTAGAATGCAATTCTATTCACAACTTGTTTTTGCAGGATGTATGTGATCAGTATGGCCCAAATATGTATGTGATGCATGTATGTATTTTTCATGACCTGCGTGTCGTGAGTAGGGCAACACGGCTGGAGCCATATGTGTTGTCAATTATTGTAATGGCCTGCATGCCAACTTGTGATGATCCCATTACCATGTAATTTTGATTACTAGCTATTAGGAGTAATATCTTGTATTAGTTCTTGGAGAACTCATCACTTGGAGGATGGCTCGCATAGAGCATGAAGATGGAGATCATCATGGTGGACAGGTTCTATGGCGATGGAGATCACCATGAGAAAAATGGGCCATACTGTATCACATCTATGTGAATGCTATTCTTATATGTTTTACTACTATGCATGCTTAGATGATAGAAGTAGAATGATCCCTCACAAAGTTTAAGTTAAACAATGCCCTCCCAACCAAACCTTGCACCATCCTATGCCCTGTACAATCGTTGGTGGGTCTATGAAATTAGGGTGCCGCAGTTTTCCTTGGCTGGATGGGTTTGTATCGGATACCTACACGCATAAGGGTTGGTGAGCTTAACAAGGTCATCTTAACAGTTAAGGACCTTGGGGCATAAAGGTTGGGCGCCTAGTTTTGACATAGAGATCTCACCCAACAACAAGAGTCATATGTGATATGATTAGCAGAGGTTTCTTACCGATTTACCTTGTCTTCTAGCGGTGATGCTAAAGCTCACTAGTCGACTTGTTAATTGTGGATCTTGAATCACTTAGTATCAATAGAGGGATGTTGATTTAAGTGGGAGTATATGCTATTAAATTGTTTAATATGTTTTACTCTTTCATGGTTACATGGCTTAGTATTTTGCATATTTTTGTTGTAGATCAATGGCACCGAACAATTCATCACCTTTTGCTTTGCGTTCGATTCTTGAAAAGGATAAACTAAATGGAACAAACTATTCGGACTGGGTCCGTAACCCGAGAATTGTTCTCAGGGTTGAGAAAAAGGAAACTGTTCTGGATACCCCAATCCCGGATGAACCTGCTGATAATGCAACTGCTACCCTTAAGAATGCCTAAAAGAAAGCATGTGATGAATCTCTTGAGGTTAGTTGTCTTATGCTTGCATGCATGGAACCTGATCTTCAAAAGCAGTTTGAGGATCAGGAAGCATACGATATGATCGTTGCGCTTAAGGACATGTTCCAGACTCAGGCTAGGACTGAGAGGTACAATGTTGCTAAGTCCTTTGTGGAATGCAAGCTGGCAGAGGGAGCAACTGTAGGCCCCCATGTGATCAAAATGGTTGGTTACAGTCAGACTTTGGAAAAGCTTGGTTTTCCATTAGGCCAAGAGTTGGCCACTGATTTCATTTTGGCATCTCTTCCATCTAGCTATGGGCATTTCATTTCGAACTACCATATGCATGGGGTGGAGAGGGGCCTTAATGAATTATGTGGGATGCTAAAAATAGCAGAATGTGACATTAAGAAGTGTGCAGGGCATAGCCATGTGATGGCTGTGCAGAACAAGCCTAGCTTCAAGAAAAAGGGCACTTCTTGGCAGAAGAAGATGGGCAAGGCTAAGGATACGATCCCTAAGCCAAACCCTGCACCCAAGCAAAAGGCTGGACCTGCAGGAGACACTCAGTGTTTCTTTTGTCATGAATATGGCCACTGGAAGAGAAACTGCAGCAAGTACCAGGCTTCTTTGAAGAAGGGTGGAAGTAAGAGTACTTGCCACTCAGGTACGCTTGTTGTAAATGTTGTGGACATTTTTCTCGCAGATTCTTATGGTAACTCTTGGGTATTTGATACCGGATCGGTTGCTCATATTTGCAATTCGATGTAGGGGCTAATAAGGACTAGAGAAGTGCAGAAAGGCGAAGTGGATTTTCGCATCGGAAATAAAGCAAGGGTTGCTGCATTGCTCGTCGGCGTCATGCAACTTCACCTTCTGTCAGGATTTATCATGGAATTGAATAATTGTTATTACATTCCTAGTATGGGTCGAAACATTTTATCACCTTCATGTTTGATGAGGGATGGTTATTCATTCGCGAGTACAAACAATGGTTGTGTAACTAAGAATGCTATGTTTGTGGCTGATGCTCCCATTATGAATGGGTTATTTATTTTAAATCTTGATAATGCATGTGTTTACAATGTTAGTGCTAAAAGGCTTCGGCCAAATGATTTGAGTCCTACCTATTTATGGCATTGTCGTTTGGGGCATATATGTGAAAAGCGCATGAAGAAGCTCCATGGTGATGGTCTTCTAACTTCGTTTGATTTTGAATCATACGAGACATGTCAAGCTTGTTTACTTGGAAAGATGACCAAGACGCCTTTTACGGGGTTTCCCGAGAGAGCGACAGACTTGTTGGAACTCATACATACTGATGTATGTGGACCAATGAGAACGACAGCCAGAGGAGGATATCACTACTTCATTACTTTCACTGATGATTTTAGTAGATATGGCTATGTCTACTTGATGAAGCATAAGTCTGAAACTTTTGAAAAGTTCAAAGAGTTTCAAAATGAGGTAGAGAATCAACGTGGCAGGAAAATAAAGGCCTTGCGATCTGATCGCGGAGGTGAATATTTGAGTCACGAGTTTAGCAATCATCTTAAGAGTTGCGAAATTGTTCCACAGCTCACGCCGCTCGGAACGCCTCAAATAAACGGGGGTCTCTAAACGGCGTAATCGAACTTTGTTGGACATGGTTCGATTGATGATGAGCCAGTCGGATTTACCATTATCATTTTGGGGTTACGCGCTTGAAATAGCAGCTTTCACACTAAACAGGGTACCGTCTAAATCCGTAGTTAAGACACCATATGAGATGTGGACTGGAAAGAATCCTAGTTTGTCTTTTCTAAAGATTTGGTGTTGTGATGCATTTGTCAAGCGACTTCAGTCGGACAAGCTAACACCCAAATCGGATAAATGCATATTCGTGGGATATCCAAGGGAAACCTTAGGGTATTACTTCTACAACCGAGAAGAGGGAAAAGTGTTTGTCGCTCGTAGCGGTGTTTTCCTAGAGAAAGAGTTTCTCACAAAGGGAACGAGTGGAAGGTTGGTGCGACTTGAAGAAGTTCAAGATGAGCTAGTCGGGGATGCTTCTACGAGTGATGCTATTGTAGCAGAACAAGTTGAGGAACCCGTGGCAATAGAAGCACCACAGCCACGAAGGTCGGCGAGGCTCCGTGAAGCGCGAGAGTTAATATTGTTAGACAATGATGAACCTGCGACCTATGCAGAAGCGATGGTGGACCCAGACTCTGAGAAATGGCTGATTGCCACGAGATCCGAGATAGAGTCCATGGGAGACAATCAAGTTTGGAACTTGGTTGACCTGCCTGATAGTTTTAAAGCCATCGAGTGCAAGTGGATCTATAAGAAGAAGATTGATATGGATGGAAATGTTCACATCCATAAAGCTCGACTTGTTGCAAAAGGTTTTCGACAAGTTCAAGGGGTTGACTACGACGAGACTTTCTCGCCCGTAGCGATGCTTAAATCTATACGGATCATTCTAGCCATTGCTGCATATTTCGATTATGAGATATGGCAGATGGACGTCAAGACGGCTTTCTTAAATGGAATCCTTACTGAGGACGTGTATATGATGCATCCCGAAGGTTTTGTCGATCCAAACAATGCTAGAAAGGTATGCAAACTTCAAAAGTCTATTTATGGGCTAAAGCAAGCATCTCGGAGTTGGAACATTCGATTTGATGAAGTTGTAAAGGAGTTTGGCTTCACCAAAATCGAACAAGAACCTTGTGTGTATAAGAAAGAAAATGGGAAATCACTAGTGTTTCTAATCTTATATGTGGATGACATATTACTGATTGGAAATGACATTCCTATGCTCGATTCTATTAAGACCTCATTGAAAAATAGTTTTTCTATGAAGGACTTGGGAGAAGCGACATATATTCTGGGCATCAAGATCTATAGAGATAGATCAAGGAGGCTAATTGGATTAAGCCAGAGTACGTACATTGACAAAGTGTTGAAACGGTTCAGCATGGAAGAGGCTAAGAAGGGGTTCTTACCCATGTCTCACGACATTAAACTCAGCAAGACTCAGTGTCCTTCGAACACTGATGAGCGAGAGGGCATGAGTAGGGTTCCATATGCTTCGGCTATTGGATCCATCATGTATGCAATGACATGTACTCGCCCAGATGTTTCCTATGCTCTAAGTGTTACGAGCAGATACCAGGCTGATCCAGGTGAGAGTCACTAGACAGCGGTAAAGAATATCCTTAAGTACTTGAGAAGGACTAAGGATATGTTCCTAGTTTATGGAGGTGAGGTTGAACTCAGTGTAAAGGGTTACACAGATGCGAGTTACCTCAACGACTCAGATGACTCGAAATCGCAATCAGGTTATGTGTTTGTCATGAATGGTGGTGCTGTAAGCTGGAAAAGTTCCAAGCAAGATAAAGTGGCCTCCTCTTCAACAGAAGCTAAATATATTGCTGCCTCGGAGGCTGCAAAGGAAGCTATTTGGATTAGGAATTTCCTGATCGCTCTTGGTGTGGTTCAGGGCTCGTCCAATCCCTTGGACGTTTATTGTGACAACAATGGTGCTATTGCACAAGCCAAGGAACCTAGACAGCACCAGAAGAACAAACATATTCGCATGCGTTACCATCTGATTTGTGAGTTCATTGATGATGGTAGTGTCATGTTATGCAAAATACATACGGACTCAAATGTTGCTGATCCCTTGACTAAGCCACTCCCGCAGCCTGCGCATGAAGCGCACACAAGAGCAATAGGTATTAGATACTATCTAGATTGACTCTAGTGCAAGTGGGAGACTGAAGGAAATATGCCCTAGAGGCAATCATAGAGATGATTGTATTTCATATGTATCCATGAGTTATTATAATGTTCCTTGTATATCCATACATCAAGCAACTTGTATTGATTGGCAATTATGTGAATTGCTTGTGAAACTCTTTACTTGTATGGTTATCAAATAGTTGTCCCTAGTCGGAGTTCATGTGAGGACACACGTGAATATTAGACTAGCACATCGATTGGTTCATGACTATGTTTTGCAAGTCATAGACATGGAGATGTCAAACCAGTGATGTGGACACATGTTATGAACATGGGGTTGGACTGACCCAACTTGAGACTGGCAATAATACTTGCAGCTCTCTCTACACATCGTGTACGTTTTGTCCTTAGACCTGAGATTGTCGCATGTACTTGAGATGTGGATCGACCTACTTTGGGGCTATCAAACACTACTCCGTAACTGGGTAGTTATAAAGGTAGCTTTCGGGTTTGTCCTGATACATGCTGCAAGGCATCGGCCAATCAAGATGGGATTTGCCCCTCTCTACTTGAGAGAGATATCTCTGGGGCCCTCGAGTGATCGGATCCAGAAATGCATGACCGTGCTACATATGGGATTCCGAATCACAGTATCGAGAAAGAGAGGTTAGCTTGGAGCTAGACCAAATATCGTGAGGCAAATGGAAAGACATGTACTCAACCTTGTGATGGTTCGTCCGAATGATCTTTATATGCGTTTAGGAGTTGGCACGTCTTGCTAGAGGCCGCTACCAACTATTGACAGAGTATGTGTACTCGTGTCATCTCTATACGTGTATGAACCTATAGGGTCACACACTTTAGGGGCTGGAAGTCTAATGAGGATTGGATCTGAATTAGACCAGGCTTAGGCTGCTAATGGGCTGCTAAAGTAGAAGCCCACCAGGAATGCCTATATAAGAGAGAGTGAGGCGAGCTGATTAGGGTTGAGCATTCCACCCAGCCGCCACTCCTCTTCCGCTTGTGTTGCACGTGCAGACCTAGCAATCTGGCGTGTGACGGCTTTCACTCCGGACGTGTGGATACCTCGGAGGTGCTGCATCTTTAGCACTTGGACGAGCCGCGCAAAGGGGAGCTGCTCGTGGGACGAGGGCAAGGAGGAGACGTAGAACATCTACACTACCGCGACGTGTTTCATCAAGTTCCGCACCTGCGCGTCTAGCGGTAATCCCGTGATCTATGACGATAGTATTCCTGGTTGACGGGGTAGAAAATTTTGATTTTACGCTAGTGTAGCCTAGCCGTAACCCTACAACCCTAGACGGTTGTGTGGCCTTTGTGGCGTGTTCTTGGGGTCTTCAATTAAGTTGTGAAGCTCCCCAAAGATTGTGGCCTTGGTGGCGATTATTGGGAGACTCCAATTAAGTTGTGGAGATAACCCCAATCTTGTACGGGTTTGGTGACCACCCTCAATTGTCCCATAGTGGAACGGGTGCTTGCCCGCGTGGTGGGTGCTCGGGAGAATAGGGTGAGGCCTTTGTGGCGTTGGTGATCTTAGTACCACCCACCCTTCCAACAGACGTACTCCCTTGTTGGGAGGAACTCGGTAAAACATCGTCGTTCCCACATGCCTCGGTTATCTCTATACCCAAGATCTTTACTTATACACTTTACATTGTGATAGCCATCGTACTTGAAGTAATTATCTTGCTATCGCATTGTTTCTTGTCTTGCTTAGCATAAGTTGTTGGTGCACATAGGTGAACCTTAGTATATCTAGGATTTGTGCTTAACAAAAGAAAACGCTAGTTTTATTCCGCCATTGTTAAGCCCATATCGTAGAAGTTTTTAAATCGCCTATTCACCCCCCTCTAGGCGACATCCGTGATCTTTCATCTTCTTTTGAAGCTGCGCAACACATTTGCCTTTGCGATCGTTGCGCTTTCCTCTTAAGTATGATCGTAAGGTCTAATAGGAAGATTCTTATGAGGTACTCTTGGGAGGGGCGACATTTGTCGAATTTGGGCTGCTGCGTCGTTTAGTACTCATCGATGGATCATGCTTTCGCTTATTGTCCTTAGCGGGTGGTGAAGATGGCTGTCCCTACGGCGGAGATCGAGATGGACTAGCGCTGTGGTGGTCGTAGTCATGGGGTGGGCTTCTTGGAGGTGATGGAGGTGAAGGTGACATGCGATGACTCGGAGGCAGTGTTGGCCTTGGCGATGTGCCTAGAAGCTTGATGTTGTTCTTGTCCCATGGAATGATACCACCCAATTCTTCTCCGAGTGTCCTCTTACCTTCAAGTCCAGGGATGTCAAGATCCATTGAGTACCACCCCGTTGCGATTTCATCCACCCCGACTTAGCATAGCTAGCTAGAATCTCACGGCCATGCTAGCATGCCTCAGGTGGACAAGGTAAAGCACATCCAACCGCCACCTTGATGGATAGGTTCTTCACCTTCTGATGGAGCTCACAAGATGTCTGCTCCTTGATTCCAGCCACGGGGGGGGGGGGGGGGGTGGGGGTGAGACCACCATCTACCATCTGTGCATCGTCAGACGAGACCTCCGATTCAGCCACGCTGCTTCTCCGATGAGATGGGACGGCGGTAATATTGAGTGCGTGATCTTGCAGGCACGCTACTCCTCAAAGTTCGTCAATCTGTTGTTGATGCTTTTCAAGTCTTCCTAGCAACTCATTGAACTGGTCTCCCTCCACCTCCTGTTGTTTCCTCTTTTCTCTCTCTCGGCTCCTATAAGTATCTCTGTCTTTGGGAAACCCCATCTCCCACATATAACTAGGGCCACGGCCTCGTACTCGTCCTCCATGTTCGTCATTCCTGAGGACCTTTGTGAGCAAGTCTTTCTCTCTATCGGGACAGAACTTTGTTGTCCCCTCTTTAATTTCATTCACCACTCTCTTCCATGTCTCCCGGGGTATCCTAATCCCGTCACTTCAAATAAGGCCCCCTGTAGTATCATCATACTCACTCCCATGCCCAAGGAACCAGTTTCTTGCCCTCAAATCCCATTCTTCGCATATTGGTTCTGGAGTGCTCCCTTTAGCAAGCAACTCATTTTCTTTAGCATCCCACTTTGGCATGGAAGTCGCGTAGCCCCTTGGCCCCAGGTGATGGTGATACTTCTTCTTCGCGACATTTTTCTTGTTTTTTTCCGACATTTCCTTAGCAGGTTCTGACTCCTTATACTTCACAAATGCATCCTAGTTAGCTTGCTGCTTTGTTAGACAACCTTCAAATTTAGGAGGAGTCTTCTTCTTATGATACTTTTGCCATAATGATTTCTTCTAGTTCTTGAATAGTTCAGCCATCTTTGTAAGAGTCCACTGCTTGACTTTCTTTCTCAGTGCATCCGTGTCAACATCATCCTCATATTCTAGCCATGTGAAATGTGTCATGAGGTCATTCCAAAGACCCTCTTTGTACCTATCGGTGACATACTCACCCTCTTCCACCCCTTTGGTCCTATTCCACTCTCGAACGGTGATCAGGATGCAATCTCTAACCATAACTCCGCATTGTTGTACAAATACACTTTTAGACTTTTTGGGTTCCAAGGGTTCACCCCGTGGTGATAGCAGCGTAACTGTATAACGTGTAGATGTGTCCAACTTTTTGTCCGGGCCTCGTTTGGAATATTTTTGGCTCGATGTGGAGGCCTAAGAGAAGAAACATTCGTCAATTTATATATATACAACTCAATTAATGCATCCACTGATCACCAGACTTCATATATATATCTCACCGGACTTAGTTAAGGGTCCACCAGAGCCATCAGCTTCTCCATCATCGGAGCCGTCGGCTTCTCCCTGATCATTTCGGTCGACCTCCTCACCCTCACCGGAGGGGTTCAGATATATCGAGGGAGATTCGAGTGGATGAACATGGGGGGCGCCGTTGACCATATTCTTCAGAATTTCTTCTTGTTCTAGGTCTCTGCGGATTGGACTAGGTGGATCCATAGTTTTCTACAAAATGCACACAATATAAAATAATACTAAATAATAATATGTACACCTAATTTGCTATAATAATGCTAAACAATAGAAAATTCTAGTGATGCCTTGGGACCCGTGTCCGGTCGCCCACCATACCTCTATAACCCCCCCACCTGCACCCATAACCTCTATAAGTCTAGGGGCCCGTGAGCACGACCACCCTAACCCTATCTCCGGGGGCTTGCAAGCACCACCACCCTAACCCTAATTCTAGGGGCCGCGAGCACCACCACCCTAACCCTAAGTACGGGGTCCCGCGAGCACCAGCACCCTAACCCTAATTTTGCGGGCCCGCAAGCACCACCACCCTAACCCTAAGTCCGGGGGCCTGCGAGCACCACCACCCTAACCCTAAGTCCGGGGGCCCACGAGCACCACCACCCTAACCCTAAGTCCACGGGCCCGCGAGCACCACCACCCTAACCCTAACACCGGTCGCCCGCGAGCACCGTACCACCCTAACCCTAACTCTAGGGGCTCGCAAGCACCACCACCCTAACCCTAAATCAGAGGGCCCGCGAGCACCACCACCCTAACCCTATCTCCGGGGGCCCACGAGCATCGTACCACCCTAACCCTAACTTTGGGGGCCAGCGAGCACCACCACCCTAACCCTAAGTCCTGGGGCATGCGAGCACCACCACCCTAACCCTATCTCCATATATACTCCATGTAAGAAAACATAATAAATAAATAATAGTATATACTATACATAAATATACACATAAATAATAGTATATACTATACTCCATATATACCATATACACATATTAATAACATATATATATATAATATACACATATTAATCAACATATACATATAAAAAAAGATAATAGGAGGGTCACCGCCTGGCCGGGCTCGCCCGCGCGCAGTGGCCGACGACGGACGCGCGCAGCGGCTCAAGAGGCGGCGACACTACGGTGTTCGGATGGCGGCGGACGATAGGGCCATAAAGAAGGGTGCTACGGGGGTTTAACTATCCGGCAGGGACGCATGCGCGCGGCGGCTAGAGAGGTATCGGTGCGGCGGCGTTCTTCAGTGAGGCGACGGTGGCGCGGATGGCCGAAGAGGCGGCATGGACGGAGAAAAAATCGGGCAGCCTCAGCGTATTCATCGTCCTCGCGCGCGATTTCTTGCAGAGTGTGGAGATGGGGGATTTGGCGAGTGAACAAGCGTGTATATACGTGGAAGGACCTTTAGTCCCGGCGCGTTCCACGACTTGGGACTAAAGGTTTTTCGGCACCAACCCACAGGAGCGCGCCAACCGCACCCCTTTAGTCTCGGATCGTGACACGCCCCAGGACTAAAGGTCCCTTTTTTAAAAAAATTGATTGAAATCTATGTTTCCCGCCTTATTGCATACAATTAAATAAACTAGTTATCAATATTATTAAAATGATGGGGATTTTGGGGGAGGGTTCTGGTTTAGGGTTAGGGTTTGGGGTTAGGTTTAGAGTTAGGGTTTCATGTTTAGGGTTAGGTTTTGGGCTAGGGTCAGGGTTTCGTGTTTCAGGTTTCGGGTTTAGGGTTTAGGGTTAGGGTTTCGGGTTTCGGGTTTCGGGTTTAGGGTTTCGGGTTTAGGGTTTAAGGTTTAGGGTTCTAGGGTCTAACTATTAAAACTAGTAACATGGACTTAAGATATTTCGGGGGCCCTTAGTCCCGGTTGGAGCCACCGTGACTTAAGTTATCTTGGGGGCCTTTTATCCGGGTTGGAGCCAATAACCGGGACTTAAGATATTTCCGACCCTTCTCAGAGCCATCAAGCCGCGCGTCATGCTTTCCCGCTATTTCCCTTTGCTTCCCGCCATATTTACCGCCTTTTCCCTCTATATCTAGGCCGGCCGCCATGGCCATCCACACATCCACATCTTCCCTCTCACAATAATGGACACCGCATACTGGGCCATGAAGGGAATATGCCCGAGAGGCAATAATAAAGTGTTTATTATCTTATTCCATGTTTATGATAAATGTTTATTTTGCATGCTATAATTGTATTAATTAGAAACGTCAATACATGTCTATTTAATAAACAAAATACAAAGTTCCTAGAAATGCCTCTCATATAAACTGGCTCGTTGATTAACAAGATGATCAAGGTTTCCTGATCATGGACATTGGATGTTGTTAATAACGAGGTCACAACATTGGTGTAATGATGAGATGAACATTCATTCGAAGTATAGCATTACGATCAAAGTCATTATGTTTATATTGCTATAACATCATACAAAGTAATATTATTCCTTAGACCATGACATCATGTTAATTGCTAACAGTAGAAGAGTATCTTGATAACACCAAACGTCACACCATAACAGGGTGACTATAAAGGTGGGTTCAGTACTACAAAGGTGTTATGTTGAGGCTCCTGGATCTAGAGTGGATTTTTTCAATCCCGATGATGGATACATATACTCTGGGCCCTCTCGATGATATCACATTAAGATAGCTTGCAAGCAAGTGATGTGATCACTAGAATGTTATATCACGGGAACGAGAAAAGAGTGCATGTTGGTAACGAGATCAAACTAGGTATTTGGATACCGATGATCGAATATCGTACATGTATTATATCATGAGACAAAAGGATTTAGTTACTAGCGTTAAAGGTTCTCACGATCACAGAAGTCATCGTTGAATGTGTAGAGTCAGTATGGATCTCCAGGTCCCGCTTCTAATTATTGATCTGAGAGGGGTCTCTATCATGTCTGCATTATTCGGGAACCATAGGGTGACACACTTAAGGGATACCGACACCATTTGGAGCAAATATGTTTCAGATAAAGATTTAAGAAACCGCCGGAATTATTTCAATAGACACCGAAACTGTTTCGGGTGAAATTGCTGAAATTGGTTCTGCATGTAATATTGAAATGTTGCAGGGGGTTTTATGTGAATGTTTGTTAATTAAATTAATTAACAAAATTCTGAATAAAATTAATAAAAGAGTTTTATTAAATGAGAGAGCATTAAATTTGGAGAAATTTAATGCATTTAAAGTGGGGACTTTAAAAGAGAATGTGAAGGGGAAAATTTATGTCGAGGGAGTTACCACCACATGAATGAGGAGGTGAGGGGTCACCCCTTGGGCGTCAGCCATGGGGAGGGGCACCCCCCTCCTCCTATAAAAGGCCCCCCTCACACCCCTTCTTCCACACACCTCCTCGTGAAGGATCTCTCTCCCCCTCTAGTATTATATCCCCATGGTCTCGGATTAGCGAGATACATGTTCCCGGTGGCTTTATCTGGAAAGGAGTTGCTGCTTCCGCTGCTTTGCTAGAGCGAGGGACGGAGGTTGCCAGGGTACCGAACGTGTGTACGATCACGGATGCACCACTGCTTTGCGATGCTAGACTTGGTGGTGCTAGACTTGCTGGAGCTGGATCTGATGGACGTGCTAGAGTCGCACCTACTGGACTTCATCACGATCTTGAGATCAGCAAGTGTACGACTACATCATCCACGAGTTCCATCTCGTTAACAAAGCTTTGTTGTCTTCGAGGGTAAGTTCTCTATGGATGTATATCCACCCGTTGCTCTGTATCTAGTAGATTGATTTTGGCGTATAATTCTCATCGTAGGAATTTTTTGTTTTCTATGCTGCGAATCCCAACAGTGGTATCAGAGCCTGATCTATGCGTAGGTGCTTTGCACGGGTAGTACACATATGTTTATATGTGGGTGATGATGATTGTATTATTGCGTCTTCTTTGTATTTTGGATATTGGTTGCATAGTGGGATGAAGCGGTCCGGACCAACCTTACATGTCATCGCACATGAGACTGGTTCCACGACTGACATGCAACTAGTTTTGCATAAGTGGCTGGCGGGTGTCTGTCTCTCCTACTATAGTCAATATCTGATTTACAATGAGTTGCTAATAACTTAGTTATCATCGTTGTGGTTCCATGTTTGTAGGTAAGACCGGTTCTATCTTCGAAAGCCCTAATGCCACGTAAAACTTGCAATGGATAAATTAGAGGCGTCTAGTTTAGATTGTTGCTGGGCTAGTGTCATGATATGGTAATGTTGTAAGTAGATGTATGATAGATACCCTTACAACACACCTAACGTGTAAGTTCCATAGACCTTGGCCTTACACACAAAGGAATGATAGAGATCATACCACGATGCATATGATGGTGATCAAATGCATGGACCATATCATCGCACTTTACACATTAGATGTTTGCATCTTATATTGCTAGTTTGGTGTTTTAGTAGCACTATAAGATGATCCCTCATTTAAATATCAAGATAAAATATGTTCTTCCTCAAGTATGCACCGTTTTATGGATTATGTTTCGAGACATCACGTGATGATCGGGTGTACTCGACTCTACACTTTCATACAAACGGGTGTAAGACAGTTTTACACACGCGAATACTAAGGTTCTTACTTGGTGAGCCTAGCATGTACAGACATGGCCTCGGAACACGGACCGAAAGGTTAAGCATGAGTCATATAGTTGATGTGATTCCCATATTGATGCTCGCCTTTGAAGCTACACCGACTCACGTGATGATCCGACTTGGTGTAGTGGATTTGGTTCATGTAATCACCAAAAAGGCACGAGGGATGTCATTTTTGAGTAGGAGTTCATTTCTAATTTGGATTAGTCGAGCTCAATTTGTCATAAACTAAATCGAAGTGAATTTGCATAGTTTGTTGTATTCATTGGCGTCTGTTCACTACCTTATGCTTAGTTTTAATTGAGATAATAGAACTATAGAATTCAGGATATTTACTTTACGAACCGGTATCGTATTGTTTTGAATGTCAATTTAAAGTTTAGAAGTCCTATTGCAAACTTTCATCAAACTCAATTTACTCCATGAAGTTTAATAAGTAGTATTAAATCAAGAGTAAGAATTCCAATGTTAGTATCTAAAGTATCATGTTTGCCTCCATGATTTTTGATATTCAAAAGTTGTTTTAATATCAAGATTATCTAGGAGCTGAAAAATTGTTTCAGAAACCATCATGTGTGGAAGATATTGTGATATCTGAAACAATGTTTTTGGTTGCATTATGATAGAGTATAATTTAGAAAAATACATGTTCTCATATTATGAGAATTTGTGAAGGATGGAGATGCTAGGCATCCGGATCTCCCAAAAAAAAGTTTTGGGAGCTAACATTATATTGGTGATTCTTCCTTACAGGCTATAGTAGCTTGATCATGAAAGTTGTCATGATAAGGATGAATACAAGATGTAAGTAAAATGTTTACTACACTGATAGATTACTAAAGAATGGATTTTTGAAATAACACCAAACATTTGATGATGGTGATCCACTTCAAAGTGCAAGTCCAAAGGTATTAGTATTTGGCTATACGCACTTTGTACTATGTGTCATGTGAATGACACCACTATTTATGTTGATAGATTCTTTTAAAATAAAAGGAATTGTTGAAAGAGAATCTATAAAATATTTGGCAGAAAAGAAAAGGTTGGATATGTCCAACTTAGGTATATAGAACATATACATGTTATGGCTATATTCCTTGCTTGTTAAACAATGTGGTTCTAAGTTATTGGATACCGGTATTGGATACTGAATTGGTTGGTATGAAGTGTCATACAGGACAATGCAATTCATGAACTGCAATGGCCTAAGTAACTAGCAAGAGAATAAGTGATGATGATCATTGAAAACAAATAAAGTGTTATTGTGCTTTTTGTTGACGTCAAACCTAGTCTTCAAGATTTGTTTTACTAATTGTTATTTTGTTCCGGTATTACGAGAACAATGGTTGTTCACATAATTACCGCATTCCATAAAGGATGGATGAACTTTTACAAGTCTAGTTGGAGAAATTACATCCAGAAATTACATCCATGTTGATGGAATTTTTGGAGTCTTTGATTTTGATCAATTGACGCTTGTGAAACTTTCCTTGAGATAATTGAAACTCCGTCCATAGGCCAAAGAGGAACGGATGACTAACTTATTGGATATTATGCATGTTGATGTATATAGTCCATTATGTGTAGCCATATGCGATGGATATTTTTGCTTCATATGCTTTCTCCAGAAATTTAAGTGAATATATCTATATATTTACTTAATAAGGAAGAAGTATGAAACATTTGAAAATTGTTCAAAGACTTTCAAGATAAAGTGAAAAATCATTGTAAGAAGAAAATAAAAGAGTTTATGATTTGATCATAAAGGAAGATATTTGAGTTACATGTTTAGCAAAACACCTAAGATTTAAGGAATTATTCCATGATTTGTGTTTTTCAGTAAACCATAGGAGTATGGCATATTCGAGAGATGAAATCAAACCATGTTTGACATGGTATGATCAAGGGTGTCATTTATAAAACTGCCATTATGTTTTAAGGATTGAAGCTTTAGAGACTACCACTTTTACACTGAAAAGAGCACCATCGTGATCCGTTGAAATGACACCATATAAGTTATGGTTTGGGATAAAACCCGAATTGTCTTTTCTTAAATTTTGGTATGCTATGCATAAGTAAAATGTTTACAACCAAAGTCAGATAAGCACGTCTTTGTAGGTTATCCCAAAGAATTTGTTGGGAATTTCTCCATAACACTGAGGACAAAAGAGTTTGTTACTTCGAATGTCAAGTTTCTTGAGAAGGAATTTTTCATGAAAAGTTAAGGGGGAGGACAATAGAACTTTGATAAGGTTGTTGAACCTTAGCTATATGTGGTAAGTAGCGTAGCGCCGAAAAGTGTCCTGGTGGCGGCCACAATGCTCATTGCTCCAGTGATTACAAAGGGTGTGATCTCGGAGATTACAGTTCCTATTGAACCGTGTGGGTCGGTAAGAATCAAATAGTGTGATTTGATAAGCAAGTCGTTATTGTTTTGACAATGATGAACTGACTACATGCAAAGAAGCGATGATGGGCCCTGACTCCATAAAATGACTAGAAGTCATAGAATCCGTGATAGTATCCATACACGAGAAATCAAGTTTCTGAACTTGGAAGACCCTCCGAAAAGGCGTGAAGCCTATCGGTCGTTTTTGGATCTATAAAGAAATAGACATGGATGTTTGACATCTATGAAATAGTCGACATGTCGGAAAGAAGTTTACAACAATGTTCAAGGAGTTGACTATGACAAGATTTGGTCTTTCATAGCTATATTTAGTCTTGACGGATTAATGTAGCAACCACTATGTATAATTTGGTATATGGTAGTTGAATAAACAAAACGAGGTTCTTCTAATAGAATGGTTACCTAGGACGTGTACATGACACGGTCCGAAGGGTTTTGTTAATTCAAAGGGTGCTAAAAGGGCATGCAAACTTTAATAGTTGAAGTAAGCATAGCGGAGTTGGAATCTTCACCATGATGAAACTGTTAAACGACTTTAAATTCATCAGAGATGATGAAGATGCTTGCATTTGCAAGAAATTAAGTGGGAGCACTGAGACAAATTTCCAATACATTATGCAGAGTACATATCGTTGATTGGAAATGATGTATCTTTTATTAACATGAGTTAAGAATTTCATTAAAATAGGATTTCGATGAAAGACTTGGGCAAAACCGGAATATTTGGCCTCAATGTCTATATGGATAGATTGAGGCGGTAATATGGTTATGCCACACGTACATATATGAAATATTGAAAGGGTTCAATATGGAAACAACAAGAAATGTTCTTGCTGCATGGAAATGATTGTATCAAGATTCAAGTGTTTCAACACTTCGTGGGTTAAATCACATGAATATTTTGATCGATTATACCGTGATATGTATATATCCAAATATGTCCTATGCTCTAAATGTTATGAGCACATACCAGAGTTATTCATAAGATGATCATTGGACAATAATAAAGATATTCTTATGAGCTTTGGAATAACTAAGAATATATCATGTATAAGTGACAAATAGTTAAAGATAGTTCATCGTAAAGTGTTACATTGATACTAGTTTTGTCACAAGATACAAATTAAATTTATCTCAATTTAGACTATGGGTGGCACAATGTAATGGAAAGGATGCTCCATGATGGATTTGGATAAGTTCCAAAGTTGAAACATTGTGACAGATACTACAACAAAAGGCTAAGTATATGATTGTTATAGTAGTAGCAAAGGAGGGCATTTGTGTTAAGAAGTTTTCTATCAAACTAGGTGTGGTTCAAAATGGGATAATACTATGAAGATATATTGGATGACAATAATATCAACATATTTTAACCTGGATGAATTAAAGGTCTCACGAAAGGACCAAATTTATACAATGCCATCTCATTTGAGAATGAGTGATGCGTAGAGACGCAAAGACATGCAAATACACACGGACCTAAAACTGTCAGATCCAAAGATTATATTAACCACTAGCAATCGCGTATATGCAACACCAGAAAGCCATAGGTGTTCAATATGCAAAGTTTTTCCAACTAGATTATTGACTCTAGTGCAAGTGGGAGACTGAAGGGAATATACCCGAGCGGCAATAATAAAGTGGTTATTATCTTATTCCATGTTTATGATAAATGTTTATTTTATATGATATAATTGTATTAATTGGAAACGTTAATACATGAGTGTTTAATAAACAAAATACAAAGTTCCTAGTAATGCCTCTCATATAAACTAGCTCGTTGATTAACAAGATGATCAAGTATTCCTGATCATGGACATTGGATGTTGTTAATAACGAGGTCACAACATTGGTGGAATGATGTGATGAACATTCATCCAAAGTATAGCATTATGATCAAAGTCATTATGTTTATATTGCTATAACATCATACGAAGTAATCTTAGTCCTTAGACCATGAGATCGTGTTAATTGCTAACAACAGAAGAGTATCTTGATAACACCAAACGTCAAACCGTAACAGGGTGACTATAAAGGTGGGTTCAGTACTAGGAAGGTGTCATGTTGAGGCTCATGGATCAATAGTGGAATTTTTCAATCCCGATGACGGATTGATATACTCTGGGCCCTCTCGGTGATATCACATTAAGATAGCTTGCAAGCAACTGATGTGATCACTAGAATGTTATATCATGGGAACAAGAAAAGAGTGCATGTCGGTAACGAGATCAAACTAGGTATTTGGATACCGATGATCGAATCTCGGACATGTATTATATCATGAGACAAAGGGATTTAGTTACTAGCGTTAAAGGTTCTCACGATCACAGAAGTCATCGTTGAATGTGTAGGAGTCAGTATGGATCTCCAGGTCCCGCTTCTGATTATTGATGTGAGAGGGATCTCGATCATGTTTGCATTATTCGCGAACCGTAGGGTGACACACTTAAGGGATACCGACACCATTTGGAGCAAATATGTTTCAGATAAAGATTTACGAAAGCGCTAGAATTATTTCAATAGACATCGAAACTGTTTCGGGTGAAATTGCTGAAATTGGTTCTGCATGTAATATTGAAATGTTGCAGGGGGTTTTATGTGAATGTTTGTTAATTAGAGTAATTAACAAAATTCTGAATAAAATTAATAAAAGAGTTTTATTAAATGAGAGAGCATTAAATTTGGAGAAATTTAATGCATTTAAAGTGGGGACTTTAAAAGAGAATGTGAAGGGGCAAATTTATGTGGAGGGAGTTACCACCACATGAATGAGGAGGTGAGGGGTCACCCCTTGGGCACCGACCATGGGGAGGGGCACCCCCCTCCTCCTATAAAAATCCCCCTCACACCCCTTCTTCCACACACCTCCTCGTGAAGGATCTCTCTCCCCCTCTAGTATTATTTCCCCATGGTCTCAGATTAGCGAGATACATGTTCCCGGTGGCTTTATCTGGAAAGGAGTTGCTGCTTCTGCTGCTTTGCTGGATCGAGGGACGGAGGTTGTCGGGGTACCAGACGTGTGTGCGATCACGGATGCACCGCTGCTTTGCGATGCTGGACTTGGTGGTGCTAGACTTGCTAGAGTTGGATCTGATGGACGTGCTGGAGCCGGACCTGCTGGACTTCATCATGATCTTGAGATCGGCAAGTGTACGACTACATCATCCACGAGTTTCATCTCGTTAACAAAGCTTTGTTGTCTTCGAGGGTAAGTTCTCTATTGATGTATATCCACCCGTTGCTCTGTATCTAGTAGATAGATCTTGGCGTATAGTTCTCATCGTAGGAAATTTTTTGTTTTCTATGCTGCGAACCCCAATAGGCCATTCTAACCCTCGAGGAGACTGAGGCGCTGTCGGCCTCTAGCTACCCATGCCCGCCAGGCTACCGGCTGCCCACCATCTGGATACAGAGCACTAGAGGAGTTCCTGTCCCTCCAGTGCCTCAAGGTTCCGCCCGCCAGGCGGCCATCACGAACCACTTCTAGCTCGAGCTCACGTCGGTGCAGCGGATGGATCCCCATTGGGATCCCGACAACTACGACACCTGGAATGCCTTCTTCGCTAACCGGCAAGAAAGGGAGCTCGCCAGGTACGAGGGTGATGGCCCACCCCCGTTGAACCACAACGAGGCTTGTCGCCACCTGTGGTGGGTGATGGCCCAAAATATATCGAGCTCGTTGGGGAACCCCAAGAGGAAGGTATGATGAGCACAACAGCAAGTTTTCCCTCAGTTATGAAACCGAGGTTATCGAACCAGTACGAGCAAGGAAACACCTCCAAGGTGTTGTTTCCAACTTGGAATCCTGCACAACACAATCACAGAACTTTGTCTCCAACTTACAGTGAGGTTGTCAATCTCACCGATTTTGCTGAAAACAAAGGATTAAACGTATTGTGTGGAAGAAAGTAATAGCTTGCAGAAAGTAAAAAAAATAGTAAACAGTTGTAGATTGATTGTAAAAGAAAGGACCGGTGGTCCATAGTTCACTAGTGGTGATTCTCTTTAGATAACATGTTGGGTGAACAATTTACAGCGGGGCAATTGACAAACATCGAGAACGCATACATGCATATACTAATCATCTTGACTCCTTTGAGATTCGATTGGGCATTACAACATTATACATAGACCATAATCCAACTGCATCTATGACTAATAATCCACCTTCAGGTTATCATCCGAACCCCCTCTAGTATTAAGTTGCAAGCAACAGATAATTGCATTACGCATTGCGTGTAAAGTAAACAATACGATTGTTCTATGAACAAATGATTGGTGTTTTCTCCCTAGTAGCAACAGCACATCTAGTACCTTAGAGATTCCTGTCACTTCCTGAGATTACTAGAGGCATAAACCCACTATCGAGCATAAATACTCACTCTTGGAGTTGCTAGCATCTACTTGGCCAAGATAGCTACTAACAACGGAAAGCATGCAAGATCACAAATAACAAAGACATGATAGAATCAATAATCAATCTGAAATAGCATCTCAATATCCATCGGATCCCCGCAAACACAACATGTATGATTACAAATAGATGATATTGATCATGAACGGATCTCACAAGATCTAAACATGATAGCACAAAAGAGAAGAACCAACCATCTAGCTACTACATGGAACCGTAGTCCAAGGATGAACTACTCACACATCACACCGGAGGCTTGCATGGTGAGAAAGAAGGCCTCCAGGGTGAATTCTCCCCTCCGACAGGGTGCCGGGAAGAGCAGATCCCTCCCGATCTAGGGATGGAGATGACGGCGGCTATAGACTCTTTCGTGGAATTTTGATCGGGTCCTTACGGTTTCTGTATCGGAGGCATCTTATAGTCGGAAGGGGAGGCCGAGGGGGTGCCCTAGGCAGCCACACCACCCCCTGGCATTGCCAGGCCTGGCCCGCGCGGCCAGGTGGTGTGGCGGCCCTCTGGCCCCTCTCCGTCTTGTATTCTGGCTCCGTGTCCCCCTCGGTAAAATATTGACTTTGGCTTTTGTCCCGTCCAATTCCAAGAATATTCATTTTCTGACTTTCCTGGAACCAAAAACAGCAGAAAACAGGCAGCTGGCACTATTGCATCTTGTTAATAGGTTAGTGCAAGAAAGTATATAAAAATACTCCAAAGTTGGAACAAAACATAAGAAAGTAGATAAAAACCAAGCATGGAACATCAAAAATTATAGATACGTTAGCAAAGTATCTGTGGGCAAACCTGACTATCGTCGGTGTGATGTGCTACATCGCCCAGGGAGATCATCCTCGCCTGCGGTGCCCGCACTTTGACCCTCCATAGAGCCACAAGATGGGTGGGGATGGTGAAGGCCACGGGCTACATGGCGCCGTCATCCAGGAGCCCCCTCCCTCACGCATCGTGAATCCGAGGCCGGAGTGGTAGGTACCCCTAGAATATGCCCTGGTTGGGTTTAGGATCTTGCTGCGTGCACCTAGCGATGACGACGACGATGACGACGAAGATGAAGATGACCCTAAAGCTGTGTACTATAGGGCTAGACATGAGTATGACTAAAGGGGGGCCTTTAGTCCCGATTCCTTAGTCCCCGTTTTTTAATAATAATAAATATCTTGAGTGTTAGTACCAGTTTGTGGCTGGACCGATGGGACTAAAGGGGGGCCTTTAGTCCCGATTCCGTAGTCCTAGTTAGGAAACCAGGACTAATATATCATTTCCTACTAGTGTTGGTCTCTCTACAACTTTCCCGAACTATGAAGATGTTGTTCTATTCTTGTGCTGGGGAGCTAACTAATTTCACATATTAGGGAGTGCCTCTATGGACAGCTTCAGAGAGATGCCTGAGGACTGGATCCTTAGGCATCTCGCTGAAGCTGGCCATAGTGTTGTCCCCTCTCTCGCACATCATCTTGTAGTTCATAACTTCTCTAGCTAGATTAATATGCTGGGGAGCTAACTAATTTCATATATTAGGGAGTGCCTCTATGGCTAGCTTCAGAGAGATGCCTCAGGACTGGATCCTTAGGGAGTACACCATCGTAGTGTTGTCCCTGCTCTCGCACACCATCGTGTTTCACATATTAGGGAGTACATCTATGGCCAGTTTGTTGGAGATGCCGGAGGCCTGGGCTCCACCGGCATCTCCCTCAAACTGGCCGTGGTGTTGTCCCTGCTCTTTCACACCATCTTGTTTGTAGTTGATAACTTCACAGGGATGCCTATTTATAGATTAAGCATAGTGTCGACACTCACAACATAATGTCGACACTCACCCCTGTCATAGTGTCGACACTCACCCCTTAAGTCCCGGTTGGTTTCTTCAATCAGAACTAAACATGCTCGCACCGGCTCCAGCCTGCCGCAACCCCTTCAGTCCCGCTTGGTTTCTTCAACCGGGACTAAAGATATTATGTGACATAGTGGCAAGGAAAAATACCAAACTTGGCTCATCCTCTATCTTTAGAACAATGTTGCATAGATTTATTACATAAAAGGTTTAATACATTATTACACATCACCAACATCTAGTGTTGTGGTTTTCTTCTGCACCATAGCCATGGAGAATCTTCATCATTTGTTAGGATGCTTGGGTCAGTTTTCACTTTGAAGGGCAGAATTTCATGAAACTTATTGTAATCTTCTGACATGTCTGTCTTGTTATCCACTCCCACGATGTTTCTTTTCCTTGAAAGAACTATGGGGCGCTTTGGCTCATCATATTCTGTATTCTTTTTCTTATCTTTCCTTTTTCTCGGTTTGGTAGACAAGTCGTTCACATAGAAAACCTGAGCCACATCGTTGGCTAGGACGAATGGTTCATCCATGTACGCAAGATTGTTGAGATCCACTATTGTCATGGCGTACTTTTGGTCTACATGTACCCTGCCTCTTGTCAGCTTGACCCATTTGCACCAAAACAAAGGGACCTTAAAAGTAGGTCCATAGTCAAGTTCCCATATCTCCACTATTTACCCATAATATGTGTCCTTCTGCCCATTGTCATCTGTTGCATCAAAGCGGACACCACTATTTTGGTTGGTGCTCTTTTTATCTTGGGCGATCGTGTAAAATGTATTCCCATTTATCTCGTACCCTTGGAAAGTACCCTTGGAAAGTACATATAGTCGAAGATGGTAACCTGGCCAACGAGGACAACTGATCTCCAACAATGGTGTTATTTATGAGACGTGTCTGCAACCAACTACTGAAATTCTTCTTGTGTTCCCCTTTAATCAAGGAGTCAGGCTTCCCCGAGTTTCTGAGTGTAGAATATTCTTGTGTTTCTCGATATATGGATCCACCACGGTGGAATTGTGTAGAACTGTGTAGTGTGCTTGAGTGAAAGAATGCACGTCCCTACATACCATTGATTTCCTTCCTAGTGTGCATTTTCCAGTCAGCCCCCCTCATACCGAGATTCAGGAACACCAATCGGCTTAAGGCCAGGAAGAAAGTCAACACAAAACTCGACCTCCTCTATTGCATAGTCCTTGGAGATGCTTCATTCTAGCCTAGCACGGTTATGAACATATTTCTTTAAGAATCCCATGAAACTCTTGAAGGGGAACATATTATGTAGAAACACAGGACCGAGAATTCGAATCTCTTCGACTAGGTGAACTAGGAGGTGCATCATAATATTAAAGAAGGATGGCGGGAACAACAACTCGAAGCTGACCAGACATTGGACCACATCAATTTGTAACCCTGATAGACTTTCTTGATCGATTACCTTCTGAGAAATTGCATTGAGGAATGCACATACCTTCACAATGGCTAGTAGAACCTTTTCTGGTACAATTCCCCTCAATGCAACCGGAACCAATTTCATCATAAGCATGTGGCAGTCATGAGACTTTAGCTTTTGAATTTTTTCTCTTTCATATTTACTATTCCCTTTATATTCGTCGAGAAGCCAGACGGGACCTTGATACTGAAAAGTACTTCAAAAAAGATTTCCTTCTCTTCTTTGGTAAGAGCGTTGCTGGCAAGCCTTTGAAACGACCCTCGATGCTTGCCGTCTCGTCCTTTATGATGTTGCTGGACCTCCCATGCTACCGGGGTATCTTTTGACTTCCCATACAAGCCCAGGAAGCCTAGAATATTCACGCAAAGATTCTTTGTCAGGTGCATCACGTTGATTGCAGAGCGGACCTCATGCACTTTCCAATAGGGTAGCTCCCAAAATATAGATTTGTTCTTCCACATGGGTGCATGTCCGTCGGCGTCTTTCGGAATAGGTTGTCCTCCAGGACCCTTTCCAAAGATTACATCTAAATCCTTGACCATACTAAATACATCAGCACCAGTACGGGGGACATGCTTCGTCCGGGTTTCTGCCTTAGCATTGAAATGCTTGCCTTTCTTCCTTAAGGGATGACTGGGCGGAAGTAAACAACGATTGTACGGGTACACATTCTTCCTACATTTATCTAGATATATACTTTCAATCTCATCTAAACAGTGTGTGCATGCATTGTATCCTTTGTTCATCTATCCTGAAATTTTACTAAGAGCAGGCCAATTGTCAACACCCAGATTTTTAATCCCAGATGTCTGTTATGCCATACATCGCAATCCCATGATTACCATTTTTGCGAGACATAATAGATTGGATATTGCAGTAAATCATCCATTACAAACCATAATAAGGTCTTACACAAATAAAGGATCTCATGATCCAGTCTTAATACAACAAACAACGGAATAAATAATAAGCGTAGCAGTGGGGTCCATCTTCATGGTCACAGGCAATGCTGATGATGGGAGATGATCCTAGTTATCATAGCCGTCATGTTGTCCTTCATCTTGGTAGTCCTCTTCATAGTCTGGCCATGAGAATAGCCAGGGACAAAGCCATGAGTACTCTTTAAGTACTCGCAAACTATCACTAACAAGTAAGGTAGTTCTAGTAGGAATGCTAACTCTAAGTTTGTTTGCAAGGTTAAGTTTGAAACCTAAGCTGAGTTCAGAAGTAAAGAAGGATAAAATAAAGTTCTAGAATCACTTAAGTTGGGAAGCTAGTTTCATAGTCACAACCCTGTTGTGGTCAAGTCAAGATTCATCATTCAATTCATAAGTCATTTTGAAAAAGCTGACGACGAAACAGTATGGCCACTCCAACTGTCCATAACCGCGGACGCGGCTATTCGACTAGTTTGACACTCAGCAGAGGTGGTACACTTTCACCACAAGATTCGATACATCTGTTAGGGATAACCCTAAATCATCATACTTAGTATGCAGATAATATAACATAACCTTTGAATTACACATCCTAGTATAAGCACCTCTCCTATGAGCTTGGCCTCCCAGCCATGGCCATTTGCCATCCTGGGCACTGCATAGGTGGACAACATTGAGAGGTAACCTCAGCTTAGACCTCTCCCACGAGGGAACAAATACTAATGCATATAAACTTCAGGCTAAGCCTTACCCAATTCAGGTATTGTGGTTGTACGGTAAATTTGGAATGGTATCGCATCCGAGCCCAACCAT
Source organism: Avena eriantha (assembly GCA_910589775.1). Classification (NCBI taxonomy): domain Eukaryota; kingdom Viridiplantae; phylum Streptophyta; class Magnoliopsida; order Poales; family Poaceae; genus Avena; species Avena eriantha. The sequence continues at coordinate 324,576,288 of OU342745.1, read as the reverse complement.
CAGTTTTTATGAAAGGGCTAAGGCTCATGCCTCAACATTTTCATCATCATAAACCATTTGTGTTTCCCAACACATGTCAAAACATCTCAATAGAATGACTCATCATTCCAAGGTTTTCATAATCATTTTCACCAAGTATTCCCATCTAAAGTGATCAAGTTTTGGTTTAGCTCTAAACTACTAAGATAAGAATGTTCATTAAGGTAGGATACTAAGCTTCAATCTCAAGCCATAGAATGACATCTAAACTTAACTAACTAGGCCAAGTTTTATACTTTTTATGCTACCTATAAACAAGGTAATGAACTTTGGTAAAGTAAAAGAAGGTGAAGCTTGTAAATAGGACTTGGGATGGTATAAGTCAAAATGTATAACCAAAGCATGCCTAAAGCATTTGCTCAAGTTAAGGGGGCAAGTGTTAACTTGCTTAATTCTAGCTTGCCTTCGGTAGTGCAGTGGTTGAAATTCTCTTCCTCCTCCTCTTGGTAGAAATCCTCCTTCTCGTAAGCTTGGTCGGTACTACCGTCTATAAATACATACGAGATACACAATCACCAAACAATACTTAACTAGTATATTAAGTACTCTAAGGCACTCATTGGATGATCTAGCATCATCACAAACATTACAAGGTTTAATGAACTAGTTTCATTCTTTTTATTTGAGAAAAGTAATTTCTACTCATTGAAAATAATTAAGATTTAATATTCTCCAATTAAAATATGGGATCATGTGGACACATGTCATCACCACATATTCTAATGCATGGGAATGTGATTTAAAGGTTGGATCACATATTAATAAGTTTAAGTTTAATATTTAATGATTTAAAGTGACTAGAAATGCCTATATAGCATTATTTTGGTACTAGTCCAAAGTCACTACATGCAAACCTTAATATTATTACAGATTTAGATAGGTATGGTTAAATGTGATTTTTGAGAGTTTGAATCAACCCAAAATTTATTATGGTTGATTTTATAAAAATGTTTGAATGTGAAAAAGCTTCTATCTTGTTATTTTAGCTAGGAGAGATCTATAACTCTAAATGATTTAAATCCAATGGGCTTGGATAGATATTTAAAGTACCTTTCCAAAAAATTGGAATCACTCAATTTGGATTTGTAGAACTCTTTGACTTGATTTTCAAACTAAGGGACAAAACTAGGTTTCAGCTAAAATAGAAAAATCTAAATTTGAATCTGCGGGCTTAGGCGGGAACACTAACGGGCCAGCCCAGATTCACTATGCGGTGCTGAGGACTGCTGACAGTGGGGTCCCGCCTGTTAGTGGCTCATTAAACATGAAGCGGTACGAGGCATTGTGGACCGTAGGATTAGAGCTAGCATCTACGGCTCACGTTCATCGTCGACGATGAACACGTCGCCGGCGAGACGGAAACCTAGCGACGCGGCGCGGGTGCAATGGGGGCATACCAGGGGCGGACTCAGGCGAGGTCGTGGCAGCTCCAGGGGTGGACGAAATCGACGGGGGCGTTTCCTCCTCTGCTGCGGCTATCTCGGGCGAAATTCCGGCGACTGGCTACTCGAGCGGCTCCGGCTAGAGGTAGGGAAGGATCAGTGTAGAGATGGGAGTGTGGGAGTGAGGAATTTGTGTTGGGGAGGCTCCCTTAGATAGGTGCGGTGAGGCGGCAGAGAGGTGTGGGCGGAGCTCGTCAGTGACGATGGCACAGCGAGCTATCAGTGCGGGCGAGATAGGCGGACGGTAGGCGTTTCCCTGGCGGTCAGCTAGGGCTTAATGGAGGTGCTAGGGTAGTGGATTGCGGTCGAGAGCGTATCGCGCTCTGAGAGACAGAGGCGGTGCTCGACGTGGTTCTCGACGACTGTGGGTCAAGCGGCGGGGTACGGGCGTGTCTGGCGGGGTGAGGTGGTCAAGGCAGAGCGACGCGCGCGGGCTGTGGTTGAGGCGCGGCATGTGGCACTCTGTATAACCAAAATGTATAACCAAAGCATGTGGCACTCTGGCGGGGACGACGCTCTGGCGTGCGCTGGCGCGACGCAGATACTTGGTGCAGGGCTTGTCCTCGGTGGTCCAGTGCGTGGCAGTGGTCGTGGGGTGGACAGGGGTCGGCGGTGAGGTCACGCCTCCCTTCCTGGAGCGGCGAAGAGGGGTTGGTGATCTCATGTGGCTTAGCCAAGGTTGGCCAGCTAGCATGGCGTCGGGGTGGCGTTCCACTGCTGCTAGGGACTAGGGGATGGGCTGGTTATGACCTGGTTGGGTCCAGGGGAGACCAAGAGGGTTAATGTGGCTCAAATGGATCGACAATTTTTGATAAAAAACAGTAATACTTATGCCAGTTTGATTCTGCTCACCAAGTGTTCGACACAATGGCCGCAAGAATTCAACTTTTTAATTTTGAAATGAAATTTGTTGGAGTTGTTTGTCACATGCTTAAGCATCTCTGGTTGCTTGGGATTTTCAAAGGGAGTTCATTTAGATGGTTTTTGAAAAAGTCTGATCTAGATACATACATTTGGTTCAATTTTCAAATGTCATTTAAATTTATAGTTTGAATTTTTTGGAAGATCACAAAGTGGGCCTTGGCACATCTCTACTTGTACTAGCAAGGGGCGCAAAGATCCACAATTGTTTCTGTTTGAAATTGAGTCCTAGGAACACCCAAAGTGTCCTAGTTGATTAAAATGGCAAAAGTGACCATTTCTATTATTTAATTCTTTTTGATTTCTTTTTCTTTGGTTTTTGCTTGGGAATGATCTAGATGATGTGGAATTCACCTTAGAGTCATTTTACAACCATTAGAACAAACAATCATGGCAATTCAAATCAACTCCTATTTAATGCAACACACATATGCATGCTTAAATATTTAAATGGGAAAAAGTTTGTGTTAACCCTAATTTGGATGATTTGTATCTTAATAACCTTGGATTAAAGATTTGGGATGTTACAAACCTTCCCCCTTAAACAAGATCTCGTCTCGAGATTTAAGAAATAAAACTAGGAACTAAAGAGATCTGAAAACTCTGTCCTAATGTAATCTTCTCGCTCCCAAGTGGCTTCTTCTTCGGTATGGTTGCTCCATTGGATCTTGAGAAACTTGATACTCCGGGTTCTGGTAGTTCTGTAAGCTTCTTCCGAGATACGTATGGGTACTTCTCGATACGTCAGATCCTTGTTGATATCAGCGGCTTGGTGATTGATGTTCTTGAAAACTTCGGTCTTCTCCGGTACTTCTAGGCATTTGCGAAGTAACGAGATATGGAACACATTGTGGATGGCTGACATCTCCTCGGGAAGTTCCAATTGATACGATACTTGTCCTCGATGGTTCAGAAACTTGAATGGTCCAATGTATCGGGGGCTAACTTTCCTTTTAGACTAAAACGTTGGGTTCCCTTTAATGGCGACACTTTGAGATACACCAAATCTCCGACATTGAAAGTCAGGTCTCTCCTTCTCTTGTCAGCATAACTCTTCTATCTAGATTGGCCTGTCTTGAGGTGCTCACAAACTTTATGAACCTTGTCTTCGGCTTCTCGTAGGATGTCGGGTCCAAAAATCTGACTCTCTCCTACTTGCGACCAATTCAAAGGGGCACGACACTTTCTTCTATATAAGAACTCAAATGGGGCCATTTGCAAACTGGCTTGATAACTCTTGTTGTATGAGAATTCTGCGAAGGCAGACAGTCTTCCCATTTTGATCCGTACTCCAACACACAAGCTCTCAACATATCCTCTAGGATTTGGTTGACTCTTTCAGTCTGTCCATCGGTCCGTGGGTGATAAGTTGTACTGAAATTCAACTTGGTTCCCAATCCTTCTTGGACTTTCTGCCAAAATCTCGAGGTAAATTGGGTACCTCAATCTGATACTATGGTCTTGGGGGTTCCATGCAGACTAACAATTCTGGCAATGTACAACTCTGCTAGCTTCGAACTCTGGTAGGTTGTCTTGACGGGTCTAAAATGAGCTACCTTGGACAGTCTATCAACAATGGCCCAAATTGATTCATTTCCCCTACTAGAAGTAGGCAAACCGGTGATAAAGTCCATTCCGACAGAATCCCATTTCCATTCCGGAATCTGCAATGGTTGCAACAATCCCGAGGGTCTCTGATGTTCTGCTTTGACTCTCTGACAGATATCACACTTGGCGATGTAGCTTCCGATTTCTCTCTTCATCTTGTGCCACAAAAATTGCTCCTTCAGATCCTGATACATCTTTGTTCCTCCTGGGTGGATAGAATAAAGAGTATCATGAGCTTCTTGCATGATAACTTGTTTCAGCTCCAAATCTGCTGGCACACAGATACGTCCTTTGTACCACAAATCTCGTTCTTCGTCTTCGGTGAATCCAGGTACCTTTCCTGTACCAATACAACGTTTGATTCCGTCGATACTTGCATTTCCCTTCTGGGCTTCCTTGATTTGACTGATCAACGTGGGTGGAAGTTCAATGCTAGCTAAGAATTCCTTGCTAACTAGCTCAGTTCTAAACTACTCCAACTCCTCATACAAACTTGATTGCTTCTCCTTGATCATGGTGTTTAACCTACATGGTAATCTGCTAAAAGCATCCGCTACCACATTGGCTTTGCCGGCGTGATAGTGAATGGCAAGGTCATAATCCTTGATTAACTCTATCCATCTCCTTTTCCTCATATTCAGCTCCTTCTGGGTGAAAATATACTTCAAGCTCTTATGATCTGAATAAATTTCACAGCGATTACCCATAAGGTAATGAAGCCATGGCTTCAATGCTAGAACTACATCTGCTAGTTCTAGATCATGGGTAGGATAGTTCTGCTCATGCTGCTTCAGTTGTCTTGACAAATATGCTATGACTTCGCCTTCTTCCATCAACACACATCCGAGACCAATATTGGATGCATCACAATATACATCAAATGGCTTCTTGATATCTGGCATGATCAATACTGGGGCTGAAATCAATCTCTTCTCGAGCTCTTGGAAACTAGCTTCACATTTGTCGGTCTATTCAAACTTCTTGCACTTCTTCAACAATTGGGTCATGGGTCTTGCGATGCTTGAAAATCCTTCAACGAAGTTGTGGTAATATCCCGCTAATCTGAGAAATGCACGGAATTAGGTTTGATTGGTTGGGGCTTCCCATTCTTCGACATCTTTGATCTTGGCGGGATCAACAGCGACTCCTCTGGCAGTACAATATGTCCTAGGAATCCTACTTCTTTCAGCCAAAACTCACATTTTCTAAACTTGGCATATAACCGATACTCTCTAAGGGTTTCGAGGATGATTCTCATATGTTGCTCATGCTCTTCTTATGACTTGGAGTAGATAAAAATATCATCGATAAACACAACGACAAACTTATCTAGAAAATTCATAAAGATCTTATTCATGATATTCATGAAATAAGCGGGGGCATTGGTTAATCCAAAAGACATGACCGTATACTCATATAATCCATATCTGGTGGTAAAGGTGGTCTTTGGAATATCCGTTACATGAATCTTAAGTTGGTGATAACCAGTCGTAAGATTGATCTTAGAGAACACTCTGGCACCAGTCAATCGATCAAATAGATCCTCTATCTTGGGCAATGGGTACTTGTTCTTGATGGTGACGTCATTCAGCTTCATGTAATCTATGCACAAACGGTTGCCTCCATCCTTCTTGTCAATGAATAACTGTTGGAGATATGCCCAAGAGGCAATAATAAACGTGGTTATTATTATATATTTGTGTTTATGATGAATGTTTACATCCCATGCTATAATTGTATTATTAGGAAACACCAATACATGTGTGTTTTGTAAACATAAAAGAGTCCCTAGTAAGCCTCTTGTTGAACTAGCTTGTTGATTAATTGATGATCATGGTTTCCTGATCATGGACATTGGATGTGATTAATAACAAGGTTATATCATTAGGAGAATGATGTGATGGACACACACCCATAGTAAGCGTAGCATAAGATCAAGTCATTAAGTTCGTATTGCTATAAGCTTTTAAATGCATAGTAACCTAATCCTTCGACCATGAGGTTGTGTTAATCACCATCACCGGATGGGTACTTTGATGACATCACACACCGCTTCGTAACTGGGTGGTTATAAATTTGTCATTGGGTATTCTGAAAGTATGTGTTGAAGCGCATGGACCAAGATTGGGATTTGTCCATCCATATGACGGATACATATGCTCTGGGCCCTCTCGGTGTAATGTCATCTAGTTAGCTTGCAAGTATGTGACTGGGTCATAAGGGATGACATAACATGGAACGAGTAAAGAGTACTTATCAGTAACGAGGTAGAACTAGGTATGGAGATACCGACGATCAAACCTCGGATAAGTATGGTATCGCGAGACAAAGGGAATTGGTTTCGTATGTAAATGGTTCTATCGATCACGAAGTCATCGTTGAGTATGTGGGAGCCATTATGGATCTCCAGATCCCGCTGATGGTTATTGATCGGAGAGGTGTCTCCATCATGTCTGCATATTCACGAACCGTAGGGTGACACACTTAAGGTTCGAAGTTGTTTTAAGTAGATATGGAATGTGCGTTGGAGACCGAATGTTGTTCGGAGTCTCGGATTGGATCCAGGACATCACGAGGAGATCCGGAATTGTCCGGAGAATAAGATTCATATATTGGGGATCATTTTCTGAGTTAGGAAATGTTCCGGAGTATTTGTATGAGGATTCTAGAAGGTTTCGGAATGTTCCGGAAGGTTCTGGAAGATTTCTTGGAGTTTGCTTGAAAACCAAGAAAGGGATCAAGGAGTCCTTGTGGGGCAAGACAAGGAGTCGTGGGGGAGGAGGACTCATCCCCCCTCCCCAATCAGCCGGCCAAGGAGGGAGGGGAGTCCTACTAGGACTCCCCCTCCCATGGCGCCCTCCCTCCTTTAAATAGAGGGGTGGAGGCGCCGCCCCCCTAGACCCTCCACCACTCCAAACCCTAGCCGCCTCTCTCCTCCTCCTCTCTTCTGCTCAGGCTTAGGCGAAGCCCTGCAGAATTCTCTACTCCACCACCACCACGCCGTCGTGCTGCTGGGGTTCCGTGGAGAAGATCTACTACCTCCGCTGCTCGCTGGAACAGGGAGAGGAAGGTCTGCTTCGACTCCGCACGTGTGACCAACTGCGGAAGCGCTGCCTAAACGTGGCGCCGGAAGGATCGTCCACATGATCTTGAGATCGGCAAGTGATCGACAACATCAACCACGAGATCCAATCTCGTAACGCTTTCGGATCTACAAGGGTTAGTACAGATCTATCTCGTTGCACATGTCTAATAGATTAGATCTTGGCTTTTATCTAGATTAGATCTGGGTTTTGTTCGTTCTTGCGGTAGAATTTTTTTGTTTTCCATGCTACGAACCCATCAGTGGTATCAGAGCCGTGTCTACGCGTAGATCTGTTGCACGAGTAGAACACAATGATGTTGTGGGCGTTGGTGCTCGTGCCGTCTTTTGCTTTGTGTACTTTGCATCTTGCGGCATGGTGGGATGAAGCGGCTCGGGCTAACCTTACATGTCATCGCACATGAGACTTGCTCCACGCTTGACGTGTAACTTGCTTTGCACAAGTGGCTTTGCGGGTGTTTGTCTCTCCCACCATAGTATAGATCCAATTTACACTTTGCACTTGATAGCACTTGTATCAACGTTGTGGTTTAGTTTTGTAGGTAAGATCCGTTCTTGTTCGAAAGCCCATAACCACGTAAAACATGCAAAGAAAATTAGAGGCGTCTAACTTGTTTTTGCAGGGGTTTTGTGATGTGATATGGCCATCATGTGATTGTGATTATATTTGATGTATGCAATGATCCTTGTTGTAATATGGCAACCGGCAGGAGCCTAATGGTTGTCTTTAATTCTGTTAAGACCTGCGTGTCTATTCATCTTGTAATAGCTTTATTCCAAGTAGTTGTAATAGTTGCTAGTGATGATGGACAACCATGAAGCGGCGCCACTGACCTTGACGCAATGCTGGTGATGATGGAGATCATGTTCGTGCTTTGGAGATGGAGATCAAAGGCGCAAGAAGAAAGGGCCATATCATATCACACTAATTATGAATTGCCTGTGATGTTAATCCTTTATGCATCTTGTATTGCTTAGATCGCGACGGTAGCATTATAAGATGATCCCTCTCACTAAATATCAAGTAATAAAGTGTTCACCCTTAGTTGGCACCGTTTCTAAGACTCGTCTTTTCGAAGCATCTTGTGATGATCGGATGTGATAGATTCTACGTGTGCATACAACGGGTGCAAGCCAGATTTGCACATGCGGAAACTAAGGTTATCTTGACGAGCCTAGCATGTACAGACATGGTCTCGGAACGCGGAATACCGAAAGGTAGAGCATGAGTCATATAAATGATATGATAAACATGAAGATTATTCGCCGATGAAACTACATCTTCTCTCGTGAAGATCGGACTTGGTGTAGTGTACTTGGTTCGTGTAATCACTAAGACAATGTGAGGGATGTTGTTTTGAGTGGGAGTTCACCTAGTTAATTTAAGAATTAAATTTGAACTCAATTTATCATAAACTTAGTCTAAACTACTTACAAATTTGTTATAGATTATGGCGACCCCCTCCATCAATTTCAATGCGTTCCTAGAGAAAGAAAAGCTTAAGAACAATGGAAGCAATTTCACGGACTGGTTCCGTGGACTGAAGATCGTCCTCAGGGCTGGTCAGTTGACCTATGTGCTCGAAGCACCGCTAGGTGACCCACCTGCAGAAGATGCCACCGATGACGTAAAGAATGTTTACGCCACTTGGAAAAATCATTACTCCACATTTCAGTGTGCCATCCTATACGGTCTAGAAGCGGAGCTCCAGAAGCGTTTTGAGCACCACGACCCGTTCGAGATCATTAAGGAGCTCAGGCTAATTTTTGAGACTCGTGCAGCCATGGAGAGCTATGAGGCCTCCGAAAAGTTCTTTAACTGTAAGATATAAGAGGGAAGCTCCGTTAGCGAGCACGTGCTCACCATGTCTAGGTACGCAAACAAGCTCCAAGAGTTGGGGATATCGATTCCTAATGAGTTAGGGATTCACCGTCTCCTCCAATCACTGCCACCGAGTTATAAGAACTTTGTGATGAACTACAATATGCACTGCATGAACAAGACGTTGCCTGAACTATCGTCCATGCTAAAAACTGCTGAAGTGGAGATCAAGAAGGAGCACCAAGTGTTGATGGTCAATAAGACCACCAATTTCAAGAGACAGGGCAAGCCTAAGAACAAGAGCAACTTCAAGAAGGACGGCAAGAAAGCTGCCGCACCTGCTAAGAAGCCCAAGGCTGGTCCTAAGCCTGAAACTGAGTGCTTCTACTGCAATGGTGCTGGTCACTGGAAGCGTAACTTCCCCAAGTACCTGGCGGATCTGAAGAATGGCAACATCAAGAAGAAAGGTATATTTGATATATATGTTATTGATGTGTATCTTACTAGTAATCGTAGTAGTTCCTGGGTATTTGATACTGGTTCGGTTGCTCATATTTGTAACTCAAAACAGGAGCTGCAGAATAAGCGAAGACTGGCAAGAGACGAGGTGACGATGCGCGTTGGAAATGGCTCCAAGGTTGATGTGATCGCCGTTGGCACGCTCCCTCTACATCTACCTTCGGGATTAGTTTTAAATTTGAATAATTGTTATTTGGTGCCTGCGTTAAGCATGAACATTATATCTGGATCTTGTTTATTGCGAGACGGTTGCTCTTTTAAGTCCGAGAATAAAGGTTGTTCGATTTATATGAGTAATATCTTTTATGGTAATGCACCTGAGATGAATGGTTTATTCTTACTGAATCTCGATAGTAGTGATACATATGTTCACAACATAGATGCTAAACGAACAAAATTGAATGATAATTCTACATGCATGTGGCATTGTCGTCTTGGTCACATTGGAGTGAAGCGTATGAAGAAACTCCATTCTGATGGACTTCTTGAATCACTTGAAAGATGCGAAGCATGTCTAATGGGAAAAATGACTAAGACTCCATTCTCTGGAATAATGGAGCGAGCTACAGACTTATTGGAAATAATACATACCGATGTGTGCGGTCCAATGAGTGTAGAATCGCGTGGTGGATATCGTTATGTTCTCACTTTCACGGATGACTTAATTAGATATGGGTATGTCTACTTTATGAAACATAAGTCCGAAACTTTCGAGAAGTTTAAGGAATTTCAAAGTGAAGTGGAAAATCATCGTAACAAGAAGATTAAGTTTCTGCGTTCTGACCACGGAGGTGAATATCTAAGTTATGAGTTTGGCATGCATCTAAAGAAATGTTGAATACTTTCGCAGTTGACACCGCCGGGAACACCACAGCGTAATGGTGTGTCCGAATGTCATAATCGAACTCTCTTAGATATGGTTCGGTCTATGATGTCTCTTACAGATTTACCGCTATTGTTTTGGGGCTATGCATTAGAGACAGCCGCATTCACTTTAAATAGGGCACCATCTAAATCCGTTGAAACGACACCGTACGAATTGTGGTTTGCTAAGAAACCTAAGTTGTCGTTCCTTAAAGTTTGGGGTTGCGAAGCATATGTAAAGAAGTTACAACCTGATAATCTTGAACCTAAAGCGGAGAAATGCGTCTTCATAGGATACCCTAAAGAAACAATTGGGTATACCTTCTATCATAGATCCGAAGGCAAAGTTTTCGTTGCCAAGAATGGATCCTTTCTTGAGAAGGAGTTTCTCTCAAAGGAAGTGAGTGGAAGGAAAGTAGAACTCGATGAGGTTATTGAACCTTCTCTCGGATTTGAGAGTATCGCAGCATCGGAAGATGTTTTTGTGCCGCCTGCACCAATTGGAGAGGAAGCTAATGATGATGATCATGAAACTTCAAACGAAGTTACTGCTGAACCTTGCAGATCAACGAGGGTTCGTACCACTCCTGATTGGTATGACTCTGCCTTGAACGTCATGTTGGTGGACAACGCTGATGACCCTGCGACGTATGAAGAAGCTATGGTGAGCCCAGATTCCGACAAATGGCTAGAAGCCATGAAATCCGAAATGGGATCCATGTACGAAAACCAAGTGTGGACTTTGGTGGACTTACCGGATGGCCGTAAGGCTGTCGAGAACAAACGGATTTTCAAGAGAAAAACAGATGCTGATGGTAATGTTACTGTCTATAAAGCTCGACTTGTCGTGAAAGGGTTCTGACAAATTCAAGGAGTTGACTATGATGAGACATTCTCACCAGTAGTGAAGCTAAAGTCTGTGAGGATTTTGTTAGCAATTGCTGCACATTTCGATTATGAGATTTGGCAGATGGATGTCAAAATGGCGTTCCTTAATGGTGACATTGAGGAAGAGTTGTATATGGTACAACCCAAGGGTTTTGTCGATCCTAAAGATGCTGACAAGGTATGCAAACTTCAGCGCTCCATTTATGGACTGAAGCAAGCATCCCGGAGTTGGAATCAACGTTTTGATAAAGTAATCAAAACTTTGGATTTATACAAACTTATGGAGAAGCTTGTATTTACAAGAAAGTGAGTGGGAGCTCTGTAGCATTCCTAGTACTATATGTAGATGACATATTGTTGATTGGGAATGATATAGAACTTCTTAATAGTGTCAAAGCCTATTTGAATAATAGTTTTTAATGAAGGATCTTGGCGAAGCGGCATATATTCTAGGCATCAAGATTTATAGAGATAGATCAAGACGCGTAATAGCGCTTTCACAAAGTACATACTTAGACAAAGTTCTAAAGAAGTTTAGAATGGAAGAGAGCAAGAAAGGGTTCGTGCCCATGTTGTCAGGTAAGACCTTGAGTAAGACTCAAAGTCCAGCTACGGCAGAAGATAGAGTGAAAATGAATAATATTCCCTATGCCTCGGCCATAGGTTCTATCATGTATGTCATGCTGTGTACAAGACCGGATATAGCACATGCTGTTAGTTTGACTAGAAGATATCAAAGTGATCCTGGAATGGAACACTGGACAGCGGTCAAGAATATCCTGAAGTACCTAAAGAGGACTAAGGATATGGTTCTTTCTTATGGAGGTGATGAACATCTTGTTGTAAACGGTTACACCGATGCTAGTTGGAACACCGATCCGGATGACTCGAAGTCACAGTCGGGATACGTATTTATTTTGAATGGTGCTGCAGTGAGCTGGAGGAGTGCCAAGCAAAGCGTTGTGGCGAAATCTTCAACTGAATCGGAATACATAGCTGCTTCAGAGGCTGCACAAGAAGCCATATGGATGAAGGAATTCATTACTGAACTTGGCGTGGTTCCCAGTGCGTTGGACCCGATGACCATCTACTGTGACAACACAGGTGCCATAGCTAATGCACAGGAGCCAAGGTCACATAGCAAGCTGAAGCACATCAAGCTACGTTTCCACGCTATTCGCGAGTATGTCCGAGATGGTGACATAAAGATTTGCAAAGTACACACTGATTTGAATGTGGTAGATCCGTTGACTAAACCTCTCCCTAGGGCAAAGCATGACCAGCACCAGAACGCCATGGGTGTTAGGTATATTACTATGTAATCTAGATTATTGACTCTAGTGCAAGTGGGAGACTGTTAGAGATATGCCCAAGAGGCAATAATAAAAGTGGTTATTATTATATCTTTGTGTTTATGATGAATGTTTACATCCCATGCTATAATTGTATTATTAGGAAACACTAATACATGTGTGTTTTGTAAACATAAAAGAGTCCCTAGTAAGCCTCTTGTTGAACTAGCTTGTTGATTAATTGATGATCATGGTTTCCTGATCATGGACATTGGATGTGATTAATAACAAGGTTATATCATTAGGAGAATGATGTGATGGACACACACCCATAGTAAGCGTAGCATAAGATCAAGTCATTAAGTTCGTATTGCTATAAGCTTTTAAATGCATAGTAACCTAATCCTTCGACCATGAGGTTGTGTTAATCACCATCACCGGATGGGTACTTTGATGACATCAAACACCGCTTCGTAACTGGGTGGTTATAAAGGTGTCATTGGGTGTAATGTCATCTAGTTAGCTTGCAAGCATGTGACTGGGTCACAAGGGATGACATAACATGGAACGAGTAAAGAGTACTTATCAGTAACGAGGTAGAACTAGGTATGGAGATACCGACGATCAAACCTTGGTTAAGTATAGTATCTCGAGACAAAGGGAATTGGTTTCGTATGTAAATGGTTCTATCGATCACGAAGTCATCGTTGAGTATGTGGGAGCCATTATGGATCTCTAGATCCCGCTGATGGTTATTGATCGGAGAGGTGTCTCCATCATGTCTGCATATTCACGAACCGTAGGGTGACACACTTAAGGTTCGAAGTTGTTTTAAGTAGATATGGAATGTGCGTTGGAGACCGAATGTTGTTCGGAGTCTCGGATTGGATCCAGGACATCACGAGGAGATCCGGAATTGTCCGGAGAATAAGATTCATATATTGGGGATCATTTTCTGAGTTAGGAAATGTTCCGGAGTATTTGTATGAGGATTCTAGAAGGTTTCGGAATGTTCCGGAAGGTTCTGGAAGATTTCTTGGAGTTTGCTTGAAAACCAAGAAAGGGATCAAGGAGTCCTTGTGGGGCAAGACAAGGAGTCGTGGGGGAGGAGGACTCCTCCCCCCTCCCCAATCAGCCGGCCAAGGAGGGAGGGGAGTCCTACTAGGACTCCCCCTCCCATGGCGCCCTCCCTCCTTTAAATAGAGGGGTGGAGGCGCCGCCCCCTAGACCCTCCACCACTCCAAACCCTAGCCGCCTCTCTCCTCCTCCTCTCTTCTGCTCAGGCTTAGGCGAAGCCCTGCAGAATTCTCTACTCCACCACCACCACGCCGTCGTGCTGCTGGGGTTCCGTGGAGAAGATCTACTACCTCCGCTGCTCGCTGGAACAGGGAGAGGAAGGTCTGCTTCGACTCCGCACGTGTGACCAACTGCGGAAGTGCTGCCTAAACGCGGCGCCGGAAGGATCGTCCACATGATCTTGAGATCGGCAAGTGATCGACAACATCAACCACGAGATCCAATCTCGTAACGCTTTCGGATCTACAAGGGTTAGTACAGATCTATCTCGTTGCACATGTCTAATAGATTAGATCTTGGCTTTTATCTAGATTAGATCTGGGTTTTGTTCGTTCTTGCGGTAGAATTTTTTTGTTTTCCATGCTACGAACCCATCAGTGGTATCAGAGCCGTGTCTACGCGTAGATCTGTTGCACGAGTAGAACACAATGATGTTGTGGGCGTTGGTGCTCGTGCCGTCTTTTGCTTTGTGTACTTTGCATCTTGCGGCATGGTGGGATGAAGCGGCTCGGGCTAACCTTACATGTCATCGCACATGAGACTTGCTCCACGCTTGACGTGTAACTTGCTTTGCACAAGTGGCTTTGCGGGTGTTTGTCTCTCCCACCATAGTATAGATCCAATTTACACTTTGCACTTGATAGCACTTGTATCAACGTTGTGGTTTAGTTTTGTAGGTAAGATCCGTTCTTGTTCGAAAGCCCATAACCACGTAAAACATGCAAAGAAAATTAGAGGCGTCTAACTTGTTTTTGCAGGGGTTTTGTGATGTGATATGGCCATCATGTGATTGTGATTATATTTGATGTATGCAATGATCCTTGTTGTAATATGGCAACCGGCAGGAGCCTAATGGTTGTCTTTAATTCTGTTAAGACCTGCGTGTCTATTCATCTTGTAATAGCTTTATTCCAAGTAGTTGTAATAGTTGCTAGTGATGATGGACAACCATGAAGCGGCGCCACTGACCTTGACGCAATGCTGGTGATGATGGAGATCATGTTCGTGCTTTGGAGATGGAGATCAAAGGCGCAAGAAGAAAGGGCCATATCATATCACACTAATTATGAATTGCCTGTGATGTTAATCCTTTATGCATCTTGTATTGCTTAGATCGCGACGGTAGCATTATAAGATGATCCCTCTCACTAAATATCAAGTAATAAAGTGTTCACCCTTAGTTGGCACCGTTTCTAAGACTCGTCTTTTCGAAGCATCTTGTGATGATCGGATGTGATAGATTCTACGTGTGCATACAACGGGTGCAAGCCAGATTTGCACATGCGGAAACTAAGGTTATCTTGACGAGCCTAGCATGTACAGACATGGTCTCGGAACGCGGAATACCGAAAGGTAGAGCATGAGTCATATAAATGATATGATAAACATGAAGATTATTCGCCGATGAAACTACATCTTCTCTCGTGAAGATCGGACTTGGTGTAGTGTACTTGGTTCGTGTAATCACTAAGACAATGTGAGGGATGTTGTTTTGAGTGGGAGTTCACCTAGTTAATTTAAGAATTAAATTTGAACTCAATTTATCATAAACTTAGTCTAAACTACTTACAAATTTGTTATAGATTATGGCGACCCCCTCCATCAATTTCAATGCGTTCCTAGAGAAAGAAAAGCTTAAGAACAATGGAAGCAATTTCACGGACTGGTTCCGTGGACTGAAGATCGTCCTCAGGGCTGGTCAGTTGACCTATGTGCTCGAAGCACCGCTAGGTGACCCACCTGCAGAAGATGCCACCGATGACGTAAAGAATGTTTACGCCACTTGGAAAAATCATTACTCCACATTTCAGTGTGCCATCCTATACGGTCTAGAAGCGGAGCTCCAGAAGCGTTTTGAGCACCACGACCCGTTCGAGATCATTAAGGAGCTCAGGCTAATTTTTGAGACTCGTGCAGCCATGGAGAGCTATGAGGCCTCCGAAAAGTTCTTTAACTGTAAGATATAAGAGGGAAGCTCCGTTAGCGAGCACGTGCTCACCATGTCTAGGTACGCAAACAAGCTCCAAGAGTTGGGGATATCGATTCCTAATGAGTTAGGGATTCACCGTCTCCTCCAATCACTGCCACCGAGTTATAAGAACTTTGTGATGAACTAAAATATGCACTGCATGAACAAGACGTTGCCTGAACTATCGTCCATGCTAAAAACTGCTGAAGTGGAGATCAAGAAGGAGCACCAAGTGTTGATGGTCAATAAGACCACCAATTTCAAGAGACAGGGCAAGCCTAAGAACAAGAGCAACTTCAAGAAGGACGGCAAGAAAGCTGCCGCACCTGCTAAGAAGCCCAAGGCTGGTCCTAAGCCTGAAACTGAGTGCTTCTACTGCAATGGTGCTGGTCACTGGAAGCGTAACTTCCCCAAGTACCTAGCGGATCTGAAGAATGGCAACATCAAGAAGAAAGGTATATTTGATATATATGTTATTGATGTGTATCTTACTAGTAATCGTAGTAGTTCCTGGGTATTTGATACTGGTTCGGTTGCTCATATTTGTAACTCAAAACAGGAGCTGCAGAATAAGCGAAGACTGGCAAGAGACGAGGTGACGATGCGCGTTGGAAATGGCTCCAAGGTTGATGTGATCGCCGTTGGCACGCTCCCTCTACATCTACCTTCGGGATTAGTTTTAAATTTGAATAATTGTTATTTGGTGCCTGCGTTAAGCATGAACATTATATCTGGATCTTGTTTATTGCGAGACGGTTGCTCTTTTAAGTCCGAGAATAAAGGTTGTTCGATTTATATGAGTAATATCTTTTATGGTAATGCACCTGAGATGAATGGTTTATTCTTACTGAATCTCGATAGTAGTGATACATATGTTCACAACATAGATGCTAAACGAACAAAATTGAATGATAATTCTACATGCATGTGGCATTGTCGTCTTGGTCACATTGGAGTGAAGCGTATGAAGAAACTCCATTCTGATGGACTTCTTGAATCACTTGATTTTGAATCACTTGAAAGATGCGAAGCATGTCTAATGGGAAAAATGACTAAGACTCCATTCTCTGGAATAATGGAGCGAGCTACAGACTTATTGGAAATAATACATACCGATGTGTGCGGTCCAATGAGTGTAGAATCGCGTGGTGGATATCGTTATGTTCTCACTTTCACGGATGACTTAATTAGATATGGGTATGTCTACTTTATGAAACATAAGTCCGAAACTTTCGAGAAGTTTAAGGAATTTCAAAGTGAAGTGGAAAATCATCGTAACAAGAAGATTAAGTTTCTGCGTTCTGACCACGGAGGTGAATATCTAAGTTATGAGTTTGGCATGCATCTAAAGAAATGTTGAATACTTTCGCAGTTGACACCGCCGGGAACACCACAGCGTAATGGTGTGTCCGAATGTCATAATCGAACTCTCTTAGATATGGTTCGGTCTATGATGTCTCTTACAGATTTACCGCTATTGTTTTGGGGCTATGCATTAGAGACAGCCGCATTCACTTTAAATAGGGCACCATCTAAATCCGTTGAAACGACACCGTACGAATTGTGGTTTGGTAAGAAACCTAAGTTGTCGTTCCTTAAAGTTTGGGGTTGCGAAGCATATGTAAAGAAGTTACAACCTGATAATCTTGAACCTAAAGCGGAGAAATGCGTCTTCATAGGATACCCTAAAGAAACAATTGGGTATACCTTCTATCATAGATCCGAAGGCAAAGTTTTCGTTGCCAAGAATGGATCCTTTCTTGAGAAGGAGTTTCTCTCAAAGGAAGTGAGTGGAAGGAAAGTAGAACTCGATGAGGTTATTGAACCTTCTCTCGGATTTGAGAGTATCGCAGCATCGGAAGATGTTTTTGTGCCGCCTGCACCAATTGGAGAGGAAGCTAATGATGATGATCATGAAACTTCAAACGAAGTTACTGCTGAACCTTGCAGATCAACGAGGGTTCGTACCACTCCTGATTGGTATGACTCTGCCTTGAACGTCATGTTGGTGGACAACGCTGATGACCCTGCGACGTATGAAGAAGCTATGGTGAGCCCAGATTCCGACAAATGGCTAGAAGCCATGAAATCCGAAATGGGATCCATGTACGAAAACCAAGTGTGGACTTTGGTGGACTTACCGGATGGCCGTAAGGCTGTCGAGAACAAACGGATTTTCAAGAGAAAAACAGATGCTGATGGTAATGTTACTGTCTATAAAGCTCGACTTGTCGTGAAAGGGTTCTGACAAATTCAAGGAGTTGACTATGATGAGACATTCTCACCAGTAGTGAAGCTAAAGTCTGTGAGGATTTTGTTAGCAATTGCTGCACATTTCGATTATGAGATTTGGCAGATGGATGTCAAAATGGCGTTCCTTAATGGTGACATTGAGGAAGAGTTGTATATGGTACAACCCAAGGGTTTTGTCGATCCTAAAGATGCTGACAAGGTATGCAAACTTCAGCGCTCCATTTATGGACTGAAGCAAGCATCCCGGAGTTGGAATCAACGTTTTGATAAAGTAATCAAAACTTTGGATTTATACAAACTTATGGAGAAGCTTGTATTTACAAGAAAGTGAGTGGGAGCTCTGTAGCATTCCTAGTACTATATGTAGATGACATATTGTTGATTGGGAATGATATAGAACTTCTTAATAGTGTCAAAGCCTATTTGAATAATAGTTTTTAATGAAGGATCTTGGCGAAGCGGCATATATTCTAGGCATCAAGATTTATAGAGATAGATCAAGACGCGTAATAGCGCTTTCACAAAGTACATACTTAGACAAAGTTCTAAAGAAGTTTAGAATGGAAGAGAGCAAGAAAGGGTTCGTGCCCATGTTGTCAGGTAAGACCTTGAGTAAGACTCAAAGTCCAGCTACGGCAGAAGATAGAGTGAAAATGAATAATATTCCCTATGCCTCGGCCATAGGTTCTATCATGTATGTCATGCTGTGTACAAGACCGGATATAGCACATGCTGTTAGTTTGACTAGAAGATATCAAAGTGATCCTGGAATGGAACACTGGACAGCGGTCAAGAATATCCTGAAGTACCTAAAGAGGACTAAGGATATGGTTCTTTCTTATGGAGGTGATGAACATCTTGTTGTAAACGGTTACACCGATGCTAGTTGGAACACCGATCCGGATGACTCGAAGTCACAGTCGGGATACGTATTTATTTTGAATGGTGCTGCAGTGAGCTGGAGGAGTGCCAAGCAAAGCGTTGTGGCGAAATCTTCAACTGAATCGGAATACATAGCTGCTTCAGAGGCTGCACAAGAAGCCATATGGATGAAGGAATTCATTACTGAACTTGGCGTGGTTCCCAGTGCGTTGGACCCGATGACCATCTACTGTGACAACACAGGTGCCATAGCTAATGCACAGGAGCCAAGGTCACATAGCAAGCTGAAGCACATCAAGCTACGTTTCCACGCTATTCGCGAGTATGTCCGAGATGGTGACATAAAGATTTGCAAAGTACACACTGATTTGAATGTGGTAGATCCGTTGACTAAACCTCTCCCTAGGGCAAAGCATGACCAGCACCAGAACGCCATGGGTGTTAGGTATATTACTATGTAATCTAGATTATTGACTCTAGTGCAAGTGGGAGACTGTTAGAGATATGCCCAAGAGGCAATAATAAAAGTGGTTATTATTATATCTTTGTGTTTATGATGAATGTTTACATCCCATGCTATAATTGTATTATTAGGAAACACTAATACATGTGTGTTTTGTAAACATAAAAGAGTCCCTAGTAAGCCTCTTGTTGAACTAGCTTGTTGATTAATTGATGATCATGGTTTCCTGATCATGGACATTGGATGTGATTAATAACAAGGTTATATCATTAGGAGAATGATGTGATGGACACACACCCATAGTAAGCGTAGCATAAGATCAAGTCATTAAGTTCGTATTGCTATAAGCTTTTAAATGCATAGTAACCTAATCCTTCGACCATGAGGTTGTGTTAATCACCATCACCGGATGGGTACTTTGATGACATCAAACACCGCTTCGTAACTGGGTGGTTATAAAGGTGTCATTGGGTGTAATGTCATCTAGTTAGCTTGCAAGCATGTGACTGGGTCACAAGGGATGACATAACATGGAACGAGTAAAGAGTACTTATCAGTAACGAGGTAGAACTAGGTATGGAGATACCGACGATCAAACCTTGGTTAAGTATAGTATCTCGAGACAAAGGGAATTGGTTTCGTATGTAAATGGTTCTATCGATCACGAAGTCATCGTTGAGTATGTGGGAGCCATTATGGATCTCTAGATCCCGCTGATGGTTATTGATCGGAGAGGTGTCTCCATCATGTCTGCATATTCACGAACCGTAGGGTGACACACTTAAGGTTCGAAGTTGTTTTAAGTAGATATGGAATGTGCGTTGGAGACCGAATGTTGTTCGGAGTCTCGGATTGGATCCAGGACATCACGAGGAGATCCGGAATTGTCCGGAGAATAAGATTCATATATTGGGGATCATTTTCTGAGTTAGGAAATGTTCCGGAGTATTTGTATGAGGATTCTAGAAGGTTTCGGAATGTTCTGGAAGGTTTTGGAAGATTTCTTGGAGTTTGCTTGAAAACCAAGAAAGGGATCAAGGAGTCCTTGTGGGGCAAGACAAGGAGTCGTGGGGGAGGAGGACTCCTCCCCCCTCCCCAATCTGCCGGCCAAGGAGGGAGGGGAGTCCTACTAGGACTCCCCCTCCCATGGCGCCCTCCCTCCTTTAAATAGAGGGGTGGAGGCGCCGCCCCCTGGCCCCCTCCACCACTCCAAACCCTAGCCGCCTCTCTCCTCCTCCTCTCTTCTGCTCAGGCTTAGGCAAAGTCCTGCAGAATTCTCTACTCCACCACCACCACCACGCCGTCGTGCTGCTGGGATTCCGTGGAGAAGATCTACTACCTCCGCTGCTCGCTGGAACGGGGAGAGGAAGGTCTGCTTCGACTCCGCACGTGTGACCGACTGCGGAAGCGCTGCCTGAACGCGGTGCCGGAAGGATCGTCCACACGATCTTGAGATCGGCAAGTGATCGACTACATCAACCATGAGATCCAATCTCGTAACGCTTTCGGATCTACAAGGGTTAGTACAGATCTATCTCGTTGCACATATCTAATAGATTAGATCTTGGCTTTTATCTAGATTAGATCTGGGTTTTGTTCGTTCTTGCGGTAGAATTTTTTTGTTTTCCATGCTACGAACCCATCAATAACACGGGCGATCTCCATGGCGATGCGCTTGGTTGAATCAAGCCTGTTGCCAACATAGCATCCAACTGCTTCTTCAATTCCACTAACTCTGATTGGTTCATGCTATAGGGTCTCTAAGCTATGGGTCCGGTTCCGGGGATTAGTTCAATAATGAACTCAGTATCCCTATCCGAGGGCATACCGGGCAATTCATCTGGGAATATGTCAGGGTATTCATAGACTACTCTGACTTGGTCAATGGTGGGTAGGGCTAGACTCTTGTTGCACTTGAATTGACAGGATAAGGGTTTAGATACATGCTCTATTGTTACTCCCGAGCTACTGGTCATGGTGATGGCTTTCTTGGCACAGTCAATCAATCCTTTATGCTTCGACATCCAATCCATTCCTAGTACTACTTCCAAACCTTTGGTTCGAAGTACTATTAGATTGGCATAAAAATCTATCCCATGAATTCTAATAGGTACAACTTTGCAAATTTTTCTAGCTTTGGTGGTTGAACCAGGTAATTGAACTATCATAACATGCTTCAAGTTGGTTGGGTGAATCTTACTAGTGCATGCAAATTCTTCTGTAACAAACAAGTGTGATGCTCCAGAATCAAACAACACTCTTGCTAAAACTGAGTTCACAGAAAACATACCCAGCACAACATCTGGCGCTTCCTGGGCTTCTTCGGCGTTCATGTGGAAGAGACGGCCATTGCGGTTGTGAGGGTTCCTTGGGGCGAATCTTCTTCCCGGCTGAACACGATGCTACTGTTGAGCTGGGGCATTCACATTGGCAGTGGCGGCAATCTTCTTGGGACACTCATTGGAGTAGTGACCCTTCACTTCACACTTAAAACAAGTAATCTGAGACTTGTCTTTGGCTGCAACAGGCACATCATTGCTTCCAGTCTTTGGGGCAGTATTGTTGTTGTTGTTGTTGGACTTGGGCAGCGCACGGTTGAAGTTGTTGGAGTTTTCGGGGTTGTTGTTGTTGTGATTTCCACCGGACTTCATATTACCTCCGCTATGGTTGGGGTATCTTGGACGGTTCATCGGGGGTCGATTGTTCCTTGGGGCATACCCTGTAGACAGGTTGGGCGATACTTCTAAATATGGTTGGATCCACTCTGGTGCATCATTCTACGCTAGCGGTTGTCATTGGCTTGATTGATCTTTCCTTCCATCTAGATGGCAGAGTTGACTAGCTCTTCAAGATCATCAAAACGGATGTTGACGAGTACAGTATGCATCTCATCATGCAGGCCGTTCAGGAATCTCTCCTTCTTCTTGACCTCTGTGTTGATCTCATCAAGTGCATACCTAGCGAGGGACAAGAATCTGTCATGGTACTCCACTACATTCATTCTGCCCTGCTTTAGCTCTCTGAATTCATCTCTCATGCGGGTGACTAATCCCTGCAGCACATGGGTGCGGCTGAACTTGGTCTTGAAATCCTCCCACGTCATCACTTGACCGTGGTTCATTGTGCGGGTGTTGTTCCACCATACTCTTGCATCTCCTGCCAGGTAGTGGGTGGCAAACAGTTGCTCATTGGGGTCAACTCTGGCGACTTCTAGGTTATTCTCCATGGTTTGTAACCAGTCATCTGCATCTAGTGGGTTCTCCGAATGGCTGAAGATAGGGGGATTGGTATTCTGGAAGTTTTTATGCTTGGATCCCGGATGATCCTGATTTCCATGGCCTTGATGTTGTGGGCCATCTAGGCAATCTGCTGTAGAGTAGCTAGGTTGGCTTGGCTCTCTGCCCTACTAGCTTCGCGGTCGGCAACTAGCATCTGCATAATTTGCAGCATCGGGTCCTGCGATGAGCTGCTCCCTCCGGGGTTTCCACGAGTCATCTGAAGACTGAGATAGATAAAGGGGTAAGAGGGAAAGTTCTAAGGTTCATGCTTTTGTTTTCAAAGCTATAACTTTGAGTTTGACTCAGATTTTGCAACTAACTTCTTTTCCTTCATTCAAGCAAAGCACACGATACAAACACACACACACACACCACAACATCAAAGGAAAATATATGGTTTTAAGAACCATTCTGTGAGCTACGATACAATGGGACCGATACTTTTCATTCCTACGATAGTGCTATAGTGCATCTACTCATCATCGACGAAGTTGGAGTCATCATCGTCGGTGTAGAAGTCCATGGCATCATCCTCCAGGTAGTCATCATCATTGCTAAGGTACGAGTGAATATCTCCATGGATGTCTTCACCTTCCTCTTATTTTCTTTTGCTGCAAGTTGAACTTCTTGCTCCTTGATGGTCTTCTCGAGTTCAGCCACCTTCTTGCGAAGACGGTCGATGGTGCGATCCTTCTTTGCACGTTGACGACGAAGTGATTGACGATCCTTGACTAGCAGTGAGAAAGTCTGGGCCTTCTGAGCGGCAATGGCGAGGTTGTGGTTAGCGTTCTCTCGAGCATTGTCCAGTTCCTTCTGTCTGTCATACAGCAGGAAGTCGAGGTTCTCCACTTAACGCTTCAACTCCGGGTGACTTGGCATCTCTAGAGGCATTCCCATAGAATCACGCCTTGCATAGTGAGCAAAGCGGGTTTCTTGGATTAAGTTGACATTCTTCACGCAAAGACGAGCGAGAGCTTCATGTATTGCCCTGGCTAATCCATCTAGCCAGTTGTTCTCTCTCACGAAGAACTGAATCCTCCTGGACGTGGGTGCCTCTATCTTGCCTCGAAGATCAGCAGTTACTAGCCATTGTAAATCTCCTCCTGGGGGTCCATTGAGTTGAGCTCCAAGGAATTCCGGATGCGGACGCTCCAAGTACTCAGATAGTGCATCAAGATCCCTCTCGAAAATCAGTTGGCCTTCGTTGCCTAACTAGTAGAATATGTTGTACTAAGCTTCCATCTATAAGAATTTAGGATGAGAAAGTTAGTGAAGTGATCAAGTGTGTCAAATTTTATGTAGGAATGTAAGAATTTGGAGGAAAATGTATTTTTTGAGAGAAAGAATCCCAAGGATAAGAGAGGAAATAAGTTTTCATAAATACTCACTTTGGTTTTGAAACTAAGTTTTTGTTCGGACATCCATTCTAACTAGGGTCTCCTATGGTCAGGATGGCTCTGATACCAACTTGTCAACACCCGGATTTTTAATCCTAGAAGCCTGTTATGTCATACATCGCAATCCCAGGATTACCATTTTTGCGAGACATAACAAATTGGATATCACAGTACATCATCCATTACAAATCATAATAAGGTCTTACATGAATAAAGGATCTCATGATCCAGTCTTAATACAACAAACAGCGGAATAAATAATAAGCGTAGCGGTGGGGTCCATCTTCATGGTCACAGGCAATGCTGAAGATGGGAGATGATCCTAGTTATCATAGCCATCTTGCTGTCCTTCATCTTGGTAGTCATCTTCATAGTCTGGCCATGAGAATAGCCAAGGACAAAGCCATGAGTACTCTTTAAGTACTCGCAAACTATCACTAACAAGTATGGTAGTTCTAGTAGGAATGCTAACTCTAAGTTTGTTTGCAAGGTTAAGTTTGAAACCTAAGATGAGTTCAGAAGTAAAGAAGGATAAAATAAAGTTCTAGAATTACTTAAGTTGGGAAGCTAGTTTCATAGTCACAACCCTATTGTGGTCAAGTCAAGATTCATCATTCATTTCATAAGTCATTTTGAAAACAGCTGACGATGGAACAGTACGACCACTCCAACTGTCCATAACCGCGGACGCGGCTATTCGAATAGTTTGACACTCAGCAGAGGTGGTACACTTTCACCACAATATTCGATACATCTGTCAGGGATAACCCTGAATCATCATACTTAGTATGCAGATAATCAAACATAACCTTTCAATTACACACCCTAGTATAAGCACCTCTCCTATGAGCTTGGCCTCCCAGCCATGGCCATTTGCCATCCTGGGCACTACATAGGTGGACAACATTGAGAGTTAGCCTCAGCTCAGACCTCTCCCGTGAGGGAACTAATACTAATGCATATAAACTTCTAGCTAAGCCTTACCCAATTCAGGTATTATGGTTGTACGGTAAATTTGGAATGGTATCGCATCCGAACCCAACCATCAGTTTTTATAAAAGGGCTAAGGCTCATGCCTCAACATTTTCATCATCATAAACCATTTGTGTTTCCCAACACATGTCAAAACATCTCAATAGAATGACTCATCATTCCAAGGTTTTCATAATCATTTTCACCAAGTATTCCCATCTAAAGTGATCAGATTTTGGTTTAGCTCTAAACAACTAAGCTAAGAGTGTTCACTAAGCTAGGATACTAAGCTTCAATCTCATGCCATAGAATGGCATCTAAACTTAACTAACTAGGCCAAGTTTTATACTTTTTATGCTACCTATAAACAAGGTAACGAACTTTGGTAAAGTAAAAGAAGGTTAAGCTTGTAAATAAGACTTGGGATGGTATAAGTCAAAATGTATAACCAGAGCATGCCTAAAGCATTTTCTCAAGTTAAGGGGGCAAGTATTAACTTGCTTAATTCTAGCTTGCCTTGGGTAATGTAGTGGTTGAAATTCTCTTCCTCCTCCTCTTGGTAGAATTCCTCATCCTCGTAAGCTTAGTCAGTACTACAGTCTATAAATACATACGAGATACACAATCACCAAACAATACTTAACTAGTCTATTTAGTACTCTAAGGCACTCATTGGATGATCTAGCATCATCACAAACATTACAAGGTTTAATGAACTAGTTTCATTCTTTTTATTTGAGAAAAGTAATTTCTACTCATTGAAAATAATTAAGATTTAATATTCTCCAATTAAAATATGGGATCATGTGGACACATGTCATCACCACATATTCTAATGCATGGGAATGTGATTAAAGGTTGGATCACATATTAATAAGTTTAAGTTTAATATTTAATGATTTAAAGTGACTAGAAATGCCTATATAGCATTATTTTGGTACTAGTGCAAAGTCACTTCATGCAAACCTTAATATTATTACATATTTAGATAGGTATGGTTAAATGTGATTTTTGAGAGTTGGAATCAAATCAAAAGCTATTATGGTTGATTTTATAAAAGAATTCGAATGTGAAAAAGCTTCTGTCTTGTTATTTTAGCTAGGAGAGATCTATAACTCTAAATGATTTAAATCCAACGGTCTTGGATAGAGATTTAAAGTACCTTTTCCAACAAAATTGGAATCACTCAATTTGGATTTGTAGAACTCTCTGAATTGATTTTAAAACTAAGGGATAGAACTAGGTTTTAGCTAAAAGAGAAAAATCTAAATTTGAATCTGTGGGCTTAGGTGGGAACACTAACGGGCTGGCCCAGATTCACTCCGTGGCGCTGAGGACTGCTGACAGGGGGGTCCCGCCTGTCAGTGGATCATTAAACACGAAGCGGTACAGGGCATTGTGGACCGTAGGATTAGAGGTAGCATCTACGGCTCACGTTCATCGTCGACAACAAACACGTCGCCGGCGAGACGGAAACCTAGCGACGTGGCGGGGGTGCAGTGGGGGCCTACTAGGGCTCCAGCAAGCTTGGCGATGGGGGTGTTTGAACATGGAGACGACGGCGGACTCAGGCGAGGTCGCGGCAGCTCCGGGGGTGGACGAAATTGACAGGGGCATCTCCTCCTCTGCTGCGGCTATCTTCGGCAAAATTCTGGCGGCTGGCTGCTCGAGCGGCTCTGGCTAGAGGTGGGGAAGGATCAGTGGAGAGAGGGGAGTGTGAGAGTGTGAAGAATTTGTGCTGGGGAGGCTCCCTTATATAGGCGCGGCGAGGCGGCATAGCTCGTCGGTGATGACGGCACAGCGGGTTATCGGCGTCGGCAAGGTAGGAGGACGATGGGCGGTTCCCTGGCGGTCAGCTAGGGCTTAATGGCGGTGCTAGGGGCGGTGGATTGCGGTCGGGAGCATATCGCGCTCTGAGAGACAGAAGCGGTGCTTGACGTGGTTTCTGGCGACTGTGGGTCGAGCGACGGGGTACGGGCCTGTCTGGCAGGGTGAGTTGGTCAAGGCGGAGTAGCGCGCGTGGGCTGTGGTCGAGGTGCGGCGTGTGGCGCTCTGGCAGGGACGGTGCTCTGGCATGCGCTGGCGCGACGCAGAGACTTGGTGCAGGGCTTGTCCTCGGTGGTCCAGGGCGTGGACAGGGGACGGCGGTGAGGTCACGCCTCCCTTCCTAGAGTGGCGGAGAGGGGCTGGTGGTCTCTTGTGGCTTGGGCAAGGTTGGCCGACAAGCATGGCATCGGGGTGGCGTTCCACTGCTGCTAGGGTCTAGGGGATGGGCTGGTTATGACCTGGTTGGGTCTGGGGGAGACCAAGAGGGTTAATGTGGCTCAAATGGCTCGACAATTTTTGATCAAAAACAGTAATAGTTAGGCCAGTTTCATTCTGCTCACCAAGTGTTCGACACAATGGCCGGAAGAATTCAACTTTTGAATTTTGAAATGAAATTTGGTGGAGTTGTTTGTCACATGCTTAAGCATCTTTGGTTGCTTGGGATTTTCAAAGGGAGTTCATTTAGATGGTTTTTGAAAAAGTGTGATCTAAATACATACACTTGGTTCAATTTTCAAGTGCCATTTAAATTTAGAATTTGAATGTTTTTGGAAGATCACAAAGTGGGCCTTGGCACATCTCTACTTATAGTAGCATGGGGGTGCAAAGATCCACAATTGTTTCTGTTTGAAATTGAGTACTAGGAACACCCAAAGTGTCCTAGTTGATTAAAATGGCAAAAGTGACCATTTCTATTATTTAATTCTTTTTAATTTCTTTTTCTTTGGTTTTGGCTTGGGAATGATCTATATGATGTGGAATTCACCTTAGAGTCATTTTACAACCATTAGAACAAACAATCATGGCAATTCAAATCTACTCCTATTTAATGCAAGACACATATGCATGCTTAAATATTTAAATGGGAAAAAGTTTTTGTTAACCCTAATTTGGATGATTTGGACCTTAATAACCTTGGATTAAAGATTTGGGATGTTACACCAATCATTGATGGTTACGAACATCAACGCTTATAGGTCAAATTCATGTTGTTTGTGCTCGTCCCACACACGTACACCTGGTTTGGCCCACAAATGTAAAAGTTCATCAAATAATGGCCTTAGGTACACATCAATGTCGTTGGCGGGTTGCTTCGGGCCTTGGATAAGCACAGGCATCGTAATGAACTTCCGCTTCATGCACAACAAATGAGGAAGGTTGTAGATACATAGAGTCACGGGCCAGGTGCTGTGACTGCAGTTCTGTTCCCCAAAAGGATTCATGCCATCGGTATTAGACCAAACCATAAGTTCCTTGCGTCACCAGCAAAGTCCGGGAAGTCTCTCTCGATTTTTCTCCACTGACGACCATCAGCAGGGTGCCTCAACATCCCGTCTTTCTTACGGTCTTCCATGTACCATCGCAACAACTTGACATGCTCTTTATTTCTGAACAAACGTTTCAATCATGGTATTATAGGAGCATACTACATCACCTTGGCAGGAACCCTCTTCCTGGGTGCCTCGCCCTCAACATCACCAGGGTCATCTTTTCTGATCTTATACCGCAATGCAGTGCATACCGGACATTTATCCATATTCTCGTACTTCTCACCGCGGTAGAGGATGTAGTCATTAGGGTATGCATGTATCTTCTGCACGTCTAATCCTAGAGGGTAGACAAGCTACTTTGCTTCGTACGTACTAGTGGACAATTCGTTATTTCTTGAAAGCAACTTCTTCATTATTACCACCAACTTTTCAAATCCCGAGTCAGTCACACCGGTCTCTGCCTTAAACTTCAATAATTCTAGTGTGCTACCCAGCTTCTTCTGGCCATCTTCACAAGTTGGGTACAACAATTTTTTGTGGTCCTGTAATATCTGCTCGAACTGCAACCTCTCCTTTTCTATGTTACAGTCTCGCTTTACATCAGAAATGACCCGACCATGATCATCAGCGGGCTTATCTGATTCCCGTTCTTCACCCCCTTCTTATTCATTGTCTTCCATTGCGGTATCAGCGTATTCAGGGAACATAGATCAGTTGTTGTCATCATCGTTCTCTTCTTCATCGCTGTTTTCCATCATAACCCCTCTTTCTCCGTGCTTGGTCCAAACATTGTAGCCGGACATGAAACCGGACCAAAGCAGGACAACACATAAAACCATCCCGCCGCTTGTTTGCCTTGGCCACAAGGTGAAAGGAATGCACGCCTTCTCTGTAAGCGTCAGAGCGTCGGTCACCGTACATCTATGGATGGCTCATCTGCATCATACAACCATATATATATGAAACGATGCTCAAATTAGTACCACGCGGTCTAAACGAGAAAATAGTTGATAACCTTTTAGGAGACTTCGAAATAAAGAGGAGAAACCTTAAGTGTGGCTCAGGCACCTCATATCATGTTTGTCTTGTGTGAACTCAAGTGGCATCGCTTTTACATGAATTTCGCCGAGCACCTCTAGTGCTTAAAAAAAACTAACTCAAACTTTGCCACACCTTCCCCATAAAAAATAGAGGAGAGGTGTGCCATATATATATAGGCCAGCCCATTGGTCCCGGTTTGAGATACAAACCGAGACTAATGGGTGTGCCAGCACCGGATCCTTTAGTCCCGGTTTGTATCTCAAACCGGGAACAAAGGTCTATTACAGGCCAGGAAAAAGTATTTCGAGGGATTTTAGCAGTCCGATTCGGCCCATTAGTCTCAGCTCCAGCCACGGCCAGAACTAATGGCACGAACCAAAGGCACTTTTTCTACTAGTGATCTATGGTTACTTGTTCAGCTTTGTAACATGTACGTATAGAAACTCAATGATCCAAACTTTAGGAGTCAGGATCACAAGTTGCGAATTCCAAAATCTGACTAGTATAGTAAATTGTCATTTCCCTTAATTACTTCCTCGTGAGCATTGATTTGTGTAGTGGGGGATTTTATGCACTTCGTATAGCCGAGGGGCCGGTAGAGAATGCCTCATCGGTGAACTGATTCAATGAAACATCTACTACGCTTGATTGGTTAGCATTTCTGAGAAGACATCACATTGTCCACCAAAACAGGTTATTCCGTCATCGAAACATGGATGGAGATCACTATAGTGAGCTATTAGAAGAGACAAAATTGGGTATTTGCCGACATGATTTTATAATTTTATGATATTCACCTGACATGGTCTCCAGTTTCAACTCGAAAAATTTATCCTACTTGGACAAGCATATATCGAATGTATGAGTTCTAAGAAACATTCAAATCCGCACGAAGCGCTACCTGAAGGAGAACTGATGCGCTCGACTTTCGACGTAGAGCTCGTTGGGAACCCCAAGAGGAAGGTACGATGAGCACAACAGTAAGTTTTCCCTCAGTTATGAAACCAAGGTTTAATCGAACCAGTAGGAGCAAGGAAACACCCCAAAGGTGTTGCTAGCTGAGCTTTGGCAGGGTGCACTACCGGTGCTAGTAGCAACGTGGAGACCTGCACAACACAACCACAGAACTTTATCCCCAACTTGCGATGAGGTTGTCAATCTCACCGTGTTTTGCGGAAAACAAAGGATTAAACGTATCGAATGGAAAGAAGTAAAAGTTTGCAGAAAGTTAACACAAAGAAGTAAACTGTTGTAGATTGTATGTAAAGAAAAAGAACCGGGACCATAGTTCACTAGAGGTGGCTCTCCTTAGATAGATAACATGCTGGGTGAACAAATTATAGCGGGGCAATTGACAAACACCGAGAAAGCAATACATGCATATACTAATCATCTTGACTCCTCTAAGACTTGATTGGGCATTACAACATAATACATAGACCGCCATCCAACTACATCTATGACTAATAATCCACCTTCAGGTTATCATCCGAACCCCCTCCAGTATTAAGTTGCAAGCAATAGATTATTGCTTTATGAACTACGTGTAAAGTAAACAATACGATTTTCTATGAACAAAGGATTGTTGTTTCCTCCCTAGTAGCAACAACACATCTAGTACCTTAGAGATTTCTGTCACTTCCCTAGATTACCAGAGGCATAAACCCACTATCGAGCATAAATACTAACTCTTGGAGTTGCTAGCATCTACTTGGCCAAGATAGCTACTAACAACGGAAAGCATGCAAGATCTTAAATAACAAAGACATGATAGAATCAATAATCAATCTGAAATAGCATCTCAATATCCATCAGATCCCCGCAAACACAACATGTATGAATTACAAATAGATGATCTTGATCATGAATGGAGCTCACAAGATCTAAACATGAAATCACAAAGGAGGAGAAACCAGCCATCTAGCTACTACATGGATCCGTAGTCCAAGGATGAACTACTCACGCATCACACCGGAGGCTTGCATGGTGATGAAAAAGGCCTCCAGGGTGAATTCCCCTCTCCGGCAGGGTGCCGAGAAGAGCTTCAGATCCCTCCCGATCTAGGGATGGAGATGACGACGGCTACAGACTCTTTCGTGGATTTTTGATCGGGTACTTAGGGTTTACGTCCCAAGGGCATATTATAGTCGGAAGGGGAGGCCGAGGGGGTGCATAGGCTGGCCTCACCACCCCCTGGCGCGGTCCAGGCTGGGCCACGCGGCTAGGTGGTGTGGTGGCCCACTGGTCCCTCTCCGTCTCGTATTCTGCTACTTGATCACTTCCAGAAAAATAGGCACTTTGGCTTTTGTCTCGTCAAATTCCGAGAATATTCATTTTCTGACTTTCCTCGAACCAAAAACAGCAGAAAACAGGCAGCTGGCACTGTGGCTCTTGTTAATAGGTTAGTCAAAGAAATCATATGAAATGTCCTCCAAAGTTGGAACAAAACACAAGAAAGTGGATAAAACCAAGCATGGAACATCAAAAATTATAGATACATTTGCAATGTATCAACATCCCCAAGCTTAAGTCCTGCTCGTCCTCGAGTAGGTAAGTGATAAAAAGAAAGAATAATTTTTGAGGTGACATGCACCATCAAAGACTTGATCAAAGTATTTGCAAAACATTCAAAGCTGGGATCATAGTACTTCAATCATAACATGAAATACGAAGTTCTAGCAATAAACAAAGAAACTATGATGCAACATGAAAAGGCACAAACAAAAGATTCATGAATAACAATGCTTTGCAAGATGTTTGTTTGTTTCACATAAAGAAAACATAGCATAATAGTATTCAGCTTGTCCCTCAATAGAGTAGCAAATATAAATGCATAGGACACCTTCAAAGTTCATAAGAGTGACTAGATACAATAGTTTCAAACAAGCAATAACAAGTTATGCATCAATCAACTAGTCTTGGGACAATGCACATAGAACTAAGAATGGCCACTATGCTCTCGAAGTAGGTGCATAAAGATATAAGGTGGAGACTCAATAGAATGGTGGAAGAAAAGCCTTTTGTAAAAGGAAGTAGGGATTCAAGTCTCATAAAGAGCTTCCAAAAATTATGGTACTTGTAGCTTTCAACTCTCATTGCCCCTATCATAAGCATCTTGAAGTGATTAAGGTTAAAGTGAACAAACTATGGTGTACATGCTTGACGAAGTATAAGTCAGAAATCTCATGTCCCTTGTATACGAGGGCCGCTCCTCGTGCTACTCAAGTTTAGTCACCGTTAAGTTCTTGTCATCGTAAGTACATGTATATCATAGAGAACTGCCAACGGGGTACCCCTCGCCCGATGATACGGAAGAATCCCCATATCAAAATGATAAGGCAAGTAGACAACGAGCATCTCATCATTCTTCTTATTTACCATGGGAATATGGTGCTTTTTTCTCTCTTTCCTCTTTTCATAGTATCTCTTTTTTTTCTTTTCTCTTTTTTTTTCTCAATATAGGACTCTTTTTTTATAAGAAGAATGCTTCATAGACAGCTCATTATGGTTACGCTGCAGGTTTCCACCATGTTAGCATGGATTAGACCAGCGGCTCAGGCGTTTCTCTAACACATATACATAACTCCATGGACTTACAAGCTCCCCTTTCATTTCACACCGACGACATCCATATACAAAAGAGCATGATATCAACTAGGTACAAGTACCAAGTGCAATGTTGAAAGTGTTCCCCATGAAAGCATGGTTCTGCTAATTCCTGACAAGTAAGTGCAAGCACATACAACATAGAAGACACAATGGTTCAAGTTTATTAAAGGCAAGTAAAGTGTGCCATCAAGTTCGTGAGAGATTTAATCACTAGTTTTGTCATAAAAAGTGGAAGGTAAACAAAAGCATGAATATAGCATAAGCTAGTAGGTAGGTATGGTGGACTCTTTGGAATAACTTGGTTTAGGGAGTTGGATGCATGAGTGGAACTCATACTTTGTTGTGGAGGCTAGCAAAAGACTTGAGCGACAAACTAAGAGAGCAATAATGGCCATAATCAGAGCGACAAAACATCATTGATCAAAGCATAAAGTGATACTACAAGTTGAAAACGAAAGGATCATACAGGCTATGGTGACTTGAGATAGTCATAACATGGTGTGAGCATGTGCCAAGTCAACCCAAATAAAGCATCAAAGGAGAATACCACTATACTATGCTTTAATATGCTAAAACAACGCATGATTCATACAAGGCACATTAAGCAATCTCAATTGTTTATAACAAGTCATGCTACAGCAAAGAATACTAAGCATAAATCCAAAACCATATCAAGCATGGCATGACAAAGCATAGGCCACAGTAAAAAACGAGCTCTTTTTACCACATAAGTATGAACTTTTCCTACTCTTTTCCAAACCAAACCGACCTATTTGAAAACCAATGTATGAAAGAGGGGGTCCAACAAATTTATTCAGCAAACTAAGCAAACCAAAGCAAACGAAAAAACAAAAAAAACAAAAAAGAAGACGCTCCAAGAAAAACACAACTGTGCATGAAACAATAAAAATGAAGCGTTTGGAAGAAACCTGGGATTTTTATTGATGAAGAAGGGGATGCCTTGGGCATCCCCAAGCTTTGACGCTTGTACTTCTTGTATATTTCTTGGGGTGAAAC
The DNA here is from genome assembly GCA_910589775.1 of Avena eriantha. Lineage (NCBI taxonomy): Eukaryota > Viridiplantae > Streptophyta > Magnoliopsida > Poales > Poaceae > Avena > Avena eriantha. The sequence goes on along the minus strand of OU342745.1, from coordinate 324,542,296 downwards.
GTGTGGCATCCCCAAGCTTGAGCTTTAGTCCATCCTTCATCTCATTACTCATTCCTTCCATACACCTGAAAATTTTCCTTCATACAAAACTTCACACAATCTCATTAGCAACATTAGTGCACTTAAGATAAATAAGTCTTAAGGTTCAGTTATAACACCAAATAAACTTCCATTAGAACACTAGCTACTGTATCACTTCCCTTTAAAAGCTCAATTCCCCAAAAGAACTCAAGAAGGAACTAACAAGAAGCAAATGCAGAAAATGGCAGAAATCTGTCAAAACAGATCAGCAGGTAAAGACGAATTCTTTGAAGACCTTCTGTTGCTCAAATCAAAAAGTGTTGAACTAACGAAAGTTAGATAACAACCTGGGGCATAAGCAAAAAAAATTACAGCTCAATCCGACATACAGAGCTTGCTCACGAATTTTTACGGTGAAGCACAAAAATCTGTTTCGGTACAACAACTTTTCCAATCGTTACTTCTCTCTCATTAGAGGTTACTCTTGGCACAAAAAGCAAATAAAAAGGATAAGGAGAGGTTATTACAGAGTTAATAACTTCCAAGACTCATCTAAAACTTTTGGGTTATCTCCCAATAAGTATTTTTCTTTAACGCCTTTAAGTTAGGCATAAGAAGCAAGAAAAAGGATCAAGTATTCTCAAATGAAGAAGCATTAAGATCAATACCAGAAATATTTTCAACAAGGCAAGGCATATCATCCAAATAAGTTCTAGAGGATCCTCTCTCAATGCTCTTAGGTTCACTATTCTCATCAAAAGGATTTGCAGGAACAATCCAATCAAGATTCTTTTCTATGGCATCATGTATTGCTACTAGTTTGAAGGGTATTGGTATCTTAGGTTCCTCCCCATTAGGTTCGGTTTTGTTCATCTTTTCTCGTGTACCAAAAACATCTACACATGAGCCTAGCATATTGAAACATTCAAAGACTTTTCTAGCTTCCTTGGCAACATCATAGAACTCCTTAAACAAAGTTTCTAGAATAAAATCCCTCTTTTCAGGGTCTTCGATTTCTTTAAGCTTAATAAACATTACTTGCATTAAGGGGTTGAGGTTAACAAACCTAGTTTCTAACATATGAATTAAAGAGCTGCAACAATCTCATAGTTTGGAGCAAGTTCTGCAAGGGATCTATCCTCAGTATCCTCATGTTTACTAACATGATTAAAGAATTCTTCAATATTATATTTCCCAATTATAGAACCATTACCAATCGAAAGGTCTTTTAGGGTGAATTTGGGGATCAACATGGTGAGCTAAGGAAGGGGTGACAACTAAAGGAGACTTAATTTTTGTGTGTTTTTTAATAAGAAAGCAAACAAGTAAAACTATTTTTTTTTGAGTTTTTGAAGAACAAAACAAGCAAACAAGGCAAAAAAGAAAACTAAGAAAAACAAAAACAACAAAGTAAAGAGATTGGTTATGAGGGACTCCCCTTGTGAAGATGTCCTTGACTCCCCGGCAACGGCGCCAGAAAAGATCTTGATGCGCTCGACTTTTGACGTAGAGCTCGTTGGGAACCCCAAGAGGAAGGTATGATGAGCACAACAGTAAGTTTTCCCTCAGTTATGAAACCAAGGTTTAATCGAACCAGTAGGAGCAAGGAAACACCCCAAATGTGATGCTAGCTAAGCTTTGGCAGGGCGCACTACCGGTGCTAGTAGCAACGTGGAGACCTGCACAACACAACCACAAAACTTTGTCCCCAACTTGCGATGAGGTTGTCAATCTCACCGTGTTTTGCGGAAAACAAAGGATTAAACGTATCGAATGGAAAGAAGTAAGAGTTTGCAGAAAGTTAACACAAAGAAGTAAACTGTTGTAGATTGTATGTAAAGAAAAAGAACTGGGACCATAGTTCACTAGAGGTGGCTCTCCTTAGATAGATAACATGCTGGGTGAACAAATTACAGCGGGGAAATTGACAAACACCGAGAAAGCAATACATGCATATACTAATCATCTTGACTCCTCTGAGACTTGATTGGGCATTACAACATAATACATAGACCGCCATCCAACTACATCTATGACTAATAATCCACCTTCCGGTTATCATCCGAACCCCCTCTAGTATTAAGTTGCAAGCAACAAATTATTGCTTTACGAACTGCGTGTAAAGTAAACAATACGATTGTTCTATGAACAAATGATTGTTGTTTTCTCCCTAGTAGCAATAGCACATCTAGTATCTTAGAGATTTCTGTCACTTCCCCAGATTACCAGAAGCATGAACCCACTATCGAGCATAAATACTAACTCTTGGAGTTGCTAGCATCTACTTGGCCAAGATAGCTAGTAACAACGAAAAGCATGCAAGATCTCAGATAACAAAGACATGATAGAATCAATAATCAATCTGAAATAGCATCTCAATATCCATCAGATCCCCGCAAACACAACATGTATGAATTACAAATAGATGATCTTAATCATGAACGGAGCTCACAAGATCTAAACATGAAAGCACAAAGGAGGAGAAACCAGCCATCTAGCTACTACATAGATCCGTAGTCCAAGGATGAACTACTCACGCATCACACCGGAGGCTTGCATGGTGATGAGGAAGGCCTCCAGGGTGAATTCCCCTGTCCGGCAGGGTGCCGGGAAGAGCTTCAGATCCCTCCCGATCTAGGGATGGAGATGACGGCGGCTACAGACTCTTTTGTGGATTTTTGATCGGGTACTTAGGGTTTATGTCCCGAGGGCATCTTATAGTCGGAAGGGGAGGCCGAGGGGGTGCCAGGGCTGGCCAGGCTAGGCCGCGTGGCCAGGTGGTGTGGTGGCCCCTGGTCCCTCTCCGTCTCATATTCTGGCACTTGATCACTTCCGGAAAAATAGGCACTTTGGTTTTTGTCTCGTCCAATTCCGAGAATATTCATTTTCTGACTTTCCTGGAACCAAAATCAGCTGAAAACAGGCAGCCGACACTATGGCTCTTGTTAATAGGTTAGTCCAAGAAATCATATGAAAAGTACTCCAAAGTTGGAACAAAACACAAGAAAGTGGATAAAACAAAGCATGGAACATCAAAAATTATAGATACATTTGCAATGTATCAAGAACCGATAGCTTAGGCGACAACAAATACCCATCTAGGGTCCCTCCTCGCTAGTGATGTTGTCATTCTGCTCCCCCTCCGGTGGTCTTGGAATCTTGGAGGTGTGATGGGCCACGGTCTCTCGGCGACGAGAGATCCAGTATTTCAGCTTTGGGAGTACAAATTTTAACTAACACAAAACATAAAGTACAAGTGGTAACATAGGTAAAATTAATTTATATATTGTAGGACAATGTGTTAGGAGTTTTTTTTGTTGAAAAAAATGTCTTAAAAGGTGACAGAGATCACAAAAAATAAGAAGAAAAATAGAGTTCTATCAATTCTACCACTTTGATCACACCCAGTCCCATGTGGTTTTGTCAGTCCAATGCGTGGATCATCTTTTCCTTGAATGGAATAATGTAATGATTGAGCCCATAAGGATTTTTATTTTGAATGTATAAGCAATAAAGATCACAAGATCATCACAAAATTTTCTTAATGGTAGAAAAGTTTCTTGAAAAACATGTACAATGGCTACTGACTAATGGGCCGCCTGCAACTTAGGCTGTACTTTTTCGTTTGGAAATAATTATCGTGGATTTTGTTTAGATACACATGTAACTACACACTAAAACATGTCTAAATATATGTGTATCTAGACAAATGTACGACACTTATTTGTTATTGGGGAGAATACTATATATGTTAGAGAAAACATGCTACTAGTGTTGTATATACCCATTGTACAACTATATAAGAGTTCTTTTGCCCAAAAATTTGGGTGTACATCTGTACACCCATGCCCTATATTGGATCCGTCCATGGGCAAGAGGTTTTCAGTTATCTGTTTAGCCTGTTTTTCAATGTAGTTTTGGAAAATTAAGGCGGCGGCTACATTCTAAAGTCAGAATAAGACCCCCCCTCGATCGTCGCTCCGGTGGTGAATCTAGCACCGGCGAATGACGTGTGGAGTCATGTGTCCGGTGGATCTCCCAAAATCCGATTGCTTTTCGTGTTTGTTTGTGTGATTTCATGTTAGTCTCTTCCGATCTATGGGTGTCATCATTGGCGATGGTTTCTGCTCTAGTGCATTGGTAGCTCGACAACTTTATGTCTGCCTGTTATAATAAGCTCTACTACAACAAGCTTTGACCGGCTCGGGTGATGGAGCGGCGAGGACGGTGGCGTGTCTTCTACTCGCGCTAGCGATTGTAGTCGTTGCTATGTGGTCCGAAGAGCTATCTATAAATTTCATTATTTTTAGACCTATTTGTATTACTGTCGATGATTTTTAATAGATCGGTGGATGTCAAACAAAAATCTAAGAAATTGAAAGTTGTCGGTCACTCTATTGTGTCACTTTTAGATGAATCTGGAATTGAATTTCGATTCCCACCATTCACTAGTAAAAAATGGGCCTTTGGTTCGGGCCACTAGTCCCGGCCGTGGCTGGGGCCGGAACTAATGGTCCGAACCAGACGGCCTGAGGACGCCGAAGTTCTTTGTCCTGGCCTGTAAGAAACCATTAGTCCCGGTTTGGGATACAAACCGGGACTAATGGATCTGGGCACGCCCGCGTGGTTCTGGCAGAACCATTAGTCCCGGTTTGTATCTCAAACCGGGACTAATGGTCTAGCCCTATATATAATGCACCCAGCCCTCCACTCTCTCTTGTTTTTTCCTATGTGAGGTGGGTATAACTTTGTGCTATTTTTTTTCTTCATATGCACTAGAGGTGTTCGGTGAAATGCATGTTAGTGCAATGCCACTTGAGTTTACACAAGACAAAACATGATATGAGGTGCCAGAGCCACACTTAAGTTTTCTCATCTTTGTTTTCAGGTGTCCTAAAAGGTTAGCAAGTATTTTCTCGTTTAGACTGCGCGGTAGTAGTTTTATCATCATGATTGCGTCTGATATATATGGTTGTATGATGTGGATGAGTCATCCATGGATGTACGGTGACCGACGCTCTGACGCTTACAGAGAAGGCGTGCATTCTTTTTGCCTTGTGGCCGAGGCGAACAAGCGGCGGGATGGTTTTATGTGTTATCCATGTGTTGAATGTCGGAATGAGCAGGCTCACACTTCCTCAAGAGTCATTCAGAGCCACCTGCTTCGGTCTGGCTTCATATCCGGCTATAATGTTTGGATCAAGCACGAAGAAAGAGGGGTTATGATGGAAGACGATGATGAAGAAGAGAACGATGATGACAACTACCAATCTATGTTCCCTAAATACACTGATACCACAATGGAAGATAATGAAGAAGAACGGGAACCAGATGAGCCCGCTGATGATCTTGGTCGGATCATTTCAGATGCAAAGCGAGACTGTGACACAGAAAAGGAGAGGTTGCAGTTCGATAAGATGTTACAGGACCACAACAAATTGTTGTACCCAACTTGTGAAGATGGCCAGAAGAAGCTGAGTAGCACACTAGAATTGCTGAAGTGGAAGGTAGAGACCGGTGTGACTGATTTGGGATTTGAAAAGTTGCTGGTAATAATGAAGAAGCTGCTTATAGGAAATAACGAATTGTCCTCCAGTATGTACAAAGAAAATAAGGTTGTCTGCCCTCTAGGATTAGACATGCAGAAGATACATGCATGCCCTAATGACTACTTCCTCTACCGCGTTGAGAAGTACGATAATATGGATAAATGCCCGATATGCACTGCATTGCGGTATAAGATCAGAAAAGATGACCCTGGAGATGTTGAGGGCAAGCCACCCAGGAAGAGGATTCCTGCCAAGATGATGTGGTATGCTCCTATAATACCATGATTGAAACGTTTGTTCAGAAAAAAGAGCATTCAAAGTTGTTGCGAAGGCACATGGAAGACCATAAGAAAGAAGGGAAGTTGAGGCACCCTACTGATGGTCGACAGTGGAGAAAAATACAGAGGAACTTCCCGGACTTTGCTGGTGATGCAAGAAACTTATGGTTTGGTCTAATTACCGATGGCATGAATCCTTTTGGAGAGCAGAACTGCAGTCATAGCACCTGGCCCGTGACTCTATGTATCTATAACCTTCCTCCTTGGTTGTGCATGAAGCGGAAGTTCATTATGATGCTTGTGCTCATCCAAGGCCCGAAGCACCCCCGGTAACTACATTGATGTGTACCTAAGGCCATTAGTTGATGAAATTTTACAGTCGTGGGCCAAACCAGGTGTACGTGTGTGGGATGAGCACAAACAGCAGGAATTTGACCTACAAGCATTGATGTTCGTAACCATCAATGATTGGCCTGCTCTTAGAACATTTTAGGACAGACGAACAAAGGATACAATGCATGCACACATTGTTTAGATGAGACTGAAAGTATATATCTGGATAAATGTAGGAAGAATGTGTACCCGTACAATCGTCGTTTTGTTCCACCAAGTCATCCCTTAAGGACGAAAGACAAGCATTTCAATGGCAAGGGAGAAACCTGGACGAAACATGTCCCCCGTACTAGTGCTGATGTATTTGGTATAGTCAAGGATTTGGATGTAATCTTTGGAAAGGGTTGTAGAGACCTGTTCCGAAAGACGCCACGGACACGCACCCATGTGGAAGAATAAATCTATATTTTGGGAGCCACCCTATTGGAAAGTGCACGAGGTCCGCTCTGCAATCGACGTGATGCACATGACGAAGAATCTTTGCGTTAGGGTGGTGGTGCTCGCGGCCCCCTGGAGGTAGGGTTAGGGTGATGGTGCTCGCGGGGCGACCAGACTTAGGGTTAGGGTGGTGGTGCTCACGGGCGACTGGACTTAGGGTTAGGGTTAGGCCGGTGCTCACGGGCCCCTAGACTTAGGGTTAGAGTGGTGGTGCTCATAGGCCGCCCGGACTTAGGGTTAGGGTGGTGGTGCTCACGCCCCCCCAGACTTAGGGTTAGAGTGGCGCTCGCGGGCCCCTGGAGAAGGAGGGAGGAGCTCACCGGGTGGAAGAGGAGGAGGGAGGAGAAGGGGAGGAGTTCTTGTCCCTCCTGTGCTCGCGGGCCCCCAGACTTAGGGTTAGGGTGGTAGGGTGCACTAGAATTTTGCTATTGTTTAGTTTTGTTGTAGCAAATTAGGTGTACATATTATTATTTAGTATTATTTTATATTGTGTGCATTTTTGCAGAAAACTATGGATCCACTGATATGTCCATTTTGCATCACTATTATATGTCTTAATTCACTATTATTCATTGATATATTTCGTATTGAGAGGTGATACTTATGTTATTTCATCTATTTTTGCATGGTTGATGACTTTTGGAGCATGGACCGCTGTAGTCAGGATTCTGATGGAAAAGGTGTTGTTTGGAGGCAAAATTCGCGAAGATCAGAAAATCCGGGAAAATATACGGAAAATCCTATTTTTCCAGAAGACTCAGGATGCCAGAAGATGGGGTGGAAGTGGGCCACAGGGGGCCCACACCACACCATGGCGCGGGCAGGCCCAGGCCACGCCTAGAGGTGGTGTGGCCGCCCTGTCCCACTCCAGCCTCTCCCCTCTGGCGTATATCATCCCCACAAAACCCTAAGACTCGGGGAGCGACCACAGAAAGATTCCGCCGCCTCTGCGGGGCAGAAAAACATCGAGAAAGAAAGATCTCTCCGGCAAACAGATTTCTGTCGGGGTAATTCCTTCCCGAACAGGGGAGATCATCGCCATCAACACCACCATCAAGCTGGACTTCATCGGGATCATCATCATCATCATCACCACCATCACCATCCGCACCCTCATCACCATCTCCATATTGTTGTAACAATTGAGTTGAATCTTGCATAGTTCATAGGGGAAACTTTTCCGGTGTTGATTACTCTTTGTAGATGATGCTATTGAGTGAACCATTGAATTATTGTTTATGTTCAGATTGTTATACATCCTTATTCCATCTCTGATCATGATCCATATGATGTCTTGTGAGTAGTTCGTTTTGTTCTTGAGGACATGGGAGAAGTCTTGTTGTTAGTAGTGGAGTTGCGTTGAGAAAGATTCAATAGATTGTTATTTAAGTTATGGTGTACTTCTTCTAGTGGTGTCATGTGAACGTCGACTACATAACACTTCACCTATGGGCCTAGGGGAATGCATTGTGTATTTGGCTACTAATCGTAGGGGTTTGTTGGGGGGATACCCCCGGGTAGGGTCACGCCGGGTATAAAGGCCGAGTTAGCCGAGGTTCGGCAAGGCCAAAGCGGATGCTGGCCGGGTCACCTCAAGGCAGGCCGAATCACGGGGTAACCCGGATCAGGGGGCGTTCTCCTAACTAAGTCTCATCTGACTTAAGCAGTAAGTCGGAAATGCCTATTTAACTTGTATGCAGGAACAGGTGTGGCCGGATCAACTATGATCCGAGTCACATCTAGCTTCTAGGAGAAGGAAGGAATCTCGCTGGTCAAAAGAAGCCCCGGTACGCACAGCATGAGCGAAGCGGACAAGGGGAGGACCACCGAGGCGTGGCCGACAAGGGTGACGACGCTCATTTCGGCTGACGCAGGCGCCGCAGAGGCTCACGTAGCCTCTGCATGTGTGACGCGGGGGGAAAAGCAACCCGGTCGGTTTACTACTTTGGGAGAAGGCATATTCTCAGGAATATGCCTCCACGTATGCCCTAAGTGGAGACCTAGCCACCCCTATATAAGGAGGGCAAGGGCCTCTGTAGAAGGGGTTCCGCTATTCTGATTTGGTTGAGGGTTTTAGGGGTGAACCGTGTGTGAGAGCAAGAGAGCTTCTTCTTCCTCCTCTCGCCAATACAGCTCTAGGAGCACTTGTAATCTTGGAAGCAAAGCAAATACAAATTTCTGTGTGAGGATTCACCTCATTATCCCTCCCTGGATTCCCCTAGTGTGTATTAGTCCCCACCTTTAGCCTATCCATGGCATCTGCCGTGACACCACCACGACAGTTGGCGCCCACCGTGGGGCTAGCGGCGCTAGCAGGGGTCAAGATCCGGACAGGAAACTTCATCGGCACCGGGCTTGTTCAGCGCTTTGGAGCGCTGGACTTCGTCAGCGACAACGCTGGCTGCTTCGGCACGCGCCCACTTCCGCGCAACGGCCTCTTCGTCAAGCTCAGCGTGCACAAGGTCTACGTTGATGTCGATGTGTCATGTGTTCATCCGCGGCACGTCGTCGAGGCAGGGGAGCCACCCCTTACCGTGGTTCGCGGGGCGCGTATCGCTCGCTCCCCGGACCATGCGGAGGTGATGATGACTGCGCCTGGTGCGGGCGCAAGCAAGGATCCGGCGCCAGATCCGGAGGTAACGCCTAAGGCACCGAGGAAAGCTAGAGGTCCTCCACTAGAGAGGACGGAGAATGTGTTGAGGGAAGCGATGGATAGCTTGGCAAACCCTGTAGTAGCAGCAGTAGATCCGGCTCGGGCACAGGTCAAGCTAGAGGAAACTAGACAAAAAATACTAGAGGGTGCAAAAAAGATTGCCGCGGCTCAGCAGTCGTTGAATATGACGCTGCGTGAGTACGCAAAGCCAAACAAAGTTGATGCTGTAAAAGTGAAGGGGAGAAATCTCATGAGCGAAATGAACAGAGAAGGTGATACTAGAATTGAGGGATCAGACAACTGTTTGTCCGTGGGGCTGCCGAGGTACAGTAACCCGGCAAAGAACCTTAGAGCAGCAGACGCAGCTGCATCCGAGTTAGAGGGTCTAACGGGTGAGGCCCAGCAAAGACAACAAGATAGGGTTAATGAGCTGGTTCGGATCGCGAACAGACAAAATGAGGAACTACTCAGAGCTAACCCAGAGAGGGCTGGGGCCTCCAAGATCGTTCATTCGGCGATCGGTAACCCGGAGAAATCCGTTGGAGCCGCATCATCTCATGGTGGACCAAGGAGAGAAGAGGTAGTAACCTCGGCCAGAAGAAACAAGCAGATCATCCCATATGACCCAACACAGGCAGGGAAAGGAAAAGAAGCACAGAAAAACGATGATCGACGAAGTGTGAGCCGAGGTGAAGCTGGCAGAGGTAACCGCGACCAAGGCAATGCCCGTCAAGGGAACGCTGTCAACGGCAATGCCGGACAGCGAAACTCTGCGGGAGCGGGACAACCGCAGCAGCGGAATATACCAAGGCAAGAGCAAAGTGCCGGCCGAGGTATGCAACAGAGAGGTTCTCCACGAGAGCAAGACCGGTATAACGATGGAGATTTGGAAATGGCAAACGCGGGATACCCAAGGCCAGACTATCATGTGATAAGGTCAAGATTGGGAAGCAGGGATTTCATGCCGGATGATGCCAGGCTGAAACTGGATCGACTGTATAGGTCGGAACAAATCGAATGGCAAGGTCCACCGGGTCTAGCATGTTTCGGGCCCCGGATCATGAAGGTGCCACCGGTACCCAACTTCCAGTTACCAAGGGGCACGAAGACGTATGAGGGCAGTACCAAGCCGGAGGATTGGTTGATAAACTATGCTACGGCTATGAAAATTGCCACAGGCAACTTGAGATGGGCTGTATGATACATACCCTAGATGTTGGAAGGGCCGGCGAGGGTATAGCTGAACAATTTTCCACCTGGAAGCATTAACTACTAGATAGATTTCGAGGAGATGTTCATCAGCAATTTTTCAAGTACGTATCAGAGGCCAAATAGGCCGCAGACCCTAGCTATGTGCAAGCAAAGGCCGAATGAGACGGACCAGGAGTTCTTAACCCGGTGGTGTATGGTGAGAAACTCATGTGAGGGCGTGATAGAATCGCAGGCCATAGCATGGTTTGCGCAAGGATGCAGATATGCAAGCGAACTGTGGCAAAAGTTGCAAAGGAAAATGCCAACCACGTTGGCAGAGATGATCCAGATTGCAGATTCGTATGCTCTGGGTGATCCGACTCAACCTAGGCTAGTGTCGAACGTGTCAAACGATGAGTACTACCAGAGAGATGGAGCCCGGTCATCCCGAAGGAATGACTACAGAGGGAAAAAAGAGGTGACAGACCGGATCATCGATACGGTTCGCAGCAAGTTGCAGCTGTGAATCAGGATCAACCCGAAGCAGGGGGCAGTCAACGTCAGAAAACTAGAGGGCAATGGACTCCGAGAAACGATGGCAAGAAAACTTGGACGCCAGAGCAAAAGAAACAATGGCAAGAAAAGAAGGACCGTCCGAGGTATACTATGAGTCGATGTTGGATCAGCCATGTAAGTTTCACACACCAAATCCGAGCAACCCAGCGGGTCATACAACGAGGCAATGTGAGTGGATGCACAAGATTGAACAAGGTGGTTCGGGGAATGCTCAGGCACCCCGGAATGATCAGCCTCGGCATGAGTTACCCCGGCAGAATTTGCTCTCCGGAGCGAACACGCAATAGCTAATGTTACCTCCCCCTCCGCCGAGGTATGATACCAATGAGAGAAGGGATGCGGTGCATCAGGTGGAAAATCAGCATCAGACGGATCAGAGGTACCCCAGAAATGAGGGGAGGAATGAGTACAAAGAGCATCATCAGAGTTACTGTGTATTCACCACTGAGGAAACAGATAGAAAGAGCTTGCAACACCGACATATGGAGGTGAATGCAGTAATGCCTGCAGTGACGAGGTATATGCCTTGGTCTGACCAAGAAATCATCTGGAGCATAAAGGATCATCCCAAGCTTATGCCAAGTCCCGGTTCGTATGCGTTGGTGCTGGATCCAACATTCATTGGGCCTAGCATTAATGTAAGATTCTCAAAGGTACTGATCGACAATGGCAGTAGCATTAACATCATGTATGCGGACACAATGCGCAAGTTGGGTATCTCGGAGAACATTCTACAGGCCACGAGGACAACTTTCCATGGCATTGTGCCCGGCATTTCTGGCGATCCCATAGGCAAGGTCCGGGTTGACGTATTGTTCGGCACGAGAGATAACTGCCGAACCGAAAATTTGGAGTTCGAGGTGGTGAACTTGGAAAGTGCGTACCACGCGTTACTCGGAAGGCTAGCGCTGAACAAGTTCATGGCAAGCTGTTACATTAGTTATTTGAAGATGAAATTGCCCGGGCCAAACGGAGTGATTACCATTGCTGGAGATTTCCGACGTTCCATGGAATGTGCGTCGGCCGGGTCTAACTTAGCCGAGTCACTTGTGATTGAGCAGGAGAAAAGGAAGATTCAAGAGGTGGCGGCATTGGCTCAGTCCGCGCAACAGTATATGCCGGCGCTGAGTAACCCGCATGGAAGTGTCTCTTTCCAAGCCACGAAAGATACCAAGAAGATTCCTGTTGATGATATGTTCCCAGAGCGCACCGTAACAATTGGTGCTGGGTTAATTGATAAATAGGAAAGCGAGCTCATCAGCTTCCTCCGTGAGAATCAGGACATTTTTTCTTGGTCCACACAGGACTTGCAAGGTGTTCCGAGGGAGTTGGCTGAGCACTCTTTGAATGTGAGACCCGGAGCAAAGCCGGTGAAGCAACCTCTCCGCCGCTTCCCCGAAGATAGGAGGAAAGTCATCGGGGATGAGATAGCTCGGTTGCTAGCTGCAGGATTTATCATGGAGGTTCTTTACCCGGATTGGTTGTCTAATCCGGTGCTGGTGGAAAAGAAGAAGGATGATCCGAATGTGGCGGTGGTTTGGCGTATGTGTATCGATTACACAAACCTGAACAAGGCGTGTACAAAAGATCCATTTCCACTGCCAAGGATAGATCAGGTCATAGACTCAACTGCTAGATGTGAATTGTTGTCATTCATTGATGCATATTCTGGTTTCCACCAGATACCTCTGAATCCGGATGATCAAATAAAGACTGCATTTATTACCCCGTATGGGGCTTATTGCTATCGCACCATGCCGTTTGGTTTACGTAATGCAGGGGCAACGTACCAAAGATGTATGCAAAAATGTTTGCACGACCAAATTGGTCAAAATGTACAAGTGTATGTAGATGATGTGGTTATCAAGACCAAGGAAAGCAAAACGCTCCTTGACGATATCAGGCAAACGTTTGCGAACCTAAGAAGGTTCCGGATGAAACTTAACCCGGAAAAATGTACCTTCGGTGTCCCGGCTGGGAAATTGCTCGGTTTTCTTGTTTCCAGCCGTAGTATCGAGGTTAATCCAACTAAAATCCGGGCCATCGAACGGATAGAACTGCCGAAGTGTCTTAACGATGTCCAGAAGTTCACGGGTTGCCTGGCATCGCTAAGTCGGTTTGTATGTCGGTTGCGAGAAAAGGCATTGCCTCTCTACCAACTCATGAAAAAGTCGGATAAGTTCGTTTGGATGCCGCAGGCCAATGAAGCCTTTGCCCACCTGAAGAAGATGTTAGCCACTGCACCAGTGTTAGCCTCACCATTATCAAAGGAGCCAATGTTGCTCTATATAGCCGCAACCAACCGAGTTGTAAGTGCAGTGATAGTGGTGGAGCACGACGAGGAAGGTAAGTCAGTGCAAAGGCCAGTGTATTACCTGAGCGAGGTGTTATCAGCCTCAAAGCAGAACTATCCACACTATCAAAAGGTGGCGTATGGCGTGTACATGGCCGCTAAGAAGCTGAAGCACTACTTTGAGGAACATCCTATCAGGGTCATATGTGAGGCCCCCATATCCGAGATAATGAGTAACAAGGATGCCAGTGGAAGAATTGTAAAATGGGCAATTGAACTAGCTCCTTATGCGCCACAATATGACAGAAGAGAGGCAATCAAGTCTCAAGCTGTGGTGGACTTTTTTGTGGACTGGGCCAAGGTGCAATATGAACCGCCGTTGCCAGATCCGAACTATTGGCGAATGCACTTTGATGGATCAAAAACAAAAACCGGGCTAGGTGTCGGAGTTGTACTTAACTCGCCAAAGAAGGACCGGCTGAAATACGTGCCGCAGATCCATTTCGCGGCATCAAACAATGTCGCCGAGTATGAAGCGCTTGTGCACGGGCTCAAGGTGGCAAAAGAGATTGGGATACGTCAGATCATATGCTTTGGCGACTCGGATTTGGTGGTACAGCAAGTGTCGGGACTGTGGGACGCGCTTGATCCAAACATGGCACTGTACAGATTTCATGTGCAGAAGATATCTGGTTACTTTGAGGGGTGCGAATTTCATCATGTACCCCGGGTGGAAAATGAGGCTGCCGACATGCTGTCAAAGCTTGGGTCAACCCGACAAGCAGTTCCACCGAGTGTAGCATTAGAGCACCTCAGGAAACCATCCATCAGACCATCCCCACAAACCGACTCCATTTATGTCCCGGAGGACACGGAATCCGGAGTTGTGCCCATGGACATTGGCACGGGAGGTGGCGCGCGAAACCCGGGGACTGCCTCGGTGAACCCAGGGACTGCTTCGCAAGACCCGGGGACTGCCTCGGCTAACCCGGGGACTACTTCGCAAGACCCGGGGACTGCTCAGCCTGATCCGGTTGAGGTTATGCCGGTGGATATGATGGAAATTGATGAGGATGTGTTCCCTGTGCGAGCGATACCAGCTTGGGCACTACCTATATTTCAATTCTTGAAAGATGGAACGTTACCCACTGAGGAAGTGTTGTCCAGGCAAACACAGAGGAGGGCAAAGGTGTACACGATCATCAATTCTGAACTATACAAAAGGAGTGTGACCAACGTCCTCCAGCGATGCGTTGACCCGGAAGAAGGGCTTGACATCCTCCGAGATATACATCAAGGGGAGTGTGGGCATCATGCCTCGTCCCGAACCTTGGTGGCAAAAGCTTTCTGGCACGGATTCTACTGGCCAAGTGCCTTAGAGCAAGCAGAAGATCTGGTGAGAAAATGTAATGGTTGTCAGAGGTATGCTACCAAGACACATATGCCAATGTCGGAACTCAAGACCATACCAATTACATGGCCATTTGCCGTATGGTGCTTGGATATGGTTGGTCCGTTCAAACCAGCAAGGGGAAATATGACTCACATTTTGGTCATGGTGGACAAATTTACAAAATGGATTGAAGTGAAGCCTATAAGAAAATGTGATGGAGCTATGGCCATAACGTTTCTCAAGGACATCATCTTGAGGTACGGTTATCCTCACAGTATCATAACCGATAATGGCACAAATTTTGCGGAAGGAGCATTCACACGTTTTTGTCGGGATAAGAAGATCCGGCTGGACGTAGCCTCGGTAGCCCACCCCGCATCGAACGGACAAGTGGAAAGATCCAACGGATTAGTATTATCCGGGATAAAACCTCGGCTCATTGAGCCGCTGCAAAGATCAGCGGGGTGCTGGATGGAAGAGCTACCAGTGGTACTGTGGAGTTTAAGAACAACTCCGAATCGATCAACAGGCTACACGCTGTTTTTTCTGGTATATGGGGCAGAAGTTGTATTACCAGCCGACATAGAGCATGATTCGCCTAGGGTCACCCAATACACAGAAGCCAAAGTGCAAGAAGCCCGGCAAAATGATGTTGATCTGCTGGAAGAAGCGAGAGAACTGGCATTGTCCAGATCCGCCATATATCAGCAAAATCTCCGACGCTATCATAGCCGGAAAGCAAGCCCCCGAGTCTTTCCGGAAGGCGATCTGGTGCTCCGGTTGGTACAACGTACTACTGGCATACATAAATTATCCCCCCCATGGGAAGGGCCGTTCATCATGAGCAAAGCGTTGCACAATGATTCTTATTATCTTATAGATGCAAAGCCATAGGAAAAGAATAAGGTGGACATGTCCGGCGAGGAATCTAAGTGTCCATGGAATATAGCTCTACTTCGTCCCTTCTACACTTAGCAAAGAAGTGTATGTATCCGAGTCTTCTCATGTGTCGGTATGTATGCCGGCAATGAGCTAATCAATGAAATGTTGGCTCCTCGAGCAGTAACTCGGGGACTGCCTTAATAATATTTGTTGTCTTTTGTGTGTTAGCTGGAATAAGTTGTTCTACTTAACTCGGATTAGTAATGTGTGAGCACCAAGAACCCAACTCTTCGACTTGCTGCTGTCCAACAAGAATTGCCTTCATGGCAAGCAAGAGAACAAGTTTGGAATTGCGTAGCAAACGAAAAACGACTAAGGAAAAGAACTTAATCGAGCCGACATTTGTTTTTCAGACTAACCTTGTGTTTACTTTCAAATTGTTATGATGTTTTATTTTTGAGCTAAGCCTAAAAGTTTCCCGGTATTGTTAAGACAATTTTTGAGGCTCGGATTTGTAAGTCGTAAAACCGAATCAAGGTAGACATGAGCTGAGCCAAAAGATTGGACGAACAAGAAAAAGAAAACTCGGGGACTACGCCCAAGTTGATCCGGCATAGAAACTTAGTAATAAAATATCACATGTATATGGGATACAATTCCACCCGGCATACCGGGGATCTGACAAATTTGCAAGTTTTTTCGCTCAAGGAGCAGCAGGAGGAGGAAGCTCGGCGTCATCTTCGCCGTCTTCGATATCTGAAGCGTCGTCCTCTTCATCACCGTCCGAGTCATCTTCATCGTTCTCAACCTCTTCGTCCCTAGCCGCTTCCAGGAAGCTCGGTCCCTCAACCCATTCATGAATGGGAGCGTATTCGATGAGGCTATGGGCGCAAGCCTGACGCCGAGCTACCCACTCCGGGTCATTGGTCCATTAGGATCCAGTGCACAGACGTGTCAGGAGGTTGAGATTGATCTTCTCATACCATGTAAGTATGTGGTGAAGAACGGTATCAGCTGCAGCGCGTCCAGCGGACTCCCTCCAGAGGTCGAGCTGGGTCTCGGTTCCCATCAGCTTCTCAACAAGAATTGCGGTGGTCTCCGGAGTATCTTCTCCAGGCCAGAACGTGTTGAAGATGCGAACTGCAACGTTGAGGATGTCCTTGCCATAATTCTTGATGAGCTCCACGCGAGATGACAAGCTGACCAACAGGTCCTCCATGTCATAGGGAATCTCTTCACCGCCAGGAGCGGTGGGGGTACCCCTTTCTCGGTGGAAGTCCGCAACTGCTGCGCTCGCAATAGTAGTGCCCTCTGGAAATTTGCCTGAAAACAAGGCAAAGGAAGAAGGTAAAGAAAATACATATGAAGTAACCCGGAGAAGTATCTCGGATAAGGGAAGGAACTTACGTGATATATGGCTAAGGATCCGGGTCAGCTCCCTGGTACAGTCATCACGCCTTTTGCGAAGCTGCGCAAGCTCAGCATTCGCCGACCCAAGCTGGATGTCGGACTCCTTGAGTAGATCCTGGTCCTTGGCGATCTGGAGAGTGAGGCACTCGCGCTCTTCTGTGAAATCCTGGCCAACCTTTTGGAGCTCGGACTGGTGTTGGACTCTCATTTTCTCCATCTCGGCCTTGAGCCTAACGATCTCATCGTCCTTGGTCCGGAGGAGGGCGAGCTCATCATCTTTTTTCTTAACCTCGGCTTGGTGCTGCCCTGCTAGTTTGAGAAAATGCAGCATCATATCTGGCATGGGCACACTATCTTCAATATATGCTGAAATAGTGTGTTGACCCGGCAGAGCCGAGGTATGAATGTTTTCCGAGCCAAGGAGAAAAGGAGATGGAAAGCACGGTAAGGTCGGACAAAAACGACTTACCCTTGATCTGCTCTAGGTTCTTTCGCATAATCTTGTTCTCAGCCTCCACCCCAGCTGTGGAAACCGAATGATGAGATTAGTTCGGCAGAGGAAGATGAAGAAAAACGGAGCAGCGCCAAGGGAGAAATTTACCCCTTTTCTCGTATTCCGCGAGAAGTGCAGCTTGCTTTGCGCGTAGCATCTTGTGAGTATCCAGGAGACGCTGGAATTCAGCACTCCGGCGATTGGTGGTCACCTGAGAAGAGTGGAAAAACATAAATTAGCTTGGTGCATATTCGAAGTGTACAAGATCCGGGCCAAGTGGAACTTAACCCGGCTCTAGGTGTGTGCATATTCGAAGTGTACAAGATCCGAGCCAAGTGGAACTTAACCCAGCTCTAGGTGTGTGCATATTCGAAGTGTACAAGATCCGGGCCAAGTGGAACTTAACCCGGCTCTAGGTGTGTGCATATTCGAAGAATACAAGATCCAGGCCAAGTGGAACTTAACCCGGCTCTAGGTGTGTGCATATTCGAAGTGTACAAGATCTGGGCCAAGTGGAACTTAACCTGGCTCTAGGTGTGTGCATATTCGAAGTGTACAAGATCCGGGCCAAGTGGAACTTAACCCGGCTCTAGGTGTGTGCATATTCGAAGTGTACAAGATCCGGGCCAAGTGGAACTTAACCCGGCTCTAGGTGTGTGCATATTCGAAGTGTACAAGATCCGGGCCAAGTGGAACTTAACCCGGCTCTAGGTGTGTGCATATTCGAAGTGTACAAGATCCGGGCCAAGTGAAACTTAACCCGGCTCTAGGTGTGTGCATATTCGAAGTTATCTCAGAGCTACGTTGGTTTTCTAAGGAGCATCCGGCCGAGTAACAAGTTACTCCCCTGGAGGCTCGGGGACTAATGGTTATATCATAATTATCTACATCATGTAAAGGGGAAGCGACGTACCTCCATCATCCGACCCGCGAGGTTGATTGCCTTAGCGGCTGTGTTCATTTGGGCGGAAAATTCGGTGGGGCCAAACCTCTCCGGGAGATCATCGTCATGAACGAATTCTGCTTTGTTCCAGTTGTTGACGAATTCAATCAACATCGGAGGGTACCGCTCGCCGGTGGGCATATGGGGCGCCACCAAGCCCTTCGCATGCGCCTCCTTCCTCTCAACCAAGGCAAAGGTTGGGCTGGTGTGCAGAATCATTTGTTGTGCATCGGTTGGCTCGACAGGGGCGTCCTTCCCTGCCGGAGCTTTCTTGGGGAGCATGGATGCGAGGATACGCTGCCCAGCCTCGACGAATGCTGCCTTAGTAGCGTCAGGAGCCTTTTTGCCCTTTGGCTGCTGGGAAGAGGAAGTGGTTGTAGCGGATCTTCCTTTAGGAACTGCCGGGGTAGTTCCTCACCGAGATTGAGAAGACTCGGACGAGGCGGAAGAACTCGGCGCTGGAGCTCTGGGTGTTGGACTTGGTGCCGCCGCTGATGTTCTTGCCACCGGAGTTGGTGTTGGTGCCGGGGTTGGTTTGGTGCTGGTTTGGTTGCTGGTACTGGAGCTGGTGCTGGTGCCGAGGTAGCCTGAGTAGCTGCTGGTTGCAGCGAAGCTGAAGTTGTGGATGCCGCCGCCTCGGCTGGGCCGGTCTCCCTCGCTCCGAGGTTACCTCCCTCTTGATGAGGTGGAATAGAACCCGGAGTAGCCGCATGACCCTCTAGAATAGGGCTCAGCAGGCGTGTCTCGTCATCACGAGGAGGAGAAGGGCTAGGTCGAAGTGGCGAAGAGATGCTAGATCCACTCTGAGGGACCTCCACCGCAGCCCTGCCGAATCAAATAGTGTCAGAAAAGAGACTACAACAATGCAATGAAGAACAAGTTGCAGAGGGAAAAAGACTTACGCATCCGAGGTTTGGGGCTCCTTGGGTTTCCAAGCCCTTCGAGCTGGGGCCTTGCCCGCTGGCTTGGAGGCAGTCTTGTCTCCGGACTTCTTTCGCCTTTTGGCGGGTTGAGAAGGTCCGGAGGAGGAACTTGATGCACCTCCGCGCTTCTTCTTCGGCGCTAGCGGAACAGGTTTGTCCATAGTAAGGGGAGGGTCCTCGTGGATATGCCCACCGGGGTTAGCTGATGCCAGAAAAACATAAAAAAGGGGGACAGCATCAACAGGTTACATCACCTCGACATCCGAGTCATCTTCATCATCGGGCCAATCTCTAATAGAAGCGAGTTTACCGGTGGGTCGTTTCGTAGCGTCGGTCATCGGGAGGAACATCTCCTGGTCCGGCTCTTCCTCGTCCGGGGTCTCCCGGTCGGGCGCCCACTTAAGGGTCGGATCGGTGCTGTCCTCGAGGGTTTGCTGAAGGAATAGCTGAGGAAAAGAATGAACAACAGAGTCAACAATGCAACAATGACCGACATAAAATTAAATTCGGAGTAAGTTTCCGCCACGAAGCTTACCACAGGAGGAAGCCTATCACGACAATAATGCTCAATTCCCCACGTCCACTCAGCAGAAAATTCCTTGTGGGTGGTGAAGAGAGCCTTGACCCGGCGATAAATCTCTGTGTTGCTCAACTCGAAGGATGAGGTCCGGTTGGGATCGCGGCCGAAGCTCATGTGACGCACCTTGTGAGTGCGCTTCTGGAGGGGGGAGATCCGGTTGCGCACGAACGTGATCATGGCATCCTCGTTGCGCAACCCGAGCTTCTTCAGCTCCGCGAACCTCTTGTTGACCTGGTTGGCTAAGGACGTGGGCTTCTTGGGGACGACATCCCACAATTCTGGGTTAGGTGGACCCGGAGCATAGGGAAGCAGCCGGATCAAGTCTTGGGTGCCCGTATTCCGGACATAAAAGAAAGTCTGGGGCCATCCTTTGCAGGAGTCCAGCTCGATGACCCTAGGGAAACGGAAAACCTCCGGGGTGAGATGGACGCAGCTCCGAATTGAGTGAGCTGCTTGTCCTCCGGATCGAGTTGGATGTTTAGGATGACATTACGACGAAGGCCGAAAAACCGGATCCATAGCTCCTTCGTGGGCCATAGTCCGGCATAGCCTTCGATCGTAGAAGCGAAAGCAGAAAGAGAAGTAATAGCTTTGGCAGGAAGGTGGTGCGGCTGGAGTTCATAGGTGTTTAGCCAATCCCGAAAGAAATCGCTGACCGGCAAACCGAACCCCCACTTGAAGTGGGACAAGAACACAACGTACTCACCCGGATTGGGTAAGGGGCTAATTCGGCGGAGGTGAGACGCACAGTGACGCCGGCGGGAATGCCTCTGGTGCGGTAGAGCCAGTCCAGGTCGTCTTGGCAGACCTAGGACCCAGCCCACGCACCACGGTCCGTCGTCGCGGAGTCCTCCTCCATTTCTTGCTCGGTGACGATGAGATCCTCCTCCGTCATCTGGTGTTCGCTGCCCTCGCTGGCGCTAGCGGCGGCGGGGGGCAAAGGCCTAGATTGGCAGCGACCCGTGGTGGAGGAGGTGCGTAGCGGTGGCGACGATGTAGAGGTGTGGGGGAAAAGGTGCAACGGCGGCGCTGTTACTTGGAAGCACTGGCGGCGGCGCTGTCGCGGGGAAGACGAAGAAGAAGAAGAGCAAGGGGCAGAGGGGTGCAGAGAGGGGAAAAGCCTAAGGGGTGCGCCCCTCTCCTATTTAACCTCTCCCACGAGGGGAAAGTAGGATCGTATCCTGCGGGCACACCACACGATGTGGTCGTGTATTATCCGCATCGACCAATCAGCAAGGAGCCACACGGAAGGCCACAGAGTGGAGTTGATCCCATGACGTGGCGCGTTGGTGCGGTAAACGAGGAGGCAGGCGTGACGTGACCCGCGCGCAGTGATAACTGACAATTACTGCGGCGGTTACTATAGCTGGCCCTTAAAATAAGGCAACCTAATGATTAGCCTCCACATGGGTTGGCGTACGAGAGAAGGAAGGAAGACCCGGATAGAACCGTGGTAACCCGGCCAGCAAGTGAACACTTGGAATGTGCAGAGGGAAAGTAAAACCATGAGGTCCGAGTCAAAGTGGTAACCCGGCCAGCAAGTGAAAACTTGGAACGTGCGCAGGAAACGTAAATCCATATAATCTGAGGTAAGGAGGTAACTCAGAAATAGCGTCCAAAGCACAAATATAATTGAACCTGATGTGGCCTTAGCAGCCAAGGCAGCTAAGACCGCACCAGCTTCGGGGACTAATGTTGGGGGCATACCCCCGGGTAGGGTCACGCCGGGGTAAAAAGGCCTAGCCGAGGTTCGGCAAGGCCAAAGCGGATGATGGCCGGGTCACCTCAAGGCAGGCCGAATCACGGGGTAACCCGGATCAGGGGGCGTCCACCTAACTAAGTCTCATCCGACTTAAGCAGTAAGTCGGAAATGCCTATTTAACTTGTAAGCAGGAACGGGTGTGGCCGGATCAACTATGATCCGGGTCACATCTAGCTTCTAGGAGAAGGAAGGAATCTCGCTGGTCAAAAAAAGCCTCGGTACGCACAACATGAGCGAAGCAGACAAGGGGAGGACCACCAAGGCGTGGCCAACAAGGGTGACGACGCTCATGTCGGCTGACGCAGGCGCCGCAGAGGCTCACATAGCCTCTGCATGTGTGACGCGGGGGAAAAGCAACCCGGTCGGTTTACTACTTTGGGAGAAGGCATATTCTCAGGAATATGCCTCCACGTATGCCCTAAGTGGAGACCTAGCCACCCCTATATAAGGAGGGATAGGGCCTCTGTAGAAGGGGTTCCGCTATTCTGATTTGGTTGAGGGTTTTAGGGGTGAACCGTGTGTGAGAGCAAGAGAGCTTCTTCTTCCTCCTCTCGCCAATACAGCTCTAGGAGCACTTGTAATCTTGGAAGCAAAGCAAATACAAATTTCTGTGTGAGGATTCACCTCATTATCCCTCCCTCGATCCCCTAGCGTGTATTAGTCCCCACCTTTAGCCTATCCATGGCATCTGCCGTGCCACCACCACGACAGGGTTGCCGGAGTGACAGAAACCTGAAGCCCCGTTAGGAAACCATTGCACAAGGGACGTAAGGGTCTTAGAGTTTAAAGCTATGGTTAGGTTTCTACCTTAATTACTTTCTTGTACTTATGGATGTTTGCAAGGGGTATAATCACAAGTATGTATTAGTCTTGGATGGGGCGGTAAATTAGCACAGGTTCACCCACAAAACACTTAGCAAGCTAAAGAAGATTAATCGACTATATGAAGCGAAAGCACTTGACAGTCTTCCCATGGGTCCTCGAGAATGTTTGGTCATCTTAAGTAATAGAACCGGCTTGTCCTTTGCTACATAAAGGATTGGGCCACTTGCTGCATTTATTCCTACTATCTTTTATTTACTCGTACTTTGTTTACTTGCTTTATCGAAAACCCCTAAAAATCCGTTTGCTAAGTATTTGCAGAGAATTCATGATCCATACCACTAGCTAGCACCTTCTGCTCCTTGTTGGGTTCGACGTTCTTACTTATCGAAAATACTGTGATACACCCCCTATACTTGTGGGTCATCAAGACTATTTTCTGGCGCCGTTGCCGGGGAGTGAAGCGCTATTGGAGAGTGGAACTGGTAAAGGAAACTTCTACTGTGAGTATTGTTTACTTCTGCTAGTTGCTTTATTTTCGTTATGGATAATTCGCTGAGTTTCTTATTTGGTAATGCTACTACCACTTCTAAGGTAGTAGATAAGCCACCACCTGCTGAGAATGTTGTTTTCAAAATACCTACAAGAATTATTGATCGTGTTATGGATAACTACTATGTTGAGGATGGAACTGTCCATCCCGGTGATCATTTACTCTTTATACACGAATTATGCGGGTTGTTCAAGTGTGTAGGTATTACGACAGATCAAGTTAAGAAGAAGTTATTCTCATTATCACTGAAAGGAAGAGCTGAGGAATGGTATAAGTTGCTGAAGAATGGTCAAGCTCTGGAATGGGAGGAAATAGTGCCTCTCTTTTATTCAAAGTTTTATCCTCCTAGTGAGCTTCATAAAGATCGGAATCAAATATACAACTTTTGGCCTCTTGATGGAGAGAGTACAGCTCAAGCTTGGGGGAGATTTAAGTTACTAATGCTCAAATGTCCCATTCATGAGCTCCCCAACAATATTATTATCAACAACTTTTATGCAAGGCTCCCTCTACATGATAAAGATTTATTGGATGCTTCGTGTGCTGGATCATTCAATCGCATGGAAGAAGTTAAATGGGACCTTCTAGATCATATTCAAGACAATGTTGAAGCTTGGGAGAATGAAAAATGTAGAAAGCCAGGTATAAATTATGATTATGAATGCATTGAATCTTTTATGGGAACTGATGACTTTCAAAATATTAAAAATGCTTATGATCTAGACTCTCAAGCTATTGCTTCTTATTTTAAGGCTTTTGCTTCCTACATTGAAGTGCCTAAAAAGAAGTGGAATAAGTATCATGAACCTTATAAAGATATTGCTAAGAGTGTTTCTGCAAGAAATACTAAAGTTTATACTGCTAATCATGTTTTACCTGAACCTTATATTGAGAAAATGCCCTTCCCAGTTAAGGTAAAGGAATATTCTATGATGGGTAGTATGGTAGATGAAAGTATGAATAAAGCTGTTGAACCTAATAAACAAATGGTTGATGAACCTATTGTAGCAAATGTGAAAGACTTTGTTGCTAAATATGAAAAAGAGGGACACACTATCCTTTGTAAGGATACCTCTAATATTGTTTCACATAGTAGTGTTATGAGAGCTAGTATTCCTGTGTTTTCTGTTAGAATAAGTGATCAGTGCTATGATGGTCCTTGTGATAGCTATATTGTTAAGTTTATGCATGATACTGAAAGTTATTATGAGCGAGGGAAAAGTATTCTTATGCATCTCATTAATATCAAGTTTCCTCGTTTTATGCTGAAAGTTTTTATGTTGCACTTCTTTTGCCTTCTTATGCAAGTTGCCTCTGGTTTCAATAACTTGTTTGTTTACAAAATCCCCTTGCATAGGAAGTGGGTTAGACTTAAATGTGTGTGTGTTTTTGCTTCTTAATGCTCTCTTTCACTTCAATCCATATCCCTATGAGAGCTTTTTCAAAATTATCATGCCCATCTTAATGGCTATAAAGAAAGAGCTTTATGGGAGACAACCCAATTTGTTTTTTCTTTTAGTTTGTTTTTTGTTTCTTTGAGTCTTGGAAGTTATTACTTCGGTAATAACCGCTCCTTATCCGTTTTGTTTGGTTTTTGTGTCAAGATCAACCTCTAATGAGAGAGAAGTAATATTTGGGGAAGTTGCTGTCCTGAAACAGATTTTTGTGCTTCACCATAAAAATTCGTGAGAGACCTCTTTCTGTAGGATTGAGCTGTAATCTTTTCTGCTTCTGCCCTAGGTTGTTATTTAACTTTCGTTAGTTTTGCACTTTTTGATTTGAGCAACAGAAGGTTTTCGAAAAAATTGATCTTTACCTGCTGGTCTGTTTTGACAGATTTTGCCAATCTTGCATTTGCTTCTTTATACGGTTTCCTTCTTGAATTCTTTTTGGGTCTTCAGAAGGATTTGCAACAGTAGCTTTTGTTTTGATGGTTTTCAGTTGAAGTTGGACTCAAAAGGGTTTTATCACTTCACTTTTACTAATGTTGTTAATGAGAACTGTGTGAAGTTTTGTGTGAAAGAAATTTCCAGGAAGTGGAGATAATAGTGTAATAAGGAAGAGAAGGGTTTTATGACTCAAGTAATAAGTATATGAAGATAAAGATATCGATGATATTCAAGAGATGACTCCAGAAGGATCCACTAAATACCAAATTCAGAGACCTGCAGAGTCCGTTTCCAACTAGGTAAAGTTCTAGTAAGAAAAGTTCCACGAAACTACAATCCAACTATATTTTTGCAATTTTCAGTCAATAAGGAAAGCTACGAAGCGAAAAAGGGACGGAAACGGAGCCAGGGTGGCTCACACCACCCTGTGGCGCGGGCCCACCCCTGGCCGTGCCACCAGGTGGTGAGTCCACCTAGGACTCCGCCTCCGACTCGTTTTCTCCCAGTACCTTCCTTTTGATATGAAACTTCGTATTATATAACCCCCTGGATCCCCCGAGGTCCGTATATCATGTTTTCGTCGTGTTTTTGTTTCGATCTGTTTCTGCCAAAACATACTCTTTGAAGGTTTAGAAGCACAATAGTGTCCGCCAAGGATAAAGGGAAGGAACCTATGGAGGAAGACTTCCAAGACCCCGGGAAGGAGAAGGAGATCAAGAGTGAAGGTGAAGAGGAGACAAAGCACACCGGCACTACCGTTGCAAGCATTGGAGTGGTGGCGAACCCTGCCAGGATCAGAAGGACGGCACAGATGTCAACTGGAGGGAAGCCTCCGCGTCACTTCTTGGCACCACGGACACCTTCTCCGAACACCAAGAATACCTTCCATACCTTTATCCATAACCATGCAGGAAAAGAAGACTCCAACTGGGAAGAATGGAAAAAGAATCACAAGAGTTGGGATCCACAAACTGAAATGATTATGGGCTGTATTGAGCACAACTCGGAGTTGATTCGTACTCTCACCTTCGAGATTGAGTACTTTCGGAAACTGATCAGAGATCTCATCGAGAGGATACCACCACCACCAAAGGAGTAATTCGTCATCAGGTTTGGCATCCCCTTGGTTTGTTCCAAGCTTGGGGGAGTGTGGCGGTATCACATCCCTATCTTCTATCTTTTTTACCTTAATAGTAGAGTCATATCATGAATAAGGGAGTTATTATGTAGTATGGTTTGGATTATGGAAGTGTCCCCTCTCTCATTAGATTTGTATCCCTTGGTGTGAGTTTCCGTTATGGAATATTAATGAGAAATTCTATCATTCACTCTTTTGCATAGCTTATGTTAGTTTTCAATTCATGGTTATATGATTGATCTTATTGTTAGTATTGGTAGAACTTTAGGATCATTGAGTTAATTTAGTTGGTTTTGGCAAACCTGGCTCGGTCAGTAGCAACACCTTTTTGAGAGTTGAAAAGAAAAATATAGAAGTACTCTAGAGAAAAAATAATTTCATCATCTTTCTTTCTTGATTTGCTCATAAGTCTAGTATTCTCTAGTTAAGATCTTTTGTGCTTCCAAGGAAGATTGCATGTTTGTTTTTATCACTTGTATGTTTGTTTGTTTCCTTCAACTCTTGTACTTGCTACCCAGCCTTGCTAGCTAAAAACCTGTACTGAGAGGGTATTCTTCTCGTGCATCCACTCCTTTAAACCAAAACCCTTGCCATTTGTGTCCACCATGCCTACCTAGTAGCATTATTGCTATTCCAAGTAAATTCTTGTTTTGTCTACCTCCCAAATTAAACTTGTTATGCTAAAATTAGTGATTAAAGCTCTCACGAACTTGATGGCACACTTTACTTTCTTGCATTTAATAAACCTGAACCATTGTGAAATCTCCATGAAAGTTATATGCTTGCAAAATATAGGCTGGGGATTAGCAGAACCGTGATGTCACGGGGAACGCTTTCAACACTTGTAAATATATACCCAGTTGATACCTTGCTCTTTTGTTTGCGGATGTCATCAGTGTGAAATAAAAGGGGAGCTTGCAAGTCCATGGAGTTATGTATGTGTGTTAGAGAAACGCCTGGGTCGCTGGTCTAATCCATGCTGACATGGTGGAAACCTGCAGCGTGACCATAATGATATCTATGAAGCATTCTTATAAAAAAAGAGAGAGATAGCTATTGAGAAAAAAGAAAAAAAGAGAGATACTATGAAAAGAGTAAAGAGAGAAAAAGCACCATTTTCCCATGGTAAATAAGAAGATTGCTGAGATACTCATTGGCTGCTTGCCTTGTCATTTTGATATGGGGATTCTTCCGTATCATCGGGCAAAGGGTACCCCGTTGACGGTTCTCAATGATACGCATATACTTACCATGACAAGAACTTACCGGTAACTAAAGTTGATTAGCATGAGGAGCGGCCCTCAGACTCAAGGGACTTGGGATTTTCAGTTTATAGTCTGTCAAGCATATAACTCTGATTGGACCTCACTTTCACCTTAATCACCTAAAGATGCCTATGACAGGGGCAATGAGAGCTGAAAGCTAGTAAGTATCATAATTTTTGGGAGCTCTTTATGAGACTTGCAATCCCTGCTTCCCTCTTTGAAGGGCCTTTCTTTTACTTTGTAGTTGAGTCAGTAAACCCATTCCCTTCTATCTCAGCAAGTATTTTGAGTTGATGTGTTTCATTCATTCATATGATGATTTATGCATTCATGTTTCTTATGTTCCTTGTTTTGCACATTGCTCTTATCCTGATGTTTACTACTTTGCAAGCTATCATTGAAAAACCAGCTATTTGTGAACTCCAGCAAATTATCAACTATTCTTCGACCAAGAGCTAAGTTTGCCATTACCAATTATGATTCACTTTATGTATCTTTATTGTGTTTCCTTTACTCATTACAAGTTGAGTTATATAATAGTGAGTTTTCTTCTATTATGATCTATGTATTTGATGAATGTGATGCTTCTTGTCCGTATTCTTTTATCGACTCTTCACTCCATAAACCTGAGGTCATGTTTATTGAGCTCAGTTTCGCTTGGGGACAAGCGAAGTCTAAGCTTGGGGGAGTTGATACATCCATTTTGCATCACTATTCTATATCTTAATTCACTATTATTCATTGATATATTTCGTACTGAGAGGTGATACTTATGTTATTTCATCTATTTTTGCATGGTTGATGACTTTTGGAGCATGGCCCACTGCAGTCAGGATTCTGATGGAAAAGTTGCTGTTTGGAGGCAAAATTCGCGAAGATCGGAAAATCCGGGAAAATATACGGAAAATCCTATTTTTTCAGAAGACTCAGGATGCCAGAAGATGGAGTGGAAGTGGGCCACAGGGGGCCCACACCACCCCATGGCACGGGCAGGCCCAGGTCGCGCCTAGAGGTGGTGTGGGTGCCCTGGCCCACTCTAGCCTCTCCCCTCTGGCGTATATCATCCCCACGAAACCCTAAGACTCAGGGAGCGACCACAGAAAGATTCCGCCGCCTCTACGGGGCAGAAAAACATCGAGAGAGAAAGATCTCTCCGGCAAACAGATTTCTGTCGGGGTAATTCCTTCCCGAACAGGGGAGATCATCGCCATCAACACCACCATCAAGCTGGACTTCATCGGGATCATCATCATCATCATCACCACCATCACCATCCGCACCCTCATCACCATCTCCATATTGTTGTAACAATTGAGTTGAATCTTGCATAGTTCATAGGGGAAACTTTTCCGGTGTTGATTACTCTTTGTAGATGATGCTATTGAGTGAACCATTGAATTATTGTTTATGTTCAGATTGTTATACATCCTTATTCCATCTCTGATCATGATCCATATGATGTCTTGTGAGTAGTTCGTTTTGTTCTTGAGGACATGGGAGAAGTCTTGTTGTTAGTAGTGGAGTTGCGTTGAGAAAGATTCAATAGATTGTTATTTAAGTTATGGTGTACTTCTTCTAGTGGTGTCATGTGAACGTCGACTACATAACACTTCACCTATGGGCCTAGGGGAATGCATTGTGTATTTGGCTACTAATCGTAGGGGTTGCCTGAGTGACAGAAACCTGAACCCCCGTTAGGAAACCATTGCACAAGGGACGTAAGGGTCTTAGAGTTTAAAGCTGTGGTTAGGTTTCTTCCTTAATTACTTTCTTGTACTTACGGATGTTTGCAAGGGGTATAATCACAAGTATGTATTAGTCTTGGATGGGGCGGTACATTAGCACAGGTTCACCCACACAACACTTAGCAAGCTAAAGAAGATTAATCGACTATATGAAGCGAAAGCACTTGACAGTCTTCCCATGTGTCCTCGAGAACGTTTGGTGATCTTAAGTAATACAACCGGCTTGTCCTTTGTTGCATAAAGGATTGCGCCACTCGCTGCATTTATTCCTACTGTCTTTTATTTACTTGTACTTTGTTTACTTGCTTTATCGAAAACCCCTAAAAATCCGTTTGCTAAGTATTTGCAGAGAATTCCTGATCCATACCACTAGCCAGGACCTTCTTCTCCTCGTTGGGTTCGACACTCTTACTTATCGAAAATACTGTGATACACCCCCTATACTTGTGGGTCATCATCCACCTAGTCCAATCCGCAGAGACCTGGAACAAGAATAAATTCTCGAGAATATGATCAACGGCACCCCCCCATGTTCATCCACCCAAATGTTCGTCGATGTATCTGAGCCCCTCTGGTGAGGGTGAGGAGGTCGACCGAAATGACCAGGGAGAAGCCGACGGATCCGATGATGGAGAAGCCGACAGATCCGATGATGTAGTAGCCGACGGCTCCGATGATGGAGAAGCCGATGACTCCGATGATGGAGAAGCCGACACCTCCGGTGGACCCTTAACTAAGTCCAGCGAGGTATATATATGAAGTCCGGTGATGAGTAGATGCATTAATTGAGTTGTATATATATAAATTGACGAATGTTTCTTCTCTTAGGCCTCCACATCGAGCCAAAAATATTCCAAACGAGGCCCGACCAAAAAGTTGGACGCATCTACGTGTTATACAATTACGTGGGTATCACCACGGGGTGAACCATTGGAACCCGAAAAGGCTAAAAGTGTATTTCTACAACAATGGGGAGTTATGGTTAGTGATTGCATCCCGATCACCGTTCGAGAGTGGAATAGGATAAAAGGGGCACGAGAGGGTGAGTATGTCGCCGACAGGTACAAAGAGGGTCTTTGGAATGACCTCATGACACATTTCACCCTGCCAGAATTTGAGGATGATGCCGACACAGCTGCATTGAGGAAGAAAGTCAAGCAGTGGACTCTTACGAAGATGGCCAAACTATTCAAGAACTGGAAGAAATCATTATGGCAAAAGTATCAGAAGAAGAAGACTCCTCCTAAATTCGAAGCCTATCTAACGAAGCAGTAGGCTAACTGGAATGCATTTGTGAAGTACAAGGAGTCAGAAGCTGCTAAGGAAAAGTCAGAAAAAAACAAGTTAAATGTCGCGAAGAAGAAATATCACCATCACCTGGGGCTAGGGGGCTACGCAACTGCCATGCCAAAGTGGGATGGTAAAGAGAATGAGTTGCTCGCTAAAGGGATCACTCCAGAACCAATACGGAAAGAATGGGATTTGAGGGCAAGAAATTGGTTCCTTGGGCATGGGAGTGAGTATGACAAAAATACAGGGGACCTTATTTGCACTGACGGGATTAGGATACCCCGGGAGACATGGCAGAGAGTGGTGAAGGAAATTAAAGAGGGGACAACAAAGTTCTGTCCCGATAGAGAGAATGACTTGCTGACAAAGGTCCTCGGGAATAAAGAACACGGAGGACGAGTACGAGGCCTTGGCCCTAGTTATACATGGGAGATGGGGTTTCCCAAAGACAGAGATAGTTATAGGAGCCGAGAGAGAGCAAAGAGGCGACGACAGGAGGAGGAGGGAGACAGGTTCAACGAGTTGCTAGGAACACTTCTAATTCATCAACAATAGATTGACGAACTTCAAGGAGTAGCGCGCCTGCAAGATCCTGCATTCGATATTATCGCCGTCCCATCTCAGCGGAGAAGCAACGTGGCTGAATCGGAGGTCCCATATGACGATGCACGAATTGTAGATGGTGGTCTCGGCTACCCCGTGGATGGACTCAAGGAGCAGACATCTTGTGAGCTCCATCAGAAGGTGAAGAACCTATCCATCAAGGTGGCGGTCGGATGTGCTTTACCTTGTCCACCTAACGCACGCTAGCATGGCCGTGAGATTCCAGCTGGCTATGCTAAAGTCAGGGTGGATTAAATCGCAACAGGGTGGGACTCAATGGAGCTTGACATTCCTGGACCTGAAGGTGAGAGGACACTCGGAGAAGTATTGGGTGGTATCACTCTATGGGAAAAGAACAACATCAAACTTCCAGGCTCAGCGCCAAGGCCAACACCGCCTCCGAGTCGTCGCATGTCACCTTCACCTCCATCACCTCCAAGAAGCCCACCCCATGACTACGACCACCACAGTTCGAGTCCATCTCGATCTCCACCGCAGGGTCAGCCGTCTTCGCCGCCTGCTAAGGACAATAAGAGGAAGCATGCTCCGTCAATGAGTACTAAACGACGCAGCAGCCCAAAACGACAAATGTCGCCCCTCCTAAGAGTACATCATAAGAATCTTCCCATCAGACCTTACGATCGTACTGAAGAGGAAACCGCAATGATCGCAAAGGCCGAATGTATTGCGCAGCTTCAAAAGAAGAAACCTGAGCCCGCCCCGGTATACACCGAGAAGCAAAAAGCGTATGCACTTGGTTTTTTGAACACAAAATCGCAATATGACTTGCACCATAAGCCAGATGACTATCTACGCACGCGTCAAAAGGAAGTGAAGAAGAGCAAATCAAGTAAAAGTGCAAGCAGGAGCAAATCATCAAGTCAAAGTGCAACCGGGAAAAGAAAGACGTCCCCCAGCTCGGGAAATAGGCCAAAAAATCGATCCCACCCCTCAGGGTGGGATCCTATGACATTCCCCAACAGGATATGGAAGAAGTTGCGAAGCTTGCGGCCGCTATGAATGTGACTGTTGAGGAATTGCTAGGTTTGCTGGACGACAAGTTACCCAAGGATGATGTAGTCCCTCAATATGTCCTAGGGATGCCGTTGGTCACCCAAGAGAGGTTGCAACAACTACCAACACAAATGCGAAGTTTACATAACTGGTACTTGAAGGAGGAGAGAATAATGATCGTGACGAAAGTACCACATGACTACTACTTCCGAGAAGAAGAGGTTCATGTTGAGTTTCCAGAACTCTTCCAGTTATATGCTTTCGATGCCCTCGACAAATCTATCATGAGTTGCTATAGTCTGTAAGTTGGTGAATTCATTGTCTACGAATAAGTTGTTCAATTTTTCAGTTATTCAGTTCATTGCATGTAATTATCCTCATTATATCCTTTTATACTCTATTATTATGCAGAATGAAGATCCAGGAATATAAAAGAAGGTCACTCTTTAGTGTTGGGTTCATTGACCCAGATAAAATACATATAAAGACGCTAACAGATAAACCCGATGAGACGGAGGAAAACCTTCTAAGGTTTCTAACAGAGCAAAATTTCTATGACCACATACTGTTTCCTTACAATTTCAAGTGAGGGTCTTACTCTGGTGTACACATTCACTTTTGCTTACTCAATTTAAGTGTTATTGATGAGTTACTGATGTATATATAAACGTGTGTTCAGATTCCACTAGATTCTGCTACACATTCAACTTGATAAGGGAAGAGTTGAAGTCATGGACCCACTAAAAAGACCCCTGGAACAGTTTAGGGACATGCAGGACACGCTCCGGAGGTAATTTTTGCGCTACATCAGTCTCTTTCGTTGATTTCCTAAGATATCACATAGTAAATAACTCATTCATTTTCTTTACTAGGCAGGGTTTGGAACCAGTTCAAGAGTGCGGTTATGGGTCACTTTAGTGAGAAGCAAATGTTTAAGCCGGTCTCGGTAAGTAGTACACACATATCTTTACTTTTATAGTTTCAATACAATTATGATGCTAGAATATTATTTTTATTGAATTCTATTCTCGTAAAGTGCGCTAGGAAGCCACTCAGGATGAATCTATGTGGATTCTATGTTTGCGAGTTCATTCGCAGTTTACCACTGAGCACAAAAATTATAAAGTCGATGTAAGAAATACATTCACAACATTATTTTTATTACCGTCACTTTTTGTTATCATGATTGGTATTCATATATTGATCTCCTTTTCTTATATAGTTCGATAGAATGCGGGATCAACTCCTACCAGAGCAACGCGTACTAGGAATTGCTGAAGAACTGGCAGGATTCTTGATGAACGAGATGATAGATGACGCCGAAGAATTTAGTGTGAATAGGCGCTGTCGATGATCCCCCAACCGTGAATAGACGGGCTCTAGTTCCGGTAACTGTGATGTCTCCATTAACTATCATGTATATATTTGTGTATACTCGAGCCTAATGGTTCTCCATGTAACTATCATGTATATATTTGTGTATACTCGATCCTAATGGTTCTTCATGTAACTATTATGTATATATTTGTATGTTCTAATCCCGGTAACGTGTACGGTATGTGGTAGCGTAGAAATCTATTTTGAAATAAAAAATAGAAACAAAATGAATTCTCTACCGCGGCAGAGAAAGGTGCCAAAACTCTGCCGCGACAGAGAACCATTAGTCCCGGTTTGTAATAGTAACCGGGACTAATGATGGGACCTAACACGCGCAGGGGCGGCCACGTGGATGCCCATTGGTCCCGACTGGTAAGCGGGCCGAGGCTAGTGGGTGGGCCTTTAGTCCCGCCTCTCCAGTCCCGGTACCACAACCAGGACTAAAGGCTCTTACGTGCTGGGACTAATGGCCCGTTCTCCACTAGTGATTACAATATTCATGATATACTAGTAGTAAAATAATTTGCATGTTATTTGTAAGCGAATTATCGCTTCCGAAATAACCTGTTCGCTGATCTATTTTTCTTTTAGTGCTGAACTGTAACTTTCTCGTTGGTCTGTAATATAATGTTGTCCAGAACTATGTGGTATAGGGATCAAAATAAAAATATCACGAAATTTCAGATTTTTTTTTTGGCAAGGCAGATTTTAATGGGGTCGTTGCAAGCAAAGCCATGCTCGGTATAGCTATACTTAGAGCAACTCCAACAAATCCCTAAAAAGCTCTTAGCTCTGAAACGTATTATTCTTCGCGCAAATTTTGGGCCAGAATTCGGTGCACCAAAATCGGCTCGAGCACACGCTATATGTACCACGGGAACCCTCGCCCTCTCCCCTCCCTCACTAGCGCCAAATCGACCGTGCTCCAGCATTCTTAGAGCCACCGCCGTTCGCAGATCGGCCCAATCAGTACGCGTACATGCTGAGGACATCGTCTACGGGAGTTGGGAACGGTAGGGTGGGCCGGTCCGCACCCACGTGCGACTGCACCCCGACCCCCGAGGAGGTGGAGCGAAAGCGTTGCGTGGCGTCGAGGAAGCGGGCGGCGTGCTGTTACACCAACCGCGGCGAGATGCCGCCAGCCTCCCTACGCTAGTGGAACTTCACCTGCAACGATGGAAAGGCCGAGAGCTCACGGAGCGGAGCGCGGCGGGCACCCCTTCCCTACCAACGCCAAACGAGGATGAGGAGTCAGAGGAGGACAACAACGGGCGTGTGGTGGTTCCGTCCAACTTCATCGACGATGACGACGTGGAGGAAGCCGCCACCAGCATCAGGCTCCACTGCTCGGAGCTCCACGCAGAGGAAGCCGCCAGGCGCGAGGCAGAGGAGCAGCGCACGGCCATTCAAGAAGTGGCGGCGCTAAAGGACAGGGAGCGGGAGGTCATCCTGGCAGACTCAGACTGACTCCTGCGTTGTCTCTGCCGCAATCCGCAGGCTCCGGTAAGGAGTCCTGGAAGCATTTTGATACAATAGGGTTAGGGTTAGCGGCATAATTTCTTTTGCTTAATCCATGAATGATATGTTGTAAAAAGAACTCTAAATGATCCTATGTACATGTGATCATCATCAGTTGTTCGTTTGAATTTTGCCGTGAAGGCATCGTTGTCTAAATTTTAAAAGTTCAGTTTGCAAATTCAGTAGTTGTTCTGTCCGCGCGACTTGCGAACTTAATTTCACAAGTTCAGTGCACCTTATCAAAGTTTGTAGGGGCTCGCTTCTACGGAATCTATTAGAGTTGCTCTTACATTGCAAAGCAAACAACCCACAAACCCGCATGTATGTATACTAAAAGTAAAATATGTGTTAATCTCAAATAAAATTTCATTGGATTAACTTTTAAAGCACCTATATGTGAATTTATGCGGGCTCACCGCTACTGCCCTACACAGCTTAGACTCCGGTGTCCAGCCACGATATCATTAGAGCTACTCTAGCAGATCCCTAAAAAAGCCCCGACTAGTATTATTTCGGTCCTTTTTCACTTTCCGCACAAATTTTAGGCTAGAAACTGAACTTTGCCCCCAGGTTTAAACAAGTTCGGTGCACGGAAAATCAGCCCACGCACACGCTATATGTACCGCGCGGGTGGGGGATAGTTAAGGGAAAAAAACAGGCCGGAACCCTCTCCCTCTCCGTCCTCTCCCCTCCGTGCCAAATCGATCGTGCTCCGGCGATCTAAAGCCGACGCCGTTCATAGATCGGCGACGCTTACATGCCGAGGGCGTCGTCTACCAAAGTTGGGGGCGGCCGGGTAGGACGGTCCACACCCTCGCCCGCCGCCAACAGCACCACCACCCCTAGGAGGAGGAGCGAAAGCGCCACGTGGCGTATCTGGAGTGAGGAAGCGAGAAGCGTTTCGGTACACCAACTAAGGCGGGGTGTCTCCGTCCTCCCTGCATTTGTGTAACTACACCTGCGACGATGGGGTGGGCGAGAACTCACGGAGGGGAGCGTGGTAGGCACCCTCCTCGCTAGTCGAGGAGTAGGAGGAGTAGGAGTGGGAGGAGGAAGAGGAGGACCGCGGCAGGCGCATGGTAGTTCCGGCCAACTTTGTCGACGAGCACGATACGAAGGAAGCCGCCACCAGTCTCATGCTCCACTGCTCGGAGCTCGACATGTGGAAGCCGCGAGGCACAAGAGCAACGCGCGACTATCCAAGCGGTGGCGGCGCTGCAGGACATGGAGCAGGGGCAAGCTACATGCCGCATCAAGTTCGAGATCGTCAAAAAGAAGGTCATCCAGGTCGACTCCGACTGATTCCCGCGGCATCACCGCCCCAACGCATAGACTCCGGTGAGTAATCTGGACCGTGTTTTTGGTAGAATAGGGTTAGCGGCAGAAATTTCTTTTCATTAATCTGTGTATGATCCGCTGAAAAAAAAACTCCAACTTGATCCTATGCATGATCGGTTGTTCGTATGAATTTTGCCACGGAGGCATCGTTGTCTAAATTTTAAAAAGTTTAGTATCTATTATATTCGGGCGAGTTGCAGACTGAATTTCGCAATTTCACAAGTTCAGTACACATTATCTGAATTTTTAAGAACACGTTTTTTATGGGATCTGTTAGAGTTGCTCTTACACAAGTGCTTCTGAAGTACAGTGCCTTCGTGCCGCTCTGATTAATTATCTTAGTCAAATGTCTTCGCGCCGTTCTGATTAATTATCTTAGTCAAGAATTTGATCGCAAAGGTATGGACTTTTCTGCAGTAATGTAGAGAGGTTCGGTGATTCATTTGGGCCTGCATGTTCAGCTACAGACCTTCCGTTTTCTGATTCACGTGGTCCTTCATGTTCAGCTCCAGACCTTTCCGTCGATCATTTGGACCATGATGAAACACACCCAAATGCGAAAAGGTTCGATGTATTGACACTTGGGAGTGACTCAACGGCCACACGCTTTGCATGCACCGGCATCGGATGATCTCGGAGCAATTAAATTACTCCATACACGTTAGTAGATGTCGTAGCGGTTGATAGTCATCTTGGTTTCGTCAATTTGCCTAATACCGATATTTGTTTTTCTTTTACTTTTTTTTTCTTTGGTCTGGATTGTGTTGTTGCTTCAGAAGATCGTTGGTTGCATCCTATAGTTGCTACAGTATATATTAATGTGCCGATACGAAAACCCGTTTTGAGATCTCGCAAACAAAGATACGCGTTCTCACTCTCGGACTTGCAACACGTTAAGGTGTGGCCGGCCAGTTGGCCACTTCCCATCGCACACGAATAAAATATTGCTGCATGGCCAACGTGCTTAGCTGAATATGGGTATTGTGTGCTGTCCAGAGATCTTATTCGCGCCCATCTCGATCTCGATTTGCTCTGGTCCAAACTGTCATCACCGAGGTCATCATCAAACATGTGGATACGTACTAGTCATCTAATGACGTTTTGTTATATTTTGTATGCCTGTCCAAAAATCTTGCCCCTGTCCTCCCTCTCTCTCCGTCCGCGTGTACACGACTTGTGCACGCAACAGGTGTACACTTTTTTTTTGAGCAACCACATATTTCATCAGTCGAAAATCAAGTTACATGGAGCAACACATATGGACACTAAAAGACAGACGATTATCCTGAAAACTATACAGATAAAATCTTAAGAGACCGAGAAATACAAAATGATCCGAAGGGTTTCTTGCAACCACCAAAGCCAGCGGAACCCGCCCAACTCTAGCGCTGCTGAGGCGCACACGGGAATAGACGCCGAACCTCCAACATGGCAAGATGCAAAAAAGCATCATCATTAAAGAGGCTTTGTAAGTCGATGAACAGGCCCGCTGCACGTAGCGAGGCACATGACGATGTGGCATGTCGACCCGGGGATGTCCCCGTGCTGCCTTGAACCAAGATTCGTTACCTCTCATCGACAAAGTCGGAGAAGAATGACAGATCCACCACCTCTGGACCAACATCACGCCCCGGCCACCAGCGTCGTTGCGGGTTACAATGAACGCCAGCGACATACCGAGAAATTGATCTCGCCATATCTGAAGAACGGCGGGAAGACCAAGCAGCTGATCTGAAGGAACGACCAGCACATATTGCCATCAACTCTGAGGCGCCGCCGTGAAGTTTGTCGCCGGTTTGGGAGTAGCGTTGAGGCAGATTTATTGCCCGGACGCCGCTCCCACCATCCCAACGACACCCTATAGCAGACATACCCTAACCATAACTACTAGGCCGAGAAATGAGGTTCCCCCTCCCTCCTACCGTCGGAGCGGCAAGAGGAGGGAGAGGGAACCGGTGCTCCCACCGACTTGGATCTGGAGGGAGAGGGAGCCGCCGCCCGTTCTGTGAGAAGAAGAGGCGAGAGCGTTTTTCAATCTAGATGGCGGATCAGCCACTACAACAGGTATATAATATGAACTGATCGAGACAACCCCACCACAACTTCCTTTCCCAAGTGTTTGCCAACCCAAAATGAGATGTATATATTGAAGGCAATATGTCCTGAGAGGCAATAATAAAGTTGTTATTATCGTATTCCAATTATATGATAGATTTTTATTTTGCATGCTATAATTGTATTCATTGGAAATGTTAATACATGTGTGTTTAATAAACAAATAAAGTGTTCCTAGTTATGCCTCTCATATAAACTAGATCATTGATTAACAAGATGATTAAGGTTTCTTGACCATGGATATTGAATGTTGTTAATAATGAGGTCACATCATTGCTGGAATGTTGTGATGAACATTCATCCGAAGAATAGCAATACGATCAAAGTCATTGTGTTATAATTTCTATGACATCATACGAAGTAACTTTAGTCCTTAGACCATGAGATCATATCAACCACTAAGACTAGAAGAGTAACTTGATAACATCAAACATCACACTGTAATAGGGTGACACTAAAAGGTGGGTTCAGATACTCCGAAAGTGTTATGTAGAGGCTCATGGATCAAGAGTGGTATTTTTCCATCCGGATGACGGAGAGGTATACTCTAGGCCCTCTTGGTGATATCATAGATGTAGCTTGCAAGGAAGTGATAAGAGCACTAGAATGTTATATCACGGGAATGAGAAAAGAGTACATGTCAGTTACGAGATCAAACTAGGTATGGCGATACCGATGATCGAATCTCGGGCATGTAATATATGGCGAGACAGAGGGATTTAGTTACAAACGTTAAAGGTTCACACAATCACAGGAGTCATCGTTGAATGTGTGGGAGTCAGTACGGATCTCCAGGTCCCGCTGCTAATTATTGATCAGAGAGGGGTCTCGATCATGTCTGCATTATCCGTGAACCGTAGGGTGACACACTTAAGGGATACCGACACCATTTGGAGCAAATATGTTTTATATAAAGGTTAAGAAAGCATTGGAATCATTTCAATGGAAACCGGAGTTGTTTCAGGTGAAATTGTAGAAATAGGTTCTGCATGTGATACTGAAATGTTGCAGGGAGTTTTATGTGAATGTTTGCTAATTAAAGTAATTAAAAAAATTATAAATAAAATAAATAAAAGAGTTTTATTAAATGAGAGCTATCATTAAATTTGGTGGAAATTTAATGGAGGTGAGTGGAATTTTGAGTGGAGGCATATTTATGTGAGTGGGAGCTCCACCCATATGAATGATGGAAGAGGTGGGGGCACCTCCATGGACGCCAGCCATGGGAGGGGATGCCCCCTCTCCCTATAAAAGGCCCCCTCTCCTCCTCTCATCTCACACCTCCTCATGAAAGATCTCTCTCCCCCTCTAAAATTATTCACCTATGGTCTAGGATTAGCGAGATACATGTTCCCAGTGGCTTTGTCTGAAGCTACATCGCTGGAGCGAGGACGTAGAAGTTGTTGGAGGACCGGACGTGTGTGCGCTCACGGATGCGCCGCTGAGTTGCGGTGCTGGACTTTCTCAAGATCTTGAGATCGGCAAGAGATCAACTACATCATCCACGAGTCAAATCTTGTTACGCTTTGTCGCTCTTCAAGGGTATGATCTCTATGGATATATCTCTACCCGTTTATTGTATCTAGGTAGATAGATCTTGGTTCTTAGTAGTTCATATCGTAAGAATTTTTTGTTTTCTATGCTGCGAACCCAACAGTGGTATCAGAGCCTGATCTATGCGTAGATGCTTTGCACGGGTAGAACACATATGAGTATGTGGGAATTGATGATCATGTTATTGCATCTTCTATGTATTTTGGATATTGGTGGCATAGTGGGATGTAGCGGCTCGGTCTAACTTTACATGTCTTCACACATGAGACCTGTTCCACGCTTGACATGCAACTAGTTTTGCATAAGTGGCTAACGGGTGTCCGTCTCTCCTACTATAGTCCATATCTGATTTATAACGAGTTGTTTATAATTTGATTATCATCGTTATGGTTCCATGTTCGTAGGTATGAACGGTTCTATCTTTGAAAGCTCTAAGCCATCTAAAACTAGCAATTGATAAATTAGAGGCGTCTAGTTTAGATTGTTGCTGGGAAAGTGTCTTGATATGGTAATGTTATAATTTGTAGTATGGATTGATACTATTGGAAATTATAACATACCAAAGTGTAAGTTCCATAGACCTTGGCCTGCCACATGTTGGAATGATAAAGATCATACCACAATGTACATAATAGTGATCAAGTGCAAGAACCATATCATATAAATTTTTACATATGATGTTTGTTTGCATCTTATATTGCTTGTTTGGCGCTTTAGTTGCATTATTAGATGATCCCTCATTTAAATATCAAGATAAGAATGTGTTCTTCCTTGAGTATGCACCATTAAGAAAGTTCATTGTTTCGAGACACCACGTGATGATCGGGTGTGATAGACTCTACGTTCACATACAACGGGTGTAAGACAATTTTACACACGCGAATACCAACTTACTTGGCGAGCCTAGCATGTACAGACATGGCCTCGGAACACGGGCCGAAAGGTTAAGCATGAGTCATATGGTTAATATGATGACATCTAGATGCTCACCTTTGAAGCTACACCAACTCATGTGATGATCGGTCTTGGTGTACTGGATTTGGTTCATGTAATCACCAAAAAGACACGAGGGATGTTATTTTTGAGTGGGAGTTCATTTGTAATTTGGATTAGTTGAACTCAATCTATCATAAACTTAGTCTAAATAAACTTTACAAATTCTTTTGTAGATGGCACCACTGCTTTTAATTTCAATGTATTCATGGAGAAAGAGAAACTTGCAACGAACGGTAGCAACTTTACCAACTAAGCCCTGAACTTGAGGGTTCTCCTCACTGCTGCACGTAAGAAATATGTGCTAGAAGCATCATTAGGCCCCCACCTCCTAATGATGTCCCTGACGAGGTAAAGAATGTTTACCTAACTCGTCAGGAGGACCACAATATGGTTCATTACGGCATACTGTATGGGCTAGAGCGGGAACTCCGAAAGCATTTCGAGAATGGCAATGCCTTTGATACCATGGGTGAATTGAAAATGATTTTCGATACCCATGCTGCCGTAGAGAGTTATGATACTTCAGAAAAGCTCTTTAGCTACATGATGGAGGAGAAAAACTATGTTAGTGAGCACGTACTCAAAATGTTTGGGTACGCCGATAAGCTTGTGTCCTTGGAAATATCAATTCCCATCGACTTAGGCATATATTGTGTTCTCCAATATCTGCCATCAAGCTACAAGAGCTTCATGATGAACTATAACATGCAGGGCATGAAGAAGAATCTTCCTGAGATTCTTTCAATGTTTAAGACTGCTGAAGTGGAGATTAGTAAAGAACATCAAGTGTTGATGATCAATAGGAATATTGGTTTCAAGAAAGACAAGAAGGTTAAATAGAAGGGTAACTTCAAGAAGGGCGGAAAATTTGTTGTTGCGCTTGAGAAGAAGACCCAGGCTGGCCCTAAGTCTGAGAACGGTTGCTACGATTGTAAGAGGACTGGCCACTAGAAGCGCAACTTCCCCAAGTATCTAGCAGATAAGAAGGCCGACAAGATGAACAAAGGTATATTTGATATAGATGTTATTGATATGTACTTGAATAGTACTTGTAGTAGCACCTGGGTATTTGATACCGGTTCGGCTGCTAATATATGTAACTCAAATCAAGGGTTGTGGAACAAGCGATAACTAGCAAGGGATGAGGTCATGATGCGTGTCTATAATGTATCAAAGGTTGATGTGATCGTTGTCGGAATGTTGCCTGTCCATCTACTGTTGGG
This sequence comes from Avena eriantha, assembly GCA_910589775.1. Taxonomy (NCBI): domain Eukaryota; kingdom Viridiplantae; phylum Streptophyta; class Magnoliopsida; order Poales; family Poaceae; genus Avena; species Avena eriantha. Next base: position 324,500,078 of record OU342745.1, on the reverse strand, counting down.
ACTAGTTATAAACCTAAATAATTGTTATTTGGTGCCTGCGCTAAGCATGAACATTGTATCCGGATCGTTTTTATTGCAAAGCGGTTATTCGTTTAAATCTAAAAACAATGGTTGTTCGATTTATATGGATAATATGTTTTATGGTCATGCACCGGTGATGAATGGTTTATTTCTGTTGAATCTTGATAGTAGTGATACACATATTCACAATGTTGATGCCAAAAGGATTAAACTTGATAATGATATATCTGCATATATGTGGCACTACCGTTTAGGTCATATTGCCATAAAACACATGAAGAAGCTCCATTCTGATGGATTTTTGGAATCATTTGATACATGTGAGCCAGGCCTTATGGGCAAGATGACTACAACCCCGTTTTCCGGTACAAAGGGGAGGGCGATAGATTTATTGAAAACCATACATACGGATGTATGTGGTCCAACGAGTGTGTCGGCGCGAGGTGGATATCATTATTTTGTTACTTTCGCAGAAGATTTGAGTAGATATGGATATATCTATTTGATGAAACACAAGTCTGAAACCTTTGAAAATTTCAAGGAATTTTAGAGTGAAGTGGAAAATCATCATAATAGAAAGATTATATTTCGGCGGTCTGACCGTGGAGATGAGTATCTAAGTTACGAGTTTGGCACACACATGAGAGAGTGTGGAATAGTTTCACAACTCACGCCTGCCGAAATACCACAGCGTAATGGTGTATCGGAGCGTCGTAATCATACTTTATTGGATATGGTTCGATCTATGACCTTTTTTACTGACTTGCCACTTTCATTTTGGGGTTATGCACTGGAAACAACCACATTCAATTTAAATCAGGCACCATCTAAATCCTTTGAAAAGACACCGTATGAATTATGGTTTGGAAACAAACCTAAGCTATTATTTCTTAAAGTTTGGGGATGCGATGTTATATGAAGAAACTTTAGCCTGATAAACTCAAACCCAAAGCGGAAAAATGCATCTTCATAAGATACCCTAAAGAAGCAATAGGTTATTCCTTCTATCACAAATCCAAGGGCAAGGTTTTTGTTGCCAAGAATGGACCCTTTCTAGAGAAAGAGTTTCTCGTGAAAGGTGTGAGTAGTCGGAAGGTAGAACTCGAAGAGGTTACTGAACCTTATCTTCATGAAATGGCGAGTGGTGCAGCACCGGAAACTGTTCTGGATTTGACTTCACCGAATGAAGAAGGAACTAATGATAATGATCATGAAACTCCGAAAGTGGACACTACCGAACCTCACAGGTCAATGAGGACACGTGCAGCTCCTGAACTGTACGGAAATCCTGTCGTGAATTTCATGGTAGATGAAATTGATTACCCTATGATGTATCAAGAAGCGATGATGAGCCCGGATTCCAACAAATGGCTAGAAGTCATGTAATCCGAGATGGGATCCATGTACGAAAACTAGGTTTGGACCTTGGTGGACTTACCTCATGACCGAAAGGCTATTGAGGATAAATGGATTTTCAAGAAGAAAACTGACGCTGATGGTAATGTGACCATCTATAAAGCTCGACTTTTCGCAAAGGGGTTTCGACCAAATCAAGGAGTTGACTACGATGAGAATTTCTCACCCATAGCGATGCTAAAGTCGGTTAGGATTATGTTAGCAATTGCTGCATATTTCGATTATGAAATTTGGCAGATGGATATCAAAACCGTATTCCTCAATGGTAATATTGAAAAAGAGTTGTATATGATACAACCAAAGGGTTTTGTCGATCCTAAGGATGCTAACAAGGCATGCAACCTTCAGCGATCCATTTATGGACTAAAGCAGGCATCCCGGAGTTGGAATCTCCACTTTGATGAGGTGATCAAAGAGTTTGGATTTGTCCAAACTTATGGAGAGGCTTGTATTTACAAGAAAGTGAGTAGGATCTTTGTGGCATTTCTAATATTATATGTGGATGACATATTATTGATTGTAAATGATATAGATCTTTAAAATAGTGTTAAAAGTTATCTAAACAACAAATTTTCAATGAAGGACCTTGGTGAAGTGATGGCTCCAATTTTTGCCATCTTCCACTACGTTTAAACATTGTTTTTGGTCAAGCAATTGCCAAAGAAACTCTCAATCCTTGCCACTAATAACTGATAATTGCAAAGATATGCAAATCCTTTCTTTGATTTATGTTGTGCAGGAAATCACGGCTTTTAATGCAAAATAAGGAGTCATAATGAAGGATTTTGAGGAAGTACACACAACCAAGTAATTGGGATGCACTACCAAGGCGCCAAAATGCTTAACAACCACTGGTACGGGCGCGGTCAACCCCTACCGCCTGCCCGTACCAGGTGGCGACGGCTTCGTGTCGTCAAACCCTACAACTTTCGTGAAGACGCTGATGTCTACGCACTTCTATTCTTGTAGACAGTTGTTGGGCCTCCAAGTGCAGAGGTTTGTAGAACAGCAGCAAGTGTTCCCTTAAGTGGATCACCCAAGGTTTATCGAACTCAGGGAGGAAGTGGTCAAAGGTATTCCCTCTCAAGCAACCCTGCAACCAAGATACAAGAAGTCTCTTGTGTCCCCAACACACCCAATACACTTGTCAGGTGTATAGGTGCACTAGTTTGGCGAAGAGATAGTGAAATACAAGTGGTATAGATAATTATAAGTGGTAACGGTGATAGAAAATAACTTGATGGCGTGGAAAAGACTAAAGGCAAACTAAAATAAAGATGGAAGCAAGCAAACATATAACAGATCTAGTAGCAAATGGTGTATCAATGCTTAGAAACAAGGCCTAGGGATCATACTTTCACTAGTGAACACTCTCATATAAATATCTTCTCTTTATGATACTACTCTTAATTACTCTTCGGTTGGACACTCTAATCAACGGTAGGGCTATAACATCACACCTCAAAGTAAGCCTTTCCCATCTAGAAAACCCCACACTGTCACCTTGACCACTAGATGGTTCAAACAAACACCACAATTTCATAAAGACATCCAACTCCAAATATAACTCATAACAAGTATTTGTAATCTCTGGCCTAAGTGCCACCATGGTGAGCACGCTGTCACTTTCACACACATGGTGAGAGCAGAGATTCATTAAAGCACTTGAGTAGCAGAATAGATCTATAGATTACAAGCTCATGATCTCAATAAGATCATGCATAGAGAGAGAGAGATGAACACATAGCTACCGGTAGAACCCTTAGCCTCGAGAAAGAACTATTCCCTCCTCATCATGGGAATCAGCAATGGTGATGGAGATGGTGGTGGAGATGGTGGTGGAGATCGATGGAGATGGCTCCGGGGGCACTTCCCCGTCCCGGCAGGGTGCAGGAACAGAGACTTTCTGTCCCCCGAATCTCCCCTTCGGTGGCGGCGGCGCTGCGGAACTTTTCGTGGCTGGAGGCTTGACGATCTAGGGTTTATGCCTCGGGAGGCTTCTTATAGGCCAGAGGGCAAGGTCGGTGGGCGGCCAGGGGACCCACACCATGCCCTGGCGCGGCCTGGGGGGACCCGCGCCATGGGGTGGTGTGGCCACCTGTGGCCCCTCTCCGACTCTCCTTCTGGCTCCGTAGTCTTCCGGAAAAATATCAACTTTGGCTTTTGTCCGGTCCAATTCCGAGAATATAGATTTTCTGACTTTCCTGGAACCAAAAACAGCAGAAAATAGGCAACTAGCACTGTGGCACTTGTTAATAGGTTAGTCCAAGAAATCATATGAAAAGTACTCCAAAGTGTGGACAAAACATAAGAAAGTAGATAAAACCAAGCATGGAACATCAAAAATTATAGATACATTTGCAACATATCAGACGCCTATATATTTTGAGGCTCTAGTCGTCAGCTAGAGAGCCTCCATTCTCAGATTCAATCACAACACCACAAAAGGAGATCCACACCATTGTTCATCACTTCCACCATCCATCCATCCACTAGTCATAGCCATTGCTTTGTACTTTAGATCTCCTTGTGATTTGGCGACCATTGTAAGAATATTTGATTTCTATCTAAGTATTTGTATGATGTTTACTATCTCTGATCATTTGTTATGAGTGAGTAGTTGATACGTTGCTAACGTATCCATAATTTTTGATGTTCCATGCTTGGTTTTTATCTACTTTCTTATGTTTTGTTCCAACTTTGGAGTATTTTCATATACTTTCTTGGACTAACCTATTAACAAGATGCCACAGTGCCAGCTGCCTATTTTCTGCTATTTTTGGTTCCAGAAAGTCAGAAAATGAATATTCTCGGAATTGGATGGGACAAAAGCCAAAGTCAAATTTTCACTTAGGGGGTCACGGAGCCAGAATACGAGACGGAGAGGGGCCAGGGGCGTGCTACACCACCTGGCCGCGCGTCCAAGCCTGGTCCGCGCCAGGGGGTGGTATGGCTGCCTCAGGCACCCCCTCGGCCTCCCCTTCCGACTGTAAGATGACTCCGATACAGAAGCCCTAAGTACCCGATCAAAATTCCACGAAAGAGTATGTAGCCGCCGTCATCTCCATCCCTAGACCGGGAGGGATCTGAAGCTCTTCCCGGCACCCTGCCAGAGAGGGGAATTCACCCTGGAGGCCTTCTTCTGATGGGTTCGTAGCATGGAAAACAAAAAAATTCTACCGCAAGAACGAACAAAACCCAGATCTAATCTAGATAAAAGCCAAGATCTAATCTATTAGACATGTGCAACGAGATAGAAAGGAACTAACCCTCGTAGATCCGAAAGCGTTAACGAGATTAGATCTCGTGGTTGATGTAGTCGATCACTTGCCGATCTCAAGATCGTGTGGACGATCCTTCCGGCGTCGCGTTCCGGCAGCGCTTCCGTAGTCGTTCAAGTGGACGATCCTTCCGGCGCCGCGTTTCGGCAGCGCTTCCGCAGTTGGTCACACATACGGAGTCGAAGCAGACCTTCCTCTCCTCGTTCCAGCGAGCAGCGGAGGTAGTAGATCTTCTCCACGGAATCCCAGCAGCACGACGGCGTGGTGGTGGTGGAGTAGAGAATTCTGCAGGGCTTCGCCTATGCCTGTGCAGAAGAAAGGTGGAGGAGAGAGGCGGCAGAGATTGGGAGTTGTGTGAGAGCTAGGAGGGGGCGCCCCTGCCCTTCTATTTAAGGGGGGTGAGGCGCCATGGGAGGGGGAGTCCTTGTAGGACTCCCCTTCCTCTAGGGCCGGCGGATTGGGGAGGGGGAAGGAGTCCTCCTCCCCCATGAATCCATGTCTTGCCCCACTAGGTTTCCTTTGAACCTTTCTTGGTTTTCAAGCAAACTCCAAGAAATCCTCTAGAACCTTCCAGAACATTCCGAAACCTTCTAGAATCTCCATACAAACACTCCGGAACATTTCCTAACTCATAAAATGATCCCCAATATATGAATCTTATTCTCTGGACCATTCCGGATCTCCTCGTGATGTCCTGAATCCAATCCGAGACTCCGAACAACATTCGGTCTCCAACACATATTCCATATCTACTTAAAACAACTTCGAACCTTAAGTGTGTCACCCTACGGTTCGTGAATATGTAGACATGACAGAGACATATCTCCTATCAATAACCATCAGCGGGACCTGGAGATCCATAATGGCTCCCACATACTCAACGATGACTTCGCGATCGATTGAACCACTTACATAAGAAACTAATTCCCTTTGTCTCGCGATACTATACTTATCCGAGGTTTGATCGTTGGTATCTCCATACCTAGTTCTTCCTCGTTACTGATAAGTACTCTTTACTCGTTCCGTGATATGTCATCCCTTGTGACCTAGTCACATGCTTGCAAGCTAACTAGATGACATTCCACCGAGAGGGCCCAGAGCATATCTATCCGTCATATGGATGGACAAATCCCAATCTTGGTTCATGCGCTTCAACACATACTTTCAGAATACCCAATGACACTTTTATAACCACCCAGTTACGAAGCGGCGTTTGATGTCATCAAAGTATCCATCCGGGGATGGTGATTAACATAACCTCATGGTCGAAGGATTAGGTTACTATGTATTTGAAAGCTTACAGCAATACGAACTTAATGACTTGATCTTATGCTACGCTTACTATGGGTGTGTGTCCATCACATCATTCTCCTAATGATATGATCTTGTTATTAACGACATCCAATGTCCATGATCAGGAAACCATGATCATCCATTAATCAACAAGCTAGTTTAACAAGAGGCTTACTAGGGACTCTTTTATGTTTACAAAACACACAAGTATTAATGTTTCCGATTAATACAATTATAGCATGGGATGTAAACATTTATCATAAACATAAAAATATAATAATAACCACTTTATTATTGCCTCTTGGGCATATCTCCAAGAGTCTCCCACTTGCACTAGAGTCAATAATCTAGTTAAAACTTGTGCATTCAACACCTATGGCTTTCTGGTGTTGTATAGACACTATTGCTAGTGGTAAACATAATCTTCGGATCTGACACTTCCAGGTCCGTGTGTATTTGCATGTCCTTGCGTCTCCACGCATTACTCATTCTCCAATTAGATGGCATTGTATAAATTTGGTCCTTTGGTGAGACCTTTAGTTCCTTCGGCTCAAAATATGTTGATATTATTGTCACACAATATATCTTCATAGTATTAGCCCACTTTGAACCACACCTAGTTTGATAACAAACTACTTAACACAAATGCCCTCCTTTGCTGCTACTACAGCAGTTATATACTTAGCCTTTTGTTGTAGTATCCGTCACAATGTCTCAACTTTGGAACTCATCCAAATCCATCATGGAACATCCTTTCCATTACATTGTGCTACCCATAGTCTAAATTGAGATAAATTTAATTTGTATCTTGTGACAAAACTAGTATCAATGTAACACTTTACAATGAACTACCTTTAACTATTTGTTACTTATACATGGTATATTCTTAGTTCTTCCAAAGCTCATAAGAATATCTTTACTATTGTCCAATGATCATCTTATGAATCATTCTGGTATATGCTCATAACATTTAGAGATAGGACATATCTGGATGTGTACATCTCAAAGAATGATTGATCAAAATATTCTTGTGATTTCACCAAGTGTCAAAACACTTGAATCTCGTGTCAACACACTCGAATCTTGATTCAGTCCTTTCCGTGCATCAAGAACCTTTCTTGTTGTTTCCATATTGAACTCATTCAACATCTTATCTATGTACATTTGGCAAAACCATATTAGCGCCTCAATCTATTCATATAGACATTGATGCCTAATTCTTGGGTTATGCCTAAGTCTTTCATCGAAATGAAATTCTTAACCTGTGTCAATACAAGATACATTATTTCCAATCAACAATATGTCCTCTACATAATGTATTAGAAATATGTCTTAGCGCTCCCACTTAATTTCTTGCAAATGCAAGCATCTTCATCATCTCCGATGAATTTAAACTCTTTTAACAGTTTCATCATGGTGAAGATTCCAACTCCGCTATGCTTACTTCAACCATTGAAGTTTTGCATACTCTTTTAGCATCCTTTGAATCAACAAAACCCTTTGGATCGTGTCATGTACACGTCCTAGGTAACCGTTCTATTAGAAGAACTTTTTTTTGTTTGTTCAACTACCATATACCAAAATATATGTAGTGGTTGCTACATTAATCCGTCCAGACTAAATATCGCTATGAAAGATCAAATCTTATCATAGTCAATCCCTTGAACATTGTCGTACATGTCGACTATTTCATAGATTTGAAACATCCATGTCTATTTCTCTATAGATCCAAACACGACCGATAGGCTTCACGCCTTTCCGGAGGGTCTTCAAAGTTTAGAAACTTGATTTCTCGTGTATGGATACTATCACGGATTCCATGACTTCTAGTCATTTTTTATGGAGTCAGGCCAATCATCGCTTCTTTGCATGTAGTCGGTTCATCATTGTCAAAACAATAACGACTTACTTATCAAATCTTACTATTTGATTCTTACCGACCCACACGGTTCTATAGGAACTCTAATCTCCGAGATCACACCTTTTGTAATCACGAGAGCCATGAGCATTGTGGCCGTCACCGGGACACTTTCCGGCGCTGCGCTACTTAGCACATATAGCTAAGGTTCAACAACCTTATCAAAGTTCTATTGTCCTCCCACTTAACTTTTCACGAAAAATTCCTTCTCAAGAAACTTGACGTTCCAAGTAACAAACTCTTTTGTCCTCGTGTTATGGAGAAATTCCCAACAAATTCTTTGGGATAACCTACAAAGACGTGCTTATCCGACTTTGGTTGTAAACATTTTACTTATGCATAACATACCAAAATTTAAGAAAAGACAATTCGGGTTTTATCCCAAATCATAACTCATATGGTGTCATTTCAATGGATCACAATGGTGTTCTTTTCAGTGTAAAAGCGGTAGTCACTAAAGCTTTAATCTTTTTAATATATAATGGCAGTTTTATAAATGACACCTTTGATCTTACCATGTAAAACAAGGTTTCATTACATATCTCGAACACTCCATACTCCTATGGTGTTTTGGGAAATGCAAATCCATGGAACGATTCCTCAAGTCTTAGGTGTTTTTGCTAAACATGTAACTCAAATATCTTCCTTTATGATCGAATCATAAACTCTTTATTTTCTTGTTACAATGATTTTTAACTTCATCTTGAAAGTCTTTGAACAACTTTCAAATGTTTCATACTTCCTCCTTATTAAGTAAATATACAGATATATTCACTCAAATTTTCGGAGAAAGCATATGAAGCAAAAAGATCCATCGCATATGGCTACACATAATGGACTATGCACATCAGCATGCACAATTTCCAATAAGCTAGTCATCCGTTCCTATCTGGCCTATGGACGGAGTTTCAATTATCTCGAGGAAAGTCTCACATGCATCAATTGATCAAAATCAAAGACTCCAAAATTCCATCGACATGGAGTTTCTTCATGTTTTCTTTCAAATATAATTTAAACAGCGATGTCACTTCATAAGGGATCTTTCAATCATTTGTCTTGCGACATTTTAGCAATAGTGTTTATGGATGTGATTTCTCCCACTAGACTTGTAAAAGTTCATCCATCCTTTATGGAATAAAGTTATTATTTGAACAACCATTGTTCTCGTAATACCAGAACAAAATAACAATTATTAAAACAAATCTTGAAGGCTAGGTTTGATGACAACGAAAAACACAATAACACTTTATTTGTTTTCGATGAACATCTTCACTCATTCTCTTGCTAGTTACTTAGGCCATTGTAGTTCATGAATTGCGTTGTCCTATATGACACTTCATATCAACCGATTCGGTATCCAATACCTAAGAGCCACATTGTTTAACAAGCAAGGAATACAACCATAACATGTATATCTTCTACATACCCAAATTGGACATCTCCAACCTTATAATTTCTGCCAAATATTTTATAGATTCTCTTTCAGCAATTCCTTTTTCTTTTAAAAGAATCTATCAACATCAATAGTGGTGTCATTCACATGACACATAGTACAAAGCGTATATAGTCAAATACTAATACCTTTGGACTTGCACTTTGAAGTGGATCACCATCATCAAATGTTTGGCATTCTTTCAAAAATCCATTCTTTAGTAATCTATTAGTGTAGTAAACATTTTACTTACATCTTCTATTCATCCTTATCATGACAACTTTCATGATCAAGCTGCTATAGCTTATAAAGGTGAATTGCGAGTATAATGTTTCTTTTTCAAAACCTTTTGGAGGATTAGGACGACTAGCGTCTCCAACCTTCACAAATTCTCATCAAATATGAGGATGTATACTCTATCATGTTGTAACCAACACATTGTTTTAGATATCGCAATACCTTTCACATATGATGGTTTCTGAAACATTGCTTTCAGCTCTTAGATAAACTTGATATTAAAAACAATCTTTTGAGTATCAAGAATCATAGAGGCAAACATGATACATTAGATACTAACATTGGAATTGTTACTCTTGATTTAATACTATTTATTAAACTTCACAGAGTAAACGGAGTTTGCTGAAAGTTTGCAATAGGACTTTAAACTTTAAATTGACACTCAAAACAATACGATACCAGTTCGTAAAGCAAATATCTAGAATTTCTATAGTTCCACTATCTCAACTATAACTAAGCGTAAGGTGGTGAACGGATGCCAATGACTACAACAAACTATGCAAATTCACTTTGATTGTGTTTATGATAAATTGAGTTCGACTAATCCAAATTACAAATGAACTCCCACTCAAAACAACATCCCTCGAGTTATTTTAGTGATTACACGAACCAAATCCACTACACCAAGTCTGATCATCACGTGAGATGATGTAGCTTTAAAGGCGAACAATCAACATGTTCATCATATCATCCATATGACTCATGCTTTACCTTTCGGTATTCCGTGTTCCGAGACCATGTCTGTACATGCTAGGCTCGTCAAGGTTAACCTTAGTTTCCGCATGTGCAAATCTGGCTTGCACCCGTTGTATGCACACGTAGAGTCTATCACACCCGATCGTCACGAGATGCTTCGAAACGACGAGTCTTAGCAACGGTGCCAACTAAGGACGAACACTTTATTACTTGATATTTAGTGAGAGGGATCATCTTATAATGCTACCGTCGCGATCTAAGCAATACAAGATGCATAAAGGATTAACATCACAAGCAATTCATAATATGTGATATGATATGGCCTTTCTTCTTGTGCCTTTGATCTCCATCTCCAAAGCATGGACAAGATCTCCATCATCACTAGCGTGGCGTCAAGGTCCGTGGCGCCGCTTCATGGTTGTCCATCATCACTAGCAACTATTACAACTACTCGAAATAAAGCTATTACAAGATGAATAGACACGCAGGTCTTAACAGAATTTAAAGACAACCATTAGGCTCCTGCCGGTTGCCATATTACAATAAGGATCATTGCATACATCAAATATAATCACAATCACATAATGGCCATATCACATCACAAAACCCCTGCAAAAACGAGTTAGACGCCTCTAATTTTCTTTGCATGTTTTACGTGGTTTGGGGCTTTCGCATAAGACCGATCTTACCTACGAACAAGAACCACAACGTTGATACAAGTGTTGTCAAGATGCTCATTGTAAATTGAATCTTAACTATGGTGGGAGAGACAGACACCCGCAAAGCCACTTGTGCAAAGATGGTTGCACGTCAAGCGTGGAGCAAGTCTCATGTGCGATGACATGTAATGTTAGCCCGAGCCGCTTCATCCCACCATGCCGCAAGATGCAAAGTACACGCTAAGACACCGACAACAAAAGCATCAACGCCCACAAAAACATTGTGTTCTACTCGTGCAATAGATCTACGCATAGATATGGCTCTGATACCACTGATGGGTTCGTAGCATGGAAAACAAAAAATTTCTACCGCAAGAACGAACAAAACCCAGATCTAATCTAGATAAAAGCCAAGATCTAATCTATTAGACATGTGCAACGAGATAGAAAGGAACTAACCCTCGTAGATCCGAAAGCGTTAACGAGATTAGATCTCATGGTTGATGTAGTCGATCACTTGCCGATCTCAAGATCGTGTGGACGATCCTTCCGGCGTCGCGTTCCGGCAGCGCTTCCGTAGTCGTTCAAGTGGACGATCCTTCCGGCGCCGCGTTTCGGCAGCGCTTCCGCAGTCGGTCACACATACGGAGTCGAAGCAGACCTTCCTCTCCTCGTTCCAGCGAGCAGCGGAGGTAGTAGATCTTCTCCACGGAATCCCAGCAGCACGACGGCGTGGTGGTGGTGGTGGTGGAGTAGAGAATTCTGCAGGGCTTCGCCTATGCCTGTGCAGAAGAAAGATGGAGGAGAGAGGCGGCAGAGATTGGGAGTTGTGTGAGAGCTAGGAGGGGGCGCCCCTGCCCTTCTATTTAAGGGGGGTGAGGCGCCATGGGAGGGGGAGTCCTTGTAGGACTCCCCTTCCTCTAGGGCCGGCGGATTGGGGAGGGGGAAGGAGTCCTCCTCCCCCACGAATCCATGTCTTGCCCCACTAGGTTTCCTTTGACCCTTTCTTGGTTTTCAAGCAAACTCCAAGAAATCCTCTAGAACTTTCCAGAACATTCCGAAACCTTCTAGAATCTCCATACAAACACTCCGGAACATTTCCTAACTCAGAAAACGATCCCCAATATATGAATCTTATTCTCCGGACCATTCCGCATCTCCTCGTGATGTCCTGAATCCAATCCGAGACTCCGAACAACATTCGGTCTCCAACACATATTCCATATCTACTTAAAACAACTTCGAACCTTAAGTGTGTCACCCTACGGTTCGTGAATATGTAGACATGACAGAGACATATCTCCTATCAATAACCATCAGCGGGACCTGGAGATCCATAATGGCTCCCACATACTCAACGATGACTCCGCGATCGATTGAACCACTTACATACGAAACTAATTCCCTTTGTCTCGCGATACTATACTTATCCGAGGTTTGATCGTTGGTATCTCCATACCTAGTTCTTCCTCGTTACTGATAAGTACTCTTTACTCGTTCCGTGATATGTCATCCCTTGTGACCTAGTCACATGCTTGCAAGCTAACTAGATGACATTCCACCGAGAGGGCCCAGAGCATATCTATCCGTCATATGGATGGACAAATCCCAATCTTGGTTCATGCGCTTCAACACATACTTTCAGAATACCCAATGACACTTTTATAACCACCCAGTTACGAAGCGGCGTTTGATGTCATCAAAGTATCCATCCGGTGATGGTGATTAACATAACCTCATGGTAGAAGGATTAGGTTACTATGTATTTGAAAGCTTACAACAATACAAACTTAATGACTTGATTTTATGCTACGCTTACTATGGGTGTGTGTCCATCACATCATTCTCCTAATGATATGATCTTGTTATTAACGACATCCAATGTCCATGATCAGGAAACCATGATCATCCATTAATCAACAAGCTAGTTTAACAAGAGGCTTACTAGGGACTCTTTTATGTTTACAAAACACACAAGTATTAATGTTTCCGGTTAATACAATTATAGCATGGGATGTAAACATTTATCATAAACATAAAGATATAATAATAACCACTTTATTATTGCCTCTTGGGCATATCTCCAACATCTTCATCATCATGCAAGCCTCTGGGGTGATGCGTGAGTAGTTCATCTCTAGACTACGGGTCCATGTAGTAGCTAGATGGCTGGTTCTTCTCCTTTGTGCTATCATGTTTAGATCTTGTGAGCTCCCTTCATGATCAAGATCATTTATTTGTAATCCTACATGTTGTGTTTGCGAGGATCCGATGGATATTAAGATGCTATTTCAGATTGATTATTGATTCTATCATGTCTTTGTTATTTGTGATATTTCATGCTTTCCGTTGTTAGTAGCTATCTTGGCCAAGTAGATGCTAGCAACTCCAAGAGTTAGTATTTATGCTCGATAGTGGGTTCATGTCTCTAGTAGTCTGGGGAAGTGACAGAAATCTCTAAGGTACTAGATGTGTTGTTGCTACTAGGGAGAAAACAACAATCCTTTGTTCATAGAACAATCGTATTGTTTACTTTACACGTAGTGTGTAATACAATTATATGTTGCTTGCAACTTAATACTGGAGGGGGTTCAGATGATAACCTGAAGGTGGATTATTAGGCATAGATGCAGTTGGATTATGGTCTATGTATAATGTTGTAATGCCCAATCAAATCTCAAAGGAGTCAAGATGATTAGTATATGCATGTATGCTTTCTCGATGTTTGTCAATTTCCCCGCTGTAATTTGTTCACCCAACATGTTATCTATCTTAAGGAGAGCCACCACTAGTGAACTATGGACCCCGGTCCTTTCTTTTACAATCAATCTACAACTGTTTACTGTTTTCTATTTACATTCTGCAAGCTTTTACTTTCTTCCACTCGATACGTTTAATTCTTTCTTTTCAGCAAAACCGGTGAGATTGAAAACCTCATCGCAAGTTGGGGGCAAAGTTCTGTGGTTGTGTTGTGCAGGTCTCCACGTCGCTGCTGGCACCGGTAGTGCGCCCTACCAAAGTCCAGCTAGCAACACCTTGGAGGTGTTTCCTTGCTCCTACTGGTTTGATAAACCTTGGTTTCATAACTGAGGGAAAACTTGCTGTTGTGCTCATCATACCTTCCTCTTGGGGTTCCCCAACGAGCTCGATATGATTTGGGCCATCAAGCTTATTTTTTGGCGCCATTGCCGGGGAGTCAAGGACATCTTCACAAGGGGAGTCCCTCATAACCAATCTCTTTACTTTGTTATTTTTGTTTTGCTTAGTTTATTTTCTATTTTGTTTGCTTGTTTCTTTATCAAAAACACAAAAAAACAGTTTTACTAGTTTGCTTTCTTCATGAAAAACACAAAAAAATGATTACTCTTGAAAACACAAGTTGTGTGACTTCACTAGCACCAACAATAATGATTTCATGTGCACACCTATTGCTCCACATGTTCTTAAAGCTACTTTCTTTGAAATTAAACCTGCTTTGCTCAATCTTGTTATGAGGGAACAATTTTTTGGTATCGGTAATGAAGATGCTGCTGCTCATCTAAATAACTTTGTTGAACTTTGTGAGATGCAAAAGCATAAGGATATAGATGAGGATATTATTAAGCTTAAATTGTTTCCTTTCTCTTTGAGAGGAAAAGCTAAAGAATGGGTGAATTCCTTAACTAGGAATGGTATTGATTCTAGGACTAAATGCAAAGATGCTTTCATTGGAAAATACTATCCTCCTGCTAAGATTATATCTATGAGAAGTGAAATAATGAAGTTTAAACAATCTGATAATGAACATGTTGTTCAAGCTTGGGAAAGAATGAAATTTTTGGTAAAGAATTGTCCCACTCATGGACTAACTGCTTGGATGATTATCCAAACCTTTTATGCATGATTGAACTATTCTTCAAGAAATCTATTGGATTCTGCCGCTGGAGGTACCTTTATGACCATTACTTTGGGTGCTGCAACGAAGCTTCTGGATAATATGATGGTTAATTTTTCTGAATGGCACACTGAAAGAGCTCCACAAGGTAAGAAGGTAAATTCTGTTGAAGAAACCTCCTCCTTGAGTGATAAAATTGATGTTATTATGTCTATGTTGGTTAATGGGAAAGCTCATATTGATCCAAATCATGTTCCCTTAGCCTCTTTGGTTGATCGACAAGAGCAAGTTGATGTGAACTTCATAAGAAATAATAATTTTAGCAACAATGCCTATAGGAATAATTTTGGTAATTATAATTATAGGCCCTATCCTCCCAATAATGGTAATGCTTATGGAAATTCCTACAACAATAATAGGAGTGTTCCCTCTGAACTTGAAGGTATGCTTAAAGATTTTATTAGTAAACAAAATGCTTTCAATAAAACTATTGAGGAAAAACTCTCTAATGCTGAAAGAAATATAGCATCATTGGCTGAAGCACAATCTTCTTTGAATAAAATGATTGCTAAATATGAAACTAATGAGAATCCTTTGCTGCTACTAATGCCATACAAGTTAGAATTTATGAAAATGTTAGACTATTAGCTGAATTGCATGCTAAGTGGGAGAGAGAAGATGAAATTGCTAGAAACATTTGTGTTTCAACTATCACTACCACTAGTGTTGAAGCTAGTAACAGACCTACTACTTTAGATGATAATTATGATTTTGATCTTGATGGTTGCAATATCTCTGAAGTTATTAAGTTCCTACAAAATCTTGCTAAAAGTCCTAATGCTAGTGCTATGAATATGGCCTTTACAAAACACATTACTGATGCTCTCATAAAAATTAAAGAAGAAAAGATGAAACTTCTATTCCTATGAAACAATAAGATGGTTGGGAACCCACCATTAATATGAAAGTGAATGATTTTGATTTCAAAGCTTTATGTGATCTTGATAGTAGTGTTTCTATTATGCCTAGAAAGATTTATGATATGCTTGATTTGCCACCACTCGAAGATTGTTATTTAAATGTCCCACTTGATGATAATGCTAAAAGGAAACTCATGGGGAGTCTTAATGATGTTCTTATCATGGTTAACAATGCCTATGTCCCTGTCGATTTCTATGTTTTGGATGTTGAATGCAATGCTTCTTGTCCTATTACTTTGGAAGACCTTTTCTTAGAACTGTTGGTGCCATTATTGATATGAAAGAAGGCACCATTAAATATCAACTCCCACTCAAGAAAGCTATAGAACACTTCCCTAAAAAGAGAGAGAAGATCTCTTTTGTTTCTCCTATGAAAACAAAATTTGATCAGAATGCTTCTTCATTTGAGAACACTTGATTCCTTTCTTGCTTCTTATGCCTAACTTAAAGGCGTTAAAGAAAAGTACTTATTAGGAGATAACCCAAAAGATTTAGATGAGTCTTGGAAGTTATTAATTCTGTAATAACCTCTCCTTATCCTTTTTATTTGCTTTTTGTGCCAAGAGTAACCTCTAATGAGAGAGAAGTAATGATTGGGAAAGTTGCTGTCCCGAAATAGATTTCTATTCTTCACCGTAAACATTCGTGTAAAATCTCTGTACATCTTTTTGAGGAGTGAATTTTTGTGCTTCTTCCCCAAGTTGTTATCTAACTTACGTTAGTTCAACACTTTTTGAGTTGAGCAACAGAAGGTCTTCTAAAAAATCCGTCTTTACCTGCTGGTCTGTTTTGACAGATTTCTGTCATTATTTGCATTTGCTTCTTGTTGGTTCCTTTTGAGTTTTTTTGGGGAATTGAGATTTTGAGGGAAGTCCTACAGTAGCTTGTGTTTTAATGGAAGTTTTATTGGTGTTGAAACTGAACCCAAAGACTTATTATCTTGAGTGCACTAATGTTGCTAATAAAGATTGTGTGAAGTTTTGTATGAAGGAAAAAATTTCAGGTGTATGGAAGGAATGAGTAATGAGATGAATAATGGAGTAAATCTCAAGCTTGGGGATGCCATGTGTGTCACCCTAAGAAATATCCAAGAAGTACAAGCTTCAAAGCATGGGCATGCCCAAGGCATCCCCTTCTTCATCCATAAAAATCCCAGGTTTCTTCCAAACACTTCATTTTTATTGTTTCATGCATAGTTGTGTTGTTCTTGGAGCGTCTTATTTTTCATTTTTATTTTGTTTTTTGTTTGCTTGATTTTCTTAGTTTGCTTGAATAAATTGGTTGGACCCCCTCTTTCATACATTAGTTTTCAAATAGTTTGGTTTGGATTGGAAAAGAGTAGGAAAGTTCATGCTTAAGTGGTAAAGAGAGCTTGTTTTTGACTGTGGCCTATGCTTTGTCATGCCATGCTTGATATTGTTTTGGATTTATGCTTAGTATTATTTGATGTAGCATGACATGTTATAAACAATTGAGATTACTTAATGTGCCTTGGAAGGATCATGCGTTGTTTTAGCATATGAAAGCATAGTATTGTGGTATTCTCCTTTGATGCTTTATTTAGGTTGACTTGGCGCATGCTCACACCATGTTATGACTATCCAAAGTCACCATAGCCTTGATGATCTTTTAGTCTTCGACTTGTAATATCACTTTATGCTTCAATCAATGATGTTTTGTCGCTCTGCATGATTATGGCCATTATTGCTCTCTTAGTTGGTTGCTCCCAGTCTTTTGCTAGCCTCCATAATCAAGTATGAGTCCCACTCATGCATCCAACTGCTAAAACCAAGTTATTCCAAAGATTCCACCATACCTACCTATTAGCAACTGCTATTCCAAGTATATTCATGTTTTTATCTACCTTCCGAATTAAACTTGTTATGTGAAAAATAGTGATTAAAGCTCTCACGAACTTGATGGCACACTTTACTTTCTTGCAATTAATAAACTTGACCCATTGTGTCCATCTTTGTTGCGTATATGCTTGCGCTTTATAAGTTGAAATTAGCAGAACCATGTATCATGGGGAACGCTTTCAACATTGCACTTGTACTTTGTACCCCGTTGATATCATGTTCTTTTGCTTATGGATCCCGGTGGTGTGAAATAAAAGTGGAACTTATAAGATCATGGAGTTTGTATGTGTGTTAGAGAAACGCCTGGGCCGCTAGCCTAAGCCATGCCAAATCATGGTGGAAACTTGCATCATAACCATAATGAACACTCTATGAAGCATCCTCAATAAAAACCTATGCAAATAGCAAATAAAAAGATCATTGAGATGCTCATTGTCTGCTTGCCTTGTCATTTTGATTATGGGATAACTCCTGTATCATGTGCAAGGGGTACCCCATTGGTGGTTCTTTATGATACATATGTACTTACAATAACAAGAGCTTACTGATGTCTACGCACTTCTATTCTTGTAGACAATTGTTGGGCCTCCAAGTGTAGAGGTTTGTAGAACAGCAGCAAGTTTTCCCTTAAGTGGATCACCCAAGGTTTATCAAACTCAGGGAGGAAGTGGTCAAAGGTATCCCCTCTCAAGCAACCCTGCAATCAAGATACAAGAAGTCTCTTGTGTCCCCAACACACCTAATACACTTGTCCGGTGTATAGGTGCACTAGTTCGGCGAAGAGATAGTGAAATACAAGTGGTATGGATAATTATAAGTGGTAACGGTGATAGAAAATAGCTTGATGGTGTGTGGTTGACGTGGGAAAAGACTAAAGGCAAACTGAAATAAAGATGGAAGCAAGCAAACATGTAACAGATCTAATTGCAAACGGTGTTTCAATGCTTAGAAACAAGGCCTATGGATCATACTTTCACTAGTGAACACTCTCATATAGATATCTTCTCTTTATGATACTACTGTTAACTACTCTCCGGTTGGACACTCTAATCCATGGTAGGGCTATAACAGCACACCTTAAAGTAAGCCTTTCCCATCTAGAAAACCCCACACTGTCACCTTGAGCACTAGATGGTTCCAACAAACACCACAATTTAATAAAGACATCCAACTCCAAATATAACTCATAACAAGTATTTGTAATCTCTAGCCTAAGTGCCACCATGGTGTGCATGCTGTCACTTTCACACGCATGGGGAGAGTAGAGATCTATTAAAGCACTTGAGTAGCAAGGTGGATCTATAGATTACAAGCTCATGATCTCAATAAGATCATGCATAGAGAGAGAGATGAACACATAGCTACCGATAGAACCCTTAGCCTCGAGAGAGAACTACTCCCTCCTCATCATGGGAATCAGCAATGGTGATGGAGATGGTGGTGGAGATCGATGGAGATGGCTCCGGGGGCACTTCCCCGTTCCGAGGGTGCCAGAACAGAGACTTTCTGTCCCCCGAATCTCCCCTTCGGTGGCGGCGGAGCTGCGGAACTTTTTGTGGCTGGAAACTTGATGATTTAGGGTTTATGCATTGGGAGGCTCTTATAGGCGAGAGGGGAGACCGAGGGGGTGCCGGAGGGGCCCACACCACCACCTGGCGCGGCCTGGCATAGCCCACGCCACCTGGTGGTGTGGTCAGCCCCTGGCCCCTCTCTGTCTCGTCTTCTGGCTCCGTGAGTCTTCCAGTAAAATGTCGAGTTTGGCTTTTGTCCAGTCCAATTCCGAGGATGTTGATTTTCTGACTTTCCTGGAACCAAAAACAGCAGAAAATAGGCAACTGGCACTGTGGCATCTTGTTAATAGGTTAGTCCAAGAAAGTCTATGAAAAGTACTCCAAAGTTGGAACAAAACATAAGAAAGTAGATAAAACCAACCATGGAACATCAAAAATTATAGATACATTTGCAATGTATCACTTACTTGTGACTAAAGTTGAGTAGCATGAGGTTCGGTCTTCGTAAGTAAGGGGCATGAGATTTCGTCTTATAACTTTTCAAGCATATCCTCTTAGTTGTGTCACTTTTACCTTAATCACTTAAAGATGCTTATGATAGGGGCAATGAGAGCTGAAAGCTAACAAGTACCATAATTTTTGGAAGCTCTTTATGAAACTTGAATCTCTACTTCCTTCTATGAAGGCCTTTCTTTTACTTTTATGTTGAGTCTCCACCTTCTACCTTTATGCACCTACTTTGAGAGCATAGTGGCCATTCTTAGTTCTATGTGCATTGTCCCAAGACTTGTTGATTAATGCATAACTTGATATTGCTTGTTCTTAAACTACTTGTATCTAGTCACTCTTATAAACTTTGAAGGTGTCTTATGCAATTATGTTTGCTACTCTATGAGGGACAAGCTGAATGCCCCTATGCTATGTTTTATTTATATGAAACAAACAAACGGCTTGCAAAGCATTGTTATTCATGAATCCTTTTTTGTGCTTTTTCATGTCGCAACATAGTTGCTATGTCTTATTGCTAGAACTTTATCTTTCATGCTATGTTGAAGTACTATGATCCCAGCTTTCAATGTTTTACAAATACTTTGATCAAGTTTATGATGGTGCATGTCACCTCAAAAATTATTCTTTCTTTTTATCACTTACCTACTCGAGGACGAGCAGGAGTTAAGCTTGGGGATGTTGATACGTTGCTAACGTATCCATAATTTTTGATGTTCCATGCTTGGTTTTTATCTACTTTCTTATGTTTTGTTCCAACTTTGGAGTATTTTCATATACTTTCTTGGACTAACCTATTAACAAGATGCCACAGTGTTAGCTGCCTATTTTCTGCTATTTTTGGTTCCAGGAAGTCAGAAAATGAATATTCTCGGAATTGGACGGGACAAAAGCCAAAGTCAGTTTTTCACCAAGGGGCACACGGAGCCAGAATACGAGACGGAGAGGGGCCAGGGGGCCGCCACACCACCTGGCCATGCGGCCAAGCCTGGCCCGTGCCAGGGGGTGGTCTGGCCGCCTGTGGCACCCCCTCGGCCTTCCCTTCTAACTATAAGATACCTCCGATACAGAAACCCTAAGTACCCGATCAAAATTCCACGAAAGAGTCTGTAGCCGCCGTCATCTCAGTCCCTAGATCGGGAGGGATCTGAAGCTCTTCCCGACACCTAGCCAGAGAGGGGAATTCACCCTGGAGGCCTTCTTCATCATCATGCAAGCCTCCGGTGTGATGCGTGAGTAGTTCATCTCTGGACTACGGGTCCATGTAGTAGCTAGATGGTTGGTTCTTCTCCTTTGTGCTATCATGTTTAGATCTTGTGAGCTCCGTTCATGATCAAGATCATCTATTTGTAATCCTACATGTTGTGTTTGCGGGGATCCGATGGATATTGAGATGCTATTTTAGATTGATTATTGATTCTATCATGTCTTTGTTATTTATGATCTTGCATGCTTTCCATTTTTAGTAGCTATCTTGGCCAAGTAGATGCTAGCAACTCCAAGAGTTAGTATTTATGCTCGATAGTTGGTTCATGCCTCTAGTAATCTGGGGAAGTAACATAAATCTCTAAGGTACTAGATGTGTTGTTGCTACTAGGGAGAAAACAGCAATCCTTTGTTCATAGAACAATCGTATTGTTTACTTTACACGCAATGCATAATGCAGTTATCTGTTGCTTGCAACTTAATACTGGAGGGGGTTCGGATGATAACCTGAAGGTGGATTATTAGTCATAGATGCAGTTGGATTACGGTCTATGTATAATGTTGTAATGCCCAATCAAATCTCAAAGGAGTCAAGATGATTAGTATATGCATGTATGCTTTCTCGATGTTTGTCAATTGCCCCGCTGTAATTTGTTCACCCAACATGTTAACTATCTTAAGGAGAGCCACCACTAGTGAACTATGGACCCTGGTCCTTTCTTTTACAATCAATCTACAACTGTTTACTATTTTCTGTTTACTTTCTGCAAGCTTTTACTTTCTTCCACTTGATACATTTAATTCTTTGTTTTCAGCAAAACCGGTGAGATTGACAACCTCATCGCAAGTTGGGGGCAAAGTTCTATTGTTGTGTTGTGCAGGTCTCCATGTCGTTGCTGGCACCGGTAGTGTGCCCTGCCAAAGTCCAGCTAGCAACACCTTGGAGGTGTTTCCTTGCTCCTACTGGTTCGATAAACCTTGGTTTCATAACTAAGGGAAAACTTGTTGTTGTGCTCATCATACCTTCCTCTTGGGGTTCCCCAACGAGCTCGATATAATTTGGGCCATCAGTAGTCCTCACAGGCTGTGGGTTGGGGAGAAATCTCGCAACAGTTATGTGCATCTAGATCATGGGAGAATTGTGTTTTGTTTGAAATTGTGATTTGTATCTTTTGTTTCTTCATCTCTTGTCCCGATCTGTGGACTTATAGGTACCCAAGATCCCATAGATTTATAAAGGATTGAGGTGGGATACTTGGCTAGTGGCGATCTCATAGGAACCTCAGTGATAGAAAGGGTAGTACGATATTCGCTTAGCGCCCAATTCGGGATCAACAACAACATCACCATTTAAAGTTTTGATCCGTGTTTTACACTTAATAATTGTTTGTAACCCGTTACTTCGGTGTGCTCTTAGTTGGATTAAAAGTCTATTGTTATACCTGCTGCATCACGGGGGCTCTATAATATTAGGATGTATTTCCCACAAGAGATTATCTTCATTCAAACATTATACATGACTATGCTTATTATTATTATCTTCTATCCCATTTGATGTGCAACTGCAGGTGGATCTTCAACCCTAGCCCATTTCCATCCATTGATTCAAACCCATTATAAAGTAAACTAGATTGATCCGGTCAACTAAGGTAAAACAAAAAAACAAAGTCGTGTAGACGTGTCCTTTTTTATTACCTTTTAGAAGTGCTTTCTGAGGTTTGATTAAACCTAGGTCTTCTAGGGAAAAAGCTATTATACTACATCCGTGAATCTGGATCGAAGGTATCAACCCTTTTTTGGCGCCATTGCCGGGGAAGCAATTTTGCTATCCTGGTGAGGTCATTAGAGACCTTGCTTTTAGTTTATTTATTAGTTGTAGTTTAATTATTGTTATTAGTTTACTTTCTTGTTATATATTTGAAAACCCAAAAAATAGTTACTTGTTATTCATTTTCATTACTTAAAAAAATACCAAAAATATAAGAGCCATGGCTCAAAACATATTAGGGGAGTATGGTACTCACACTAAAGATTTTATTTGTGCACCCATCACTCAGCCCGCAGTTGATGCGGAAACATATGAGATAAAACCTAACCTTTTGAGTTTGGTTCAACAAAACCAATTTGGGGGTTCATCCACTGAAGATTCGGGATTCCACTTAAATACTTTTACTGAAATTTGCGACATGATGCGTATTAAGGATGTAGATCGAAATGTTGTTAAGCTAAGAATGTTTCCTTTCTCTCTTAGAGGGAAGGCTAAGGATTGGTTGCTAGCTCTACCAAAGGGCACTATTAAATCTTGGGAGGAATGTACTAATTTGTTTATGACTAAATTTCCCCCAGCTAAGACTATGTAGCTAAGATCCAACATTACAAGCTTTAGATAAGAAGACCGTGAGCCACTAGCACTTGCGTGGGAAAGGATGAAAGAAGCCATAATGAACTGTCCTAGTCATGGGATGGAAGAGTGGCTTATATTACATTTGTTTTATAATGGTCTTAACCCAATGTCTAAATCTATGCTAGATAATACATCAGGGGGAACGATCATGGGAAAGAAAGTGAGTGTTGCAAAGAAGTTACTTGATGATATGCAAAATAACCATGCCCAATGGCATGTGGAAAGAACCTCGAAGAGAGTAAGTTCAATTACCGAGGTAAACAATGAAGAGCTTACATCTAAGGTAGATGAGTTGCTTAGCTTAGCAAATGGTAATGAAGATACCCAAGTTAATGCTATCACTACTGATGTTAATGATTTTAATTTTATAGCTCATACTCCTTTTAATACTGCATGAAAAAATAATTATGCTTCCAATGTTCAAAAATATCATGCTAATCCTGCAGGAGCTCCTTATAATAATTATGATAATACTAATGGAGCATATCATGGCAATCTTTCGTTTGAGTAAACAGTTAGAACTTTTGTACAAGCTCAAACCGAGCAAAATAATATGCTTATTAAGATCATGAAGAACCATGAAAGTAGTATAGGAAAATTATCTAACTAGGCCGTTGCAATTAGAAATGATGTGAAGGCTCTACAGGAAAGAACAAAGACCATAGAGGCTCAACTGGGTAAGGTAGTGATGGCTCTGAAATATAGCCATCTACGTTCACATTTAAACTGGATATTAATCA
Source organism: Avena eriantha (assembly GCA_910589775.1). Classification (NCBI taxonomy): domain Eukaryota; kingdom Viridiplantae; phylum Streptophyta; class Magnoliopsida; order Poales; family Poaceae; genus Avena; species Avena eriantha. The sequence goes on along the minus strand of OU342745.1, from coordinate 324,475,984 downwards.
TATTCTTGATGAAATATCTCTCTAAACCCTGCCACTAATGCTAATATTTAGAGGGGTATGAAATCCTTTCTTCTTGTATTTTTCCTGCGCAGATAATGTCGTTTAAAGGAGGGAATCACTACATTAAAGTCAAAGATACAAGATTTCCAACAACCAGAAGAAACTAGGAGCCGAACAACGGAGGCAGATGCCTTAACGACCAACTATATGGCCGGAGCAAAAATTCCGGCTGTATAGCTCTAGTTGTATAGTTGGCACCGCCATCGTTAGGTCAAACAGAACAACTTTCGTGAAGGCACCCCTATATAAAGAAGCCTCGGGCGACGAGAAAACAAGCCAGACCTCACCAAAAATCCTCTGCCACAGATCTCCAACCGCCTCCAGATCTCCAAACCCTTCTCCATCTCCATAGCCATACTCCACCACTTGTAATAGTAGGTCTCTTCTCCGATTGGTGACATTGTAAGACTATTGCTATCAGTCTTATGATTTTCATTACAATGTTTGTGATTGTTGATTTCATCTCTATGTGTGAGTAATTCTCCTTGGGCTAACAGCTTCGTCCTAGCCATGTAGCAATTGTTCATGTGATTTATCATATATGGGATCGTGTATTAGTTTGTATGACATGATGATTATTGTATCCTCTCTTGCCTCAGTCTAAGGACTTGCCAGGTACCCAAGACCCCGAGGGTTGAGCAAGCTATAGGGAGTATGAGTGATGACTGATCTGTAGGTTGGGAACCCCAGTGACAGAAGGGGTAGTACGGCTGTATGTGAGGGATTTGCTTGGGATTAACAGTGACATCACTATGCATATCATTAGTTCTCTTTCTTCTATCGATGAGACTAGTAGTTTATTGCTATAAGCGGTTGTGGAGGCAATAGCAATTATGGATGCACTGCCCACATATAATTTATCTTGCTGTAACAAGTACACGCATACTTTATTTCTATCTTTTATTTCCATCAGATGTTTTTGCATAGCTACAGGTGAAACCGAACGCCCTAGGCCCTCTCTCTCCATCATCGACAACAACAAAAAGACGCAAGCTATTGGTCTGGTAAAAACACAAAAGGAATTCTAAAACTCCCGAAGGGCCGTTAAAGTAACTTCACTACGCATTCCGTTCCCGTGGATTCGATTAGCTAGGTCTAATAGGGAAAAAGAGTTATACTACATCCGTAATCGGGATCAAAGGTATCAACCCTTTTTCTCGCACCGTTGCCGGGGAAGCAATAGCTACCCCGGTGAGGTTATTAGGAACCTTGCTAGTTTTAATTCATGTTTTTAATTTTGTTAGTTTGCTTTCAGTATTTTTTTGATAAACCAAAAAAATTAGTTAAGTCTTTAAACTCTTGCTTTTTACTGTTATAATTTTTAATCTAAGAAAACCCCAAAACATAGGAAGTATGGCTAAAAAGAAGCTTGGGGAGTTTGATACTCCCAATAATGATTATTTGCGTACTCCTATTACTCAGCCAGCAATCACTGCCGATGATTATGAAGTTAAGCCCCATTACTTAAGTTTGGTTCAACAGAATCAATTTGGAGGCTCTGATATTGAAGACGCAAGTATGCACTTGAATACTTTCACTGAAATATGTGATATGATGTGTATAAAAGACGTTGACCCTGATGCGGTCAAATTGCGTCTATCTCCTTTCTCTCTAAGAGGGAGAGCTACAGAATGGTTGCTATCTTCACCTAAAAATACTATTACATCATGGGTGGGATGTACTTCTTTGTTTATGACTAAAATTTTCCCACCTGCAAAGACTATGCAACTTCGATCTAATATTAATGGCTTTAGACAGGAAGAGCGTGAGCCACTAGCGCTTGCATGGGAGAGGATGAAAGAATGCCTAAGAAACTGTCCTAGTCATGGGATGGAAGATTGGTTAATCCTCCATTTATTTTATAATGCTCTTAATCCTGTGTCTAAGTCTATGCTTGATACTGCAGCTGGAGGAACATTTATGGGTAAACATATTACCGAAGCAAAGCAGCTGCTAGACAATATGCAAGACAACCATGCCCAATGACATGTGGAAAGATCAAACACGAAGAAGGTGAAATCTGTCTCACCACAAGAGAACGAAGATCTCAATGCTAAGTTGGATGAGCTCATACTAGTCATAAAAGGTAAGGAAACTCAGGTAAGAGCCACCCCAAATCAAACATAGAAGAAATAGAGTTCGTAGCTCGTAATGATTACAACCCTACTTGGAAGAAGAGTTACAATCCTAACTTTCAGAAACATTATGCTAGTCCTGCAATTAACTCTAATTATAATATGGGAACTAGTAATGGTAGTCTCCAAGAAACACTTAAGTCTTTCATAGACTCACAAAATGAAAAAAAAATATTCTAGTCAAAATTACGGAGAACCATGATGCTATGTGATACATTGCAAATGTATCTATAATTTTTGATGTTCCATGCTTGGTTTTATCCACTTTCTTGTGTTTTGTTCCAACTTTGGAGTACTTTTCATATGATTTCTTGGACTAACCTATTAACAAGAGCCATAGTGCCAGCTGCCTGTTTTCTACTGTTTTTGGTTCAAGGAAAGTCAGAAAATGAATATTCTCAGAATTGGACGGGACAAAAGCCAAAGTGCCTATTTTTCTGGAAGGGGTCAAGTGCCAGAATACGAGACGGAGAAGGGCCAGGGGCCGGCCACACCACCTGGCCGCACGACCAGGCTGGGCCCGCGCCAGGGGGTGGTGTGGTGGCTCTCGGCACCCCCTCGGCCTCTCCTTCCGCCTATATATTGCCCTCGGGATGAAAACCCTAAGTGCCCGATCAAAAATCCACGAAAGAGTCTGTAGCCGTCATCATCTCCATCCCTAGATAGGGAGGGATCTGAAGCTCTTCCCGGCACCCTGCTGGAGAGGGGAATTCAACCTTGAGGCCTTCTTCATCACCATGCAAGCCTCCAGTGTGATGCGTGAGTAGTTCATCCTTGGACTACGGATCCATGTAGTATCTAGATGGCTGGTTCTCCTCCTTTGTGCTTTCATGTTTAGATCTTGTGAGCTCCGTTCATGATCAAGATCATCTATTTGCAATTCTGCATGTTGTGTTTGCGGGGATCTGATGGATATTGAGATGCTATTTCAGATTGATTATTGATTCTATCATGTCTTTGTTATTTGTGATCTTGCATGCTTTCCGTTGTTAGTAGCTATCTTGGCCAAGTAGATGCTAGCAACTCCAAGAGTTAGTATTTATGCTCGATAGTGGGTTCATGCCTCTGGTAATCTGGGGAAGTGACTGAAATCTCTAAGGTACTAGATGTGATGTTGCTACTAGGGAGAAAACAACAATCCTTTGTTCATAGAACAATCGTATTGTTTAGTTTACACGCAGTTCGTAAAGCAATAATCTATTGCTTGCAACTTAATACTGGAGGGGGTTCGGATGATAACCTGAAGGTGGATTATTAGTCATAGATGAAGTTGGATGGTGGTCTATGTATAATGTTGTAATGCCCAATCAAGTCTCAAAGGAGTCAAGATGATTAGTATATGCATGTATTGCTTTATTGGTGTTTGTCAATTGTCCCTCTGTAATTTTTTCACCCAGCATGTTATCTATCTTAAGGAGAGCCACCTCTAGTGAACTATGGATCCCGGTCCTTGTCTTTTACATACAATCTACAATCTTTTACTGCTTTGTGTTTACTTTCTACAAACTTTTACTTCTTTCCATTCGATACGTTTAATCCTTTGTTTTCCGCAAAACACGGTGAGATTGACAACCTCATCGCAAGTTGGGGACAGAGTTCTGTGGTTGTGTTGTACAGGTCTCCATGTTGCTACTAGCACCGGTAGTGCGCCCTGCCAAAGCTCAGCTAGTAACACCTTTGGGGTGTTTCCTTGCTCCTACTGGTTCGATTAAACCTTAGTTTCATAACTGAGGGAAAACTTGCTGCTGTGCTCATCGTACCTTCCTCTTGGGGTTCCCAACGAGCTCTACGTCGAACAACGAGCACATCACTATGATTGGTAAATTATCTAACCAAGCTGTTAGTTTGAGAAATGATTTGCAGGCCCGTTAAGGAAGAACAAGGATTGTTGAGGCACAGCTAGGTAAGATAACCGAGAGTCAAACTCTCATTCTAGCTAAATTTGAAGGTAAAGCTGAGCCCAATCCTATTGAAGAACTCAAAATGACGAGGATCCAAAGGGAGGAGCCTGAAAAACTTGATTATAGTAATGCCCCTTCACCAATCTACACCATCGAAGATCTCGTAAATAGGATCAACGTCAAAATTCTAGTAAGTGAAGGTAATGATGAAGCCATGTATCAACACTTTGTTGATCAAGTAGAAATTAAGATATGAGAGCTTGAAGAGGAATACAAGAAAATCGTTGAAAAGTTACATGTTAAACTAGATGACATATTTGAGCCTACTATTAAGATAAAGATTGGAACTAATTAGATAGCTGCACTTTGTGATCTAGGTGCAAGCGTCTCAATAATTCCAAAGAGTCTTTTTAACAAGTTAAATCTTGGCTCTTTTGAAATTACCGAATTAAAATTGCATCTAGCAGACTCTACCTACAAACAAGTTGTAGGGATTAAGGAGAACACTTTAGTTTACATCAAAGGCTGTCCTGCTCTAATTGATTTTGTTATTGTTGACATGCCTAAAAATACTATTGCTCCTATAATACTAGGCCGTCCTTTCTTGAGAACTATAAAGGCTTTAATTAAACTTCATGAAGGGAACGTGAAGTTGCAATTGCCTTCACGGGATCCTTTTGTTATTCATTTCCCTAGGAAGAACAAAGCCAAACATGACGAGAAGGAGTCCATCACTTTGAAGGCCAATTACTTTGGAGTGGGTGTTCCACTCATCTGGCCCAAGTAAGTATCAATTAGGTCAAGCTATTGACCATAAAAGAGCGCTTCATGGGAGGTAACCCATCTTAAATAAAGGTTTGAGATAAGTTTTTAGTTTTAATTTAAGTTCATGTTTAATAAAGAGTGCTAGAAAACTCCATTCGAGGAGAAGAAGTTTGGTAGTACTTGAAATTCTGCATTATTCATGCTATTGTTGGTCGACAATATTTTCTGTCAAAAACAAGGTATATCGCTAAGTTACAGGAAAAGAAATGGTTTACAAAGAAACAATTTTTTTTGATGCACACAGAGAGTTTAACGACCAACTATATGACGGGAATAAAAATTCTGGTTGTATAGTTCCGGCCGTATAGATATCTTTGCCATCAATTTTTTTCTGCAATACCTACTGAGAGCTTAACAACCAACTATACGGCGGGAATAAAAATTCCGGCCGTATAGTTCCGGTCGTATAGATATCAATGCCTCCGTACAATTTCTTTTCATATGTACTGAGAGTTTAATGACCAACTATATGGCGGGAATACAATTTTTGGCTGTATAGTTCTGGCCGTATTGATATCGATGCCTTTGCAAATTTTCTTTTACAAGGACAAACAGTTTAATGACCAACTATACGGCTGGAACATTTTGTTCTGCCCGTATAGTTGCGCCCGTATAGCTGCGCCGCCAGGAGGAAATCCTAATATTTTGACAGAACGCCAACTATACGGTGGTAACACATGTTCCTCCCGTATAGTTGCACCCGTATAGTTGCGTCCGACCATAAAATCGCATAGGAAGGTACTCACAACTCCAAAACTTCAATCCTTTTTCTTCCTTCTACCTCCAAACTCTCTCAAAACCTCAAGGAATCTCCATCTCTACTCAACTTCGTTCAATTTCCTCGCACACAAGTGATCTACGGTATGTTTATCCTCTGATCCTCCAATTACCTTTTGCAAATTCATCTTCGATCTATTGTCGTTGTCAATCTAGGGTGAGACCTACTATGAACCAATTGCCATGATTTTCTTGCCTAGATTATTATTTTGAGGAGAATTCTTTAGTGTGCTTAGATGAGGAACATATTATACTTACTGTTGTTGGATCAAAAGGTTTTATTTTTTCCTTTCTTCGATGTTTTAGATGATGAACACAAGGAGCCAGACTCATGCTCGTGCCACCGGTAGAGCTTCTCGGGCTGTCGCTCAGGGATACGGTTCAGGGATGAGGCCCATCCTGAACGCTTCAACAGGGTCAAGAACCGCGAAGTGAAGGCCACCAAGTGGGCTTTCCCCATTATATTGAACCACCTCAGTATTTATGATGACTTTAATTTACTTTGCAATAGAGCTGGCCTGCAAAACTTTGTGTACAATGATGTACCTACTTATTGCCGCTTAACCATTGAATTCTTAAGTTCGGTGCAAAGCAACGTTAAACTATGGCAAGGAGAGGATACTATTTCTTTCCATCCGATGAACAACAACTACACTTTAACATTAGATGAATGGTGTGCATGCTTTAATTTGCCAAACAATGATGTTCATGCTTTACGTGCATCCTTTACTAGCTTAAGTCCTTCCCTCGATCAATACTATAATGGAACGAGTTTCACTAGTAGAGTGAACAAGGGGAAGAATATTCAACATCCTGCAATTTGCTATTCGGTCTATGTTATTGCTAACACCTTGCAGACACATAATGAGTTCATGATACTCAACGAGGAGGACATCCTAGTCCTCGCAAAGGCTGCTTACATCAACTACAACCTGTCACTCAACTTGGGCGCCATTCTTGTGCGCTACCTTGAGCAACAAGCCTCCCAAATCCAAGGGCCCATCACAGGAGGAGGCGTCATCACCGTGCTTGCCACTGCCCTAGACATCGATCTAGGTGAGTAGCAATCCATACTAGGTGAGACACGTGTTGGTTTCTCCACCTTGAGGGCCCGTGGAATGCTCACTAGGAGAGGTGATGTTTATTACCTGCATATTGCTGGAGCTTGGCGTATTTACCCCACTCCTATGCCTAATGGTCTTTTCTCTATCGAGGAAGGACGTTTTCTATATGATTCACAGGTTGAGCAACACCAACCCGAGGAAGAGATTCCTGAAGAGGATGAGGACCAAGAGGAGGAGCAAGAAGTTCCTTATCAAGAGGAGCAGCCACAAACTCGGTTCGCCACATACCAAAATTTTCAAGAACTTGGAGGGACTTTGGAGAGGATGTACAACCTCTCTTTGAACCTCCAAGATTCAACAACTAACCTCTCAACTCAATTTGCAAACTGGAGTAACAATTTTTTTCCGCCATCACAATGATTTGAAGGGCTTGCAAAAGCCTAATGTTGGGGAAGTTACCTCATGTATCTTTATTTGGCATTTATTTTCTTTTATTTATTTCGAGGTTGCGTTATTTGAGTTTATAAGCACTTGTGTTGGTTTCCCCGACACTTTATCTTTAGTTCTTTCTATTTTTCTTTTGAAATTTTCTAGCCGAGCTTTGCCACCAATTTTCTATTCTTTAAATTCCCTCTCTTAAAACTCACAAAAAGATTTCTCCATTTTTCCTTATTTTCCCTCTTTCTTTTCTTTCTGCCTCGAGGTCTTCATATATTTGCAGGAGAGTGATCGACTTCGAGTTTCCAAGAAATAAATAAAAAAGGAAGAGAGAAGTGGAACCAAACATGAGAGGTATGCCTTATGACTCCCCACTTTTGAAGTTTGAGAAACCCAAGCTAGTTAGTAGTAAATATTGAGATATTATATTGGTGGAGTGAGTCTTTGTATCAAAGTAAGAGTGTCGTTTGCATGGGTATTTAATTGGGCTTATTTTGTTCCAGCTCTCGTAATTAACCAAGTCTTGCCTAAAAATTGCTAAATAATTGTAATAAGAAAAAGTCTCACAATTGAAGACTTGGGTGTTGTAGTGCTTAGTCTTCAAGGCTTATTTCTAGAGACACTCGGCACCACTGAAAATGTTGATTGACTTGATAGCTCTCTTTAAAAGGATTTGTTCGATTGAATTAATGTTTAGAGGTTTTTGTGAGCATGCCAAAGTTTGACTTGTTAATCATAAGAATGATATAGCTTTACGTGTGTCAAACTTCATGGGATGCCAACAACACCGCTGGCCTACGAACGATCTTCATGGAGGAAACTCCTAGATTTTGGCTATGACTTGATTAAATACGTGTAGCAACAATGATATAGTGGGTAAGATTCTTGGCACTCCCGGGTAGCTGCAATCATGATGGAATCACTCCTCTGGCTATTATGAGTAATCATCATGCAAAAGGAACAAAAACCTTATTGATGCCACGAGTGTCCATCACAGCCCGATAAACTAATAAAAATCTTTGGCATGCTCTCAATTACTTAAAAACTAAAATTCTTGAAGGACAATGAATAGAAAAGTAGTGCTTGCAAAGTCTTGATTCACTGATGTGGGAGAATTGAGATACTATATTATATATGCTTTTCATGACAACTCTCACACTCTTCATTTACATAATTATACTTTATTGTTCAAAGGCAAGCCTATGAGTTGATTGCTTGACATGGAATAAAGTTTACTCATTTTGAATCATCCATGTTTACAATATTTTTGCTGCGCTATAAGGATGCATGAATCATGTATGATATGCTTGCCATTACTCTATCTATTCTAAAGTTTTTCAGATTTATGAAGTGGAGGAAACATGAGACTATTAATCATGAGTAAGATCGCCATCTCGTTATTTCAGTTTAAATGATGAGTTCCTCATTGATTTTGGTTTTATTGCTCGGGACGATCAAGTTTAAGCTTGGGGAGGTTGATGGCTCTTACATATAGCCATCTACGTCCACATTTAAACTGGATATTAATCATATCCTTGATGAAATATCTTTCTAAACCTTGCCACTAATGCTAATATTCATAGGGGTATGCAATCCTTTCTTCTTGTATTTTTCCTACGCAGATAAATTCATTTAAAGGAGGGAATCACTACATTAAAGTCAAACATACGAGATTTCCAACAACTAGAAGAAACCAGGAGCCGAACAACGGAGGCAGACGCCTTAACGACCAACTATACGGCCGGAGCGAAAAGTCCGACCGTATAGCTCCGGTCGTATAGTTGGCGCCACCACCGTTAGGTTAAACAGAACAACTTTCGTGAAGGGACCCTATATAAAGAAGCCTCAGGCAATGACAAAACAAGCCAGACCTCGCCAAAAAGCCTCTGCCACAGATCTCCAGCCGCCTCTAGATCTCCAAACCCTTCTCCATCTTCATAGCCATACTCCACCACTTGTAATATTAGATCTCTTCTCCGATTGGCGACATTGTAAGACTATTGACATCAATCTTATGATTTTCATTACAATGTTTGTGATTGTTGATCTCATCTCTATGTGTGAGTAATTCTCCTTGGGCTAAGGGCTTCGGCCTAGCCATGTAGCAATTGTGCATGTGATATATCATAGATGGGATCGTGTATTAGTTTGTATGATATGATGATTATTGTATCCTCTCTTGCCTCAATCCAAGGACTTGACAGGTACCCAAGACCCCGAGGGTTGAGCAAAGTATAGGGAGTATGAGTGATGACTGATCTGCAGGTTGGGAACCCCAGTGACAGAAGGGGTAGTACGGCTGTATGTGAGGGATTTGCTTGGGATTAATGGTGATATCACTATGCATATCATTAGTTCTCGTTCTTCTATGGATGAGACTAGTAGGTTATTTCTATAAGAGGATGCGGAGGCAATATAAATTATGGATGCATTGTCCACATATAATTTATCTTGCTCTACTAAGTACACGCATACTTTCTATCTTTTATTTCCATCAGATGTTTTTGCATAGCTACAGGTGAAACTGAACGCCCTAGGCCCTCTCTCTCCATCATTGACAACAACAAAAAGACGCAAGCTATTGGTCCGGTAAAAACACAAAAGGAATTCTAAAACTCCCGAAGGTCTATTAAAGTAACTTCACTATGCATTCACTTCCCGTGGATTCGATAACCTAGGTCTACTAGGGAAAAATAGTTATATTACATCCGTAATCCGGGTCGAAGGTATCAGGTAGCCGAGAGCCAAGCTCTCATACTAGCAAACTTTGCTAGAAAACCTGAGCCAGGTCCGGTAGAAGACCTCAAGATGATAAGGGTGGTAACCAATGAAGAAAAATCTGAAGAGCTGGCTTATAGCAACACGCCAACACCGGAATATATCGTGGAAGATCTATTGAAGATGATCATCGTTAAGAATCCAGGTATAGAACAAGGTAATGATGCTATGTACCAACAATTATACACCAAGTAGCATCTAAGGGTCGCGATTTTGAGATGGGGTATAAAAGACTAGCTGATAAGCTTCTAGCTAAGCTAGATTATATATTTGAGCCCACTATTAAAATTAAATTGGGAGTCAATGAGATATCCGCACTTTGTGATCTTGGTGCGAGCGTCTCAACAATTTCCAAAAGCCTATTCAATAAATTAAACTTGGGGCCATTTGTTACAACTGAACTGAGACTCCATCTAGCTGATTCAACTTATAAACAACCTGTTGGGATCAAAGAAAATATAGTTGTTAAAATTAAAGGTAGTCCCGCTCTTATTGATCTTTATTGTGGACATGCCTGAAGATCCCATAGCACCTATAATTCTAGGTAGGACATTCCTAAGAACTATTAAAGCTTTGATTAATTTAAATGAAGGGAATGTGAGAATGGGCTACCATCTAGAGATCCTTTTGTAGTCCACTTCCTTAGGAAGAAGGCCAAACCTAATGATGATGATGGTGTAATTACTTTGAAAGCCAACTACTTTGGAGTGGGTGTTCCACTTCATAAACCTAAGTGATTGCTATCAAGGTCAAGCTAATTGACCTTAACTAGAAGTGCTTCATGGGAGGCAACCCATGTGAAATAAATTTTTCTTTATGTATTAGTTTTTATTATGTTAGTTTTTTTAATAAAGAGTGTTCAAGAAGACCTACGGAGAGAGGGGAAGAAATAAGGTAATCCTCTATATTTTTATTTTACTAACACATGGCCTAAGAAGTATTGTTGGATCATTACTTAGTATTTTTGTTGTTTATTTAGTCCTTTGATAAGATGTGCAAAGGCACATGGAGCTACTAATCAAATTTCTTTAAGTTTTGTAGCTCATAGTGTTCTTAACGACCACTGGTACGCCGTAGTGAACCGTAGTGTGCGTCCGTACCACATCAAGCCAAAGGGAGATAAGAATTTTGATTTTTGCCGAAGGAAACAGTATCGATAACGACCACTAGTATGGTCGGACGTGCCCGTACCGCGCGCCCACACCGTACCCTCGAGCAAACATCAGATTTTAAGCAAAGGTACCGTAGCGATAACGACCAGTAGTATGGGCACGCACGACCGTACCATACGCCCGTACCGAGTGCACCACCTGGGAGCAGCTGTCGCCCCTAAGGTAAGTCACGCGGTACGGGCGGGCTCCGGCCGTACCGCCGCCCGTACCACGTACGCAGCCGCCATAAGCACCCCGAGGAGGTTACCTAAAAATCCCCAAATCGTTTTCTCTGTTTCTTCTTTCTCCAAACTCCAAACCAACTCCATTGGATCTTCAAGTTTTCTTAATATTTCTTCGATTCTTCACACTCATACGATCTAAGGTATTATTCTCCTCCGATCCTCAACTTATTTGTGCAAAATCTTCACTCAGTCATTCATCATTATCAATCTAGACTTAGGTCTTGTTCTTGATTCAATCTTGATATTAAGCATGCTTAGAATTGTTTTTAGAGGAGTTTCTTTTGTAATTAATGTAGAGAATCACTTATACTATGTTTCTATTGGACCCAAAAAAATTGTCAGCAATCTTTATTTACTTTGTCTTATTTTTATTACTAGATTAACACGAGGAGTCGTACACGTGAGATGGCTGCGGAATCCTCCGCACCACCCGTTGATACGTTGACCCCTCGAGTCACTTGGTATCAATTTCACTGAGGAATTCCAGCTGAACCATTTCAATCGTCTCAAGATTTGAGAAATTAAGTCCACCAAATAGGTGTGTCCTTATATCCTGAACCAACTTGGCATTCGTGCTGATTTTGATTTACTTTGCAACAATGTTGGTTTGTATGATTTTGTCTTTCAGGATGTTTCCATGTATCACAGTATGACGCTTGAGTTCTTCAGCACCTTGACGCACACGGTGGATCCTTATGGTTGTGCCTAGGAACAAAGGCCCGTAGTTGATTGCATGAAATTTCGCCTTATGAATAGTGAGTACACTTTGACACTCAGTCAATGGGCTCAATGCTTTGGGTTTTCCAGCAACACCACCGATGTACGCACAACTACCTTTGTTTTAGATCCTTCCCCTTCACAATACTTTAATTTAATGAGAATTCATGGAAACATACCTAAGGGGAACCAAATTGATCATCCTGCTATTCGATATTTATTCTATGTGATTGCTAACACACTACAGGCTTGTGGTGAGTTTACTAGAGTTAATGAGGAGGACATGTTGATCCTCGCAAAAGCTGCTCTTATTAATTGTAACTTAATGCCAAATTTGGGCACCCTTCTTGTGTTTTACCTTAAGCATCAGGCTCTTTCATCTCGAGGACCCATATGTGGAGGACGAGTTGGACCGTTCTTGCACGCGCACATCGCATCAACCTAGGTAACATCACCATTGACTGGAAGTCACCATCTCGGTGTTTCTACTCTAAGAGCATGTGGTATGATTTCTAAAAATCATGGTAGATTTTTCTTCGATATACCTGGAGCGGATCACTTGAACCCAGCTCCTTTGCCTACCGGTTTATTCTCTATCGAGGATGGACGTTTGCATTTTGGCGCACTGGTTGAAGCTACTCTACCCCAACAAAAAATACCCGTGGGAGGAGGAGAAGATGAAGAAGTAGAACAAGGAGGACCCGAACAAGACGAGCATCCACCATACTACTACACCACCTATGAAGACATCTGTGCACTCGAAGGAAATATGCAAAGCATGAACAACCTCTCCATCAACCTTCGAGATGCTACTGGAAGCCTCGTAACCTAGTTCGATGATTGGAGCAGCCAATGGAACGTGGGAGATTATCCACCGTCACCACAATGAGCAACAAAAGGGCTTGCAAAAGCTTGGGTTTGGGGATGTGTTCCCTCGGTAAATTTATTTGTGTAATAATGAGGTTGTACTCCAGATCCTTGGGAGCTTTGAAACACTTGTGTTGGCTTGTTCCAACACTTTGCTTTTTTCCTTTGCTTTTTAATTTGCTTTCATTTTAGTTTATTTTTTTTCGTTTGTTTTTCTTTTCTTAAAACCTTGCTTGGTCGCAAGTTATTTTCTATTCTTTAATCCCTATCCTCAAAAATACAAAAAGATTTCCGTTTTTCCTTTTTTCGTAAACGTGGATTCACATTTTGCCTCTTTGCTTTAATATCATTATGAGAGTAATCGTGTTTTAGTTTTGAAGGAGCACATCCCTATAAGGAAGAGGATCATGAAATCACTTATGAGAGGTATGTCCTATGTCTCCCACTTATGAAGTTTGAGTTGTTTATCTTAGTTGGTTGATTTTCTAAGATGTCATGCTATTGGGAACTAATTTAATACGGTTGGAGTAAGGATTTTTATTGGTATGATGATTAGTTGTTGAAGCTCTTGCTCTAGTTCTTTTAGTTAACCGAGTCTTGCCTTGGAAATAATATTGCCAAACAAGTACAATAAGAAAAAGTTTGAAATTTATGACTTGTTTGATGAATGCTTGTCTTGAGAGTATACCCTTGATGATAATTAACCCCATAGATATTTTGATAGTCTTGACGACACTCATGAAAGGAATTGTTTGATTGAAATAAAGTCTAGTGGTAATTGTGATGCATGCCAAAGCTAACCTTGTGGATCAAACTGTGGTACTAGATCAAAAAAAGAAGTGAGACAACCTTGTTCTATGTCTCTAATGCACACCTTTGGGATTCCGACAACTCGCTAGCTTTTGAACGATCTATGGTATAACCCCGGATTTTGGCTATGAGTTGATGACATGAGTGGCATCCGTGTAAATATATGGGCAAAAGTATTGGTACTCTCAAAGGTTGTGCGAACACTTGCAAAAGAAACAATCAGTGATCCTTGGAAAAAAGAGAAAAAAAAGAAAAAAAAGATATCTATGAGGATCCACATAACAAGTCCTTGGCATGGTTCATTCCTACTTTACGAATTTTTCTTGAAAGACAATGATTGGATTAGAAGTGTTTTTGATAGACTTGATTTATTGATGTGGGTGTAAATAAGACACTTCATTGTCATACTACTTGGAACATGAAACTCTATTACTCAATTATGCTATTTAAACATCCTAGTGTTCCTTGGCAAGATGAGAGTTAATTAGAGGAATTGGATTGATTGCTACATTTCTAGTTACTTATACTTATATTAAACTTTACTTTGATTGTCTTGACTTACTGAAGCTTGTATAGTATTCTTGTCATCTCTCTAACTTTGATAAGCTTCGCAAATGAATGAAGTGTTGAGCACATACGACTACCAACTTTAAGTGAACTCTTATTCTCATTGTTTCAAGTTTAAATGCTAAATTCCTTATAGTTCTTTTGGTTCTTCTTGCTCAAGGACGATCAAGGTGTGAGCTTTGGGGAAGTTGATGGCTCCAATTTTTGCCATCTTCCACTGCGTTTAAACATTGTTTTTGGTCAAGCAATTTCCAAAGAAACTCTCAATCCTTGCCACTAATGACTAATAATTGCAAAGATATGCAAATCCTCTCTTTGATTTATGTTGTGCAGGAAATCACGGCTTTTAATGCGAACCGAGGAGTCATAATGAAGGATTTTGAGGAAGTACAAACAACCAAGTAATTAGGATGCAGTACCGAGGCGCTAGAATGCTTAACGACCACTGGTACGGGAACACTCCACCCATACCAGGTGACGACGGCTTCATTTCGTCAAACCCTACAACTGTCGTGAAAACGCCTATATATTTTGAGGCTCCAGCCACCGGCCAGAGAGCCGCCATTCTCAGATTCAATCACAACACCACCAAAGGAGATCCACACCATTGTTCATCCATTGTTCATCACTTCTACCATCCATTCATCCACTAACCATAGCCATTGCTTTGTACTTTAGAGCTCCTTGTGATTTGGCGACCATTGTAAGAATATTTGATTTCAATCTAAGTATTTATATGATGTTTTCTATCTCTGATCTATTTTTTATGAGTGAGTAGTCCTCACGGGCTGCGGGTTGGGGAGAAACCTCGCAGCAATTATGTGTATCTAGATCATGGAAGAATTGTGTTTTGTTTGCAATTGTGATTTGTATCTTTTGTTTCTTCGTCTCTTGTCTCGATCTGTGGACTTGTAGGTACCCAAGATCCCATAGAATGATAAAGGCTTGAAGTGGGATACTTGGCTAGCGGCGATCTCATAGGAACCTCAGTGACAGAAAGGGTCGTACGGTCTCCGCTTAGCGCCCCATTCGGGATCAACAACAACATCACTACTTAAAGCTTTGATTTGTGTTTTACACTTAATAATTGTTTGTAACCCGTGACTTCGGTGTGCTCTCGGTTGGATTAAAAGTCTATTGTTATGCCTGCTACATCACGGGGCTCTAGAATACTAGGATGTGTTGCCCACAAGAGATTATCTTCATTCAAACATTATACATGACTATGCTTATTATTATTATCTTTTATCCCATTTGATGTGCAACTACAGGTGGATATTTGTGAGACCAGGCACATGGCTTAATAGGATTGATAGAATACTCATACCAACAAGTTGCAACTTCTTTTTCAGAAGCTCATTCGAAAAGAACTCTAAGGTTAAGCGTGCTTGGCCTAGAGCAATTCTAGGATGGGTGACCGACCGGGAAGTTGGTACCAGGTGCGCACGAGTGAGGATAAAGTGCGCAGAAAAGACTAGTGTTGGTCTGTGGGGCTAGTCTAGATATCCTATTAAGCTGACAGGAGTGACACCCCCTGGGCCTAGTGGACGGGGTGTTACAATCTTCAACCCTGGCCTATTT
This sequence comes from Avena eriantha, assembly GCA_910589775.1. Taxonomy (NCBI): domain Eukaryota; kingdom Viridiplantae; phylum Streptophyta; class Magnoliopsida; order Poales; family Poaceae; genus Avena; species Avena eriantha. The sequence continues at coordinate 324,460,068 of OU342745.1, read as the reverse complement.
CCATCCGTTGATTCAAACCCATTATAAAGTAAACTATATTGGTCTGGTCAACTAAGGTAAAACGAACAAACAAATCTTGTAGATGTGTCCTTTTTATTACCTTTTAATAGTGTTTTCTGAGGTTTGATTAAACCTAGGTCTTCTAGGGAAAATCTATTATACTACATCCATGAATCCGGATCGACGGTATCATGAAGCATCATACATATTAGGCATGAAGATCTATAGAGATAGATCAAGACTCCTAATTGGGCTATAAAAAGTACATACCTTGATAAAATTTTAAAGAAGTTTAAAATGGACGGAAGTAAGAAGGGGTTCTTACCTATGTTACATGGCAAGGCATTGAGTAAGACTCAAAGTCCGGCTACGACGGAACAAACAGAGATAATGGATAAGATCCCCTATGCCTCAGCCATAGGTTCTATAATGTATGTCATGCTATGTACAAGACCAGATGTGGCACATGCTATTAGTTTGACTAGTAGGTACCAATCTGATCCAGGTTAGGAACACTAGATAGCGGTCAGTAATATCCTTAAGTACTTAAGAATGACTAAGGATATGTTTCTCGTGTACGGAGGTGAAGAAGACCTGGTCGCTAAGTGTTATGTTGACGCTAGGTTAGACACAGATCCGGATGACTCTAAGTCTCAATACGGATATGTATTTCTCATGAATGGAGTAGCAGTTAGTTGGAGGAGCTCCAAACAACCCGTGGTAGCAGGATCAACAATGGATGCGGAATATGTTGTTGCTTCAGAAGCAGCGCAAGAAGCGGTTTGGATGAAGGAGTTCATAAATGAACTGGGTGTGATTCCTAGTGCGTTGGACCCAATGGTGATCTATTGTGACAACAATGGAGCCATAGCCAACGCCAAGGAACCAAGGTCTCACAAGAATTCCAAGCATATCAAGCGTAGGTTTCACTCCATCCGCAAAAATGTCAAGGATGGAGATATAAAGATTTGTAAAGTACATACAGATATGAATGTGGTAGATCCGTTGACTAAAACTCTCTCTAGGGCAAAACATGATCAACACCAGAAATCCATGGGTGTTAGATTTATCACTATGTAAACTAGATTATTGACTCTAGTGCAAGTGGGAGACTAAAGGGAATATGCCCTGAGAGGCAATAATAAAGTTATTATCGTATTCCATGTATATGATAGATGTTTATTTTGCATGCTATAATTGTATTGATTGGAAACGTTAATACATGTGTGTTTAATAAACAAATAGAGGGTTCCTAGTTATGCCTCTCATATAAATTAGGTCATTGATTAATAAGATTATCAAGGTTTACTGATCATGGATATTGGATGTTTTTAATAACGAGGTCACAACATTGGTGGAATGTTGTGATGAACATTCATCCAAAAAATAGCAATATGATCAAATTTGTTGTGTTATAATTGCTATGACATCATACGAAGTAACTTTAGTCCTTAGACCATGAGATCATGTCAACTAACACCAAAAGAGTAACTTGATAACATCAAACATCACACCATAACAGCGTGACAATAAAGGTGGGTTCAGATACTCCGAAAGTGTTATGTAGAGGCTCATGAATCAAGAATGGGATTTGTCCATCCAAATGGCAGAGATGTATACTCTGGGCCCTATCGGTGATATCACATTGATGTAGCTTGCAAGCAAGTGATAAGATCACTAGAATGTTATATCACGGGAACAAGCAAAGAGTACATGTCGGTAACAAGATCAAACTAGGTATGGGGATACCGATGATCGAATCTCGGACATGTAATATATCGCAGACAAGGGGATTTAATTACAAACGTTAAAGGTTCACACGATCACAAGAGTCATCATTGAATGTGTAGGAGTCAGTACGGATCTCCAGGTCCCGCTGCTGACTATTGATCGGAGAGGGGTCTCAATCATGTCTGCATCATTCACGAACTGTAGGGTGACACTTAAGGGATACCGACACAATTTGGAGCAAATATGTTTCAAATAAAGATTAAGAAAGCGTTGGAATCATTTTGATGGAAACCGAAATTATTTTAGGTGAAATTGCAGAAACTGGTCTGCATGTGATATTGAAATATAACAGGGGGTTTTATGTGAATGCTTGTTAATTAAAGTAATTAACAAAATTATGAATAAAATAAATAAAAGTGTTTTATTAAATGAGAGCTATCATTAGATTTGGTGGAAATTTAATGGAGGTTAGTAGAATTTTGAGTGGAGGCATATTTATGTGAGTGGGAGCTCCACCCACATGATTGATGGAAGAGGTGGGGGCACCTCCATGGCCGCTGGCCATGGGAGGGGGCTGCCCTCCTCTCCCTATAAAAGGCCCCCCTCTCCTCCTGTCATCTCACACCTTCTCATGAAGGATATCTCTCCCCCTCTAAAATTATTCCTCCATGGTCTCGGATTAGCGAGATATATGTTCCCAATGGCTTTGTCTGAAAGGAGTTGTTGCTTTTGCTGCAATGCTGAAGTGAGGATGCGGAGGTTGTCGGAGAACCAGACGTGTGTGCGATCACGGATGCGTCGCTGAGTTATGGTGCTGGACTTCCTCACGATCTTAAGATCGGCAAGAGATCGACTACATCATCCACGAGTGAAATTTCGTTACGCTTTGTCGCTATTCAAGGGTATGTTCTCTATGGATATATATTCACTTATTGATTGTATCTAGGTAGATAGATAATTGGTGCTTAGTAGTTCACATCGTAGGAATTTTTTGTTTTCTATGCTGCGAATCCAATATATATATATATATATGTGTGAAAAAAACATTTCGTGATCTTGCTCGTCCCCCGCGGGCGACGTAGGGCGGAACCCTAGTTAGCTTGTTCTAGCCCCTTTCCCCTCCCGCTACTCTGCTGCCGCCAATGGAAGCCACCATGCAAAGTATTGGTGGTGCTAGAGTAAATTTGTGGATGTCGGGGCGCCGACCATGGAAGTTAGACCGTGTGGATGGCTCTTCGGCGATGACACGAAGGTAGTGGTGGCTTCTCTTTGGCCATGTGGAGAGCGAAGAGCGGGCAGAAGGAAATCCTGATGTTGGCGGTACTTCGGCAGTGGCGACACCTAGAAGGCGTCTTGGAGGACTATTTTGAATGCAGTTGGCACTCCATGGTTCTATGGTATGGCGAGGAGGTTTTTTGGGTGAAAGCATAGCACTTCGGTGCCAGCGGCGGTGAAGCCTGTGGGCGTCTGACCATCCCGGGGCGTCGTTGTGGTACCTCTCCCACAACAGGGCTCTGGGTGAAAACCCTGATCGTTGCATTCTTTGCGACAGTGATGCGTTGCGTTGTCACCCTCTTGGGGCATCATCGTGGTTCATGGGGTCCTTTCAGTCTCGTCGGGCTGCTCAGATCCTACCTCGTTGCACTTTGGCCCCGGCGTGGGGTGTTCGGTGGTCTCCTATCATCTACACGTGACTTCGTTTTCTCCGGTCCCGATACTTGTTGTCTGCTGGCAGGATCTTTAGCGATCCATGTGTTGCAGCGAGAGGGCAGACGACCCTCTCCTACGATAAATTGTTGGGTCCGGGGTGACGATGTCCGGCGTTCTCATAAGGAGGCGTAGGTGCACTTTTAGATGGTTGTCTTGGGTGTGTCGTGGAGGTTGCATCTTCTCCAGTGTTTTTTTTCTTTATCTTTAATCTGCTTTGTAAGTGGATTTTCTCACCATGTTGTATCGATTCCCTCGCGTAGCTTTATTTATAAAACAGGCACATGCAGCAGTATGCAAAGTTTCAAACACCGAATGCGTGAATCACGCGTCCGGCGGAGTCCAGGGTTCGTGTGTGAAGTCATGGCGCACATTACGGCAGTACTACATTAACATTCCTATGCATGATCAACGAGAATACGATAGTAGGAAAAGTATACAGCTCTAGTTAATTCCCGAGTCAAAGAGCTTTGCCGCCAAGAAAAGAAAAAAGAACAAGGAAAACGAGGCATGGTGCATGGACCGTTGTCTGTGGGAGGGATCGAGTATGGAATTCTAAGCTCGTGGCGTGGTAAACTAGGGATACGGGTCGCCATCCAGCATTCCTAGTCAGTGGCGGATCTAGGATTGGAGCATGCCTCGGGCCAAAATTAAGCGCGAAAAAAGCATGAAGACGTCTAAAAAAAGCTTTTCAGTAATAGCACAAAATTTTAGTACAATCGCAAAGATGAGCACATATATATTCAGATCCATTATTAACGGTTTAAGAACACACGTAAGATGACTAAAAACTAGAAACAATACTATGGGATAAATAAAAAAGATAGTATCAAATCAATGGTTTATTTTATCTGAGTCTTCCAAGATAGCACCAAATCAATGGTTTATACACCCAGTCCTCCATTACTTCATCATCAATAGAAGAATCAATACTTTTAGCAAAACAGATCATAAGGAAATGCAAATCTCTTCACCATGTGTTCCCGCAACATTAAATTGATAACAAATTATTATCCAATCAACAAATCAATTCAATTAAAAGTAAATAAAGTCATTGAGTGTATCCAATTGAAGTGATGAAATCAGGGGAAATTTACCTAGCTGAGTTGAGTTGGTCATGTGAGAGCAGCCGAGCAGACAACATAGGATGAGAGGAAAGAGACGCAAGCCCGAAGCAATCGGGCGGCGCTGGCCGGTGTTCACGCGGAGGAGGATTGGAGGAAGAACCACCGAACCAGAGGCGGTGGCCAGGCAGGGGCGCCACAGTGATGAACAGGTAGGGCACAGCCGCCTAGGGAGAGACAGGTCCGGGGAGCGGAGGAGGCCTGAGGACGGACGAAAAGCAGCCTACCGGCAGACGCGCTTCTAGCCACATCGAGTGATGGCGGATCGAGGTGTAGGGAAAGGCAAGCGAGGAGTTCCTCATGGTCACGGAGTCACGGTCGAGCGATGCAGAGTAGGGAAGCAAGTTGGGCCAGACTTGGGCTGCGACCTAGGCCAAACTTTTTTTATAGAGGGCAGCAGGATTTTTCTCTACGCCCCGGGCCATGGCCCTAGTTGCCCCTGGGCCTAGATCCACCCCTATTCCTAGTTGTCCGTTTCTTCCGCGGCCCGACGTCCCACGAATCACAGCCCGACGTCCCTATCGAACACCCGTCCGCTACTACGTGTGGAAGCAAAGAAAACTACTCGTAGCTAGCTATAGCTAGCCATTCGGTCGTACTACGTCCGGCAAATTAACAGGCGCGCATGGTCGCACCATGTCGATCATCACCATGCAGTGACGAACGGGCGTGGTCGCCCCACGTCGTCCCCGCTCGCGGGCCTTCCTTTTTTTTATTCCGCACGTGTCGCACGACACCCCACGGCCGGCCCGGCCGGTTTGGTGTGGCACAGGTTGGGGGTACTGGGGGGGGGGGGGGGGGGGGGGGGGGGACGGATGGAGAGGAGGCGCGTCGTACTACACGTCTCGTCACGCCACGCCCCTGCTGATATTTGTTGCGCGGCGGGGAATGGATCACGCTGGAGGCCGACAACATATTATGTGGAGCTGAATGCGAGCGCTAGCTTGATCACGACCACTGACTACACATGCACATCGACCAAGCTGTTCCAAACGTGACGACGAGATACGAGCGTACGTACAGTGCCCTACTACGAATGCGGCCGGCCGGCCGGCAGGCCGGTTTGATCCACTCATGTCCCTCTTTTGAGCGCAACCCCTGGGTGCAACTAGCTCATCTCGTTTGGCGTGGCACGAAATGTACACGAGCGAACGTACTTACTCAGCTACCGAATCCTATATGCGAATATGTACCTACTCCCTTCGTCAAGAAAACACTGACATAAGTTTGTTTAGATTTGAATATATATATGAGTACATTAAGAATACACCTAGATATACTCCCTCCGGCCCGAATTACTGTTCGCAGCTCTAATAGGAAGTTGGTTTTGCAAAAAAGTACCCGGTCATTCAATTCTTCTCGTTCCTAGTCCTCGATCAAAATTCAAAATTCCCGAGACAGCTGATCGTCCCCATCGTTCCCCGCATCCAATCGATGTCGCGCACACAGCACGAGCGATCTCGCATGCAAAATCCGCACCCCAGCACCATCCGCACCGCCCGCTCGAATCCAACCTGCAGCCACCGCGTTCGGTCGCGGGCTCCAGCAGTTGTGCGTCCGTCCGCCGGCTTCCAGCAGTTGTGCGTCCGTCCGCCGGCCTCCAGCGCGTCCTCAGCCGGCCCAGCACCATCTGCAATGTCCAATCGAATCCAAGTGCAGCCTCCACGTCTGGTCGTGGGCTCCAGCAGCTCCGCATCCTCGCATCTGACCGCCGGCCTCCAGAAGCTCCGCGTCCTCAGCCGGCGTCCGTGACCAAACGTGGAGGCTCCAGCAGTCCGCGTCCTCCGCCGGCCTCCGCGTCTGTCCGCGGTTGCGCCAGCCTCGCTCGGGCTCGCATAGAATAGCTTCGCTGCGCCACCGGCCTAAGCGTCCGTCCGCGCGCTCCCGTGGCTCCGCAGTCGTCCGCTGTTGCGCAAGCCTTGAGGTGCTCGGACTCATGCAGAACAGTCTTGCTGCTCCGCCGCGCCGCTCGATAGCCGTCTTCCGCTCCACTCCAGTGAGACTGAGGAGAGGATAGGGTGGTGCTCGTCACCATCGCCATTGCATCGACGAGTTCGACCAGCGCCCTATCCACCTCCTCGACGCTGGGATCACCGGCCTCTCCACATGCTTTCAGGTATACACTTGCCATACACCTGCATACAGGAAATGTTCTGAAATGTTCCAGAATGCAATAAACATGCACAAAATGTTCAGGCACTTGCCATATATACTTGACATAAACTTAGGCATAGGAAATGTTCAAATATAGGAAATGTTCATGTTTATAGGTCTGCTGAAAAGGGAGTGTTAAGTTAAAGTTGATCTGGGGACTACCGGAGGCACTGGAACATGAACATTTCAAATCGTTGGGCACATAGAAGTAGCACTGTCTTAAGTTCATAATGTAAGCATAATATATACTCCCTCCAGCCTGAAATGTCCAGAAGTTCATAATGTCCAGAAGTAGCACTGTCTTAGTTCATAATGTCCAGAAGTAGCACTGTCTTAGTTGAGTAGACCAGTTACTTGCAAAGTCCAGCAGGCGGCGAGGGAGAGGGCGGAGCAGGCGGCAAGGGAGAGGGCGGCGACGGGAATGGGGAAGGAGATGACAGGAGTGGAGAAGGACCCGATGTTCGGTCGGGAATTCCTCAAGGGTCTTTTTGCAAAATGATAGCCGCGAACAGTAATTCGGGCCGGAGGGAGTACCTGTTTCAAACAACACATGGTTAATTTGGGAAGATTAACGAGCAAGTTAATTTAGTCAAACATTCATATTCATGTATAACAATGTAGAACAGAGAAATTACTTACGTTGCCCGGTCTATCGTATCTAGTCTTTGTGATAATTCAATGATCAACTTGTTTATCGGTTCTATGGTAGCTGCATCTGCCTGAAATTGTGACTGTTTTCTCCTGTAGGAAGTCTTAGCCATGGTGCTTGGCAAAGAGTCCTGCACATGTTAATTGTTTTTTAGGCAGATGCATGATAAAGCAGCTTAGTTTTGGTGTGTGTCATTTTGTAGAGTACAAAAAGGAATAAGGTCAAGTTCTGTAAAACAAGTTCTTGGGAGACTGAAACAAGTTCTTAGAAGTGCAGATTTTAAATATGTTGCTCATTGATGCAGGTACATCAGGCAGGAAAATCCTTGAGCCTCCGAAGTCGCTGAGGAGGATAGAGGGATGGATCTTGATCTCAACGTTAGACTAGAAGAGGAACATGAGGATGTTGACGTCAGACTCGTAGAGGATGAGCTTAGAATGGTGGACCTAGATCTCAACGTCGGACTAGAAGAGGAAGATGATGACATGGATATCGATGTGAGACTAGTAGAGGAGGAGGTTGTAAGGATGGACTTGGATCTCAACGTCGGACTAGAAGAAGAAGAAGAAACGGTTGCACATCCAGAGCAGATACCTGAAGAAGAAACTATTGCTCGGCGGCAACATATAGATATGCCAGAGAAGGACAAATTTGCGGCATATATTGCATTGAAAGCACTTAGAAAAAATAGACCAGTGGAGAAGCCTGATAAAGAACTCGTTGCCGAACTTTTGAAAGTATGTCTTAGAACCATTGAAAAGATTTGGAAACATGCACTAGAAATGGAGAAACAGAAACAAGAAGTTGATTTTTCAAATAAAAGGAAATGCAATTGTGGTCGAAAGAGAAAAGATCTCCATCTCTCAGAAAGGGTGCCTGAGGTTGAACTCAACAAAAGGAGTACACTAAGGGCACTGGCAACGTCTCTAGAAGTTCCGTATAGTACACTACAAAGAAGATTCACATTGGGCGACTTGAGGCGCCACACAAGCAGTCTCAAACCATTCTAGTCAGCGGAAAACATGATCAAAAGGCTGAAATTTTGCATTTGAATGAGTGATGAAACAACAACAAAAAAATCAATGCCTTCTTTTAAAAGTATGGAGAAAATCATTCACATCGATGAAAAATGGTTTGATATGACCAAAATGAACAGAAGTTATTACCTACTCCCAGAAGAAGAAGATCCATTGCGCGCTATTCGGAACAAGAACAGTGTCGGCAAGGTCATGTTCTTAACTGCGGTTGCGAAACCCAGATATGACGAGCAAAGGAATGTAACATTTGATGGAAAAGTAGGAATATGGGCATTTGTTAAAGAGACTGCTGCTAAATACAATTCCAAGAATAGGATAAAGGAACTATGGAACTTAAGACAATAATTGTTACTAGAGATGTCATGAGAGAGTATCTATGTGAAGAGGTAGTTCCAGCTATAGCAGAATTGTGGCCTGACGATGGGCATGAGGGACCAATCTTCATTCAGCAGGAAAATTGTAGGACGCATGTTCTGCCGGATGATCCCGCTTTTATAGCGGCCGTCAAAGCTACAGGACTGGATATCAGGCTAACTTATCAACCACCAAATTCACCTGACATGAACGTACTTGATCTTTGTTTCTTTAGAGCTATACAATCCTTGATATTTGAGAGTGCACCTAACAATCTAAAAGAACTGATTGAATCTATAGAACAAGCATATGATGCATATGAAGTGGATAAACTTGCAAAAGTGTATATAACATTGAAGTCTGTCTTGGTGGAGGTTATGAAAGATGAAGGAGAAAACAAAAACAAGACACCCCACATGGGGAAGGACAAACCCCAAAGAGAGGGAATGCTGCCTAACACTCTAAACATTGATGGCGAACTCTATCGAAAAACCTTAGAGTTGATAGCTGACTATGAGCAACAAGTCATAGCAACAACTCAACAAGTCACAACAGCTCGAAAAGCTCGCAGGACGGGCCCCCAAGTAATTATGGATGATGGTACAATGATCTCAGGAAATATATATCTGACATGGTTGAATGACCCTTCAAGCCTTGTCCGTAAAAGACGTCGAGTCGGCGGTATATGTCAAAATAGGCGAATTAATATCAAGTTGGTCACTAAAGAAGAAGCTCGGCTGGTCACTGATGGAGAAGTTCGGCTCGTCACTGATGGAGAAGCTCGGCTGGTCACTAATGGAGAAGCTCAGATGGTCACTGATGGAGAAGCTCGACTCGTCACTGATGAAGAAGCTCGGCTCATCACTGATGGAGAAGCTCAGCTAGTCACTGATGGAGAAGCTCAGCTAGTCACTGATGGAGAAGCTCAGCTAGTCAAAAGGAGAATCTATGTGTGTCCACTTGTGTTGTAATTATGTACTATGTGTGTCCACTTGTGTTGTAATTGACACAATATATATTCATGTGTTGTAATTAACACAATACTTCACTGAAATTCAGTTCAAAGGCATCTATACTACACTGAAATCGAATGAGAAAGTTTCAGACATTCATGGAATTAAGATGGTGATATTCACAATGAACCTTGGCTTAAGAATGTAAGCAATAATTCATTTAGTCTAACCCAGACATGATGAGCAAGGGGATGTAACCAAAGAAGAAGCTCAAGCTAGTCAAAAGAAGAAGCTCAAGCTTGTCACTAAAGAAGAAGCTCATCTAGTCACCAAAGGAGAAGCTCAAGCCAATTATTTTGTAATTGTGTATACTATCTGTCATGTGTGTACTATCTGTCATGTGTACTATCTGTCATGTGTGTACTATCTGTCACAATATATTACCCCATATATTACAACACATACTTCATATTGGCAGTATACATTTATCAGAAATTAATTACTCCACGGTCATTTGTATTGAGTAAATAAAATAAAGATAGTATGTCATCAGGTATGAATCTCACTCACCTCACAGTCATTCGTAGTTGCATTCAATTTGTAACAGTGTGATATAAATCCTTGTGGTATCTTTGCACCAAAACAAAGGAACCGAGGAGTACATGTTTGAGATTTTCTTGTCAGTAACCAAGGAACCAAGGAGTAATAGGATTTTCCATCTCCTGCACACATAAATAAAGGATAATTCAGAAACATGGTTTAGTAGACTATTATTCCGTCACATTCCTAAAACAGTCTCACATTCCTAAAACTTTCAATACGAAGGGAACAAACCATTCCTAAGATAGACAAAGGACTGATGGCACATTAGCCGAGATGCAATGACTGACAAAAAAAGGACAGCCACCTGATTACATTACTCTAGAAATCATTATTCTCCATGTTTAGTTAGACTGGAAGCCGTGAGCTTATTTAGATCTGGTTATAAACAACATTATTTAGATCTGGTTATAAACAACATTATTTAGATCTGGTTATAAACAACACAACCAACTGATCTTCCAGGATGTACCAATGAATGAAATATTTCCATCATTTCTAGTTCACAACCTGCTGCAATATTCAGCGCAAACATGCTGACAAAAGCTTGATGATGCATCCACATAAGACGGAACCTTGGCACCAAATATGATTACAAGGACTAATAAAGTAGGGAGGGATGGTGACCTTGCCATTGAGCCATATGTGGAGACGGTGGTGTTGGCGGAGAGGTGGTTGGGGTCGAGGGTGACGCTGAGTTGTCGGTGACGGGGAGATGAGCGCCTCGTTCTGCTTCCCCCAGTACTTGATGACCGCGACGTTCTGAAGATATAGAAAACTTGGTGAGCTTAATATATATATGCTAAACTTGGTGATCCTAAAATATAATTAGATAGAGGTTAACAACAAAAGATAGTTTGATAGTACTAAGCGAGTAAACTGTGGTGCAACAGTACCAAGAGTGAGCTCCCGTCCAGGTTTCAGGTTACATTGAAAGAGATGTGTACATCATCAAAACTAGACTTTGCAATGAGATACTACAAGAGGAAATCTGCAACATAGAATTAAAAATACAGAGATGAGATAAGCAATTTTTATGATTTTCAGGGGATAAATTTCTTATGATGCATAAAGTACAGGACAAACAAGCCACACACTAGAAAGGAATTTCATTGGCAAACAATTTCATTAATTTTGACAGAGTAGTCTGACAATTTTGAGGATGTGCATTAGTATCAGCATGCCTACACAACCTCTCTGTAATCTTGGAGTCAGATTGATACCTTGCTCCTATTCAAACTTGGAGTATAACTTGAGTATAATTTCTAAATCCTCATGCTATACTACTCCAAACTCTGTATTATTTCAAAAATAATTAAACAAGATCTCTCTCTAAAGTAGGTCGTTCAGCTAGTCGTTGTTCAAAGCATACCATGGACATAATCATTGGAGGAGGAACACCATTTTGGCCACCGAAAACAATGATGCCAACTCACTATCTATCAATTGTTAAAAAGGGGATAAATTTTGATTCTTAGACTATTCTTATTCACTCTTGACTGAAAAGTTTTGACACCTTCTTTTCACATTACAGGGAAAAGGCATGAAATTGAAGGACATATGTTGTTGGAGATCTATTAGTCTTGTACATGTAAACGCGAGAGGGGGGTGGTGCTGACCAACCTAGGAGAGTTGCCGGCCTTGCAGAGGCCCCTGGAGTGGTGGACGGAAGCTACAACTCGAGGAAGACGCTGGCTTTTGCTCCGGGTGGACGCCAGTAGCAGCAACTCCCCCCGCCGGTGGCAGCAAGTCATGTGGACGCCAGGGGTTGAGGCAGGAGCTCCGCCGCCTCCCCTTCCCTCGGCTCGGCTCTTTCCTCAGATCGCTCACCTTTCCTTGGCCGTTCATCACCACAAGCGCGAGGAGGAGGAGGGGATCCTCTCGCGCCTTCCCTCGTGGCTGATGGTCCGGGAAGAACGAGTGGAGGAGGGGGGAGGAGTGGCGGCGCTGGTCGATCTGGATGGAAGATGGAGAGAGAAGCTCGAGGGGTGCAGCGGCGTGGGGCTGGGAGGGTGCAGCGGCGTGGGGCGGGCGGTGACGGCGGCGGTCGAGCCGCTGAGCGGAGCAGAGCAAGCAACGAATGAGGAAGATGAGGGAGTGGACTGTTTGGTTTGTCGGGGATTTCGCCAGGACTAGTTTGCAAAACAACCGGCGCGAGCAGTAATTCGGGTCGGAGGGAGTATTTAAATCTAGACAAATCCAAACCAGTTATCTTTTGGATGGAGGAAGTACTGCTCTTTAGTTTCTCGCGCGTCTTGCAGGATAAGCAAGAATTTCTGCCAAGTTCGATTTTGATGGGAACCAACAAGGGCTAGCTGGCGCGACAGACAAATTGCAGGAGTTCTGTGGCTCGCGGGGCGGTACGTACGACGATCGGCGGATGTGGCCAGCATTTCCCCCAGAAAATCTGCATGCTAGCTGCTTGCCGCCGAGCTGGCTGGACGTTTGTACTGGCTAGTGTAGCAATGTTGTTAGCCTGCCAGATAATTAGTGTACGAGTTGACTGGCACGCATGTAACTCCATGGGAATTCGCTTTCAGTTCTCTTGTTCCTGCTCGATGCACATGGCGGAGGTACACCTCGTGCTAATAGACTTTCATTTCACTATCGATTAGCGTTGAAAGTTCGCGCTGCCGCACTGGCATGGAACATGCAAACATGCCCGCGTCCTTGGAAACAAGATACGGAAGTAGAGCCGAATCTCGTAGCGGCCGACATGGATTTTCTACTGTTAATGGTATATAGGCGGAGTGTCACGTCAGTGATAACGTCGTGAGTAGTATCATAGTATCACACTATTTATTGTTTTGTGGCATTTCAATAAAAATTTGTGTACAAGATTTATTTGGTATCAAGTACCACTATCACCTCTCTACTCATTAATTATACCGCCACATCATATTTTTGATAGCATAGATTGCATGATACTCCCACTGTGATCAGCCTCATCTCTACTACTAATAAAAGAGCAAACATTATTTTTTCTAAACGCACCCATAAGATGTGCACGGATCTATTACCACCGTATGATTAGGCTCACGAAAGTCAATCCAACAGCGATCGTTAGTCTAATTGGTGGCTTGTGTGCACTTAGTAATTTACCTTGACTGACCACACTCCATCGGCAGACAAAAAATCCCCACCCCGTTACAGTTTCCGTTCCGAAATATCATACGTATTGATTTTCTAATTAATTTCCTAATTAATTGCCCTAATTACTCACCGTATTACTCTGAACTATCAACGCTTGGTGCTACGACATGGACCAGACCATAGGTATGCAGAACACACAGCCCAATCTCCCAGGTCGCAACCTCCCTCCTCGAAGCCGCCCCCACTCCGCCGCCGCGTCGCCATGCTCACCCCCACTCGCATCTCTCTCAACTTCTCCCTACTGCGTGCCTCCATCAGGTGCTCTCCTCCACGACCTCTTCTCAGATGCATCCGACAGGCGCGGGCTCTTCGACCTGTCCTAGAGATCGTGAAGGCCGGACTCAAACCCCACCAAAGTTGTTCTCGAGATCAGGCCACAAATAGTTCTTGAGCTCGCTCGCCACTTCCATGGCCATTCCCCCTCCTTGTTCCTAAAAGGTACTCATGTTGTAATGCTTTGGCTCCTAATTTTTGCGTCCTAGTGAAAGTATTAGATTATGAAAATAATGGAGTGATAGATTCTGCTTGCTTTCCCGGTTTTGTAGCGTGCCTTCCCTACTATGCATGCTAAAATAAGCCTAAATTGTTGGCTCCACTATACCTGTTTTGCTTTGGGAAATAGGGCGTTTGATTTTCTACACCAAATATCAATTTTGATGTCATGTATTCTTATTGGTTCTTATGCTCTGTGAGGATGAACATATATTTGATGCAGTATGATGCTTGTGTTCGTGGTCTCATGGAGCTAAAGGTTATTTGAAAGGCGTTGCACTTGTTAGGATAATTAATAGCACCAACGAGATGGAAGATCATGCAATGGGTCTCTAAACTTTTTAAGTATGGTATATTCTCAATTGTTGCCGGGTATAAGGAATAAGTGGAACATGGTCTACAATTGTGCCTTGATCAAATTCACCTATGTTGGTGTTTTGATTTTGAGATTATATGAAAAATTTGTATATTCTGAAATATCGATGGGTATAAGAAAATAAGTGGGAGATGGTATGCAATTGTTTCATGATCAAATTCGCCGATGTTGGTGGTTTGTTTTTTTAGATTATATGAATATTTTCCCTAACGTTTTCATCTCTTCGCAGATAAGTTCCTCGGATTACCAGGTGAAACATCCACATTTTTTATGTAAAGATATATTGGACGTCAATCTACCCTTTCATGACCTCCCTGAAATTCCCGAGGTACAATGTATTTTCTGAATTATTGTTGGTTAAGAGTGAGAGAAGATCATGAATTGTTCCCTTTAAACCTAACCAATGAAGTTATGTTTGATATCAAGATTCTATGGCTTTTTATCTAATTGGAATTATCTACTTATTTTGTTCTTTTCCATTTTGCAACTGATATACTTGGATTCATCAGTATACCTTGTACCGGTGAACTCACTATATTTGGGAATTTTGGATTAGGTTAATCTCTTCCTGATAATCACCAATAGACCATCATGCATCATATATTTTGCATCTCTTTTGTTTTAGCTATACTTCGGCAGACAATTATATTATCCTTACTTTAAATGATTGTGCATTATATATAGTACAAGATTTATTTGCAAACATTCTTGGTGAATAAGCAATTGTCAAGTAATGATCTGGAAGCAACATGTTTTCCTATTTATTCCAATAGATGCTGGATTCTGCACTTCAACTACATACGATTGATCTTATCTTCAGGTATGTTTGCTTTTATAAATCAGGTATCCACAATTCCGTATGCCAATAATTACTTTAAGAACCTACAGTTGTTAAATAGTAGTTGGATATTTTACAGTTTTATTCAAGTTTGACATGCTTCATTCTGTGACATCATAAATTAACCTTGAATACTTGTAAAAAATAATTGGGTGACGACTCATTTCACATTTCATTTGATTTTTTAGGTGCATCACTGTAGAGGTTGGGAAAATAGAGAGAAGTTATGAGCTGGTTCTACAGGGTTTTGGAACTATTCAAGGAAGGGCGAGGATTATTGCTGCACCAATACTTACAGCGCGACAACATACTTGGTGATCAGGTGGAAGTAGCGAAACTGTATGACAAGTACATATCAAGATTGCACTCCTGCGATCAAGACGCTTGGCCATTGCTGGAAACCAAACCCACAATTTATAATTCCAAGCATGTATATTGGATTATGAACAATCTTTGAATAGTAGCATAACAGTGAGCCAAGCTAGATATGTTGTAACCCTTCACATGTAGAACAACGTGAAGAGCTATCTCAATTCCTTGAAGAGAACAACAAGGTCGTCAACCATGGAGAAAATCAAGCTGCAACAGATGAATTCAAATGCTAATCTCGACACACGTACACCTATCTCATCCAGAAAAGAGTTGCTCTCTTACCTACATGATGCAAAGTACCGTTGTTGCAATCTTGAGAGAAAACCACATAGGCTACCAATCAAATGGACGTCATAGACCAATCTAGAGATTTAGCTTGAAATTGATCAGTCACATCCTTGGGCGTTAGCTTACTGGATATAAGTATCTATAGACCATATCATATATTACTTGATGGTATTTTCCATGCTGATTAGCATGTGCACATAGATGTACGTAAAATATTTTAAATTTAGACTCAAAATTTCAATGATTTTGTGTTTGATAATGAAAACGTGCATTGCACGGGAACTGTTGGGGAGATACCCCGGGTAGGGTAACACCAGGGTATAAGGGTCGAGTTAGTCGGGGTACGGCACGGTCAAAACAAGTGCTGACCGGGTCACCTTAAGGCAGGCCGAATCACGGTGTGACCCGTCCCATGGAGCATCTCCTTGACTATGGTCCGGCGGGCATAAGATATATGCCGGCCATGTCTATCTGTTTTGCAGGTAACTTCGTAAGCCAGATTAGCTATATGCTAGCCGGATTATCTTGGCTTCCAAGAAAAGGAATCCCTCGCTGGTCAAAAGGTGACTTTATTAGCTGTAGCATGAGCGAAGTAAAGTAAAAGAACAGGACCAGTGGGTCAGGGGCGACCAAGGTGACGCGGGCAAAGCCGAATGACATAGCCCGTGTCTGGTGACGCCAAAAGACAAGGATTACGATGTGGGTTACGTCCAAAACCCGGGCGAGCCGTTAAAGAGAATAAAGAAGCATCTGCTTTAGGCGAGGAGCATATTCTACGAATATGCTACCACATGTGCCCTAGAATTGTAACCCGGGCTCCCCTATATAAGGAGCACCGGGGCCTCCATAGAAGGGGATCGATCATTTTCTCTGTCTAAGGTAGAACTCTAGGGATAGTTGGTAGGGAGTAAGAGACATCGTCGCCTTCTTGCTAAGGGCCTCAAGTGCACTAGTAAACACCATTGATAGAGATAATACAAGAACTTCCGTGCGTGGAATCACCATGTTCTCCCTCCCTGGATTCCCCTAGCACTCATTGGCCCCATCTTTAGCCTATCCATGGCATATGCCGTGCCACCACCACGACAGTTGGCGCCCACCGTGGAGCTAGCGGTGCTAGCAGGGGTGAAAATTCAGACGGGAAACTCCTCCAGCACCGGCGAGCGTATTGTCTCAGGCTTGGTTCAGCGCTTTGGAGCGCTGGACTAAGTCAGCGACAATGCGGGAAACTTCGGCAGGCACCCTCCACCGCGCAACGGCATCTTCATCAAGCTTGGCGCGCACAAGATCTACGTCGGCGTGGACAAGTCCTGCGTTCATCCGCGGCACATCGTCGAGGGAGGCGAGCCACCTCTCAGCGCAGCTCGTGGAGTTCGTACCACTCGCCCCACTAGCAGCGTCGAGGTCCTGATGACCGCACCTGACGCGGAACCGAGCAAGGATACCAGGTCTAGGTTTCCTCCCCTAGAAAGGCCAAAGAATGTGCTCCAGCAAGCAATAGATATCCTAGCGACGCCAATAGCACCTGTGGTAGATCCGGCTCAGGTGCAAGCTGAGTTAGAGGAAACTAGGCAGAAAATGTTAGCTGGGGCAAAGAAGGTAGCGGAGCTGCATCAGTCAAACCGCATAGATGGAGTGAAAATCCGGGGCAGAAACCTGATCACTGAGATTGACAAGGAGTACGAGCCTAGGTCGGGTCAGACAGCCACGATAGTAATGGGAGGGCTGGATCGGTACATCACTCCGGCAAAGAACCTCAGGGCAGCAAATGCGGCCGCGTCCGAGTTAGAAGGTTTAACCGGAGAGGCCTGGCAAAGGTAGCAAGAGAGGGTAAACTACTTGTTGAGAGTTGCTTGCCAGCAAAATGAAGAAATAAACAAGGCAAACCCGGCGCCACCAGGAGCCCCACAGGTGGTACATTCGGCCAGGAACAACCCGGCGAGATCTGGACGAGCTGCGTCATCTCCGGGTCACAATCCTAGGAGAGAAGAGATAGTAAACTCTGGAAGAAGAGATAAACAGATGGTTCCTTATAATCCGGTAAGGGCCGAAAAAGGCAAAGCGGTGCAAGCTGATGAGGATAGGCTCAGTACCAGCCGAGGTGTCCCTGGACGAGGTAACCGTGACCAAGACAATGCTGGTCAGAGGAACGTTGCCAACGGCAATGCCGGACAACATGATCCCGCGGGGGCCGGGCAAAATATACCTCGGCAACAACAGCAATGCGCGCCTCGGCAAGTGGGAAGTGCAGGACAAGTAGCACGACAACAAAATGCTCGTCCGGATTAGGAAAGATACAATGATGGTTATTCGGCTATGGTCAATGACGGGTACCCCCGACCGGACCACCACGTCATTGGGTCGAGGCTGGGGAGCAGGAACTTGCAGCCAGATGATGCAAGGCTAAAATTGGACATGATTTATAGGTCGGAGCAAATTGAGATACAAGGTCCACCGGGTCCAGCATGCTTTGGGCCCCGGATCATGAACGAGCCACCGGTACCGAACTTTCAGCTGGCCAGAGGAACCCGAACTTATGATGGTAGTACGAGGCTGGAGGATTGGCTGATCGATTACGCAACAACAGTCAAGATCGCAACAGGGAATTTAAGATGGGCAGTGAGATATGTGCCGCAAATGTTGGAAGGACCAGCGAGAGTTTGGCTGAACAATTTACCACCAGGAAGCGTTAACTGTTGGTTAGATTTTCAGGAGTTATTCGTGAGCAACTTCTCAAGCACTTATAAGAGGCCAAACAGGCCGCAAACTTTGGCGCTATACCGTCAAAGACCGAATGAGCCGAACCGAGATTTCCTGACCCATTGGTGTAACGTGTGTAACTCGTGCGAGGGGGTAATTGAATCACAAGCTATTGCGTGGTTTGCCCAAGGGTGTAGATATGGAAGTATGTTGTGGCAGAGGTTGCGGCGAGATATGCCAACCACTTTGGCTGAGACGATCCGGATTGCAGATTCACCTTGGGAGATCCAACGCAACCCTAGCTGATGTCGAGCGAGGCAAATGAGGAGTATTATAACCGAGATATCTCCGGGTCATCAAGAAGGAATGATTTCCAAGGAAAAAGAAGGGACGAGCGTCCGGACTATAGGTACAACTCGCAACAGGTGGCAGCGGTAGACCGGGATCAGCCTAATGCCGGAGCGAGCCAACGCCAAAAAACCGGAGGGCAGAACTGGCAACAGAGGAACTAAGGGAAAAAGCCTTGGACACTAGAGCAAAAAAAGCAATGGCAAGAACGTAAAGATAGATCGAGGTATACTTTCGAGTCTATGTTGGATCAACCTTGCAAGTTTCATACACCAAGTCCGAACAGCTCGGCGAATCATACGACCCGACAATGTGAATGGATGAGGAAGTTAGAACAGGGCAGTGTGGGGAATGCTCAAGCACCTCGGAACGAGGCGCCTAGGAATGAGGCACCACGGCCACCATTACTAACAGGGGGAACGGACAGCAACTGATGTTTACACCGCCTCCACCGAGGTATGAAAATCAGGAAAGAAGGGATGCGGTACATCAAGTAGACAATAACCAGCGACAAGATCATGGTTACCACGAAAACGAAAGGCGGAACGAGTACAGGGAACATCATCAAAGCTACTGTGTGTTTACAACAAAAGAAAATGACCAAAAAAGCTTGCAGCGCCGGCATATGGAGGTGAACGTGGTAATGCCAGCCGTACCGAGATATATGCCCTGGGCAGATCAAGAAATCACATGGAGCATCATGGATCACCCAAAGATCATGCCAAGCCCATGAACCTATGCTCTAGTCCTGGATCCCACATTCATCGGGCCGAATCTCAATGTAAGATTTTCCAAGGTACTGATTGACAATGGCAGTAGTATCAATATTATGTACAAGGATACCATGCACAAGTTGGGAATAACAGAGAACATGCTGCAAGCAACAAGAACCACGTTTCATGGCATTGTGCCAAGCATTTCCTGCGAACCGATTGGGAAGGTCTGGGTTGACGTATTTTTCGGCACAAGAGATAATTGCCGGACTGAGAATTTGGAGTTTGAAGTGGTGAATCTGGAGAGCGCTTATCACGCGTTACTCGTCAGGACATCGCTAAAAAAGTTCATGGCAACTACCCACATCAGCTACCTTAAGATGAAACTGCCCGGGCCAAGGGGCGTGATAACCGTATCAGGGGACTTCCGGCGTTCGATCGAGTGCGCCTCAGCCAGATCTAACTTAGCCGAATCACTCGTGATAGCTCAGGACAAAAGAAAGATACTAGAGGTAGCGGCATTAGCTCAGTTCGCACAACAGCATATGCCGACACTGACTAACCCGCATGGAAGTGTGTCATTCCAAGCAACCAAAGACACGAAGAAAGTGCCAATCGATGATTAGTTCCTAGAGCGCACCGTGACCATTGGTGCCGGGTTAAGCAGCAAATAGGAAAGCGAGCTCGTGGACTTCCTCCGTGAGAATCGGGATATCTTTCCTTGGTCTACTCAAGACCTGCAAGCTGTACCGAGGGAGTTGGCTGAGCACTCATTAAATGTAAGACCCGGGGCAAAGCCGGTAAAACAACCTCTCAGGCGTTTCGCAGAAGATAGAAGGAAAGTTATTGGGGATGAGATAGCAAGGCTACTAGCGGCTGGATTTATCATGGAAGTACTCTATCCGGATTGGCTCTCTAACCCGGTGCTAGTGGAAAACAAGAAAGATGATCCAAACGTAGTTGTGGTATGGCGCATGTGTATTGATTACACGAAACTGAATAAGGCGTGTCCCAAAGATCCATTTCCACTTCCTAGGATAGATCAAGTCACAGACTCAACGGCAGGATTTGAGCTACTGTCATTCATTGATGCGTATTCTAGTTTCCACCAAATACCCCTGAATCCGGATGATCAAATAAAGACTGTGTTTATTACCCCGTACGGGGCTTATTGCTATCGCACTATGCCATTTGGATTATGTAATGCAGGAGCAACGTACCAATTATGCATGCAAAAATGCTTGCATGACCAAATAGGTCGGAATGTGCGGGTTTATGTGGATGATGTGGTGATAAAAACCAAGGAAAGCAATACGCTCCTTGAGGATATCCGGCAAACATTCGCAAACTTGAGAAGATTCCAGATGAAACTAAACCCGGAGAAATGCACCTTTGGTTTACCCGCAGGAAAGCTACTCAGTTTTCTAGTTTTTAGCCGAGGAATAGAGGCTAATCCAACAAAAATCCGGGCCATAGAAAGAATGGAACTGCCAAAATGCCTTAACGATGTGCAGAAGTTCACTAGTTGCCTGGCATCGTTAAGTCGGTTTGTGTGTCGGTTGGGAGAGAAGGCCTTGCCCCTCTACCAACTAATGAAAAAGGCAGACAAGTTCACATGGACGCCACAGGTGGACCTAGCGTTTCAAGAATTGAAGAAAATGCTATCTACTGCTCCAATCCTAGCAGCACCACTACCCAAGGAGCCAATGTTGCTCTACATAGCCGCAACCAACCGAATCGTAAGTGCAGTAATTGTAGTGGAGCGCGAGGAAGAAGGAAAGTCGGTGCAAAGGCCGGTATATTATCTGAGCGAAGTATTATCAGCCTCAAAACAGAACTACCCTCACTATCAAAAGATGGCGTACGGCGTATATATGTCGGCCAAGAAACTCAAACACTATTTTGAGGAACACCCCATCAAGGTGATATGTGAGGCACCCATTTCGGAATTTATGAGTAACAAAAACGCAAGCGGCCGGATAGCAAAGTGGGCAATCGAGTTAGCTTCCTATGCACCACAATTTGATAGAAGGGAGGCAATCAAGTCACAAGCCGTGGCGTATTTCTTTGTGGACTGGGCTGAAATGCAATATGAGCCACCCTTGCCGAACTCTAATTACTGGAGAATGCATTTCGACGGATCAAAACTCAAAGATGGATTGGGCGCTAGAGTAGTGCTTACCTCGCCCAAGAAGGATCAGCTGAAGTATGTCCTCTAAATCCACTTTAGTGCCTCGAATAATGTGGCGGAGTACGAAGCGTTAGTACATGGTCTCAAAGTAGCAAAAGAAGTGGGAATACGCCAAATACAATGCTTTGGAGACTCGGATTTGGTGGTACAACAAGTGTCTGGAAATTGGGATGCCTTGGATGCTAACCTAGCTTTATACAAATTCCATGTTCAAAAAATAAGCGGGTTCTTCGAAGGGTGTGAGTTCCATCACATACCTCAGATTGAAAACGAGGCAGCAGACACGTTGTCCAAGTTAGGTTCATCTCGGTAGCCAATCCCGCCAAACGTGGCTTTGGAGCACTTGAGAAAACCATCTATCACACCGTCACCCGAATCAGATTCAATTTATATCCCGGCACTCACCGGATCAGGAGCTGCACCTGTGGAGATAGAGTGGGGAAATACCTATGAAAACCCGGGGATTGCTTCAGCAAACCTGGGGTCTGCCTCAGCAAACTTGGGGACTGATCAGCCTGATCCGGCAGGAGTCATGTCGGTAGATGCGATGGAAATTGATGAGGAGCCATTTCTAGTCCGGGCTATACCATCTTGGGCCAAGCCAATATTTGATTTCTTGAAAGAAGGAACTCTACCAGATGATGAGTTAAGCTCAAGGCAAGTCCAGAGAAGGGCAAAGGCCTATACGATTATCAATGTCAAGCTATACAAAAGGAGTGTGACAACAATACTGCAGCGGTGTGTCGATCCAGAGGAAGGGCTTGATATACTCTGGGATATCCACCAAGGGGAGTGTGGCCACCATGCTTCCTCAAGGGCATTAGTGGCAAAAGCTTTCCAACATGGATTTTAATGGCCTAGTGCTTTGGAACAAGTAGAGGACTTGGTGAGAAAATGCAATGGCTGTCAAAGATATGCCACAAAAACTCATTTACCAATGTCGGAGCTGAAAACTATCCCTATTACCTGGCCATTCGCTGTATGGTGCCTAGATATGGTAGGGCCATTTAAGCCAACAAAAGGAGGGACGACCCATATCCTAGTTATGGTCGACAAGTTCACCAAGTGGATCGAAGTAAAACCAATTCAAAAATGCGATGGGGCAACAACAGTAAAATTCCTCAAGGATATAATCCTAAGATATGGCTATCCCCATAGCATCATAAATGATCATGGAACAAATTTCGTCGAAGGAGCATTCACGAGGTTTTGTCGAGAAAAGAAGATCCGGTTAGATGTCGCCTCAGTCGCCCACCCCACATCGAATGGGCAAGTGGAAAAATCCAATAGACTCGTATTGTCCGAGATAAAACCCCGACTCATAGATCCGCTGCAAAGATCAGCGGGGTGCTGGATAGAAGAACTACCAGCGGTACTGTGGAGTTTAAGAACAACTCCGAATCGATCAACAGGCTATACGCCATTCTTTCTGGTATATGGGGAAGAAGTTGTATTACCAGTCAACATAGAGCATGATTCGCTAAGAGTCACCCAATACACAGAAGCCGAAGTGCGCGAAGCCCGGCAAAATGATGTTGATCTGCTAGAAGAAGCGAGAGAACTGGCCTTGTCCGGATCCACCATATATCAGCAAAATCTCCAACGCTATCATAGTCGGAAAGTAAACCCACAAGTCTTTCGGGAAGGTGATTTGGTACTCCGGTTGATACAACGCACTGCTGACATGCATAAGTTATCCCCGCCATGGGAAGGACCTTTCATTATAAGCAAAGCCTTGCACAACGACTCCTACTATCTTATTGATGCATAGCCCCAGGAAAAGAACAAGGAGGACAAGTCCGGAGAGGAATCCAAAAGACCATGGATCGTAGCACTGCTTCGTCCTTTCTACACCTAAGAGGTGAATGTATCCGAGCTAATCCTATGTTGGTATATATGTCGGCAACAGGTTTATCAATAAAAACTTTACCACCCCGAGCAGAGACTCAGGGACTGCTATAATATTTGTTTCTTGTTTTCATATTTTCTATGTCGGTTGGGTTAAGTCGCTTATATCTTAGTTGGATTAGTAATGTGTGAGCACCAAAAACCTAACTCTTCGACTTTGTTGTTGTCCAACAAGAATTGGCTTCGTGGAACAAGTTTGGAATGGCAAAGCACATGAAAAACGACTAAGGGAAAGAACTTAAGCGGGCCGACATAGGTTTTTTGACTAACCATTAGTTTGTTCTGCTCACTAAAACACCGGATCATTTTGAGCTAATCCCAAAGGTTCAAGTATTGTTAAATCAATTTTTTGAACCTCAGACTCGTAAGTCGAAAAACCGAATCAAGGTAGACGCGAGCCGAGTCAAAAATTGGGGGAACAAGAAAACGAAACTCAGAGACTTCGCCCACGATAATCCAGCGATAAAACTTAGTTCAGAACATAAAATTGTAGCACAACCAAACCAAAGTATTTGAATACATCTACGCCCGGCATTCTGGGGATCTAATAAATATGACTGATACGTCCAAAACGTATCTACTTTCCTGAACACTTTTGCTATTGTTTCTCCTTTAAACTTGTGTGATTTGGATGCAACTAACGCAGACTGACGCTGTTTTCTGCAGAGTTGCCTTGGTGTCTACTTTTTGTGTAGAAACTCAACTATTAGGAAAAATCCCGGAAAATATGCCAAAAATCCTATTTCACCCGAAGACTCCAGGAGCCAGAATACGAGACGGAGAAGAGCCAGGGGGTGGCCACACCACCTGGTGGCGCGGACGAGGCCAGGCCGCGCCAGGGGGTGGTGTGGGCCCCCCAAGCACCCCCTTGGCCTCTCTCTTCACCTATAAGGAGCCTTCTGACCTAAAAACTTCGGGGGGTTCGACGTTTTTCTAGAAGGAGTTCCGCTCCACCGCCACCACCAGATTCCATGAAACAACATGAGAAACACCGTTCTAGCACCCTGCCGGTACGGGGAATTGAAGGAGATCATCGCCATCATCATCACCATCGCTTCTCCATTGACCATCCATGTTTCCCCCATCTATGAGTGAGTAATCCCCTGTTGTAGGCTATGGGGATGGTAGGGATTGGATGAGATCGTTCATGTAATGGCATCAGATTGTTAGGGCATGGTGCCTAGTATCTTTTATTAGTGCTTTATGACTTTGTTGCGACTTGTTGTGCTTAATGCTTGTCACTAGGGCCCGAGTGCCATGATTTCAGATCTGAACATGTTATTGATTCATTATGATAGTATTGTTTTTGCTCTTATCTACAAGTTGTATACACACGTTGTTGTCCGGAACCAATGGCCCCGAAGTGACAGAAATCGGGATAACCGGAGGGAATGGCTTTGATGTGAGGATTACATGTGTTCACGGAGTGTTAATACTTTGCTCCGGTGCTCTATTAAAAGGAGCACCTTAATTGCCAGTAGTTTCCTTGAGGCCCCGCTGCAAACGGGATGGCAGGACAAAAGATGTTGTGCAAGTTCTCATTGTGAGCACGTATGACTATATATGGAACACATGCCTAGGATTGTCTAGTACTTGGATGCTTTATCTTATTTATCTGCAATTGCCCTATGTTCTGATTGCTATGTGAATTGTATTGTCTATGCAACGCCCGTCCATCCATCCCTATGCCTACCGCACTTGAATCCTACTATTTACTGCTATTTTCACTGCTGTCTTTACTTTACTACTGCTGCTACTTTGCTATTCCTACTACAAAACTGTTGCTACTGATAAACTGCTGTGAGCAAGATTGTTTCGAGGTGCAGCTGAATTGACAACTCAGTTGTTAAGGCTTATAAATATTCTTTGGCTCCCCTTGTGTCGAATCAATAAATTGGGTTTCACTTCCCTCGAAAATACTGCGATACACCCCCTATACTTGTGGGTCATCAAGACTATTTTCTTGCACCGTTGCTAGGGAGCATAGCTTTATTTATCAAGTTCACTTGGATTCTCTATTGTTCGCTGATATCCATCCATCATGGGTAAGTCTCATGATGGCAAGGTTCCTATTTTACCATCTACTACAAGAAGAGGTACGGTTCTGAACACCTCTGCTGCTCTTGATTCACCATCTGTTATAAGTAAGCTCGTTACACCACCACATACGCATGCTACACATACTGCTACTACTGTTGAATCTGAAACTTCTGATGCTTATGATTTTGCTTCTACTGTGCTTGATAAGAGTGGTTCATTAGGTCCTTTCCTAGATGCTACGGTTGCTAGAACTATAGCTGGAAATACCAAAACTCCGAATGAAGACACTACAACACCTGTTAGTTCACCTAAGTCTAGTGAAAGTTATGATATTCAAGATGGTTATGTTGAGATGACCGATGAATTTATTAAAGAATGTAAAAACACCCATGATAGGAGTGCTGCTAAGAGTCTCCTTGAGAGGCGTACTATTAGACCCAAATTATCTCCTATTGCTAAGTTTGCTGCTTCTCCCATAAACATTACAGATGAAGATTATGATTTCTCTCTCGATCTATCTTACATAGCTATTGTCAAGAAAGAACCTTTTTGTGGGACTAAGAATGAAAGTGCGGTAGCACATATGAATGAACTTTCTACCATGAGTGGCTTGTTTTCTGATGATATTAAGATGTGTACTTACTTTGTTGCTAAGATCTTCCCTTTTTCACCGAAAGGAGAAGATAAAACTTGGTTTAGTAATTTATCTCCTGGATCTATTGATAGCCCTGAGTGCTTGATTAATACTTTCCTGCAGAAATATTTTCCTCCTAGTGCTAGACATGCTATTTTGCAGGAACTTTTTGATTTTAAACAGGAAGAAAAAGAGGTATTGCCTAAATCTTGGGTGAGGTTTTGTGCTTTGATTCATGCACAGGCTGGAAGTCCATTACCTAGGAATGATCTTCTTGATATATTTTATAATGGACTAACCGAAGAATCTAGGACATACCTAGATAGTTGTGCTGATTGTGTTTTCAGGAATTGGACTCCTAAGGAAGCTGAGGAATTAATGGCTAAATAAGCAAGAATTATGAAGACTGGACTCCTCCTAAACAAGCTATACCTGAAGTAATTGAACCTGAACCATCTATTCCGGTGCCTATTCCAACATCAAAGAAGAGGGGAGTTATTGAATTAAATGATAAAGTGATGAAGGAAGCTAAGAAATGTCTTAAGGAGAAGGGAATTAAAGCTGCAGATGTCAAGAATTTACCTCCTATAGAAGAATTATGTAAGCCTATTCCCTACTCACCCATTATTGAGGTACACTCTCTCCAACACTTTTATGAAGGTAATATCCCTTACTCTAAACCTCCTGATCAATGCTTAGAAGAATTCAATATCTTTATTGTTAAGCAAGATAATTTTAATAAAAGGATGCAAAATCATCTAATGGAAAACACTAGAGCTATTGTTGAGTTGAAAGATATTGTGGAAAGAACCTCTAATGATGTTAAAATGATTGTTAAACACTTTCAAATGGTTCAAACTCAAATAGATCAACTCGTTAAAGTGCAAAACGACTTGCTAGTTAATGCTACTAAAGAAAAACATGCTTATGAAATTAGAACTAGAAGTAGAGCTGCTACCCAGGATCCTCTATATTCCGAGGGGCATCCCAAAAGAATCGAGCAGGATTCTCAACAAGCTGAAAATAGTGGCTCTACTCATAAGAAAAGGAAAAAGAAACATAAAACTGTTGTAGAACCCTCTGAACCTGCTATAGATCCTAATAGTATATCTTTCTCTAATGCTGAAACTGAAAGTGGTAATGAAGAAAATGAAGTTCCTAATGAAGAAAAAGTTGAAGAAGAACCTGAAAACCACACTAAGAATACTAAATACACCAAAGAAGATTTTATTGCTCAGAAACATGGTAGTGAAAGAGAGCCTTGGGTCCAAAAACCTATGTCTTTCCCTGATAAGAAGCACAAGTCAAAGGAAGATGAACACTATAATAAGTTTTGTGAGTGGATGAAGCCTTTAGTCTTGCAAATTCCTTTGACTGATGCTATTAAATTGCCTCCTTACTCAAAGTATATGAAGGATATTGTCTCGAATAAAAGGAAGATCCCTAATGAAGAAATTTCTACTTTGCTTGCTAATTATTCTTTCAATGGTAAGGTCCCTAAGAAACTTGGAGACCCAGGGATTCCAACTATCCCTGGCTCTATTAAGAACAGTTATGTTAGAACTACTTTATGTGATTTGGGATCTAGAGTTAGTGTTATGCATTTCTCTCTATATAAGAGGCTTCAACTAGAAAAATTAATACCAACTGATATATCTTTGCAAATGGCTGATAAATCTACCACTATTCCTGTGGGTATATGTGAGGATGTACCTGTTCAAGTGGCTCATAATTTCTTGATATTAACTGATTTTGTTGTGCTTGAAATGCCTGAAGATGATAATATGTCTATTATTCTTGGGAGACGTTTTCTTAATACTGCAGGAGATGTTATTGATTGTAATCAAGGAAAGGTGACTTTCAATGTTAATGACAAGGAACATACTGTCTATTTCCCCATGAAGATTGAAAGGACTTATGGTTTGAATTCAACTGAACATGTTAAGGGCATTCAAGTTGGAGAAATATATTGTCCCATACCAAGAGAAAAATTTGAAACTATTATGATTGGGACCATTGCTATCAAGGTTGAGGTAACATAATCATTAGTGGAATACAAAGTTTTGTCTCATATGGAATTGTTTTGGTAGCAAGATCTGATCATCCTTGTTAACAAAAGGATTCCATTGAACAAAAAAAATGTTTTCACTATGATTATCTTCATTTACTTCTATCCTATGCATTTTAGTTTTTGTTAGTTTTCTTTTTGTTGTTAGTTGCTTGCATGTTAGAGTGTCTTAGAACTTCTGTAGTTCTAGCTTTGTTTTTTCCTTGCATCATGTTTCCAAAAAAATCTGTCTGTCAGAAAATCATTCTCCTATTTCTGAAAAATGCCCAAAAATAAAGTGTCTCGAAAAATTCCAGAAAATTCATAATAAATTTTTGTGTGAAAAAAGGGGGCAGAGGAGTGCCTGGGAGGTACCAGGGGGCCCACCAGGTAGGCACACCACCTGGTGGCGTGGCCAGCCCTGGGTGGCACCATGCCCTGGTGTGGGCCACCCCTGGCCCCCCACTAACTCTCTCACCTGCCACTTTCTTCTCTCTCCCGAGTAAGCTCCAGTTCATTGCTCAAACTCGCGTTATTGCTGTGCTTGCTCTCGTTTTTTTCGATCTCCTTGCTCAGCCCATCTTTCTTGCTGACATTTGGAGCATTTGTTCCCTGGTATGTGACTCCTCCCCTTGTCCAAGTAGATTTGTGTTTAGTGGATTATATCTTGAGTATTTTGCTCCTGTAGGTGACTGGCTATGAGAGCTTGTAAGCTTGTTTGATGCTTAGAGATATAGTTTTGATACATGTTTAGGCCTCTTACAAGTCCCTATGAGTAGAATCCTTCATTATATTTACTTTGCAATCACTTGTTTAATAGGTGTTAAATTTCAGAATACCAAGCATGAAAAACCATACCTTTGGAGAGATATTTGAGAGTGATGCACCTAGGAGGTCGAGGCCCTCAATATCAGCCTCTTAGGCTAGGCCATCATACAACGAAGATCTCATTGCAACTCGTATTGGTAGTGAAAGGGATGATGGGGATGCTCACCCATCCTCTTTTCCTTGTTTTACTTTCTTACAAGCTGCTGGTATTCTTGATGATTTCTTGCTACTGATTGAGAGGGTTGGTTTGACCTCATATATGCAAGATGAGAGTGCGCAATACACTATGCTCACCAAAACTTTTGTTGAGAGCTTTACGTTTACTAACACATCCTATCAGTCGACTGTCTCTTTTAAAACTATAATCTGCCCTTCACCATGCCTTTGGAGAGATTTTGCAGTATTGTAGGTGTACGCATGACAGGGACCATGAAGAAAATTCAAGGGCGACCCGCTGATTTGTTGGAGCTTTATCGAGGGGTGACCAATGATGATGACCGCGTGGCGCAACGCGGAAAGATAAGAAATATCCAACTCCCCGCTCTTAGATACTTTGCATATTATCTTGCTACTAGTGTGCTTGGTAGGGAGAACACAAGTAGTATCTCCAACTATCATTTAGCATTCCTTGTTGCTGCGCTTAACAATGATACTCGGTATAATCTTGGCTCGCTTATTGTTCGCCGCCTAGCTGCTAGGGGGGCTATCTATGGGGGCATCGTTGCCTCGTGTATAGTCAATGCATTAGGTCTTTTAGTGGATCCCAATGATGCTATGCTGGCACCACAGAGGCTTGACCTTGTTGCTATGAAAACTCATCACTTTGTCACTGCTACTTCTAATTTGGACAGTCTAGTATATAGGATGCGTTTCACTGATGGGGACGAAAGGGAGATCATTTTGCCACAGCCTTCTTTGTTTAGTGTTCACAGGAGACCGTGGTCGCGCTCCAAGGAGGATGTGGACGAGTAGCTCCGCTTGCTGGGTTTCCACGAGCAGCACCAGGACGATGTGCGCTCCTATGATTACTCCGCACATTATGGAGGGACGTACTCGAGCTCGCACTAGGACGAGGGTACTTCCTCGTCGTACCACGGTGACACTTCATCCTGGCCAGCTTGGGATTGATACCCACTTAGGCCAAAAGCCTAAGCCTGGGGGGAGGTATGCCGACACCGCACTCATCTCCATATCATGTTGCATCGGTACTTTGTATATTCATGTTTCGCCCTCTTTTTAGTTTTCGTTCTTTCTTTGCTTTTGCTTTCTAAAACACAAAAATACCAAAAATATTTCTGTTGTTTCTCTTTGGTTTGCTTCTTCTTTTTTCCTTGGTTTTTTCCTTTTTTCTTTGTTTGAACTATTCAAAAAACCCAAAAAGATTTTGCTTTGCTTGTTTTTCCCTATTTGGTTCTTGTTTAAAAATCAAAAAAACCAAAAGTATTTGTCATTCTTCTTTGGTTTTGTGAGTTTGCTACAGGGTTCAGCAGTCCTCAGTGGAATATTGGTTTCATATTATTATTCAAGCCACACAAGTGAAGAGCAATAATGAGGATCAATGACAACTTGAGGCGTGGTAAGAGGCTGGTAACGAACTCTATTTGTTTTCATTTTTGTACATATACTCATCACTGTGGGCATGCTTAGTCCGTTCATGTAGGGTGTATGTTATCTTTGGATGCTTAGTAGTTCTTGCTTTCTTATGATTAGCTCCAGCTCGCTAATAGTTTGTAGCATGTCTTATGAATGTTTTCTTGCATTGCTCTATTCATAAATTGGTATGACACCGTGGTATCTCCTCTGAATGTTTCATTTGATTGACTTGGCACATGCTCACGCATGCACATGACTGTAATAATCAGTTAAGCCTCGATGAATTATTTTGCCTTGAGGATCTTGAATCACTTTCATGCCATGAGTAGTCCTGTTTTGTTGCAAGCATGATAATGACAGCTATTGCTCTCTCGTTTGTTGCTCCCTTACTATTGCTAGCCTTCACTTACACTGAGTATGTTTTACTCAAGTTTCCAACTCCCTAAACCAAATATTTCCAAAGTGTCCACCATACCTACCTATTAGCATTATTAGCTACTTCCGTGCATATTCAATATGCCTTGTTTTCTTCTGAATAAAATGTTTGCTTGTTATGAGAAAGTTAGTGAGTAAAGCTCTGACGAACTTGATGGCATACTTTATTTTCTTGCACTTAATAAACCTGAACCATTGCGTCCTTCTTTGTTGCGTATATGCTTGCACTTTATGAGTTGAAGTTAGCAGAACCATGTATCATGGAGACCGGTTTCAACACTTCATTGGTACCTTGCACCTAGTTGATATCATGTTCTTTTGCTTATGGATCCCGACGGTGTGAAATAAAAGTGGAACTTGTAAGATCATGGAGTTTGTATGTATGTTAGAGAAACGCCTGGGCCACTAGCCTAAGCCATGCCTAATCATGGTAGAAACTTGCAGCATAACCATAATGAGCATTCTATGAAGCATCCTCAATAAAAATCTATGCATATAGTAAATAAAAAGATCGCTAAGATGCTCATTGTCTGCTTGCCTTGTCATTTTGATTATGGGATAGCTCCCTTGTCATGTGCAAGGGGTACCCCGTTGGCGGTTCTCTATGATACGTATATACTTACAATGACAAGAGCTTACTTGTGACTGAAGTTGAGTAGCATGAGGACCGGTCTTTGTAAGTAAGGGGCATGAGACTTCGATTTATAACTTATCAAGCATATCCTCTTAGTTGTGTCACTTTCACCTTAACCACATTAAAGATGCTTATGATAGGGGCAATGAGAGCTCAAAGCTAACGAGTCCAAAACGTATCTACTTTCCAGAACACTTTTGCTATTGTTTCTCCTCTAAACTTGTGTGATTTGGATGCAACTAACATGGACCGACGTTGTTTTCAGCAGAATTGCCTTGGTGTCTACTTTTTGTGTAGAAAATCAACTATTAGGAAAAATCCCGGAAAATATGCCAAAAATCCTATTTCACCCGAAGACTCCAGGAGCCAGAATACGAGACGGAGAAGAGCCAGGGGGTGGCCACATCACCTGGTGGCGCGGGCTAGGCCAGGCCGCGCCAAGGGGTGGTGTGGGCCCCCCAAGCGTCCCCTCGGCCTCTCTCTTCGCCTCTAAGGAGCCTTCTGACCTAAAAACTTCGGGGGGTTCGACGTTTTTCCAGAAGGAGTTCCACTCCGCCGCCACCACCAGATTCCACGAAACAGCACCAGAAACTCCGTTCTAGCACCCTGCCCGGACGGGGAATTGAAGGAGATCATCGCCATCATTATCACAATCGCTTCTCCATCGACCATCCATGTTTCCCCCATCTATGAGTGAGTAATCCCCCGCTGTAGGCTATGGGGATGGTAGGGATTGGATGAGATCATTCATGTAATGGCATCAGATTGTTAGGGCATGGTGCCTAGTATCTTTTATTAGTGCTTTATGACTTTGTTGCGACTTGTTGTGCTTAATGCTTGTCACTAGGGCCTGAGTGCCATGATTTCAGATCTGAACATGTTATTGATTCATTATGATAGTATTGTTTTTGGTCTTATCTACAAGTTGTATACACACGTTGTTGTCTGGAACCAATGGCCCCAAAGTGACAGAAATCGGGATAACCGGAGGGAATGGCTTTGATGTGAGGATCACATGTGTTCATGGAGTGTTAATGCTTTGCTCCGGTGCTCTATTAAAAGGAGCACCTTAATTGCCAGTAATTCCCTTGAGGCCCGGCTGCAAACGGGCTGGTAGGACAAAAGATGTTGTGCAAGTTCTCATTGCGAGCACGTGTGACTATATATGGAACACATGCCTAGGATTGTCTAGTACTTGGATGCTTTATCTTATTTATCTGCAATTGCCCTATGTTCTGATTGCTATGTGAATTGTATTGTCCATGCAACACCCATCCATCCATCCCTATGCCTACCGCACTCGAATCCCACTATTTACTGCTATTGTCACTGCTGTCTTTACTTTACTACTGCTGCTACTTTGCTATTCCTACTACAAAACTGTTGCTACTGATAAACTGCTGTGAGCAAGATTGTTTCCAGGTGCAGCTGAATTGATAACTCAGTTGTTAAGGCTTATAAATATTCTTTGGCTCCCCTTGTGTCGAATCAATAAATTGGGTTTCACTTCCCTCGAAAATACTTCGATATACCCCCTATACTTGTGGGTCATCAATGACGAGTGTTTTTTAAGGAGCAGGAGCAGCGGACGAATCATCCGTCGATGAAGGAGGTACTTCAGAGTGTGGGGGAGGGGCGCTAGCCTCGGCTTTGTCCTCCGGGTTAACCTCGCTATCCTCTGGGTCTTCGGCCCCATTGCCCAGTTCGGAGCCCTCACTTTCACTCCCTTCCTCTTCATCTCTAGAGACAACTTCTTCATCAGCGGCATCAAGATGACTCGGCCCCTCATTCCAAGCATGGCAGAAGGTGTACTGGATGAGCTTGTTGGCACAGGCTTTGCGGTGCGCGATCCACTCTGGATCCTCGCACCACTTAGACCCGGTGCGCATGCGAGTGAGCAACCCTAGATAAATTCCTTCATACCATGAAAGTGCAAATTACAAGGCAATATCGGCCCCAGCCCGTGCAGCAGATTCGCGCCACAGATGCAGCTGCGTGTCACATTCCATTAATTTGGCTGTAAAAGCTGAGCCTTTCTTGGGAATGGATTCACTGGGCCAAAGGCAGCTGAACATCCGTGTTGCCGCTGGGATAATATCCGTGCCATGATTCTTCATTGCCTCAAGACGAGCGGTGAGACTCGCCAGGAGATTCTCCATGGTATACGGGATTGGCTCGGCACCAGGGGCAGCAAGAATACTACGGTGTTCGCGGGACTGGCGTACGGCAGAGGTACTGAGCGTATCACTCTCTGGGAATTTGCCTAAGAATGAGAAGAAAAATAGTGAGCAAAAGGACCAAATCTAGAGGGAAGAAGATCAAGCAAGGGAAAAAAACTTACGCGAGATCTGGAAGAGGAGTCGCTGAAGCTCGGAATCAACATTGCCACTATGGGCCTGGAGTTTCTCGTATTCGGTGGTCACCGACGTAAGCTTGACGTCGGCTTCCTCCAGTAGGCTCTTATCCTTGGAGATTTGCATGGTCAAATGCTCTTTCTCCTCGGCAAACTCCTGGTCGACCTTCACCAACTCGAACTTATGGAGGCTCTTAAGCCTCTGGATTTCGGCATTCAGCCGAGTGATCTCCGAGTCCTGCTGTTGGAGCCGAGCTATCTCTGCATCTTTCTTTTCCAGCTCAGCCTCATGATTCCCTGCTTGTTCAAGGAAGTGAGTCATCATTTCAGGCATGGTGACACTATCTTCGAGAGAAACTGTAATAGCATAGTGATCCGGAGGACCCAAAGTATAAGTGTCCACCGGATAAAGCAAGGAAAATACAATGATCGTGTGGTGGGAATAAATTTACCTTTGATTTCAGCGAGGTTCTTCTGCATAACGATGTTTTCAGCTTCAACCTCGGCTGCATGATTCGGACAGCAAATTCATATGGGTCCTGAGAAGATTTGAGTAAATACAGAAAACGGAGAATGGAAAATTACCCCTCTTCTGGTACTCCACCAAGACTTTACCATAACGCGCACGAATGTCTTTATTGGAGTCCAGCAGGCGCTGGAACTCAGCGGATTGGCGGTTAGTGGTAATCTGAAACAAGCAAGGCAATGGCAAAGTTCAAAAGCAGAGTAAAAACAATTCGAAGTCTACAAGACCCGGGCCAAGTGGAACTTAACCCGGCTCTAGGTGTGTGGATATTCGAAGTCTAATAGACATGGGCCAAGTGGAACTTAACCCGGCTCTAGGTGTGTGGATATTCAAAGTATACAAGACCCGGGCCAAGTGGAACTTAACCCAGCTCTAGGTGTGTGGATATTCCAAGTCTACAAGACCCGGGCCAAGTGGAACTTAACCCGTCTCAAGGTGTATGGATATTCGAAGTCTACAAGACCTGGGCCAAGTGGAACTTAACCCGGCTCTAGGTGTGTGGATATTCGAAGTCTACAAGACCCGGGCCAAGCGGAACTTAACCCGGATCTAGGTGTGTGGATATTCGAAGTCTACAAGACCCGGGCCAAGTGGAACTTAACCCGACTCTAGGTGTGTGGATATTCAAAGTGCATAAGATACGAGCCAAGGGAACTAGACCCGGCTCTAATTATACTAAAATTTGATGTCATTATGAACAAAAGCTAAGTCCTATAAGGAGCATCCGACCAAATAACAAGTTATTCCCTCGGAGGCTCGGGGACTAGGGCCTATATCTACAAGTGCTCAGTTATGTAAAACATCAACAATAGAGAAAAAGAATTACCTCCATCATCCGACCAACTAAGGAGATAGCCTTGGTAGCAGAGTTCATCTAGGCGCTGAACTCGACTGGGCCAAACTTCCCCTGCAGATCCTCTTGAGGGTCGACGAATTTTGCGTTGTTCCAGTTCTTCACATACTCAAGTAGTAGTGGACTATAGCATTCACCGCTCAGAGAATAGCTCGCCACAAGACCCTTCACGTGGGCCTCTCGCCTGGTGGATTGAGCTGCAGTGGGGCTGGTAGGCAAAACCAACTGTTGGCTGCCCTCTGACCCGGAAGCGGTAGACCTGGAAGAAGTTCTCTCTGCTGGCCTGAAAGAGGTTCTCTTTCATGACCCGGAAGTCTTCTTGACTTCACCGGATGAAGGTGGAGGAACAGTTTGAAATATATCTGCCATGGAAGGGGTAGACCAGGAGGGAGCCAATGGGGCTTTTCCCTTGGGAGGCTTGGAGGCTCTTGCTGCTGTTGATGTTGTTGGTGCTGATGCTGATGCTGGTGTTGTTGGTGCTACTGCTGTTGCTGGTGCTGATGCTGCTAGTGTTGCTGCTACTGCTGTTGGTGCTGCTGGTGCTGGGGGCACTGGAACAAAAGGACTTGCTGGGGGCGGCACCGATGAAACTGGCACCTCAAAATCTGGCGCTAAGGCCGAGGAACTAGGGAGATCCGGCATCGCCATATCCAGAGGCGCCCCACTACCCCCCGCACCGACATTTCCCTCCTCTTGGCGAGGTGGGCTCTGGTCAGGCGCAGCCGCGGAGCCCTCTTGAATAGGGCTGAGCGGGCAATAATCATCATTGCGGGGGGGGGGGGGAGAGGGACTGCTCCGGAGTGGGGAGGCAATGCTAGAGCCGCTCTGAGGGATATCCATAGGAGCTTTGAGAAAAAGAAAGAGCACCAAGTCAAAAAGAGAGAATCAATAATAAAGAAAGGCAAGCAAAGGAAAAATCCTAAGTAGCAGTGCTAAAAGGACTTACTCATCCGCGGTAGGAGGAGCCCGAGGTTTGGTCGCCCTCCGAACCGTGCTTTTGACGGCAGGCTTGGATGAGGGTTTAACCCCAGATTTCTTCTGCCTCTTCTTAGGCGGCGGCACCTCCGAAGCTGTGGCCGAGGTAGCCGCATGCTTCTGGGAAGGAGCAGGGGCCGGCCCACCAGTGGCGAGGGGAGGAACCTCGTAGACCTGATCGTCCGGGTTAGCTGAACATTCGAACATAGCCAGATGCGCATAAGAGATGGGAACCGGATCAAATACCTCCAGGACCTCAACGTCCAAGTCATCATCGTCAGGCCAATCCCTTAGAGAAGAGGCCTTACCAGCGCTGCATTTGACGACATCCAGGGTAGGCAGGAAGGCCTCTGAATCAGGCTCCTCCTCGTCCTCCTCGGTGCGGTCCGGCAACCACTTGCTCGCCAGCACCTCACCATCCACTAGTGGCTACTAGAGGAATCGCTAAGAACAAGGCAACAATTGACAAATTACAAAAGTGAATTGACATATAGAGAAGATTCGGAAAACAAGAACAGGAAAATTCACCTTTGGAGAAGGGTTGACCCGGGTGAAGGGCTCAAGTCCCCACTCCCAATCCTCGGAGAATTTCTTCTCCACACTAAATATGGACTTAACCCGGCGGTAAACCGCCGAGTTATCCAGCTCGAAGGAAGAAATCTGGTGAGGGTCGAGAGGGCCGCTCAGGTAGCAGATCTTGTGGGCTCGCTTCTGGAGGGGGAGACCCGGTTGCGGAGAAAAGTGATCATAATATCCTCCCCCTGGAGATGCTCCTTGAGCAGCTCCTTGATCCGGCGCTGCACTTGATTCGCTAGGGCCGTGGGCTGCTTCGGAATGCTCTCCCAATGCGAAGTGTCAAGAGGGCCAAGTTTGAAGGGGAGCAGCCGAATCAGGTCCTCCTTGGTGGTGTTCCAGACATAGAAGAAATTCTGGGCCCATCCCTTGCAAGATTCGAGTCTGGTGACTCGGGGGAACACGGATTGCTTGCAGGAAGAGATAGAGGCAGCACCACATTGGGTCAAGTGCTTGTTCTCCGGGGCAAGCTCCTTATCCGGAACCACATTCCTCCGAAGACCAAAGAACTTGATCCAAAGTTCCTTGGATGGCCAGAGGACGATGTACCCCTCAATGCCAGAGGACCAGCGGGTCAGGGGCGAAGTAAAGTAAAAGAAGAGGACCAGCGGGTTAGGGGCGACCAAGGTGACGCGGGCAAAGCCGGATGACGTAGCCCGTGTCTGGTGATGCCAAAAGACAAGGATTACGCTGTGGGTTACGTCCAAAGCCCGGACGAGCCGTTAAAGAGAATAAAGAAGCATCTGCTTTAGGCGAGGAGCATATTCTACGAATATGCTGCCACCTGTGCCCTAGAATTGTAACCCGGGCTCCCCTATATAAGGAGCACCGGGGCCTCCATAGAGGGGGATCGATCATTTTCTCTGTCTAAGGTAGAACTCTAGGGCTAGTTGGTAGGGAGTAAGAGACATCGTCTCCTTCTTGCTAAGGGATTCAAGAGCACTAGTAAACACCATTGATAGAGATAATACAAGAACTTCCGTGCGTGGAATCACCACGTTCTCCCTCCCTGGATTCCCCTAGCACTCATTGGCCCCATCTTTATCCTATCCATGGTATCTTCCGTGCCACCACCACGACAGGCACACTTACTAGTAGTATAAGAGACTTGATATAGATTGGCTATAAGAATGACTGTAGCATTAAATGTTTTGAGGTATATATATTTTTTGAAATGTTTTAAGGCATATAATTGGTAGGGAGGAATAACCGCAAGCTAAAAGCCCTCACGCTAGCTACATGCAGTCTCTTGCTTCTTGATTAATGTGCTATATAGCCTAGTTGTACACGTTGTACACATGCAACCTGCTCCATTATGCCTCTTCCCTTATCTATCCTCTAACTATGAGTTTGCTAACATGGAACATATTATAGCTAGCTGAT
The DNA here is from genome assembly GCA_910589775.1 of Avena eriantha. Lineage (NCBI taxonomy): Eukaryota > Viridiplantae > Streptophyta > Magnoliopsida > Poales > Poaceae > Avena > Avena eriantha. Next base: position 324,421,506 of record OU342745.1, on the reverse strand, counting down.
TTGGATCTATTGTACTTGCTCTAATACTTGGGACATGTTTAATTCGTAGGATAAACAAAGAAGTAGGAAAAACGCAAGATTAGAGTGCCATGCCTAGCCGGATCCTATAGGATTTAGAACCCACCAGAATTGTTTTTCAATCAGCGTTTGAATCATATAAAAGTTAAAGGAAATATAACATGAGTTTTGAGTGAATGGAAATTTTTCTCCAAAACATACTACAACCCTAAACTATGGTAAATTTTATTAAGTATCTAATCCTACGAATCAAATCAAACGGTGCCCCTAGGAAAACTTCCAGTGGATCAAAATCCTCCAAAATTCATATGGGATTCCTTTGAATCAAGCGAGCCCTTATATGATTTGCTTATACTAGAGGCAGCACATACGTTCTATATTTGGATTCCTTTGCATTTTATTTCACTATAGGTATTATTTTGTATCCACTAATATCTCTCCAGACAGATCTTAGTAGTGTCTCCGGTGCAACCAAACAAAGTTTTACTCAAATGTTGTGTTTTAAGAATATTTCTAATCAAGAGGATCTCACTAAACTGTAGACGAATCATTTAATTTAATAAGCCAGTCGAGTGATCTATAAGAAATTTAGATTAATCCAACGAAAATGGTATCATTAATTTTGCATGATAATTCCACTAGTTCAAGTATATCTCACACCTTGAATTACTATGTGCGTCCATGACCTTAGAGAATCTCCACCGGTGACCCCAATATCGTGTTTAAAGGGAATATGCCCGAGAGGCAACAATAAAGTGGTTATTATCTTATTCCTTATTTATGATAAATGTTTATTTTGCATGCTATAATTGTATTAATTTGGAAACGTTAATGCATGTGTGTTTAATAAACAAAAGGAAAGTTCCTAGTTATGCCTCTCTTATAAACTAGCTCGTTGATTAACAAGATGATCAAGGTTTCCTGATCATGGACATTGGATGTTGTTAATAACGAGGTCACAACATTGGTGGAATGATGTGATGAACATTCATCCGAAGTATAGCATTACGATCAAAGTCATTATGTTTATATTGCTATAACATCATACGAAGTAATCTTAGTCCTTAGACCATGCGATCATGTTAATTGCTAACATCGGAAGAGTAACTTGATAACATCAAACGTCACATCGTAAAAGGGTGACTATAAAGGTGGGTTCAGATACTCCGAAGGTGTTATGTTGAGGCTCATGGATCAAGAGTGGAATTCGTCAATCCCGATGAAGATAGATATACTCAGGGCCCTCTCGGTGATATCACATTAAGATAGCTTGCAAGCAAGTGATGTGATCACTAGAATGTTATATCACGGGAACGAGAAAAGAGTGCATGTCGGCAACGAGATCAAACTAGGTATTTGGATGCCGATGATCGAATATTGGACATGTAATATATCGCGAGACAAAGGGATTAAGGTACTAGCGTTAAAGGTTCACACAATCACAAGAGTCATCGTTGAATGTGTGGGAGTCAGTACGGATCTCCAGGTCCCGCTGCTGATTATTGATCGGAGAGGGGTCTCAGTCATGTATGCATTATTCGCAAACCGTAGGGTGACACACTTAAGGGATACCGACACCATTTGGAGCAAATATGTTTCAGATAAAGATTTAAGAAAGCGCTCGAATCATTTGGATGGAAACCGGAATTGTTTCGGGCGAAATTGCTGAAACTGGTTCTGCATGTGATATTGAAATAATGCAGGGGATTTTATGTGAATGTTTGTTAATTAATGTAATTAACAAAATTCTGAATAAAATAAATAAAATAGTTTTATTTAATGAGAGCTTGCATTAAATTTGGTGGAAATTTAATGCATGTGTGAGTGGAATTTTGAGTGGAGGCTTTTTATGGGAGTGGGAGCTCCACCCACATGAATGTGGAAGAGGTGGGGGCACCCACCATGGCTGCCATGCCATGGCCTTTGGCTGCCCCCTCTCCCTATAAAAGGCACCCCTCTCCTCCTCTCACACCACACCTCCTCGTGAAGGATCTCTCTCCCCCTCTAGTTATTCCCCATGGTCTCGGATTAGCGAGATACATGTTCCTGGTGGCTTTATCTGGAAAGGAGTTGCTGCTTCCGCTGCTTTGCTGGAGCGAGGGACGGAGGTTGTCGGGGTACCGGATGTGTGTGCGATCACGGATGCACCGCTACTTTGTGGTGCTGGACTTGATGGTGCTAGACCTGATGATGCTGGAACTGCTGGATCTGAAGGACTTCATCACGATCTTGAGATCGGCAAGTGTATGACTACATCATCCATGAGTTCCATCTCGTTAACAAAGCTTTGTTGTCTTCGAGAGTAAGTTCTCTATGGATGTATATCCACCCGTTGCTTGTATCTAGTAGATAGATCTTGGCGTATAGTTCCCATCGTAGGATTTTTTTGTTTTCTATGCTGCAAACCCAACAGTGGTATCAGAGCCTGATCTATGCATAGGTGCTTTGCACAGGTAGTACACATATGTTTACATGTGGGCGATGATGATCATGTTATTGCATCTTCTATGTATTTTGGATATTGGTGGCATAGTGGGATGAAGCGGCCCGGACTAACTTTACATGTCCTCACACATGAGAGCGGTTCCACGACTGACATGCAACTAGTTTTGCATAAGTGGCTAGCGGGTGTCTGTCTCTCCTACTATATTCAATATCTGATTTACAACGAGTTGCTAATAACTTAGTTATCATCGTTGTGGTTCCATGTTCATAGGTAAGACTGGTTCTATCTTCGAAAGCCCTAAGCCACATAAAACTTGCAATGGATAAATTAGAGGCGTCTAGTTTAGATTGCTGCTAGGCTAGTGTCATGATATGGTAATGTTGTAAGTAGATGTATGGTAGATACCCTTACGACACACCTAACGTGTAAGTTCCATAGACCTTGGCCTTACACACAAAGGAATGATAGAGATCATACCACGATGCACATGATGGTGATCAAATGCATGGACCATGTCATTCCACTTTACATGTATGATGTTTGCATCTTATATTGCTAGTTTGGCGTTTTAGTAGCATTATATGATGATCCCTTATTTAAATATCAAGATAAAATGTGTTCGTCCTTAAGTATGCACCGTTCTATGGATCGTGTTTCGAGACATCACGTGATGATCGGGTGTACTCGACTCTATGCTTTCATACAACGGGTGTAAGACAGTTTTACACACGCGAGTACTAAGGTTCTTACTTGGCGAGCCTAGCATGTCCAGACATGGCCTCGGAACACAGACCGAAAGGTTAAGCATGAGTCATATAGTTGATGTGATGCACATATTAATGCTCGCCTTTGAAGCTACACCGACTCATGTGATGATCGGACTTAGTGTAGTGGATTTGGTTCATGTAGTCACCAAAAGGGCTCGAGGGATGTCGTTTTTGAGTGGGAGTTCATTTATAATTTGGATTAGTCAAACTCAATTTGTCATAAACTAAATCATAGTGAATTTGCATAATTTGTTGTAGTCACTGGCATCTGTTCACTACCTTATGCTTAGTTTTAATTGAGATAAAAGAACTATAGAATTCTGGATATTTACTTTACAAACTGATATCGTATTGTTTTGAATGTCAATTTAAAGTTTAGAAGTCTTATTGCAAACTTTCAGCAAACTCTATTTACTCCATGAAGTTTAGTAAGTAGTATTAAATCAAGAGTAAGAATTCCAATGTTAGTATCTGTAACATCCCAAAACATAATCCAAGGTTAATCAAGATCAAATCTACCGAATTTAGGGTTAATAAAAACTTTTCCATTTAAAATCCTTAAGCATTCATATGTGTGTGCGTTTAAATTAGGAGTTGTTTTGAATTGCCATGTTTGAGTGATCCATTGGTTGTAAAATGATTCTAAGGTGAATTAAACATCATGTAGATCATTCCCAAACAAATCCCAAAGAAAAAGAAATCGAAAAGAATAAAATAAGAAAATGGTCACTTTTGCCATTTTAATCACCTAGCCTACTTTGGCTATTCCTAGATCTCAAATATTAATAGAAACAATTGTGGATCTTTGCACCCCTTGCTAGTACAAGTAGTAATGTACCAAGGCCCACTTTGTTTCATCCCACAAACTTTCAAACATTAAATTAAAATGACAATTGAAAAGTAGTTCATATGTATAGATCACACTTATTCAAAAACCACTCAAATGAACTCCATTTCAAAAACCCAAGCACACCTAGAAGCTTAAGCATAAGTTACATCACTCCACCAAAAATCTGCTCAAAATTGAAACATTTTGTTCTTGCGGCCATTTGATCGAACATGTGGCAGGCAGAGATCAAACTGCCTAACTAACACTATTGCACATTGATCCCTTGTTCCCCTCTAGACCCTCTCATCTCTCCCCTGTCCCCCTGAGTCCAACCCAACCCATACCAGCACTCCCCCTTAGCCGTAGCACCAGTGCAGCGCCGCCGAAATGAGGTCACCGCCGGCCAGACATGGGCAGCACGCCAGGGACTGCGCCACGCCAAACCAGCATGCCCACTAGCTCCGCCCAACCCTACCGCCGCCCACGGTCCACCCCTCGATCAACCTCAGCCCCTGGACCACTCCCCAGCATCGCCGCCCTTTCTCTCTGCAAGGAAGTCATAGCACGCCAAAGCGCGATCACCGCCAGCACGCAGCAAACCGCGCCGCGACACCATATACCGCACGCCGCTCCGCCTCGACATCAGTACCCCTCCAGACACGGCCGTTCACTGCCGCGCGACCCACAGTCGCCGTGATCGCCGTCGAGCACCGCCTCTGTCTCCCAGAGCGCGCGACGCTCCCAACCAAATGCCACTGCCCCTAGACTCGCCATAAAGCTGTAGAGGACCGCTAGGAGGCAAGCCACTGTCCACCTACGCCGCCCATGCCGATAGCCCTCTGTATCATCGTCACCAACGAGCTCGCCGTCGCCCCCTCGGTCCCCTCCTCGAGCCTATATAAGGAGGCATTCCCCAGCCTCAATCACCACACCATTCGACTCCCCTCTCATCCCTAGTCCTTCCCCACCTCTCGCCGGAGCATCTCGAATAGCAGGCCGCCGGAATTTCACCGGAGGCAGCCGCAGCAGAGGAGGAGACGCTGCCGTCGATTCCGTCCACCTCAGCCCCTGCCGCGACCTCGCCTGAGCCTGCCGTCGCTGTCTAGTTCGATCGCTCGCCTCGCCGGACTAGCTGGAGCCCTGGTACATCCCCAGTAGACCCTCACCGTCCGTTTAGGGTTCGGTCTCGCCGGCGACGAGTCCGTCGTCGACGATGACTGTGGACCATTGATCTAGGTTCTAATCGTAGCGCCCAGATCGTCCCATACCGTTTCGGGTTTTATGTGTCGTTGACAAGCGGGACCAACCTGGCAGCCGCCCTCTGCGCCGCTGAGCGTCACTGGGCCGGCCCAATTCATTTCCCGCGCTAACCTAGTAATTCAAATTAGGAATATTTTATTTAGGTTTAAACTCAATTCCACCCCTTAGTTTAAAAATCAATTCAGAGAGTTTTACAAATACAAATTGAGTGATTCCAATTTTGTTGGAAAGCTAATAAAATTATCTATCCAAGCCCGTTGGATTTAAATCCTTTAGAGTTAGAGATCTCTCCTAGTAAAAATAACAAGACAGAAGCTTTTGCACATTCAAACATTTTTCTAAAATCAACCATAATAGCTTTTGAGTTGATTCCAACTCTCAAAAATCACATTTAACCATACCTATCTGAATGTGTAATAATATTAAGGTTTGCATGCGGTCACTTTGGACTAGTTCCAAAATAATGCTATATAGGCATTTCTAGTCACTTTAAATCATTAATTATTAAACTTAAACTTATTAAAATGTGATCCAACCTTTAAATCACATTCCCATATGTTAGAATATGTGGTGATGACATGTGTCCACATGATCCCATATTTTAAATTGGAGAATATTAAATCTTAGTTATTTTCAATGAGTAGAAATTACTTTTCTTAAATAAAAAGAATGAATCTAGTTAATAAAACCTTGTGATGCTTGTGATGATAGTAGATCATCAAATGTGTGCCTTAGTGTGCTAAGTAGACTAGTTAAGAATTGTTTGGTGATTGTGTATCCCGTATGTATTTATAGACGATAGTACCGACCAAGCTTTCGAGGAGGAGGAGTTCTATCAAGAGGAGGAGGAAGAAAACTTCAACCACTGCACCAACCAAGGCAAGCCATCATTAACAATGCAAGCTAACCCTTGCAAGTTAGATAACCTATGGAAGATGCATTAGGCATGCTTTGGTTATACCACTTTGAATATTACCTACCCCAAGTTTTATTTCCAAGCTTTACTTCCTTACTTTACCAAAGTCCCTTACTTGTTTGAAGGTAGCATAAAAAGTATAAAACTTGACCTATCCAGATAAGCTTAGATGTCTTTCTATGGCATGAGATTGATCTTAGCATCCCATATTAGTGAACACTCTTAACTTAGTAGCTTAGAGCTAAATCAAAACTTGAGTCACTTAGATGGGAGTACTTGGTGAAAATGAATTTTGAAAACCTTGGAATGATGAGTCATTCTATTGAGATGTTTTGACATGTGTTGAGAAACACTACTGGTTTATGATGATGAAAATGTGGAGGCATGAGCCTTATCCCTTTTACAAAACTGATGGTTGGGTTCGGATGCGATACCATTCCAATTTTATCGTACAACCACAATACCTGAATTGGGTAAGGCTTAGCCGGAAGTTTATATGCATTAGTATTAGTTCCCTCGCAGGAGAGGTTTGAGCTGAGACTACCTCTCAATGTTATCCACCTATGCAGTGCCCAAGATGATAGATGGTCATGGTTGGGAAGCCATACTCATAGGAGAGGTACTTATACTAGGGTGTGTAAAGGAAAGGTTATGTTTGATTATATGCATACTAAGTATGATGATTCAGACTTATCCCTGACAGATGTATCGAATCTTGTGGGGAAAGTGTACCACCTCTGTAGAGTGTCAAACTATTCAAATAGCCGCATCCGCGGTTATGGACAGTTGGAGTGGCCATACTGTTCCGTTGTCAGATGTTTTCAAAATGACTTATGAAATGAATGATGAATCTTGACTTGACCACAACAGAGTTGTGACTATGACACTAGCTTCCCAATTAAGTGATTCTAGAACTTTATTTTATCTTTATTTGTTTCTGAACTCAGCTTAGGTTTCAAAATTAACTTTACAAGTTAACCTAGAGTTAGCATTTCCTACTAGAACTACCTTACTTGTTAGTGATAGTTTGCGAGTACTTAAAGAGTACTCATGGCTTTTGTCCCTCGCTATTCCTATGGCTAGACTATGAAGGAGACTACCAAGATGAAGGACAACAGGACGGCTATGATAACTACGACTATCTTCCATCGTCAGCATTGCCTGTGCCACTAAAGATGGACCCCACTGCTACGCTGATTATTTATTCTGTTGTTTGTTGTATTAAGACTGGATCATGAGATCCTTTATTCCTGTAAGACCTTATTATGGTTTGTAATGGATGAGGTACTGTGATATCCAATCTGTTATGTCTCGCAAAAATGGTAATCCTGGGATTGCGATGTATGACATAATAGGCATCTGGGATTAAAAATCCGGGTGTTGATAGCATCTAAAGTATCATGTTTGCCTCCATGATTATTGATATTCAAAAGTTGTTTTAATATCAAGATTATCTAGGAGCTGAAAAATTGTTTCAGAAACCATCATGTGTGGAAGATATTGTGATATCTGAAACAATGTCTTTGGTTGCATTATGATAGAGTATAATTTAGCAAAATACATGTCCTCATATTGTATGAGAATTTGTGAAGGATGGAGATGCTAGGCATCCGGATCTCCCAAAAAGGTTTTGGGAACTAACATTATACTCGCGATTCTTCCTTATAGGCTATAGTAGCTTGATCATGAAAGTTTTCATGATAAGGATGAATAGAAGATGTAAGTAAAATGTTTACTACACTAATAGATTACTAAAGAATGGATTTTTGAAAGACCACCAAACATTTGATGATGTGAGTCCAAAGGTATTAGTATTTGACTATATACACTTTGTACTATGTGTCATGTGAATGACACCACTATTGATGTTGATAGATTCTTTTAAAAGAAAAGGAATTATTGAAAGAGAATCTATAAAATATTTGGCAGAAAAGAAAAGGTTGGAGATGTCCAACTTAGGTATATAGAAGATATACATGTTATGGCTGTATTCCTTGCTTGTTAAACAATGTGGTTCTTAGGTATTGGATACTGGTATTGGACACCGAATTGGTTGGTGTGAAGTGTCATACAGAACAACACAATTCATGAACTGCAAGGGCCTAACTAACTAGCAAGAGAATAAGTGATGATGTTCCTCAAAAACAAATAAAGTGTTATTGTGTTTTTCGTTGTCGTCAAACCTAGACTTCAAGATTTGTTTTAATAATTGTTATTTTATCTGGTATTACGAGAACAATGGTTGTTCAAATAATTACTGTATTCCATAAAGGATGGATGAACTTTTACAAGTCTAGTTGGAGAAATCACATCCATAAACATTATTGCTAAAATGTCGTAAGAAAAATGATTGGAAGATCACTTATGAAGTGACATTGCTATTTGAATTATATTGGAAAGTAAACATGAAGAAACTCCATGTTGATGGATTTTTGGAGTCTTTTGATTTTGATCAATTAACGCTTGTGAAACTTTTCTCGAGATAATTGGAACTCCGTCCATAGGCCAAATAGGAATGGATGACTAACTTATTGGATATTATGCATGTTGATGTATATAGTCCATTTTGTGTAGCCATATGCGATGGATCTTTTTTGCTTCATATGCTTTCTCTAGAAATTTGAGTGAATATATCTATATATTTACTTAATAAGGAAGAAGTATGAAACATTTGAAAATTGTTCAAAGACTTTCAAGATGAAGTTAAAAATCATTATAACAAGAAAATAAAAGAGTTTATGATTTGATCATAAAGGAAGATATTTGAGTTACAGGTTTAGCAAAACACCTAAGATTTCAGGAATTGTTCCATGAATTTGCATTTACCGATAAACCACAGGAGTATGGTATGTTCGAGAGATCAAATCAAAGCTTGTTTGACATGGTAAGATCAAAGGTGTCATTTATAAAACTGCCATTATGTTTTTAGGATTTAAAGCTTTAGAGACTACCGCTTTTACACTGAAAAGAGCACCATCGTGATCCGATGAAATGACACCATATGAGTTATGGTTTGGGATAAAACCCGAATTGTCTTTTCTTAAATTTTGGTATGCTATGCGTAAGTAAAATGTTTACAACCAAAGTCGGATAAGCATGTCTTTGTAGGTTATCCCAAAGAATTTATTGGGAATTCCTCCATAACACCGAGGACAAAAGAGTTTGTCGCTTGGAACATCAAGTTTCTTGAGAAGGAATTTTTCATCAAAAATTTAAGTGGGAGGACAATAGAACTTTGATAAGGTTGTTGAACCTTAGCTATATGTGCTAAGTAGCACAGCGCCGGAAATTGTCCCGGTGGCGGCCACAATGCTCATGGCTCCCGTGATTACAAAGGGTGTGATCTTGGAGATTAGAGTTCCTATTGAACCATGTGGGTTGGTAAGAATCAAATAGTAAGATTTGAAACAGAAGTTGTTATTCTTTTGACAATGATGAACCAACTACATGCAAAGAAGAGGTGATGGGCACTGACTCCATAAAATGACTAGAAGTCATAGAATCCGTGATAGTATCCATACATGAGAAATCAAGTTTCTGAACTTGGAAGACCCTCCGGAAAGGCGTGAAGCCTATCGGTCGTGTTTTGATCTATAAAGAAATAGACATGGATGTTTAACATCTATGAAATAGTCGACATGTCAGAAAAAAGTTTATGGCAATGTTCAAGGAGTTGACTATGACAAGATTTGATCTTTTATAGCGATATTTAGTCTTGACGGATTAATGTAGCAACCACTACATATAATTTGGTATATGGTAGTTGAATAAACAAAACAAGGTTCTTCTAATAGAATGGTTACCTAGGACGTGTATATGACACGGTCCGAAGGGTTTTGTTAATTCAAAGGGTGCTAAAAGAGCATGCAAACTTTAATAGTTGAAGTGAGCATAGCGGAGTTGGAATAATCACCATGATGAAAATGCTAAAGGAGTTTAATTTTATCGGAGATGATGAAGATGCTTGCATTTGCATGAAATTAAGTGGGAGCACTGAGACAAATTTCCAATACATAATGCAGAGTACATATTGTTGATTGGAAAAGATGTATCTTTTATTGACACAAGTTAAGAATTTCATTAAAATAGGATTTTGATGAAATACTTGGGCAAAACCAGAATATTTGGCATCAATATATATATATGGATAGATTGAGGCGCTAATGTGGTTATGACAGACGTACATATATGAGATATTGAAAGGGTTCGATATGGAAACAACAAGAAAGGTTCTTGCTATATGGAAAGGATTGTATCAAGATTCAAGTGTTTCAACACTTGGTGAGTAAAATTACATGAATATTTTTGATCGATTATACCGTGATATGTATATATCCAGATATGTCCTATGCTCTAAATGTTATGAGCACATACCAGAATGATTCATAAGATGATCATTGGACGATAGTAAAGATATTATTATGAGCTTTGGAAGAACTAAGAATATATCATGTATAAGTGACAAATAGTTGAAGGTAGTTCATTGTAAAGTGTTACATTGATACTAGTTTTGTCACAAGATACAAATTAATTTATCTCAATTTAGACTATGGGTGGCACAATGTAATGGAAAGTATGTTCCATGATGGATTTGGATGAGTTCCATATTTTAGGCATTGTGACGGATACTACAACAAAAGGCTAAGTATATGATTGCTATAGTAGCAGCAAAGGAGGGCATTTGTGTTAAGTAGTTTGTTATCAAACTAGGTGTGGTTCAAAGTGGGATAATACTATGAAGACATATTGTATGACAATAATATCAACATATTTAAACCCGAACGAACTAAAGGTCTCACCAAAGGACCAAATTTATACAATGCCATCTCATTTGAGAATGAGTGATGCGTAGAGACGCAAATACATGCAAATACACACGAACCTGAAACTGTCAGATTTGGAGATTATGTTAATCGCTAGCAATCGCGTATATGCAACACCAGAAAGCCATAGGTGTTCAACACACAAAGTTTTTCAAACTAGATTATTGACTCTAGTGCAAGTGGGAGACTGAAGGGAATATGCCCGAGAGGCAATAATAAAGTGGTTATTATCTTATTCCTTGTTTATGATAAATGTTTATTTTGCATGCTATAATTGTATTAATTTGTAAACATTAATGCATGTGTGTTTAATAAACAAAAGGAAAGTTCCTAGTTATGCCTCTCTTATAAACTAGCTCGTTGATTAACAAGATGATCAAGGTTTCCTGATCATGGACATTGGATGTTGTTAATAACGAGGTCACAACATTGGTGGAATGATGTGATGAACATTCATCTGAATATAGCATTACGATCAAAGTCATTATGTTTATATTGCTATAACATCATAGGAAGTAATCTTAGTCCTTAGACCATGAGATCATGTTAATTGCTAACATCGGAAGAGTAACTTGATAACATCAAACGTCACACCGTAAAAGGGTGACTATAAAGGTGGGTTCAGATACTCCGAAGGTGTTATGTTGTGGCTCATGGATCAAGAGTGGAATTTATCAATCTTGATGACAGATAGATATACTCAGGGCCCTCTCGGTGATATCACATTAAGATAGCTTGCAAGCAAGTGATGTGATCACTAGAATGTTATATCATGGGAACGAGAAAAGAGTGCATGCCGGTAACGAGATCAAACTAGGTATTTGGATGCCGATGATCGAATCTCGGACATGTAATATATCGCGAGACAAAGGGATTAAGTTACTAGCGTTAAAGGTTCACATGATCACAAGAGTCATCGTTGAATGTGTGGGAGTCAGTACGGATCTCCAGGTCCCGCTGCTGATTATTGATCGGAGAGGGGTCTCAGTCATGTATGCATTATTCGCAAACTGTAGGGTGACACACTTAAGGGATACCGACACCATTTGGAGCAAATATGTTTCAGATAAAGATTTAAGAAAGCGCTCGAATCATTTGGATGGAAACCGGAATTGTTTCGGGCGAAATTGCTGAAACTGGTTCTGCATGTGATATTGAAATAATGCAGGGGATTTTATGTGAATGTTTGTTAATTAATGTAATTAAAAAAATTCTGAATAAAATAAATAAAATAGTTTTATTTAATGGGAGCTTGCATTAAATTTGGTGGAAATTTAATGCATGTATGAGTAGAATTTTGAGTGGAGGCTTTTTATGGGAGTGGGAGCTCCACCCACATGAATGTGGAAGAGGTGGGGGCACCCACCATTGCTGCCACGCCATGGCCTTTGGCTGCCCCCCTCTCCCTATAAAAGGGCCCCCTCTCCTCCTCTCACACCACACCTCCTCGTGAAGGATCTGTCTCTCCCTCTAGTTATTCCCCATGGTCTCGGATTAGCGAGATACATGTTCCCAGTGGCTTTATCTGGAAAGGAGTTGCTGCTTCCGCTGCTTTGCTGGAGCGAGGGATGGAGGTTGTCGGGGTACGGGATGTGTGTGCGATCACGGATGCACCGCTACTTTGCGGTGCTGGACCTGATGATGCTGGCACTGCTGGATCTGAAGGACTTCATCACGATCTTGAGATCGGCAAGTGTACGACTACATTATCCACGAGTTCCATCTCATTAACAAAGCTTTGTTATCTTCGAGGGTAAGTTCTCTATGGATGTATATCCGCCCGTTGCTTGTATCTAGTAGATAGATCTTGGCGTATAGGGCCCATCGTAGGAATTTTTTTGTTTTCTATGCTGTGAACCTAACAGTGTTCGGCAACACACATGTGGACAGCTACTGGGGCCGCCAGCAACCCATGCCGGCAAAAAAGGTGGAGTTCCACACCGGAAACCTCAATACTAGTCTCCAATACCAGCAAAAAAATGGTGGAGTGCCACAACTATATGCATCAAAGTACAAGGTATCAAATTTGCAAAGCACAAGCAACCACTGATGAAATAGTCTCAGTATGTGCTTGTTATACTCAAATATAGCGTAGCTCACAAAGGAATGCAAGTGGGGGAAAGATGCGCGATAATTATACCTTTCAGTGCCGATCATGCCCCTTTATTGTTGGTTCCCTCCTTTCTCATGGAAATACGTTTGAAGAATATAGCATCGATAACACCATGATGATGTAGAGCTACTCCCCATCTTTGATACGAGCTAAATAACACAAAAATTACGAATCCATATACAACAGTTATAACAAATAATTTAAGCAACAAACTGCAATTTTTGTACACAATAGTATTACCGCTTGGTTGGGTGGTAGTACCACTTCAGGAGATCCATAGGGAGTTTGAAACGGTAGTAGGAGCGGCACGATAACCCGTAGTAATAGGAGGGCGGTAGTACCGCTTGGGGTAGCAGTAATACCGCTAGACGTCTGGATTTTCATATCTGAGCCTGAAAACATGATTTTGGTGAAACAACTTGATGAAAAGCAGCAAATTGGAGAGGCAAATTATGGAGTTCGGCTATGAGAATGCAAAGAAAGGTAGATCAACAAGTTATGCAAGTAATCCATGGATAAAAACTATCTAAACACACAATTTTTTAGATCGATCCAAAACATGAAGTTGGGGCTCTTTTTTGAATGTTCGAATTGATGGGAAAAGGACCAAATCAAAGTTGAATCTATGGCAACCAAAATATGTTGATACCATATGATAGGAGATAGTCTCTAGGGTTGTCCCGGTCTCATGGTTTTGTGGTTGAAATCGTGGAAATAACATGGAAAGAGGGATAGATAGCCACTGGTACAAAGCGACTGCTATGGACACAGGTCGAAACCCCATCGACAAAGGGAGAAAGGGTACATTGCTAGATAGTCGCGATGATGTGAAGACCTCTGAGTACATGGAGGAAATAACCGTCACCAATAGCCACCACTTTTGTCAACAATCTTTGGAATCCCTACATTTCCCTAAAGTCTAACTCACCAGTTACAATTATTTTCTTTCTCTCATTTGCATTGAGATATTTTTCTGTGTGTAGAATATATAATTTGTAGAGTAGTAAAATGTCACGGAACACAAGAACTGAAATAGAAACTATCAGTGACAATACTCACAGGACAAGAACATCTACAACAACTCAAATTGTATATGAATAAATGCTGATAGATGACACTATCACTATATGATGCATGTAAATTGCATAAACAAACTTTGTAGTTTATTGTCACATATTGTCACATATTTGAATCATATAAAATGTTATATACATGTTTTACATTGATTTATGGGATTTACCAATGATCTTCTCTCTTTTTGTTTTGACTCTCCCTGGCAGAAAAACCTTCTGTTAGTATTTTTGAGTTTTCAGGAGCTACGGGACTCTAAAAATGGCAAGGTCACAGAGAACGCTTCAGAATTTTGGAGACAAACAAAATGAGCTAAAGTGGTCCACCACGAGAGAAACAGGAAGAAACAAGAAGAATTACCGGTTACCACTTGGATGGAAATGAAGAAAGTGATGTATGCAAGGTTCGTCCCCAAACATTATCGGCAAGACCTCTTCAAAAAACTCCAGACTTGAAGCAAGGAACAAAGTAAATTGAAGAGTACTACAAGGCAATGGAAATGACCATGACGAGAGCTGGTGTGAAAGAGATCAATGAGTAAACAATGACAAGATTCCTCAATGGTTTGAGCCATTCAATACGGAAAATTATCGATTTCCAATCTTACAAGAACCTCGCCGAGATACTACACCAAGCCACCAAGGCTGAGCGTCATTTGGGAATGGAAACCATATATGAAAAAAACCAAGGCATACTTTGCTTCAATCAATGCAACCGCAAATGCCTACAACAAGCCAACAAATCAAGCACCAAACTCAGCCAAGAAAACAATAAAAACTCCAATGGCATCAACCTCCAAGACAACAATGGAAAATATTCAAGTAACTTTCTACCAGTGTGGAGGAAAATTCCGCAAGTCCTATGAGTGTATCAACACAAGAGTTATGTTCACTAATGAAAATAGTAAAACCCATTCCATGAGTGAAGGATAATATGAAGCATTGCCACATGTTGCTATCGCAAAGGATGTTGCCATGAAAGAAGAGGATAGACTTCTATGCGAGGATGATCCAAGACCTTCACTCATCCTCACAAAAATCTTGACAACTAACTCCACACCAAGAGAAGAACAACGCAACGATTTCTTCCAAACCCAAGCTGGAATTAATGGCAATTCCATAAAGTGATCATTAATGGAGGTAGCTACCACAACTTTGCTAGCACCAAACTTTGTGACACACTAAAGTTGGAATATATGAAGCATCGCAATCCATATCGTGTCCAATAGCTTAGTGATAATGGAACCCTCAAGATAAAATTCAAGTCCAAGTCTCTTTCAAGATTGGTCCCTATGAAGACACCATAGAATGTGATATAGTGCCAATGACGGTTCGTCACATGCTACTTGGAAGGTCATGGAAATGTGATAGAGGATCTATACATGATGGTCTTAATAACCACTATGCCTTCAAGTGGAACAATATTTGTGCTCCCACCCATGACACTAAGCCAAATCATTTTGTCAAATGCAAGAAGCTTACTTGAGAGACAACAAGAAAATGATCCTTGTGAGATGAATGGTGAGAGAGTGAACCACGTACACGCAAGTGGAGACAAAAGCCTAAACTAAGTGGGAAAATAAAGAGAGCCATGTCGAATGCTATCAAAAGTGAGAGGGGTGATTTGAGCATGACCCATGCTAACAATTCATCATATAATTCTCTCTCTTTGTTGTTGGTTTTGCAAGGTACTCAAGAGAGGATACCACCCCCAAGGCACATTCGATAAGATCTCCAACAAAAACATGAAGAGAATAAAGACTACACGCTCTTCATAAACAATGAACAAGGCTTTGACCCCGGAGATCCAACCTCATACAAGTTCAAGGCTAAGGGCATATCTCCTCCATTATATGGTGATGACGAATTATTCGTCGAGGTCAACTCTTTTTCAAGAGGGGGAGATGATGCATCCCATCATATGCCAATCACCATACTACCCATTGAAATAAGTCATGCTACTACAACACTTGCACATAATGTGAATTCCTTCCATCACTTGTCCTCCTTGAGCCAAATGCCCATCTTATGACTAGGCCCATACCAATGATAATGATGCCAAGAGGAAATGTGAAGCATGCCCAAGGAGCCAAGCTCCCCAAGTAAGAAGCATGGAAGAGAAGTCAAAAGAAGCTGCAAGAAAACCAGTGACCAAACTGGTCCGCTAGATGCACTACCAAATTGACCTGCTCAGACCTAGCCGGCCAGTATCCCTACCGAAACATCTGAGACCAGGATGGTTTCCACGCCGATGCGTGCTGAACTGCTAGGCAGTTCTCCAAACCGGCGCTACATCCAGCGCATTGAACCACACACCGAGCCGTCTAGCACCACAACTGGCATTGTCGAACTTACTGTCGGATCCACTCGTCTACTCACAAATTTGGGTTTGATATCCTAGAATATACCCCCTACCTACCACTTTGCCCTAGTATTATAAATATCCCTTATGGCTTAGATCCGAGACTATGATGAATTTGAGTTGAATTGGCCTTGCCTCCACTTTCCCATAGGGCAACCCCTCTTTAGATGTAGATATAGACTAAAGTTTGTACAATGCGCTCCTAGTTTGAGTTAGAATTTTCTATATTGTGCACTCTATTGCGTTAATCTCTCCCTTTGGGTCTATCAAATGCAATCTCTTCACAAGAAGATTCTATCTGCTCCAAGATGATCTTTCCATCGTGGATCTCCACCTAGCGGTCTCTTCCACATGGGTTTTATCAAGTTGGTGATTCAGGCCAACAAGGTAAATCGAAACCTTGTGTATGTGTTGTGTTTGTATCTTTACCTTGAATTTGTGTTGTGTTCATCGAGTTCTTCACGTTCATTGTCTCTCAACTCAATTCCCCCACTAAATCCGTGAAGATCGGGCCACCCCTAGGGGTTAAACCCCAACTCTTCCACCATGGAAAGTCTTAAGTCCAACCACGATCCACATGAGATTTTGACTTGTCTCAAGGTGCCACTTATTTGAGATTCTTTTGCCCATCCTCGCAATTTGTGGATCTCATCATACTTTTTTAAATTTGTGATGCTACAAGCATCCGTGGACTCATTGCTGGATTAAGGAGGGCCATGCAATCAGTGATGGTTGATCTAAGACCCCTTCCTCTGTGGAAGCTTGTTTTTATACAGTGTGATTGAAATAGGCTCCTATTTCAAAATATTATGATGTGAGTTCATGGTATTGGTTCTAGGCAGTCTAACAAAAATAAGTAGTTAAACAAGAACAACACCAGTAGATTAATACCTACGAGATGCTTGGAATTTTGAGTTCTCGTCATCCTTCTTCCATGAAGCAATAATTATATGTATTTAGCTCATTTAACAAGCTAAGAAGAGTCTGCACCAGCTTCTACATAATAATTTCATGAGTTGCAAGAATAGGACCAAACAAGATGCTACATTACATAATATAGTTAAGTATGATTAGTAAATTTACGTAGGGTAGGAATAGGAGACTAGAATATGCCTCTCGCTATAGCCTGTCCTTTGAGAACGATTGCGAGGCAAGAACTTATCCTCTAGAAATAATTTTTTGGACAATCAATCATTTATTATGTACGATAACCAAGATACTATTAAAACCAAACAAAACAATGATTAACACACTCACAAAACCATAATAAGGGTAAGAACATTGACATAACTTTTCAACTAAACTTAATATAGTGTATAAGACTCGAATATAACTCTACAAATACGTACAATAGTGTTTAAGGTATATGGTCTAAATATAACAGGATGTTTACTATACTAAAAATATTGTAAAGTCACCTAGGCTACATCAGTATATACAATGAAGAGGCTCACCAAGATATCCACATCTCTATTAAATCTGAACAAGGCGGAGACGACGATGTAGGACGTGCCACTAAAATGATAGGCACATAAAGCGATGCCTTCTACTAGGAATACACATAGGAGGCGATGTGGGTCATGCCGCTCGGAGAAGAGGCACATGTAAGCGATGCCTTCTGCTGGGAAGATGCAGAGGCAACAATATAGGCCACATCTCGCGAAGGAGAGGCGCATAAGCAATGTCTGCTGCTGGAAAGACATGGAAGCAGCAATGTAGGCCGTGCCACTTGTAGGAGAGGTGTAGAAAGCGACGTCATATGTTGGGAATATATAGAGGCAGTGATACTATCCGCGACGAGGATACGAAGTTCAATCTCTAGACCATTCAAAGTTCAATCTCTAGACCATTCCAAGTCTAGGCTGAGTGTAGGGAGATATGAGGGTTGTGGTTACCATTTGGTGTCATTTATAACACAAGCTACCACATCTGAAATGAACATTATAGAAAATTGTGTCCTTTGAGTTTCTTCCTATGACAAGGGCCCATGTAAGTGTTATAGGATTTTATTTCCGAAAAGGCTATGGGAAAACAAAGCAATATTTTTAAATTATCAGAGTAAATAATAGTGCTAGAATGTTTCGGCTGAAACTGCTACCCACGTCGTTCCGAATCTTTTCTATCGTGGGATCGATGCCCAAAAGGAGACGTGGCGCCATAGCGACATAACCCTTTCTCTTCCGAGAGGTGCCTTGCTGCGGGCCAGAGCACTAGATTTCCCTATCGTGGATGGGTGTCATGCACGTCGTCCTACCCCGCGTCGTAGGACGGTGGCCCACACACGCTCCATGGCCCCAATGTCAGCATCTAGGGGCAGCACACGTTATGTGAGAGGTGTTGACATGGGTATACCTTACAGGTACTCGAGATTAGCCTATACGGTCCATCCCAAGAAGGAGTATACGGTGCGAATGTAGCCCATCAAGGATCCGGGTGGCCTACAGGAGTTCGACTTCTTGAAGGACACAACAAAGTATAGATAGAAAATTAAAGAGAAAACCATAATCTGTAACCGACTCGACCTGCTATCCCGAGACCTAGCCTCCCTATATAAAGGCTAGGGGGGCAGCGAGGAGGAAAATCCACACACCCCTACATACACCCCGCCAGATTGCATCTGCGCACCCTTGTAACTTTAGACTCCCTCATAATCAATAGCAGACAAGCAGGAGTAGGGTCCTCTACGAGGCCTGAACCTGGGTAAAACCTCGTGTCACATGTGTGCTTATTTGCTAGCCCATCGATGACTCCAGCGCTCCCCACTTCCTCGAACCTAAGTCCATCAACGAGCATTGATGAGTTAACCCCTCGTCATTTGGCGCCGCCTGTGGGAAATGGGAGTGCTGATGTTGACGCTTCCTCGGCCCCGTCAACCGCGATCTATGACTCTGGTGCAGCAGAGACTCACCTCCTCTTCGGCGCCTTCGAATTCACTGTCCACGCCCCCGGAGACTCGCCTGGATTTTGAGTCCGAGGGCGATGGTATCAGCCTGGCGATCGGAAGCATGCGCCTCATCTTCGGCGCCTTCGAAATCACTGTCCACGCGCCGGAGACTCGCCTGGATTTTGAGTCTGAGGGCTATGGTATCAGCCTGGCGATCGAAAGCCTGTGCTTCTAGGTCATCCGGATCAGCATGCTTCGCCTCCCTGATCAGCCGCAAGCTCCCTCGATTGCTCCTGCGTCATGGTTCCCGCCATCGATCGGTACCCTGAGCAACCTCAACGCCTCGGCATAAGCCGAGAGCACGCATGGCATCGGCAGTTGTGAGTCCGATCTAGGCAAAATGGCATCAGGGGATGGAGCCTACGGTTCTGAATCTGAGAGCTGTGGGAGCAACATGTTCCCCAGCCACTACATGTGCACCGTCATCAACACCGGCGATGGAGGCACTCAAAGGGATAACGCCAACAGCGGACCCACGAACATTGGGCCAACCAATCGACCCCCTATCATTGGCCCCATTGAAGATGATCAACAGCCGCCCAACCCTAAGGGTGAACGCGCCAACGGGCGGTAGGAGATCCAACTCAACAACGCCGAGTGGGAGCGATGCAGGGAGGCCCTACAGGGCAACCCCTGCCACCAAACTCATCACAACAGGATTTCAAGCGCCAGTAGGCGGTAAGCGCTCGACTCGACGAGCGCAGGAGGGCTGTGGACGAGTCGAGCCTTCGGCGAGCAACACTCTCTTCCATCGAAGGATCCTCCTCCAAGGGCAATAATCATGCAACCGCCAAAAGGCGCTCTCGACTAACCCAAATCAACGACAAAGATCGAGATGAGGCCACTTGAGCCCTCAACATCTTGTTCATGACAGTGGACTCATGGGGCAATGTGCTCCCAAAACACTACAAGCAGCGGTGACAACAGCCACCATGTACTTTCTCAACAATCAACCGCCAGCTGGGGATCCACGATCTGCCATGCACCAATCTACGATCGCTGGCCTTGGACTGGTCGAAGTTGCACTCACTAAAGATCCAACACCACAGCCGAAGAAAATCAAAGCTCCTGTCAGGTACTATTCGCTCTCCTCCAGTGATGATGAGCATAACCTATCGCAGCGGCATCACTCACGTTGACACGATCATTACTACGACGCACGTGATGACATCACGCAGCACAAAGTCGACAAGATGCGCGCTAAGCGCGCATGCTCAACAGAGTCGAAAGACGAAGGAGCAGAGCTCTGCAGCGTTGGCTGCTTCAGTAGAGCTATACGGCAAACACGAATGCCGAAAGGGTTCAAACTCCCGTCGGAGAACCCAAAGTTCAACGGCCTCCAAGACCCAAAGATCTGGCTGGAGGACCACATTTCCTTCGTCAAGCTACATGGCAGAAACAAGAGCACGACCATGCAGTGCCTCCAACTGCAGCTGCAGGGCGCTGCCCCCGCGTGGCTCAACAACCTCCCCCGCGGATCGATCCGCAGGTGGGAGGAGCTGGTCTACAACTTCGTGTGAAACTTTAAAGGCACTTACAGAAGGCCCGCGTCAATCGAAGAGCTAAAGGTCTGTTATCAGAAGCCTTGCGAATCACTACGCTTCTGCATCCAGAGGTGGTCCATCATTAAAAACTCCGCAGAGGACATCTCCGAGTACTGCACAATCGACACGTTCAATGGCGGTGTATGTCGTAGAGAGCTTAGGGAGGAGCTGGACCGTACAAATCCCAAAACAATTGACCACCTGATGGAAATCACGAATAGGTGGGCAGATGGAGAGGACTCCGTGAAAAATAACCGCGTCCACTCAGATGACGACGAAGACCTCGGCCGCCGACACGACCGTCGAGGAAAATATTGGATGCGCGGTTATGAAGACCGCGAAGAAGTCGACATGGTCGCGGCTGGCTACACCGACAAACATGACAACGACAACCGCAACAGCGAGAAAACCACGCAAGTATGGGAACACCGTACCCGCGACGAAACTCCTGGAATGTCGATCCAGGATAAATTATCTAGACCTTGCAACGTCCACTTCTACAACGACAAACATGACGGCAAGAAGAAGTCTAGCCACCTCCTAAAGGAATGTCGCGAGTTCCTCAAGCTGCACAAAGGCCTCGCCCAGATAAATCGCGACGCGATAAATCAGGGTTATGGAGCTGCCCTGGGTGCCGTGGCTCACGGAGCACCACCACCGCCGCCCGGACCACCACCACATGTGGTTGCACCAGCCCAAAACAACGGAGGCGAGCAGTACCCACGACCGCTACGGAGTATGGGCATGATCCAAAAAGGACACCCCTCCAATAGGGTGCAAAAGTCAATCACTCGCCAAGTCAATTTGGTGGTTGATAGCTCTGAGATTCGACATATCTTTTATGGTTTTTATTGATGGTTTTCTTCTGGATTTGATCGTTTTCTAGCTTTACCTAACGCTAATAGTTTGGTAGCAAAGAAAATTTGGTTTTTAATATGTGTTTCATGTTCTGTACATCAATAGAAGGTTTTAACAAGAGAAACACAATATTTAGGCGAAAACAAGCAGTCACTTTTTGGAAGCAATCAAGGAAGGCGTTAAAGCTTTGACGAGCAACTATACGGTGGGAATATTTTTCCGGCCGTATAGTTCCCGCCGTATAGCTGCCGCCGCCTCCGTCTTGTCAAAAGGGACATCTTTCGTGAAGAGGCCAGACGTGAAATCACAACATAGCAGCTGCCATCCCATCCTGACATGGGTATAATTACTCGGATGCTCATTATTCGATACCCTACATTGGGTAAAAGGCCTAGTGGCCTACGGCCCATAAGGATTCCAGATAATAGCCCAAGGAAGCAACCGATAGAGACTTCTTATTGTATGAGGAAAGAAACTATGAGCCGACATTATGTTGGTATTGTAATACCGCGTGTATGAAACCTATCTGCATACAGCTTTGAGACCCGGCCTATTATATATAGGGTGGGAGAAGCCCAAGCGAGGGTACCGAAATCTAGAGGACAACTTGTAATAGTGTGTTTTCCAAATATTCAGGCGACTTTGTTTTCATTGTTTCCTGACATTCGACGAAATCCCCAGCATTCTCTTTTTCACGAAACCCTAAGTCCATCACCATGGGCATTGCCGAGGTTACGCCTCGTCAATTGGCGCCGTCTGTGGGAAACCTGAACGCCGGAAACATGGATTCGGCAGAACGCTCTCCACCAAGCATCAACTAAACGAAAGCAAATCCACACCCTCCCACCCTTGTGTTAGTACCCGCCGATTTCAACGACCGATCCGATCTAATCATTGGAAGCCTTCACTTCCAAGAAGACAACACGCAAAATTCGCTCCCTCTGGCCCTGATCACATCAGAACCGCCGGTGCAAAAAGCTATAGTCATTGTGGTACCAGCATCGTCCATTGGATCCTCCAGGGACATCTCAGCATGAATCAAAGCAGGAGAAGAAGGCCACCATCCAATCTTACCACACGAAGCAAACCCAACAAACTCAGAACCCGAAGAAAGCAGCGAAAATGTCGAATTTGAAGAAAGGATGGCAGTGATCTATCCAGAACTATGATCTCGAAGCACTACCAACACACCCGCAGAAGAAAAAGGCGACGCCATTAGGCCACGCACAACACTCCAGCAAGTGTACATGATCAATGGAGATACCTCAACACCACCGGACGAAAACGGTAACCCTATTATCAACCCCGATGATATTTTATCAGATGACCATGCAGAAATCCACGGAAACGAAGGAGAACATGGAAACGGAGGAGAAACAACAAATAATCGCATAGTTCAAGGAGGAGGCGGAGAACCTTGCAGAGGAGAACGACAAGGACTTCGGCTACCAGCGTCGGCATGGCAAAAGGCAAGGGAGGCAATTTCGGGAGTAGTCCCAATGACAACAGATGCTTCACATGAGGATCTATTGGCATATCAATATCTGCTCCACCACAAGAAGAGAGACCTACTCCGGATGCAAACACAACTCGATGAAAGAAAAAGATTAGCCGATGAATTGAGTTTACTAAAGGCACAATTAAGCTCTACTCGAGGATCAAGGAGCGTAACAGGAGCAGCCCCACCAAGAAGGCCAACATCTCGACTATAGAATATCCCCGAAGTAGAAAGAAGCGGAATCATCCGAGATCTCGACCTATCATTCATGTCAATTGATCAAGCAGGAAACATCAAAGCAAAAAACAGCCCAGGCAGCCATCATGGCCGCGCAAACATATCTGATCACCACTCAACCCGCACCCGACGATCCGCGAGCAGCCCTTCACCGCTCCTCCCTGATGAACCTCAGCATGGTAGGAGCCTCACTCGCAGAAGCAGAACAAGGACTCACACAAATATCTCCACGCCATGACAACAGTCCTCCGCAAGAAGGACATATCCAACGATCTCAATCACCACACTAGGCACATCTCGTAGGATCTGAGCCGTGAAGCCATACAAGGAACAACAATACCCAACACAGGAGCAGCAGACCCAGAGATGAAAGCCACTGCCGACGATACCAGGATGGATACGACGAAGATGATCACGAGTTATGTGGAGCTAGCTGTTTTACATAGAGGATCCGCAAGGTATCAGTACCCAAGGACTTCAAACTTCCACATGACCGTCACAAATACGATGGCCTCTAGGAACCCGAAGCTTGGTTAGCAAACTATCTGGCCACCGTCAAATTACAGGGTGGCTCCAAAACTACCGCAATGCAAAGTCTACAACTACATCTCACTGGAGCCGCAAGATCATGGTTCAAACAGTTACCTGAAGATTCAA
The DNA here is from genome assembly GCA_910589775.1 of Avena eriantha. Lineage (NCBI taxonomy): Eukaryota > Viridiplantae > Streptophyta > Magnoliopsida > Poales > Poaceae > Avena > Avena eriantha. The sequence continues at coordinate 324,397,164 of OU342745.1, read as the reverse complement.
TTGGTAGCTGGAACGATTTGGAAGATAAATTCATCCGACATTTCTACTCGACGTTGAAACGACCAGCTTCATTGGAGCAGTTACGAGCGTGCAAACAAAAATATGGAGAGTCATTAAGAGCGTTCATACAATGGTGGAACATTATCAAAAATTCAGCTGAATCCATATCTGACGAAAGGGCCATCGACGCCTTCAACGATGGCGTACGTCGCCGAGAATTCATAGAAGAACTAGGACGAATCAAACCAAAGACGGTATCACAGCTAATGGAGATGGCAAATCGATGGGTAGATGGAGAGGACGCGTTACATAATAAGCGCGCACAGTCACCCGAGGAAGATCGGGATAAATGTGGCAATGACATAAGAAGAAGGAACAACGATGGAAACACGGGACCAAGTTACGTTGCAGCAGGTTTTTCGGGTGAAGGTAACAACAGAAGCAACGACCATAACGGCAGATATCGCCAGAACAGGGACAATGTCGGAGGAAGCTAGTCTGCACAACGGTATCAGCCAAGAGCACGAGATCCACCTATGTCCGCAATGCAAATGCTGGAAGGACCCTGCAATATGCATTTTTACGTCGACTCAGCGGGCAGACGACAATCCAATCACCTGATGAAAGACTGCCGAACATTCCTAAAAATGCAGGTGTTATGCAACGCAAAGGCAACCGAGGCAGCAAATCAAGGATACACATCCATGCCTAGCGCACTAGCCATCGAAGCACCGCCACCACCATCGGCACCACCACAAAACACAGACGATCGAAACAATGAATACCCCAGATCAAAAGGAGCAATGTCAATGATTCAAAAAGGGCGACTGATGTCTACGCACTTCTATTCTTGTAGATAGTTGTTGGGCCTCCAAGTGCAGACGTTTGTAGAATAGCAACAAGTTTCCCTTAAGTGGATCACCCAAGGTTTACCGAACTCAGGGAGTAAGTGGTCAAAGGTATCCCTCTCAAGCAACCCTACAATCAAGATACAAGAAGTCTCTTGTGTCCCCAACACACCCAATACATTTGTCAGGTGTATAGGTGCACTAGTTCGGCTAAGAGATAATAAAATACAAGTGGTATGGATATAAGACAACGGTGCTAGAAAATAGCTTGATGGCGTGGAAAAGACTAAAAGCAAACTGAAATAAAGATGGCAACAAGCAAACATGTAACAGATCTAGTTGTGAAAGGTGTTTCAATGCTTAGAAACAAGGCCTAGGGATCATACTTTCACTAGTGAACACTCTCATATAAATATCTTCTCTTTATGATACTACTCTGAACTACTCTCCGGTTGGACACTCTAATCCATGGTAGGGCTATAACAACACTCCTCAAAGTTCACTTTCCCCATCTAGGTAACCCCACACTGTCACCTTGAGCACTAGATGGTTCCAACAAACACCACAATTTCATCGAAAACATCCAACTCCAAATATAACTCATAACAAGTATTTGTAATCTCTAGCCTAAGTGCCACCATGGTGTGCACTCTGTCACTTTCACACACATGGGGAGAGCAGAGATCTATTAAAGCACTTGAGTAGCAAGGTAGATCTACTTGATTACAAAGCTCATAATCACAATATGATCATGCATAGAGAGAGAGAGATGAACACATAGCTACCGGTGGAACCCTTAGCCTCGAGGAAGAACTACTCCCTCATCATCATGGGAATCAGCAACAACGATGGAGATGGTGGTGGAGATCGATGGAGATGGCTTCGGGGGAACTTCCCTGTCCCGGCAGGGTGCCGGAACAGAGACTTTTGTCCCCCAAATCTCCCCTTCGGTGGAGGCGGCGCTGCGGAACTTTTCGTGGCTAGGGGCTGGATGATTTTGGGTTTTCTCATCGGGAGGCTTCATATAGGCGAAGGGGCGATGTCAGAGTGTGGACCAGGGGCCCACACCACCTGGTGGCGTGGCCAGACCCTGGCCCCTCTCCGTCTCGTCCTCTGGCTTCGTGAGTCTTCCGGTAAAATATCGACTTTGGCTTTTGTCCGGTCCAATTCCGAGAATATTTATTTTCTGGCTTTTCTGGAACCAAAAACAGAAGAAAACAGGCAACTGGCACTGTGGCATCTTGTTAATAGGTTAGTTCCATAAAATGTGTAAAAGTACTCCAAAGTGTGGACAAAACATAAGAAAGTAGATATAAAACAAGCATGGAACATCAAAAATTATAGATGCATTAGCAACGTATCAACGTCCATCCAACAGAATCCAGAAGGTCATCACAAGACAAATTAATATGGCAGAAATAGGAGCATCAGCTAAACCCAAATATCCCCATTGGTTAGAGCAAGAAATTAAATTCAGCAGAGCCGATCATCCACTTAAGGTCCCGCGACCGGGTCACTAGGCCCTGATAGTCGAAGCACAAATTTGCGGGTTCGATATGAGCAAGGTCTTCATGGATGCAGGAAGCAGTATAAATCTGATCTACGCGAAAATGTTGCAAACAATAGGCTACCCCCTAGATAATCTCGCTCCAACATAAACATATTTCCACAGAATAGTACCAGGTAAAGCTAAAATCCCTTTAGACAAAGTTTTTCTTGACGCTGTTTTTGGTTCCAAAATAAATTTCAGGCGAGAAAAACTCGAATTCAAAGTCATGGATTGGCCATCACAATATCACGCAATCCTGGGACGACCAGCCTTTGCACGGTTCATGGCCATGCCACATTATGCATATTTAGTAATGAAAATGCCAGCACCAAAGGGAGTTATCACGGTATAAGGAAGCTTCACCCGTGCCGACAGCTGTGATCGGGAGTTCAACAAAATTTCTGAATCTTTCGGGATGACAACGGAGTTTGAGCAACTCAAAATTTCAGCAAACGCACAACCTCTAGAAGTAATATGTGTCAATCCTGATCAGGCTTTTAACACAGCCAAAGACACAAAAGAAGTACGGATCCACCCTGTCGACCCGAGGAAAACAACATTTGTGGCTTCTAACCTTGATCCCGCATAGGAAAGCACGCTCATCGAGTTCCTCTATGAGCACTAGGAAATTTTCGCATGGCTACCTTCTGACATGTCAGGAATCCCCAGGGAACTCGCTGAGCATGCATTAAATCTACACCCAAAGGTGAAGCCGGTAAAGCAACGACTTCGACGCTTTGCCGAACCGAAATGCAAGGCCATTGGAAAAGAGCTCCATCGCCTAACTGATGCCAATTTTATCAACGAATTAACAAAATCAGAATGGCTTGCAAATCTAGTATGTGTTCTAAATAAAAACACTACAGAACTTCGGATGTGTATCAACTTTACTGCACTGAACAAACATTGCCCAAAATATCACTTCCCATTGCCGCGAATCGACCAAATCATCGATGCAACCGCAGGATGCGAACGTCTTTCTTTCTTGGATGCATATTCAGGATACCACCAGATCATAATGAAGGAAGAAGATCAGGAGAACAAGGCGTTTATCACTCCTTACGGCGTATTCTGCTACACAACAATGCCATTTGGCCTGAAGAACGCTGGAGCAACATATTAGCGGATAATGCAGAAGCACCTAGGAAGCCAAATAGGTACAAACATACAAGTGTATATTGATGATGTCATAGTTACCACAGGTCACGAATCTGCGCTGATCAAGGATCTAGATGAAATAATTAGAAATCTTGATAGGTTTAGCATTAAACTAAACCCGAAAAAATGTTCCTTTGGAGTTTCGGCAGGGCAACTCCTCGGGTATTTGGTATCAGCCAAAGGGATCGAGGCTAATCCCAAAAAAATACAAGCAATCCTCATAGTGAAAAAGCCAACAAATCTACGTGGTGTACATCAATTGGCAGGACGAGTGGTGGCACTAAGTCATTTTATTGCAAGGTTAGGAGAAAAGGCGCTGCCATTTTACGCCCTCATGAGGAAATTAGAAAAATTCGAATGGATGGAAGAAGCTCAACATGCCTTTGAAGATCTTAAATAACATTTCGACATCCCCTGTCGTCGTGTCACCAAAAGAGAAAGAACCTTTACTCCTTTATATTGCCGCCACATATTAGGTGGTCAGCACAGTCCTGGTCGTAGAACGACCCGAAGAAGGAAAACACACGGCGGGCAGAGGCTAGTATATTTCCTAAGCGAGATTTTATCACCATCTAAACAAAGGTACCCACACTACCAGAAGCTAGCATACAGAGTATTCATGACAGCACGAAAACTGCACCACTATTTTTCGGAGCACCCGATTTGAGTGGTCAACAAAGTGCCTCTGTCAAGCATCCTCAACAATCCAGAAGGGCATGTTTCTCTATGGGGCATCGAACTATCCCCTAGGGATATCACTTATGAGAAGCACAAAGCAATTAAGTCACAAGTTCTGCTAGATTTCATTACAGAGTGGACGGAGTTGCACTGTGTAGGTCCACCTGACCTTTCGAGTGCCTAGACAATGTATTTTGATGGATCAAAAAGAACGGAGGGAGCGGGAGCAGGAGTCGTACTAATATCACCTCAAGGCGATAAAATGTGTTACATTCTTCGGATGAGCTTTACAAACTCATCCAATAACAAAGCAGAATACAAGGCCCTGTTGCACGGCATGCGGATGGCCAAAGCTTGTGGTGCAACTCGCCTCAAAATCTTTGGAGATTCCAATCTTGTAGCATAGCAGGCAATGAACAAGTGTGATGATGTTAGCGAAAATATGATTGCTTATCATGACCTATATAGCATTATGGAGGCTCGATTTGATGGATGTGAAGTATCACATACAGGAAGAGCAAGCAATGAGGAAGCCGACAATTTAGCAAACATCGAATCATTATGTTTGCCAATACCACCAAGAGTTTTTTGAGAAGAAATAATGGAGCAATCAATCAAAGCAAAAAGAGTCTCTAAGGTCATAGCACCAAAAACAGGGAAAAAGAAACATCTGCAAAAAGAGTCGGGGGCTCCTTCAGAAACCAGAAGTATAGAAGAAGCCATCGAAGAAAAAGAACGAGAAATCAGAGAGGTCATGTTAATTGAACCATCCTGGATGCAACCGTATATATCATACATGACTAAAGGGGAACTGCTAGAGGATGTAATAGAGGCCTAACGAATCACCCGATGATTAAAGGCCTTCAGGATAATCAAAGGAGAACTATACAAAAGAAGTATTTCGGGTGTGTTGCAATGATGCGTAACACCCGAAGAAGGAAAAGTTATACTTAAAGATATACATGAAGGAGTCTGCGGCCACCACGCTAGTAGCTGGGAAATTGCTGCAAAAGCATTCAGGACAGGATTCTATTGGCTCACTACAATACAAGATGCAAAAGACATCGTCAGAACATGTGAAGCATGCCAACGATTTGCAAAAAAACCTGGAGCACCCGCCGCTGAGCTGAATCCCATACCCTTGGCTTGGACTTTTGCTTAGTGGGGACTCGACATAGTGGGAAAACTTCACAAATCATCACCAGGAGGACACGTTTTTCTGCTAGTGGCAGTCGACAAATTTACTAAATGGATTGAAGCAATACTCGTCACAACCCAAGATGGAACTTCGGTTGTGAATTTTATCAAATCCATAGTATTTCGGTTTGGTGTACCAAACAGCATTATCACGGATAATGGGACCAACTTCACTTCCAATGAGTTCAAGGAGTACTGTCAGGAGATGGGCATCAAGATAAGCTACGCCTCGGTAGCTCACTCGCAAATAAATGGACAAGTCGAAAAAGCCAATGGAATAGTCACCGCTGGACTCAAAAAGAGATTAATGGCACCACTCGACAGAGAAAAAGGAGCATGGGTGGATGAATTGCCATCTGTGTTATGGAGTTTACATACAACTCCAAATAATTCAACACAAGAGACACCTTTCTTTTTGGTCCACGGTGCGGAAGACGTGCTTCTAGTTGAGGTATCACATGAATTGCCAAGGGTAGCTGCATATGATGAAGAAGAATAAATAGAAGCACTCGAAGATGATGTGGATGCACTTGATGAAGCTCAAGATGAAGCCCTCCAAAGAGAAACTATGTACCAGCAAAACTTGCGCAATTACCATAGCAGGAGATTGCGACCTAGGTCCTTCGTAGTGGGGGACCTAGTTCTTCGCCTCAAGCAAGATGGTCATAAGAAGCTAGAATTGCCATGGGAAGGACCATACATCGTCATAGAAGTTATTCCCGGAGGAGCATATCAACTACAAGACAAGAAGACAGGAGTAAATTATTCAAATCCATGGAAAGTAGCACAGCTATGACAGTTTTACACATAAAATTGTTTGCAAAGATGATAAGAGTTACAGTTCGGCTTATTAAGCCAAGATGTCCATAACAAAGGCTAAAAATCCATCCGATCAAAAAATAATAATGTACCGTCGATTTTTGCCTTATATGTAACGAGATAAGTTATTTATACCTTAATATTTTTTCCCAAAGATCAATGTTTTTCATCAAGCTAACATTAATTCTGAGCCTATGTCCAGATATAGGCATCCGAACATAGCCTCGGGGCTACTCCTATCAGGAGCTCTATCGCGCACCCGATAAAAAATTCAAAAGTGTATGAAGTATATTGATAATAGCTAAAACTTTTTTGAGTTTTACACTTGTGTATCCTCAAGAAAATGTTACTCCGATCAGGAGATTGTATAAAATAATCTGATATAATCAAAAAGAGTGGCAGCCCAGCAGGGCATCGGACAAAAAAAATCCAAAAACCTCGGATCTCGCTCAGACACGACAAAAAAAATCTGAATGCCGTGTTCAGAAACATGAAGGTAAGACCCCAGGATTCGTCCTGTGCGGTCTAGAAATCGCACAAGAATGCGCTCTGCCAGTAAATATCCGTATTAACAATACGATGAAAAATTCCGACGGACGCGTTGGGTACCCGATAAAATAGAAACTGGAATTCAGTATTTGGTAAGACCTCAGCGGCTCGAACTGAATTACACCAGTTACAAATTCCAGATTCAAGCCTAGGGACTTGAGTCTGAAGTAGGTCAACCTTGTTTTTCCCTAGGAGAAATTAACCGATTCTCGATCCGTCGGAAGCATCAGACTCGTTGTACCAAAATCCCTACAAAAAAGTAAAATCAAATAGAATGAGAGAAAGAAGAAAGAAAACTTTGAGACTCAACCTGAAAACTGCGGATTCAAGTAGCGTCTTGGGGGCTCCTGACATGGGTATAATTACTCGGATGCTCATTATTCGATACTCTGCATTGGGTAAAAGGCCTACGGCCCATAAGGATTCCAAATAACGTCCCAAGGAAGCAACCGATAAAGACTTTTTATTGTATTAGGAAAGAAACTATGAACTGACATTATGTTGGTACTGTAATACCGCGTGTATGAAACCTATCCGCATACAGCTTTGAAACCCGGACTATTATATATAGGGCGGGAGAAGCCCAAGCGAGGGTACCAAAATCTAGAGGACAACTTGTAATAGTGTGTTTTCCCAATATTCAAGCGACTTTGTTTTCATTGTTTCCTGACATCCGAAAAAATCCCCAGCGTTCTCTTTTCCGCGAAACCCTAAGTCCATCACCATGGGCATTGCCGAGGTTACGCCTCGTCACATCCAGAAAGGAGAAAGAAGAGATCCGGAGAAGAAGGGGGAGACGTTCTTCATCTTTCTCCACGATCTTCGACCTCCTAGCCATCACACCCTCATAGCCATTACTTGTACTTGAGAGAGAGAGAGAGAGATCTTCACCTTGCAATATTAGGGTTTGAGATTGTTTCTTCCTATCCTGAATTATGTTGGATTACTTTTCTATTCTTATTGTGGATATCCACGATAATATCGAGAAGAACTCCCTTTATTTAATTATATCGATGATGCTTTCTTCTCTCATGTGTGAGTAAGTTCCTTGGGAGTGGGAGATGTAGGGGATTGGTGAGATGTGATGTGCCTCCATATATTTTCCATTAGTTTGTGATTGATTTTAATCATTATACTATGTGTGCTTGACTATCTACGGCATGCCTAATGCTTGTTGTCCAATTAAGGGCCCAGACAACATGATGCTTTGTTCTACATAGATAGGATCTTGTTCGCTAGCAGACCGGCGACCACCGTGTGACACGGGGATATCAATGGGAAACTAGTTTAACTCGAGGATAACGAGAAACCACTGTGCTTATTGCATTAGTCCGGTCTAAGGAGCTTAATTGCTAAGCAACCTAAAAGATCTTAATCGTCTAATGATTGACCATGGTTTTGGTAACATGCTAGTAGGATTATTGAAGTTGGGATGAAATCTACCAAGAGGAGTTCTGGCTAATTATGTGTTGCTCACCTACACATATATTTATAAGATTATAATTGTTACACTTATCATTCGTCCACCTGGCACAGTCACTATCACCATGAACTGTATCTCCCCGCGCCTTCTTTGTCATCTGTAGAAAACCACAAACAATCAAATCGTCCTTTACTTTTATGCTTTATATTCCTAAAGTTTACATTTTAGTTTTATTTAAATACATCGAGTTTAATCCAAATTTCATTCTTATTTCCAAACATGCAGTCAATTAACTCGAAGACCTGTGACAACTTTGAGTGTGATAGAGACTTCACACATGAACACTTACCTTTGGGCTCCCTGTGGGATCGATATCTATACTTCAAAACTAGCTACAAATGATCTGTGCACTTGCAGACATCAAGCTATTTTCTGGCGCCATTGCCGGGGAGCTAAGAACTAAGTGTTTGTCTCTTGACATTTCAGGTGTTACTACTGCAAAATGATCTCCCTAGGAGACAAAGGGTCTACACGCTCTGGTAGGACCTATTTACCAGATTTGTTTGAGTGCGTGCCTATTCAAAGGTGCCAGGAAATTATTGAAAAACTTTTAAGATCAGACAAGGTTGAAGTTGAAAACCTGAGTGAATTTGTGGAAATCATGTCCATTTACAGGACAACTCCAAAGAAACCTGATAGAACTCTCATAGAATACAATGCTCCAAACTCCGCTTTCCTTAAACAACCAATAGAATTTCCTAACCCTGGAGTTAGAGAATATCGATTTGATGGTGGAATTATTAAAATTTTGCAGGAAAAAGCTTTTAGTGGAAGGGAAGATGAAGACCCAGGAAGACATATTAGAGAGTTTGACGATGTGATGACGACACTTGGACCAAAAGGTTTGCCAAGAGACTTCTCTCGTCTAATTTTTGTGTTGGTCTCTTAAAGGTAAGACTCTAGACTTGTTATATTCTCTCCCTCGTCATTACATTAAACGTTGGGCAAATTGTATTGTCAAATTCATAAACAGGTTTAATACTTTTAAAAAGGTAACTGAAACTAGAAATAATATAAGCAACTTTAGTCAGAACGTGGAAGAAAACTACCCACAAGCATGGGATAGATTCTTTAGAATGATCAATATAATTCCTAATCATGGCTATTTTGAATAAACTATTTGCCATTTAGTTTACCATGGTCTTAATACTCAAAGCAGAGAGTTGCTTGACTTATCAGTAGGAGGATCGATAAATACTTTAATAGTTAAAGCATGTTTGGAATTGATGTCTACTAGGGCTAAGAATGATTCTTTATATAATCCTGATTTCGACACTAAGCTGGAAAAAGGGATGCTTCGTATAACTCTTGATCGTATGCCTGAAGTACGCAAAACAATGAAAGAAAAAGGTATACCTTCTGAACTTGTTAAGGAGAACAAAGTGAATCCGTTACAAGTTTTTACTAAATAAGATGAAACTAGAAAAGTTTTACAAGAATGAAAACATCAACAAGCAAAATCTTATAATAACCTGCATAAGCATTTTCAAAGACATAAAAAGATTTTGGCAGAACTCACGGAAAATTATGATGAGATAGGCCAATAAATAATTATTTCACAAGTATCTTAGTATGATTGAAACCCAAACAAATAGCATCTGGTTATCAAATTTTTCTTCAAGATGATAAAGATATTCCTATTTCTACTAATGTTGTTACAAGAAGGGGTGCAGTTGTTACAGGACCATTATGACCACCAGAATATGAAGCTGAAAAAGATCAAAACGAAAAAGCCTTGCTCATAGCAAGCCAAGAAGATGATACACTGGTGGATCCTCAAGATGAAACTGCTCGAGAAACACAAGATCAAACCACGGAGGACCGAAATGATGCACAGGATGACCGGTATGACTCCGATGCAGAGACAATTGATCTAAGAGAAGAGAAAGAGACAAGCAATGAAGATGAAGTTGTTTTAGTAGAAAGTGCCTCTGATAAGGGGCAACCCAAGGTAAGAATTCGAGAACAGAGAAGGGGTTGAGTTATACAACCATTCTTAATAAAATGCTTAATGGGAGTCAACCCATCACATTAATAAAGTAAACTAAAGAATAAAATGTTCATCGCATTCCTACAACTTTTTCATAGACATTCTTGCATAAGCGCGCCGGTGAAGATGCAGCTATCAAAAAGTAGTAGAAATATCGATTGAACAAGCGTAGAATAAGTACAAAAATAAAAGTTTGAGTTTTATCTACAAAAACTAGCTTAATCATTTTGTTAAGATTAAAAAGTGAATCTCCAGTTTAGGAGAAGAAGTTAGGTAGCACTATAATTCCTGCTCTATACATCATGTTATTGGTCGACAATTTTTACTATCATTTTTCTGTCAAAAACATGGTATTTCGCTAAGTTTTAGGATAAGAAAGAATTTCTGAAGAAATAGAAATTTTTTGATGACTACTAAAGGTTTAACGACCAACTATATAGCAGGAATAAAAATTTCGACCATATAGTTTGGCCGTATAGATATCTTTGCCATCAACAAATTTTCTTTTGTAGGTACAGAAGATTTAACGACCAACTATACGGCTGGAATAAAAATTCCATCTGTATAGTTCTGGCCATATAGATATCGATTCCTTCGTCAAATTTCGTTTCCAAAGGTACTGATGGTTTGACGACCAACTAAATGGCGGGAATAAAAATTCCAGCCGTATAGTTTGGCCGTATAGTTATCAATGCCTGTTCAAGAAAATTTATCTCGAGGACACAGAAGTTTTGATAGCCAACTATATGGCAGGACCATTATGATCCGGTTGTATAGTTGCGCATGTATAGATGTGTTCTGGTATAAAGAAACCCTAATTGTCGATGCTTCCGCAACTATACGACGGGAACTACATATCCGCCCGTATAGTTCGGCGTGACCACTTAATCACACCGGGGCGGCTAGGACTCTTCTTCCTCCTCACTTTTTCTCTCATATTATCTCTCCAAACCTCTCAAAATCCACCTAGAATTCTTGATTCTTCGTGGATTTTGTTCATTTGAGTTGGGGAATCAACAGATCGGTATGTTTCTCTCTCTATCCATGCTTTATTTTTAGATTTCCATGGTTGGAACTCTCACATTTATCTAGTGGATGAACTCAAGCTTATTTTGTTTTTCCTTTTGATTTCTCACGTTAGGATTAAATTTTTCCATGTAGAATCGTTCGTATATCATGTAGAAACTATATGCCGAAGGTTTCATGGTGAATTTTTTCAGTGCATCAAGATGAACAAAATTGGTAGCATTTTTCGCAAGAGCAAGTGCCAACATGGCGAGATTTTGGGCACCAGGCCAAGCTCAACACCAAGTTGGCCATGGTTTCATCAAGGAGGGGAATGCCCACACGTTGGACTGATGATAGCTTTCTCACCGTGGCAGGGTTGAGGGTGGACTTCGACCTCATGTGTGCAAATTCAAGGCTAGCACTACTCGCCTACGCAAGCCACAACACCTATGCCGAGCTCACCTATGAGTTCCTTGCCTCTTTCTACAATTACCACGGGGACAAAAGGACTTCTACCAGAAGAAGATGTCCATCATTCAGAACCCAACAATTTGCTACTATGCCTTGTTCCTCGCCAATACACTGCTGGGAAGAGGAGATACCGGTTCAATAGCCAATGTGGACATGGCCATGATCACCAAGGCATTCTTCCCTAATGCACCACAAAGCCCCAATCCCACGTCTCTACTCATCCACCACTTTAGTCACCAGATCAACAAAAAGAAAGGTGACATTTGCATTGGTGGATTGGTAACCCCCCTCGCCCATGCATTGAACATTATATTACCTGTGATGCAACCTGTTGACGGCTCCAAACTTATGGATGTCAAATATTTAACTGCTTGTGGTTTGATCGGTAATTACCAAGCTAACAAGAGGCTCCGAGCATATCAGTTTGGTTATCTTGGTGATGCACAGGTTGAGCAGGTTCCGTTTCCCTGTCCACAAGCCTTCACGATTGTGGAGAAGGACAACTAGATCCTCTCCAAGGATCAAGTGGTGGAGATCATGGCTGAATTCCAGCCTGATCAAGAAGAAGAGGAGCAGAATGAGGATGGGCATGACCAGGAGCAGGAATACAATCCCGCTTGGGAGGGACAACAACAACAGCAACAAGAGGGATCCTGGGACCCATGGCATAATCAGCCGTAGTAGGGGTTCAACTACGTCCCCTATCAAGAATTTCAGCAGCTCAACCAGCACGTTGTGGAGATTGACCACACTCTCCAAGGAGTGAATGAAGATGTGAGTGCTTAACTCAAAACTTCAGTCACTTCATGACCCACTTCCCCAACTACTACCAGCAGTATCTACACTAGCCGCCGAATGACTGCAACAACTAAGCCTGGCAATAACCTAAGCTTGGGGGAGGTTTGAAAATTTCCAAACCTTGCATTCATATTTTTATTTCTTCTTTTGATTTATTTTATTTCTTCAAAATTGCATGTTTACTTTCAGTTTACATTCCTAAACCAAAAAGACAAAAAAAATAGTTGTAACTTTTATTGCAAATTTGTTTCTTTGCTTCTCTCGGAGATTACTCAAATTTCAGGTGACTTGGAAATAGGGAAATATAGAGGGGATTCGACTCAAGTACGAGGACGGAGCAAACAAGAGGAGGTATCACATTCCTTTCATCACCTTTTCTGCAACTTTAAATTGATCCCACAATTTATTTACTCGCTTGCACTTGAGCCACTCCCCACTTAACTTGCTATCCTATAAATTCTATTCCTTTGCTAGTATCTCCTTTTTATCTTTGAAATAATGAGCAATTGTAACATCCCAAATTTTCATCTGAAATCATCATCATTGCACTCATATCATCATGGCATGTAATTGCATTGCATTTAGAATGTCCTCCAAAAATTTGGTGCAATTTTGGGCCATGTATAAAAAGATATGAATTTTTGGAAGTGGAATCAAAGAAAATGCTATATTAACTATTAAGCCCAAGTGAATACTTTTGATTAAAATTTTTGAATTAGAAGACAAATGTGTTCTATAATACCCTACAAACCTAATTGGAAGTTTTACAAATTTTCACAAATTGGTTTGGATCAATTTGAATCCTTAAATCAAAAGTTTTTGGAGATAAAAGAAATAGAAAAAAAGGGAGAAAAAAATAAAGCAGCAGACAGCTTCTGGCCTTTCGGCCCAAAACCAGCCCACCAGCCCCACCCGGCCTTTCCCCTGTTTTTCTTACCACGCCACTGACTACCCCCTCCCGCTGACAGACCGACCCCATGCCACGTCACCACCACCCCGTCGTCTTCAACCCCCGGCGATGAACCGCCCCACCTCCTCTGCCGTTTCGAAATCAAATCGACTCCGGCCGTTTCTCGTAGTAATTCCCCCGGCAACTGCTTCTACTTAATCGCCTTACCCCTCCTCATCATTTCCCTCAGTCGCCACCCCCGGAGAGCCCCCAGGCTCCCCAAATTTCGAGCTCGGACCGCCGCTCACTGACGGTATTCCGGCGACAATTCCAGTGAACCCAGGCCGCCCGGCGCCCTCCCCTCTGTCCCATCTGTTTCACCATATCCTAGCGCACCTACTAACCAAGCCACGTACTCCCTCTTGTTCCAGGTCGACGACACGGACCAAGTCCGGCGAACTCCCTCTGCCGCCACCGTCTGACGGTTTTTCCGGTAAGGGCAAGGTTCCCCTAGTTAAAAGACTTTGTATGCTAGAATGCTTAGCTATGCTAGTAGAATTCGTGGGTGGAAAATACATATCAAGATAGTATGGAAAGATATTATTTTTGTTTGACTAAGAAAACAACTATTTTTAATGAAACACCTGGGTGGAATGGGACTTGCTTGGATTATGTTGAGTGGTTACTCAGGGGCCATGTCTATGGTCAGCTGGTGTATCACACTTGTGGATGGCCACCCAAGAACAAAGAGATTGGAGACATTCTTGTCATGAAGCTTCCAGTGCAACCACATGGCATATGGGCTCTGCCTTGACCAACTAAGTTGCAAGAACTCAGCCAGACGGACAGAAGGTGGTAGATATGATAGGATGGAACGCGTCCGTGGTGGTCTGAGGGATTGCTTCTGAAAAGTCTTGTCTCGATGCATGTCGAGTCTTGTGGGGAAAGTGCACCACCTCTCGAGAGGGTAAAACTAAGTACTTAGCCGTGTCCCCGGTTATGGACAACTTCTGAGCCTCAAGACAGTGAAGCAGTTCAATAATCTCCTCATCCAAATTTCTCTAAGTTAAAAACTTGTGGGTGAACATGGGTAGAGGTTCAGTGATGTTTATCATTGGTATCTTAAGAGTTTGACCAAGAAAATCTTACTCTTCAAAAACTATAATTTAAACTAATTTTAGCAAAGCTAGCCATAACCCCACTTAGCCATATATTCATGTAGTTGTTGGATTATACTAAGTATCTATGGTATCACTTGCCAATACAATTCCAAATGTATTGACCCTTGTGGCTGTAACTTATTATGTTGCAGGATACTCTGATGATGAGTAGGGTTGCGGGTCTACACTCGACATGCTTGCTTGTGGCACATGAAGACTAAAGACTCTATTATTATTATGCTATGTAATGTGAACTTGTGTCTTAGACTTGGGCTAAGTGAGTTGTAAGGACCATTATACTCCTGGATGTGCGATGTAATAATGACCTTTGTTTCTGTGTACTTCATCTTAAACTGTGGGTGCTAGCATTTCGATCCAGGGACTAGCACTGCAATCACAGGGATCTTACCTTATCATGGTGAGATCTTACAGATGGTATCAGAGCACTGTGTTGCCTGTAGGTTCGTGACCCTAGAATGGATTAGACTAAGGAAACCCTTAGGAAAAAATAACTCTAAATTCTAACCTACACTTGTCTTTTCATCTCGTAAAACTTTCCCTAATCATCCTTCTCATCTATTTTTGTAGATGTCCACCATCAATGAATCTGTCAAGAAGGGACCACTGATGACTATGACCCTGGAGTGTGAGACAGAATTTCCCAATGTACTCAAGAACCTCATGCTTGGCTTGGGAATGAATGGTGAAGCCGTGTACAAGGGATTTCCTGTGATAGACGAAGGACAAGAGTATTGGTGGGTGCAACTCCATTTGTACAAGGACAAGGAGGACGATTCCAAAAGTACGGGATTCTGCATGTTCACCAACTCTGAAATGCACCCATCATTCTTTGACTCTGCAAGGAATGCTGCCTGGAGAGCTATTAAGGAACTTGGGGAGAGACTCAAGTATAGAATGCTCAATACCCAGGAAGATCTCAAGGAGGAGAAGCGTCTTGTCCAAGACTCAAAGGCCACTGTGAAACGCCTAAGTAAGGATATCATAGGCCTAGCTTTGGAGCTATGTGACCAAGACAAACAGATTGCTGCCAAGGATGCCCAGATTGCCACCTTGGTTAAGGAGTGAGATATTAGTTGGACCACCACCCTTGGCGTTTTATCATGTTAATATTTTGATCATACCAACTTATGTTTTATGGCAAAAATAAGTTATGTCTGGAACCTTGAAGTGCTTGAGTTGAATAATGTATTGCTACTTGGATTGTTCTGTTGGTTGATTTTCTCATTTTGTGACTTGTGTTTACTTTCTCCATTGTGTTACTAATTTTCTCCATACTATGCAAAAGATGCCTAATTTTGTCTACAACACGGCTAAGGATTTCAAGGGGACTCGCTTTGGGATTCGCCTATTGGAGCTAGTCCAAGTGCTCGCTCTTCCAATCCCTACCATTCAGGGACTTCAACTGAGGAAGTTTCAGAGGAAGGACTTATGGGGATTCAGAGTTACCCTTCTAGGACGTGAGACAGAGCCCCAAACTGGGGAGATTGCCTTCAAGATACTCCATGATGACATGGAGAGGGGCCTCGACGTCGCTATGCAGGAGCTATTGGGACGCCTATGTGGACGTCACTCTTCTGAGATCAGGAGCCACTACTTCCATTTCTTTGGGAGGCGCGACGAGGATGGAGAGCCTATTGTGTTGGACGAGGCCACTAAGGAGTCTATCAAGCCCGTGTGTCACTACCTCCAGGACTTAGAGAGCCTCATCAGACACCTTGATACTGATAGGACTAATATGATGCTTAGCAACGATGAACTACGAGTCCAACTTAAAGAGAAGGACAAGGGCTTCCTGGAGCAGGAAAATCGAATCAAGGTAATGGAGAAGAAGTTTGAAGACCAAGAGAAGAAATTCAAGAGCCAAGAGAAGAGAGTTCAGGAGAAGAACAAGAAGATTAGAGACTTGGAGACCGAGTTAGAGCTTGAGGACATTGAGCTGGAAGCAGATCATGAGGTGATAGAGAGGCTGCGCACTCAGAAGAGAGAGTTACAGACAAAGATCGATGCCTTGACTACAAGCTTGGAGGAATACAAGGCAGGATTCGCAGCAGCAGGACTTGCACTAGTGGAGGAGGAAGTCGACATGGAGGAATAGTGATGCTGTTCCATCTACCTATTGTCTATTATTATTGAGTTGCATAAGTCATACCGACTTGTGGGTGACTATGCTAGTATGTTTATTTTCGCAAAACTCGGTCATTGCTGTGATGTTGAACTTGCATGTGCTTGTTTGTTTGATTGATTGTTTTTATTTGGGATTATCTATCATTACTTACCCTTATTAAACCCACAGATGCCTCCCCGACGCAACAACGAGGATGACAATGGCAATGGAGTGCAACAGATGATGGCTGCACAGACCTAGTTGATGCAAATGATGACTCAATTCATGGCAACCCAGAATCAGAACAACAACCATAATAACAATAACAACAACCAGAATAATCCACTGCCCCTGGATATGCTGACCAGATTTCTAAGGCTGAGACCTGCTAAGTTTTCGGGTACCACTGACCCCATGGTAGCAAATGACTGGCTACGCTCTGTGAATAAGGACCTAGTCACGGTTGGGTGCATAGATGCTGAAAAGGTCAGATTTGCAGCACACTTTTTGGAAGGACATGCAGCTGCTTGGTGGGATAATTTCCAAATTACCCACCCTATTGAGGAAGTGACTTGGGCAATGTTTGAAGATGGGTTTCGCACCACTCACATCTCTGCTGGAATAATGGGGTTGAAGAAAAAGGAGTTTCATAACCTCAAGCAACGCCACCATAGTATCTCTGAATACATCGAAGAGTTCAATAAATTGTCACGTTATGCACCCGACGATGTTGACACTGATGCAAAGAGAAAGGAGAAGTTCCTAGATGGGCTGAATGATGAAATTTCTATGCAACTATCTGTTGCATATGTTCCAACTTATCAATCTGTGTGTGACAAAGCTACCATCCTGGAAAACAAGATGAAACAAGTGGAGGGTAGAAAGAGGAAGCACCATTTTGATAAGTATGGATCAGGATCTCCTCACAAGCACTCTCATGGTGAAGCAAGTGGGAGTTCAGGAGTCCACAAAAATGGGAATCATAATAACCATCGTAACAACAACCACAACCATGATGGAAACAATCATCGTGGGCACAACAAAGGTGGATTCAGGAACAACCGCAATGGTCATGGCCATGGAAACCAAAAGAATCGTCACAATCAGCCAGCAAAGAAAGACATCAGTCAGGTGGAATGTTTCAAATGCAAGAAAACGGGGCACTATGCCAATGAATGCCCAGAGAAGAAGACTGATGGGGCTAAGCCAAACCCATTCCAAAAGGGTCATGTGAATCACATTAATGTGGAGGAAATCCAAGAAGGATCTGATGTCGTGATCGGTAAGTTCAAGATTAATTCCTTTCCTGCACTTATCCTTTTCGATACTGGCGCATCGCACTCATTCATTGCAAGAGCATTTGTAGTGAAAAACGGACTCACCACTGAAACTATTGGATGTCCAATAAAGGTAAGTTCTCCGGGTGGAGAAATGATAGTAAATTCAGGGTGCCGACATATCATCCTAGAAATTGGAAAGAACAAGTCTCCGGTTAGTTTAATAATCCTAGAGTCCCAAGGATTAGATGTCATATTAGGGATGGACTGGTTGACCCGTTATGAAGGGGTGATTGATTGTGCCAAGCGGACGGTTATGCTTACCACCCCAGAAAAGAAAAGGATCAGGTTCAAGTCTAACTTTGAACCCAAGGGGAGCAAGGTTAATTCTCTTAAGGGGGTTAGCCTAGACAGTGTGCCAATAGTGAAGGAATACCCAGATGTGTTCCCCGAAGAATTACCTGGCATGCCACCAGAGAGGGATGTGGAGTTTCTAATAGACCTGCTGCCAGGAACAGGGTCTATAGCAAAGAGACCTTATAAGATGTCAGTTGACGAGTTAAAAGAACTCAAGAAACAATTAGGAGAACAACTGGAAAAGGGATTTATCCAACCAAGTTCATCGTCTTGGGGAGCACCAGTCTTGTTTGTTGAAAAGAAGGACCGAAGTTAGAGGCTATGCATAGATTATCGTTCACTTAATGAAGTGACCATAAAGAATAAGTATCCCCTGCCTAGAATAAATGATCTCTTCAATCAGCTAGAGGGAGCATGTGTGTTCTCAAAAATTGATCTTCGATCAGGATACTTTCAACTAAAGATTAGAGAACATGACATACCCAAGACTGCATTCACCACTAGATATGGGTTGTATGAATACACAGTGATGCCGTTTGGATTGACTAATGCACCAGCCTATTTCATGAACATGATGAATAAGGTATTCATGGAATTCCTTGACAAATTTGTAGTGGTATTCATCGATGATATATTGGTATATTCCAAGAGCAACAAAGAACATGAAGAACATCTACGCCTGATTCTAGAGAAACTCAGAGAACATAAACTTTATGCCAAGTACAGAAAATGTGAATTCTGGCTGAATAAAGTGGGTTTTCTTGGGCACCTAGTATCTGGAAATGGTATAGCTGTTGATCCAACAAAAGTGGTAGCTGTGACAGAATGGGAACCTCCTAAATCGGTTAAGGAAATCCGTAGTTTCCTAGGTCTAGCAGGGTACTATCGGAGGTTCATTGAAAACTTCTCTAAGATAGCAAAACCCATGACTGATCTGCTAAAGAAGGAGAAGAAGTTTAATTGGACAGAAACTTGTGAAAACAGCTTTTAGGAATTGAAAAAGAGACTTGTGTCAGCACCAGTGTTATGTTTGCCAGATCTTGAGAAAGATTTTCAGGTCTATTGTGATGCATCTCACCAAGGACTGGGAGGTGTACTAATGCAACAAGGTAAAGTTGTAGCCTATGCATCAAGGCAACTCAAAAATCATGAAGTAAATTATCCTACTCATGATCTAGAGTTGGCATCAGTTGTGCATGCACTAAAAACATGGAGGAATTATCTTATGGGAAAGCGTTGTGAAATGTTCACTGATCACAAGAGTTTGAAATATATTTTTACACAGAAAGAGCTCAACATGAGGCAAATAAGATGGCTAGAACTTATCAAGGACTATGACTTAAGTTTGCAATACCATCCTGGAAAGGAAAATGTTGTAGCCGATGCATTAAGCCGCAAGGTTTATGTGAATGGCCTCAACAAAGGAGAGTTACCGGAGGAGTTGTGTGCCCAATTTAGAGAGCTGAGACTCGAAATTGTGCCTGAAGGGTACCTTGCATCCTTGGAGGTGCAGCCCACACTAATGGATAGAATTCAAGAAGCCCAAAATTTGGACAAAGAAATAGATGAAATCAAAAGTAAAGTTAGTGAAGGAAAGGCAAAAGGATTCCATGTAGATGAACAAGGAATCTTATGGTACGAAAAACGTATCTGTGTTCCACAGGATCTTGAACTTAAGAAGTTGATCTTACAAGAAGCACACAACTCACCGTATTCAATTCATCCTGGCAATACTAAGATGTATATGGATGTTAAGGAGAGGTTTTGGTGGAATAATTTAAAGAAGGACATAGAAGAGCACATTGCCTTGTGCGACGTGTGCAGTCGTGAAAAGGCAGAACATCAGAAACCGGTAGGATTATTACAACCACTACCAATACCTGATTGGAAATGGGATAAAATCGGTATGGATTTTATCACTGGACTGCCCATGACCAAATCTGGATACGATTCCATATGGGTTATCGTTGATCGCTTGACAAAAGTGGCCCATTTCATACCAGTAAAGACCACTTATACAAGTGCAAAGTTAGCCAAGATTTACATGAACAGAATTGTATGTTTGCATGGGGTACCTAAGAGTATCGTATCTAACATAGGGACTCAATTCACTTCGCACTTTTGGCGACAACTTCATGAGTCACTGGGAACTCGGTTAGAATTCAGCACTGCATTTCATCCGCAAACAGATGGGCAGACAGAAAGGACCAATCAAATATTAGAGGATATGCTGAGAGCATGTGCGTTAGATTATGGATCTAGTTGTGATGAAAGTCTACCGTACGCAGAGTTTTCTTACAATAACAGCTATCAATCAAGCATAGAAATGGCTCCATTTGAATTCCTTTATGGAAGGAAGTGTACTACACCATTGCTATGGAATGGAGTAGGAGAAAGAAATTTGTTCGGACCTGACCTAATCAAGGAGGCTGAAGAGAAGGTCAAGATGGTAAGGGATAGGCTAAAGATAGACCAATCTCGGCAAAAGAGCTATGCTGATCCAAAGCGTAGAGAGGTTACCTATGAGGTTGGTGCTAGAGCTTATCTCAGGGTATCATCACTTCGTGGGGTGAAAAGATTTGGAATCAAAGGAAAATTAGCACCACGCTATGTAGGACCTTTCAAGATTTTGAGCCGCAAAGGAGAAGTGGCATATGAGATAGAATTACCAGAATCTCTATCAGCGGTTCATAATGTATTCCATGTCAGTCAGCTGAAAAAGTGTCACCCAGAGATGGAAGAAACTTCGTTGAAAGACACTATACCATTGGAGGAAGTTCAGCTAGATAATGATCTCACTTATGAAGAGAAACCTATTAAAATTCTAGAGACAGTAGAAAGAATTACCCGTACCAAGACAATCAAATTCTGCAAAGTGCAGCGGAACCATCACACCGAATCAGAAGCAACCTGGGAGCGAGAGGATGAACTTCGGAGAGATCACCCTCACCTATTTGCTAGCCAACCCGAATCTTGAGGGCGAGATTCATCTTAAGGGGGTTAGATTTGTAACATCCCAAAATTTCATCTGAAATCATCATCATTGCACTCATGTCATCATGGCATGTAATTGCATTGCATTTAGAATGTCCTCCAAAAATTTGGTGCAATTTTGGGCCATGGATAAAAAGATATGAATTTTTGGAAGTGGAATCAAAGAAAATGCTATATTAACTATTAAGCCCAAGTGAATAGTTTTGATTAAAAATTTTGAATTAGAAGACAAATGTGTTCTATAATACCCTACAAACCTAATTGGAAGTTTTACCAATTTTCACAAATTGGTTTGGATCAATTTGAATCCTTAAATCAAAAGTTTTTGGAGATAAAAGAAATAGAAAAAAAGGGAGAAAAAAATAAAGCAGCAGACAGCTTCTGGCCTTTTGGCCCAAAACCAGCCCACCAGCCCCACCCGGCCTTTCCCCTCTCCCCTGTTTTTCTTACCGCGCCACCGACTACCCCCTCCTGCTGATAGACCAACCCCACGCCACGTCACCACCACCCCGTCGTCTTCAACCCCCGGCGACGAACCGCCCCACCTCCTCTGCCGTTTCGAAATCAAATCGATTCCGGCCGTTTCTCGTAGTAATTCCCCCGGCAACTGCTTCTACTTAATCGCCTTACCCCTCCTCATCATTTCCCCCAGTCGCCACCCCCGGAGAGCCCCCAGGCTCCCCAAATTTCGAGCTCGGACCGCCGCTCACTGACGGTATTCCGGCGACAATTCCGGTGAACCCAGGCCGCCCGGCGCCCTCCCCTCTGTCCCATTTGTTTCACCATATCCTAGCGCACCTACTAACCGAACCACGTACTCCCTCTTGCTCCAGTTCGACGACACGGACCAAGTCCGGCGAACTCCCTCTGCCGCCACCGTCTGACGTTTTTCCGGTAAGGGCAAGGTTCCCGCCGCTCCTTTTTAGCCACTGCTAGACAGTGCAGAACCAGGCGCATTCCCCTAACCCTTTTACTTGTCTGCTCGAGTACTAGATCGATGCCACCGTCTCATGGCTGTGACCTCCGCCGTCGACGCCACTCCGGCGAGGAATACCGAGCACAGCAGAGCTCCCCTCTCTCCGTCGCGACCACCAACCAGATCGCCGGGACCACCGCAAACCCTCGGTAAGACTGCCTTTTCCCCTACCCCTCTAGAATCACCGGAACGTCACTCACCTGACGTGCCGCCGCCGCGCGCCGTCGCTAGCGTCGCCAGAGTCCGGCGAGATGTTTAGTAGTCGTTCGATCAAATCCTAGCGGATAGGATTAGATCACTAAACGAAAGGGTACGGGCTAATCAGATCCGTCCGTAGTTACTTAAGATCTGACGGCCCACAGCGATCGATCCGACCGAACCGGTACCAGCCAATAGGAAAGCGCCACGTCGCCAGGCTATTTCGTTTAAATAGAAAAATAGACAGATTTAGTATTTAACTTATAAATTCAATAACTTTTGATCCACAAATCAGAAAAATACAAATTTGGTGTCTATGGATTCAGAAAAATGAGACCTTTATTATGGAGGCCTTGTTTCACCCTTTTGCCTCTAAAAATGTGAATTATAGGCAGAACCGTTTTAGGAGTATTTTGCTCACAAAAATTGTTCTATAAATTATTTTGGGGTATTTCTTATGCATTTAGATGAGGTATTCTATCCTCAGTACTGTAGACTCTGTAAATTTTAGAGTTGTGATCATATCATTGCATTTTACATACATTCATGTTTTTGTAATGTTTTATTGATTGAATTGTTGTTGTTGTATTGATCTTGTGTAGATTGTGTGGATTGTGAAGTTTGTTGCTGTGAGGATTGTACCTATTCCCCTAGCTACCAAGGCAAGTGATATTTCATCCCATGTCCTATCATTTTTACTATTGCACTAGTGATATTTTAGTAGATCTTAGCATGATAGAATTATTCATATGTTACTATACTATGCTATGCTACCCTATAGACTATATCTTGGTAGTATCCCCTAGTTAAAAGACTTTGTATGCTAGAATGCTTAGCTATGCTAGTAGAATTCGTGGGTGGAAAATACATATCAAGATAGTATGGAAAGATATTATTTTTGTTTGACTAAGAAAACAACTATTATTAATGAAACACCTGGGTGGAATGGGACTTGCTTGGATTATGTTGAGTGGTTACTCAGGGGCCATGTCTATGGTCAGCTGGTGTATCACACTTGTGGATGGACACCTAGGAACAAAGAGATTGGAGACATTCTTGTCATGAAGCTTCCAGTGCAACCACATGGCATATGGGCTCTGCCTTGACCAACTAAGTTGCAAGAACTCAGCCAGACGGACAGAAGGTGGTAGATATGATAGGATGGAACGCGTCCGTGGTGGTCTGAGGGATTGCTTCTGAAAAGTCTTGTCTCGATGCATGTCGAGTCTTGTGGGGAAAGTGCACCACCTCTCGAGAGGGTAAAACTAAGTACTTAGCCGTGTCCCCGGTTATGGACAACTTCTGAGCCTAAAGATAGTGAAGCAGTTCAATAATCTCCTCATCCAAATTTCTCTAAGTTAAAAACTTGTGGGTGAACATGGGTAGAGGTTCAGTGATGTCTATCATTGGTACCTTAAGAGTTTGACTGAGAAAATCTTACTCTTCAAAAACTATAAGTTAAACTAATTTTAGCAAAGCTAGCCATAACCCCACTTAGCCATATATTCATGTAGTTGTTGGATTATACTAAGTATCTATGGTATCACTTGCCAATACAATTCCAAATGTATTGACCCTTGTGGCTGTAACTTATTATGTTGCAGGATACTCTGATGATGAGTAGGGTTGCGGGTCTACACTCGACATACTTGCCTGTGGCACATGAAGACTACAGACTCTATTATTATTATGCTATGTAATGTGAACTTGTGTCTTAGCCTTGGGCTAAGTGAGTTGTAAGAACCATTATACTCCTGGATGTGCGATGTAATAATGACCTTTGTTTCTGTGTACTTCATCTTAAACTATGGGTGCTAGCATTTTGATCCAGGGACTAGCACTGCAATCACAGGGATCTTACCTTATCATGGTGAGATCTCACTCTCCAAGGAGTGAATGAAGATGTGAGTGCTTAACTCAAAACTTCAGTCACTTCATGACCCACTTCCCCAACTACTACTAGCAGTATCTACACTAGCCGCCGAATGACTGCAACAACTAAGCCTGGCAATAACCTAAGCTTGTGGGAGGTTTGAAAATCTCCAAACCTTGCATTCATATTTTTATTTCTTCTTTCGATTTATTTTATTTCTTCAAAATTGCATGTTTACTTTCAGTTTACATTCCTAAACCAAAAATACAAAAAAATTAGTTGTAACTTTTATTGCAAATTTGTTTCTTTGCTTCTCTCGGAGATTACTCAAATTTCAGGTGACTTGGAAATAGGGAAATATAGAGGGGATTCGACTCAAGTACGAGGATGGAGCAACTAAGAGGAGATATCACATTCCTTTCATCACCTTTTCTGAAACTTTAAATTGATCCCACAATTATTTACTCGCTTGCACTTGAGCCACTCCCCACTTAACTTGCTATCCTATAAATTCTATTCCTTTGCTAGTATCTCCTTTTTAGCTTTGAAATAATGAGCAATGAACTTGGTTAAAAATATTTCCTACATTTTTACAACAAGAAAAAGCATCCAAAAGATGACTTGACTCCATGTTTAGCCCAAAATATTTGATTTTAGAACTACTGAACCCCATTTGAGCTTAATGTAAATAGTCTCGATAGCACCCTTGAATGAAATTGTTTGATAAAATGGATGCTTTGAAGTAATAGAGATTATGCCACTGCTTTTTATAATAATTACAGTTAGATATTGCTTTACACCTGTGATTACAACACTGTCGTGCTCCATGGAGAACTATTAACTCCACTAGCCAATGAACGATCTAAATGTGGGAAACCACTTGATTTCGGCTATTGAGTTATGTAAGCGTCTGTAGCAGCAATGCTATGACGGGTAAAATTTTAGTCTCCTTGTGGTTTCAGGTTCCAAGTGAAGTTGTAGTACTCGTCTGACCCACTATTGCTCAACAATTATTTATTGGCATGGTCACGAGTGCGGAACACAGTCCCAATTAACATGTTAAAAACAGTGGCTTGATTTTTCTATGAAAGGGCTGAAGTTTTTGAAAAACAAGGAAAGAAAAAAGGTGGTTTGTGAGTCTTGAAATTTTGACGTGGCAATAGATGATTTGTTCTTAAATTGAATGTTTTTAGTGCCAACTTGAGTACTCTTAATTGATTAAAGAAACGAGAGCAAAAAGTTTTCATCTCTCAACAAAGAGAGACACCAAAAGAATTTGTTTCACTTTCCTAGCTAAACTTTTGACACTTGCTTGGGCATATGATTTATTTGCTAGCAAGATATACGTGGTTAGGAAGTGGACTCAGTGCAATCTTGTGAATACTTGTATGATCATGTTTAAGATTGCAAGAATTGTGAAGAAAAGAATTTGACATTAATTCGAGCTTGTAAGTTCTTTTATTTCAGTGTCAAATCTCCGCTATTCTTCCTTATTTTCTTGTCACTCAAGAGCGAGCAACATCTAAGCTTGGGGAAGTTGATAGCTGTGAGATTCGACATATTTTTGATGGTTTTTATTGATGGTTTTCTTCTGGATTTGATCATTTTTTAGCTTTACCTAACGCTAATACTTTGGTAGCGAAGAAAACTTGGTTTTTAATATGTGTTTCAGGTTCTAAACATCAACAGAAGGTTCTAACAAGAGAAACACAATATTCAAACAAAAACAAGAAAGTCTCATTTTGGAAGCAATCAAGGGAGGCGTACAGAAGCTTTGACGAGCAACTATACAGCAGGAATATTTTTCTGGCCATATAGTTCCCGCCGTATAGCTGTCGCTGCCTCCATCTTGTCAAAAGGGACAACTTTCATGAAGAGGACAGACACAAAATCACAACATAGTAGCCGCCATCCTATCCAGAAAGGGGAAAGAAGAGATCCAGAGAAGAAGGGGGAGATGTTCTTCATCTCACTCCACGATCTTCGACCTCCTAGCCATCACACCCTCATATCCATGACTTGTACTTGAGAGAGAGAGAGACAAAGAGATCTTCACCTTGCAAGATTAGGGTTTGATATTGTTTCTTCCTATGTTGAATTGTGTTGGATTACTTTTCTATTCTTATTGTGGATCTCCACGGTAATGTCCAGAAGAACTCCCTTTATTTAATTATATCGATGATGCTTTCTTCTCTCATGTGTGAGTAAGTTCCTTGGGCGTGGGAGATGTAGGGGATTGGTGAGATGTGATGTGCCTCCATATATTTTCCATTAGTTTGTGAATGATTTTAATCATTATACTATGTGTGCTTGACTATCTGTGGGATGCCTAATGCTTATTGTCCAATTAAGGGCCCAGACAACATGATGCTTTGTTCTACATAGATAGGATCTTTTTCGCTAGCAGACCGGCGACCCCCAAGTGACACAGGGATATCACTGGGAAACTAGTTTGACTCGAGGATAACGAGGAACCACTATGCTTATTGCATTAGTCTGATCCAAGGAGCTTAATTGCTAAGCAACCTGAAGGATCTTAATTGTCTAGTGACTAACCATGGTTTTGGTAACAGGCTAGTAGGATTATTGAACTTGGGATGAAATCTACCAAGAGGAGTTCCGGCTAATTATGGGTTGCTTGCCTACACATATATTTATAAGATTATAATTGTTACACTTATAATTCATCCACCTAGCATAGTACCATGAACTGTATCTCCCCGCGCCTTCTTTGTCATCTGCAGAAAACCACAAACAATCGGATCGTCCTTTACTTTTATGCTTTTTATTCCTGAAGTTTACATTTTAGTTTTATTTAAATACATCCAGTTTAATCCAAATTTCATTCTTATTTCCACACTTGTAGTAAATTCACTCGAAGAGCTATGACAACTTTGAGTGTGACAGAGACTTCACTCATAAACACTTACCTTTGGGCTCCCTATGGGGTCGATATCTATACTTCGAAACTAGCTACAAACGATTTGTGCACTTGTAGATATCAGCGATCAACTCTCCACCCTCAACCACTGAGTACCTCAGCGGGTGCAAGTCTTGCATCATCTTCGACAAGCGCGGTCACCCGCGCAAAGTATCTCTCCCGGGCCACTGTCCCCTGGTGCGCGAGGCACAAATAGGTGGCTACGAGATGAGTCGCGTCTTCATGGACGACGGTAGCGGCATCAACCTCATATTCGGCAGCACCCTGTGCCATGCGAATCCCCCTCTCTTTCCTAGAGGTTTTGGACGCAACGTTCCATGGCATCATCCTAGGGAAAGGTGTATACCCCTTGGGAAAAATCAACCTGAACGTCATCTTCGGTATGCCATTAAACTTCTAGTGAGAATGCCTCGAGTTCGAAGTGATCGACTGGCCCTCGCAATATCACACAATCCTCAGACGCGTCACGTTCGCGAGGTTTATGGCAGTCCCACACTACGCCTACCTGTAGATGAAGATGCCGAGACCCAACGGCATTATTACCATCAGCGGAAGCTTTGCCAAGTCTGATAGTTGCGACAGGGAATTCAACATAATCTGGAGAGGTGATACGTTGTTCCATGCTTGGTTTTATCTACTTTCTTATGTTTTTTCCACACTTTGGAGTACTTTCTATACACTTTCTTGGACTAACCTATTAACAAGAGGCGCAGTGCTAGCTGCCTGTTTTCTGCTGTTTTTGGTTCCAGGAAAGTCAGAAAATGAATATTCTCGGAATTGGACGGGACAAAATCCAAAGTCAGTTTTTCACCGAGGGACACAAGGAGCCAGAGTACGAGACGGAGAGGAGCCAGGGTCCGCCACACCACCTGGCCATGCGGCCCAGCCTGGCCCGCGCCAGGGGGTGGTCTAGCCTCCTCCGGCATACCCTCGGCCTCCCCTTTCGCATATAAGATGCCTCCGATACAGAAACCCTAAGAACCCGATCAAAATTTCACAAAAGAGTCTGTAGCCGCCGTTATCTCCATCCCAAGATTAGGAGGGATCTGAAGCTCTTCCCGGCACCCTGCCGGAGGGGAGAATTCACCCTGGAGGCCTTCTTCATCATCATGCAAGCCTCTGGTGTGATGCGTGAGTAGTTCATCTCTAGACTACGGGTCCATGTAGCAGCTAGATGGCTGGTTCTTCTCCTTTGTATTATCATGTTTAGATCTTGTGAGCTCCGTCCATGATCAAGATCATCTATTTTTAATTCCTACATGTTCTAGGGAAGTGACACAAATCTCTAAGGTACTAGATGTGCTATTGCTACTAGGGAGAAAACAACAATCCTTTGTTCAACATCATATTGTTGACTTTACACGCAATGCGTAATGCAATTATCTATTGCTTGCAACTTAATACTAGAGGGGGTTCGGATGATAACCTGAAGGTGGATTATTAGTCATAGCTGTAGTTGGATGACGGTCTATGTATAATGTTGTAATGCCCAATCGAATCTGAAAGGAGTCAAGATGATTAGTATATGCATGTATGCTTTCTCGATGTTTGTCAATCAATTGCCCAACTGTAATTTGTTCACCCAACATGTTATCTATCTTAAGGAGAGCCACCACTAGTGAACTATGGACCCCGATCCTTTCTTTTACAATCAATCTACAATCAACTATTTACTGTTTTCTGTTTACTTTCTGCAAACAATTACTTTCTTCCACTCGATACGTTTAATCCTTTGTTTTCAGCAAAACTGGTGAGATTGATAACCTCATCGCAAGTTGGGGGCAAAGTTCTATGGTTGTGTTGTGCAGGATTCCACGTTGCTGCTAGCACCGGTAGTGCGCCCTGCCAAAGCTCAGCTAGCAACACCTTGGAGGTGTTTCCTTGCTCCTACTGGATTGATAACCTTGGTTTCATAACTGAGGGAAACTTACTGCTGTGCCCATCATACCTTCCTCTTGGGGTTCCCCAACGAGCTCGTTATAACACGAGTCAGCAAGTACTTTTCAGGCGTCGTTGTCGGGGAGTCAAGCACATCTTCACAAGGGGAGTCCCTCATAACCAATCTCTTTACTTTGTTATTTTTGTTTTGCTTAGTTTATTTTTTCTTTGTTTGCTTGTTTCTTTATCAAAAGCACACAAAAATTAGTTTTACTAGCTTGCTTTCTTTATCAAAAACACAAAAAAATGACTACTCTGGAAAATACTAAGTTGTGTGACTTCACTAGCACCAACAACAATGACTTCATGAGCACACCTATTGCTCCACCTGTTCCTGAAGCTACTTTCTTTGAAATAAAACCTGTTTTACTCAATCTTGTTATGAGAGAACAATTTTCTGGTATTGGTAATGAAGATGCTGCTGCTCATCTAAATAAATTTGTTGAACTTTGTGAGATGAAAAAGCATAGGGATATAGATGGAGATATTATTAAGCTTAAATTGTTTCCTTTCTCTTTGAGAGGAAAAGCTAAAGAATGGTTGAATTCCCTAACTAGGAATTGTATTGATTCTTGGACTAAATGCAAAGATGCTTTCATTGGAAAATACTATCGTCCTGCTAAGATTATATCTATGAGAAGTGAAATAATGAAGTTTAAACAATCTGATAATGAAAATGTTGCTCAAGCTTGGGAAAGAATGAAATCTTTGGTAAAGAATTGTCCCACTCATGGACTGACTGCTTGGATGATTATCCAAACCTTTTATGTAGGATTGAACTATTCCTCAAGAAATCTATTGGATTCTGCTGCTGGAGGTACCTTTATGACCATTACTTTGGGTGCTGCAACAAAGCTTCTAGATAATATTATGGTTAACTATTTTGAATGGCATACTGAAAGAGCTCCACAAGACCTTTTTCTTAGAACTATTGGTGCCATTATTGATATGAAAGAAGGCACCATTAAATATCAACTCCCACTCAAGAAAGGTATAAAACACTTCCCTAAGAAGAGAGAGAAGATATCTTTTGTTTCTCCTATGAAAACAAAATTTCCTCTTAATGCTTCTTCATTTGAGAACACTTGATTCTTTTTCTTGCTTCTTATGCCTAACTTAAAGGCGTTAAAGAAAAATACTTATTGGGAGATAACCCAAAAGTTTTAGATGAGTATTGGAAGTTATTACCTCTGTAATAACTGCTCCTTATCCTTTTTATTTGCTATTTGTGCCAAGAGTAACCTCTAATGAGAGAGAACTAATGCTTGGGAAAGTTGTTATCCTGAAACAGATTTCTGTTCTTCACCATAAAAATTCGTGTAAAATCTCTATACGTATTTTTGAGGCATGAATATTTTTTATTCTACCCCAGGTTGTTATCTAACTTTAATTAGTTCAACACTTTTTGATTTGAGCAACAGAAGGTCTTCGAAAAAATTTGTCTTTACCTGCTGGTCTGTTTTGATGGACTTCTGCCATTATTTGCATTTGCTTCTTGTTGGTTCCTTTTTCAGTTCTTTTGGGGAATTGAGCTTTTGCAAGGAAGTGCTACAGTAGCTTGTGTTTTATTGGAAGTTTTATTGGTGTTGAAACTAAACCCAAAGACTTATTATCTTGAGTGCACTAATGTTGCTCATAAAGATTGTGTGAAGTTTTGTATGAAGGAAAAATTTCAGGTGTATGGAAGGAATGAGTAATGAGATGAAGGATGGACTAAACCTCAAGCTTGGAGATGCCACGCGTGTCACCCCA
This sequence comes from Avena eriantha, assembly GCA_910589775.1. Lineage (NCBI taxonomy): Eukaryota > Viridiplantae > Streptophyta > Magnoliopsida > Poales > Poaceae > Avena > Avena eriantha. The sequence continues at coordinate 324,366,136 of OU342745.1, read as the reverse complement.
AGAAATATTCAAGAGGTACAAGCGTCAAAGCTTGGGGATGCCCAAGGCATCCCCTTCTTCATCAATAAAAATCCCAGGTTTCTTCCAAACGCTTCATTTTTATTGTTTCATGCACAGTTGTGTTGTTCTTGGAGCGTCTTCTTTTTCGTTTCTGTTCTGGTTTTTCATTTTCTTGGTTTTCTTAGTTTTCTGAATAAATTGGTTGGACCCCATCTTTCATACATTGGTTTTCAAATAGTTTGGTTTGGATTGGAAAAGAGTAGCAAAGCTCATGCTTAAGTGGTAAAAGAGCTTGTTTTTGACTGTGGCCTATGCTTTGTCATGCCATGCTTGATATTGATTTTCCTTTATGCTTAGTATTCTTTGCTATAGCATGACATGTTACAAACAATTGAGATTGCTTAATGCGCCTTGGAAGAATCATGCGTTGTTTTAGCATATTAAAGCATAGTATTGTGGTATTCTCCTTTGATGCTTTATTTGGGTTGACTTGGCACATGATCACACCATGTTATGACTATCCCAAGTCACCATAGCCTTGATGATCCTTTAGTTTTCTACTTGTAATATCACTTTATGCTTTGATCAATGATGTTTTGTCGCTCTGCATGATTATGGCCATTATTGCTCTCTTAGTTTGTTGCTCCCGGTCTTTTGCTAGCCTCCGTAACCAAGTGTGAGTTCCACTCATGCATCCAACTCCTTAAACCAAGTTATTCCAAAGAGTCCACCATACCTACCTATTAGCAATTGCTATTCCAAGTATATTCATGTTTTTATCTACCTTCCGAATTAAACTTGTTATGTGAAAATTAGTGATTAAAGCTCTCACAAACTTGATGGCACACTTTACTTTCTTGCATTTAATAAACTTGAACCATTGTGTCCATCTTTGTTGCGTATATGCTTGCGCTTTATAAGTTTAAATTAGCAGAACCATGTATCATGGGGAACGCTTTCAACATTGCACTTGTACTTTGTACCGCGTTGATATCATGTTATTTTGCTTATGGATCCCGACGGTGTGAAATAAAAGTGGAACTTGTAAGATCATGGAGTTTGTATGTGTGTTAGAGAAACGCCTGGGCCGCTAGCCTAAGCCATGCCTAATCATGGTGGAAACTTGTAGCATAACTATAATGAGCACTCTATGAAGCATCCTCAATAAAAACCTATGCAAATAGCAAATAAAAAGATCACTAAGATGCTCATTGTCTGCTTGCCTTGTCATTTTGATTATGGGATAGCTCCTGTATCATGTGCAAGGGGTACCCCGTTGGCGGTTCTCTATGATACATATGTACTTACAATGACAAGACCTTACTTGTGACTAAAGTTGAGTAGCATGAGGTTTGGTCTTCGTAAGTAAGGGGCATGACATTTCGGCTTATAACTTATGAAGCATATCCTCTTAGTTGTGTCACTTTAACCTTAATCACCTTAAAGATTCTTATGATAGGGGAAATGAGAGCTGAAAGCTAATAAGTACCATAATTTTTGGAAGCTCTTTATGAAACTTGAATCTCTGCTTCCTTCTATGAAGGCCTTTCTTTTACTTTTATGTTGAGTCTCCACCTTCTACCTTTATGCACCTACTTTGAGAGCATAGTGGCCATTCTTAGTTCTATGTGCATTGTCCCAAGACTTGTTGATTGATGCATAACTTGATATTTCTTGTTCTTTAACTACTTGTATCTAGTCACTCTTATGAACTTTGAAGGTGTCATATGCATTTATATTTGCTACTGTATTAGGGACAAGTTGAATGCCACTATGCTATGCTTTCTTTATGTGAAACAAACAAACGTCTTGCAAAGCATTGTTATTCATGAATCTTTTGTTTGTGCCTTTTCATGTTGCAACATAGTTGCTTTGTCTTATTATTAGAACTTTATCTTTCATGCTATGTTGAAGTACTATGATCCTAGCTTTCAATGTTTTGTAAACACTTTGGTCAAGTTTACGATGGTGCATGTCACCTCAAAAATTATTCTTTCTTTTTTATCACTTACCTACTCGGGGACGAGCAGGAGTTAAGCTTGGGGATGTTGATACGTTGCTAACGTATCCATAATTTTTGATGTTACATCCTTGGTTTTATCTACTTTCTTATGTTTTGTCCACACTTTGGAGTACTTTCTATACACTTTCTTGGACTAACCTATTAACAAGAGCCACAGTGCCAGCTGCCTGTTTTATGTTGTTTTTGGTTCTAGGAAAGTCAAAAAATGAATATTCTCGGAATTGGACGGGATAAAAGCCAAAGTCAGTTTTTCACCGAGGGACATAAGGAGCCAAAGTACGAGACGGAGAGGGGCCAGCGGGCCACCAAACCACCTAGCCATGCGGCCCAACCTGGCCCGTGCTAGGGGGTGGTCTGGTCGCCTCCGGCACCCCCTCGGCCTCCCCTTTTGCCTATAAGATGCCTCTGATACAGAAACCCTAAGTACCCGATCAAAATTCCACGAAAGAGTCTGTAGCCACCGTCATCTCCATCCCTAGATCGGGAGGGATCTAAAGCTCTTCCCGACACCCTACCGGAGGGGAGAATTCACCCTGGAGGCCTTCTTCATCATCATGCAAGCCTCCAGTGTGATGCGTGAGTAGTTCATCTCTAGACGACGGGTCCATGTAGTAACTAGATGGTTGGTTCTTCTCCTCTGTGTTATCATGTTCAGATCTTGTGAGATCCGTTGATGATCAAGATCATCTATTTGTAATTCCTACATGTTGTGTTTACAGGAATGCGATGGATATTGAGATGCTATTTCAGATTGATTATTGATTCTATCATGTCTTTGTTATTTGTGATCTTGCATGCTTTCCGTTGTTAGTAGCTATCTTGGCCAAGTAGATGCTAGCAACTCCAAGAGTTAGTATTTATGCTCGATAGTGGGTTCATGCCTCGGGTAATCAGGGGAAGTGATAGAAATCTCTAAGGTACTAGATGTGATGTTGCTACTAGGGAGAAAACAACAATCCTTTGTTCATAGAACAATCGTATTGTTTACTTTACACGCAATGCGTAATGCAATTATCTGTTGCTTGCAACTTAATACTGGAGGTGGTTCGGATGATAACCTTCATTATTAGTCATAGATGTAGTTGGATGGCGGTCTATGTATAATGTTGTAATGCCCAATCGAATCTCAAAGGAGTCAAGATGATTAGTATATGCATGTATGCTTTCTCGATGTTTGTCAATCAATTGCCCTGCTGTAATTTGTTCACCCAACATGTTATCTATCTTAAGGAGAGCCACCACTAGTGAACTATGGACCCCGGTCCTTTCTTTTACAATCAATCTACAATCAACTGTTTACTGTTTTCTGTTTACTTTCTGCAAACAATTACTTTCTTCCACTCGATACGTTTAATCCTTTGTTTTCAGCAAAACTGGTGAGATTGACAACCTCATCGCAAGTTGGGGGCAAAGTTCTGTGGTCGTGTTGTGCAGGATTCCATGTTGCTGCTAGCACCGGTAGTGCGCCCTGCAAAAAGCTCAGCTAGCAACACCTTGGAGGTGTTTCCTTGCTCCTACTGGATTGATATCCTTGGTTTCATAACTGAGGGAAACTTACTGTTGTGCCCATCATACGTTCTTCTTGGGGTTCCCCAACGAGCTCGTTATAACACGAGTCAGCAAGTACTTTTCGGGTGCCGTTGTCGGGGAGTCAAGCACATCTTCACAAGGGGAGTCCCTCATAACCAATCTCTTTACTTTGTTATTTTTGTTTTGCTTAGTTTATTTTTGCTTTCTTTGTTTGTTTCTTTATCAAAAACACACAAAAATTAGTTTTACTAGCTTGCTTTCTTTATCAAAAACACAAACATTAGTTTTACTAGCTTGCTTTCTTTATCAAGTTGGGGGCAAAGTTCTATGGTTGTGTTGTGCAGGATTCCACGTTGCTGCTAGCACCGGTAGTGTGCCCTGCCAAAGCTCAGCTAGCAAGACCTTGGAGGTGTTTCCTTGCTCCTACTGGATTGATAACCTTGGTTTCATAACTGAGGGAAACTTACTACTGTGCCCATCATACCTTCCTCTTGGAGTTCCCCAACGAGCTCGTTATTACACGAGTCAGCAAGTACTTTTCTGGCGCCGTTGTTAGGGAGTCAAGGACATCTTCACAAGGGGAGTCCCTCATAACCAATCTCTTTACTTTGTTATTTTTGTTTTGCTTAGTTTGCTTGTTTATTTATCAAAAACACAAAAAATTACACGAGTCAGCAAGAGGCTGAAGGAGTCGATAGACAAAAGTCTTCCTCCTCCAAGCAAGCCAAACACACCTGGCCAATCCTTTGACTTATCGGTGCACACCAAGGCTGTCTAGGTCCATCTGACGGACCCGACCAAGACGACCCTCATCGCCAACAACTTGAGTTCCCCATATGAACTCACGCTCGTTCAATTCCTCCGTGAGCGCTGGGAGATCTTCGCTTGGTGTCTAGCAGACATGCCAGGAGTTTCTAGGGAATTCACCGAGCACTCACTCAACGTGAATCCTGATGCTAGACCAGTCTAGCAGTCGATACATCGACGGTCAGAACCAAGGGCAAAGGCGGTCGGTATGGAAGTCAACATACTGCTTGACGCCAGTTTTATACGAGAAATCAAGGAGAGCACCTGGGTAGCAAATCCCATACTGGTTCCTAAAAAGGACACAGATATCCTACGGGTGTGCGTAGACTTCACCTGCCTCAACAAGCATTGCTCGAAGGACCACTTCCCATTACCATGGATCGACTAGATAATCGACTCCATTGTGGGATGTGAGCGCCTCTACTTCCTAGACGCCTACTCAGGCTACCATTAGATCCAAATGAAGGAGGAGGACCAGGAGAAAACGGCCTTCATCACGCCTTTTGGCGTCTATTGCTACACAACAATGCCCTTCGGGCTGAAGAACGCAGGAGCCACCTATCAGTAGTGTATGCAGGCCTGCCTCAAAAACCAGCTTGGCCAGAACATCCAAGTTTATGTCGACGACATCATCATCAAAACCAAGAAGGAGCCACTTTACTCGACAATCTCCACGAGACCTTCGACAACCTTGATCACTACTGAATCAAGCTGAATCCGGAGAAATGCGCCTTCGGCGTACCATCTGGACAACTACTCAGGTACCTCATATCCGCCAGTGGAATCAAGGCCAACCCGAAAAAGATAAAAGCCATACTGGCCATGGAGAAGCCAAAGAACGTCAAAGGAGTCCAGGAGCTAGCTAGGCGAATCGTGGTGCTTAGTCGATTCATTAGTCGTATGGCCGAGAAGGCACTATCGTTCTATCAGCTCCTCCACAAAGCTGAGAAGTTCGAGTGGACGGAGGAGGCGCATGATGCATTCGACGACCTCAAGCACCTACTCTCCACCTCTCTAGTGTTGGTAACCCCCAGAGAAAAGGAGCCAATGTTACTATACACTCCGCAACCAACCAGGTGGTCAGTACCGTACTGGTGGTAGAACGAGCCGAGGACAACAAAGTTCATGGAGTGCAACACCTAGTCTACTACCTGAGCGAGGTACTCACAGCAACAAAACAACGGTACACGTGATACATTGCAAATGTATCTATAATTTTTGATGTTCCATGCTTGGTTTTATCCACTTTCTTGTGTTTTATCCACACTTTGGAGTACTTTTCATATGATTTCTTGGACTAACCTATTAACAAGAGCCACAGTGCCAGCTGCCTATTTTCTGCTGTTTTTGGTTCCAGGAAGTCAGAAAATGAATATTCTCGGAATTGGACGGGACAAAAGCCAAAGTGCCTATTTTTCCGGAAGTCATCAGATTCTAGAATACAAGACGGAGAAGGGCTAGGGGTTGGCCACACCACCTGGCCACGCGGCTAGGCCTGGCCCGCGCCAGGGGGTGGTCTGGCCGACCCCAGCACCCCCTCGGCCTCTCCTTCCGCCTATATATTGCCCTCTGGACGAAAAGCCTAAGTACCCGATCAAAAATCCACGAAAGAGTCTGTAGCCGCCGTCATCTCCATCCCTAGATCGGGAGGGATCTGAAGCTTTTCCCGGCACCCTGCCGGAGAGGGGAATTCACCCTAGAGGCCTTCTTCATCAACATGCAAGCCTCTGGTGTGATGCGTGAGTAGTTCATCTCTGGACTACGGGTCCATGTAGTAGCTAGATGGCTAGTTCTCCTCCTTTGTGCTTTCATGTCTAGATCTTGTGAGCTCCGTTCATGATCAAGATCATCTATTTGTAATTCTCCATGTTGTGTTTGCGAGGATCCGATGGATATTGAGATGCTATTTCAGATTGATTATTGATTCTATCATGTCTTTGTTATTTGTGATCTTGCATGCTTTCGTTGTTAGTAGCTATCTTGGCCAAGTAGATGCTAGCAACTCCAATAGTTAGTATTTATGCTCGATAGTGGATTCATGCCTCTAGTAATCTGGGGAAGTGACATAAATATCTAAGGTACTAGATGTGTTGTTGCTACTAGGGAGAAAACAACAATCCTTTGTTCATAGAACAATCGTATTGTTTACATTACACGCAATTCATAAAGCAATAATCTGTTCTTGCAACTTAATACTGGAGGGGGTTCGGATGATAACCTGAAGGTGGATTATTAGTCATAGATGCAGTTGGATGGCGGTCTATGTATAATGTTGTAATGCCCAATCAAGTTCCAAAGGAGTCAAGATGATTAGTATATGCATGTATTGCTTTCTCGATGTTTGTCAATTACCCCACTGTAATTTGTTCACCCAGCATGTTATCTATCTTAAGGAGAGCCACCTCTAGTGAACTATGGATCCCGGTCCTTTTCTTTTACATATAATCTACAAATTGTTTACTATTTTGTGTTTACTTTCTGCAAACTATTACTTCCTTCCATTCGATACATTTAATCCTTTGTTTTTAGCAAAACCGGTGAGATTGATAACCTCATCGCAAGTTGGGGACAAAGTTCTGTGGTTGTGTTGTGCAGGTCTCCATGTTGCTACTAGCACCGGTAGTGTGCCCTGCCAAGGCTCAGCTAGCAACACCTTTGGGGTGTTTCCTTGCTCCTACTGGTTCGATTAAACCTTGGTTTCATAACTGAGGGAAACTTGCTGTTGTGCTCATCATACCTTCCTCTTGGGGTTCCCCAACGAGCTTGTTAATACACGAGCCATCAAGCACTTTTCTGGCGCCGTTGCCGGGGAGTCAAGGACATCTTCACAAGGGGAGTCCCTCATAAACAATCTCTTTACTTTGTTTTTTTTGCTTAGTTTATTTTTGTTTTGTTTGCTTGTTTTGTTATCAAAAACACACAAAAAATAGTTTTACTAGTTTGCTTTCTTTATTTAAAACACAAAAAAATAGTTCCTATTTTAAGTTGCCACAATGTCTAGCCTTGCTCCAATCACTATGTCACCCGAGGAAATGATTTTCACTTTTAAACAAGGAATTGAGGAGAGCTTCAAGTAAGCTTGGTCTAGAATCTCTGGTCTACATGATGAAACTGAGCCTAAAATGACTCAAAGCTTGTTCCTTAGCAGATTTTACCTTGGAATTGCTCTTTGCTATAGATATGCTTTAGATGTTGTTGTGGGAGGAGATTTTCTCCGATGTAATGAGGATGATGCTATTAATGCTATAAAGAAATTGATCCTTACTTACAACTTGCCTAGCAAAACTGATATTTCTTTTGCAAGCATATTTGCTAGATTAAACACTCTTGAGACCAGCACTTCTAGATTAAAAGATTGCTATAATACACTTAGGGAGCATCATAATTATGTTCCAATAAATTCTGAACCATCAAAGTGGCTCCCCACAGTAAAGATTGATATAAATACTGAAACTTTTCAAGCTCGATGTGATATCATGTCAGAATTTTGCCTTATGCCCAAAGATATTTATGAATCTTTGAATCTTTGGGGGCTTACTAAAGGAGGAAAAGAAATATCTCTTGCTAATAATGCTACCATATTACCTATTGGAATAGCTAAAGGAGTGTTTACAAAGATCCTTGGGAAAATGATTTCTACTAATTATCTTGTTATTGAATGTGCAGGAAAAGGACAAATTACACTTGGAAGGTCCCTATTAGAACTCCTTGGAGCAATAATATAAGTGGGAAAGGGGACCATGCACATTTCTTCTCCACCAAAAAATCATATTTTCCCCAATGTTAAGAATAAAAGTAAGAGAGGTAAGGGCAAGAAATTTGGTCTTAATGCTTCTTCATTTGAGAACACTTGATTCTTTCTTGCTTCTTATGCCTAACTTAAAGGCCTTAAAGAAAAGTACTTATTGGGACATAACCCAAAAGTTTTAGATGAGTCTTGGAAGTTATTACCTCTGTAATAACCTCTCCTTCTCCTTTTTATTTGCTTTTTGTGCCAAGAGTAACCTCTAATGAGAGAGAAGTAATGATTGGGAAAGTTGCTGTCCGGAAACAGATTTCTGTGCTTCACCATAAACATTCGTGTAAAATCTCTGAACATCTTTTTGAGGCGTGAATTTTTGTGCTTATGCCCCAGGTTGTTATCTAACTTTCGTTAGTTCAACACTTTTTGATTTGAGCAAAGAAGGTCTTCGAAAAAACTCGTCTTTACCTGCTGGTCTGTTTTGACAGATTTCTGCCATTTTTCTGCATTTGCTTCTTGTTGGTTCCTTTTTTAGTTATTTTGGGAAATTGAGCTCTTTGAGGGAAGTGCTTTAGTAGCTAGTGTTCTAATGGAAGTTTATTGGTGTTATAACTGAACCTTAAGACTTGCACATAAAAAAATCTGGTCAAATTTTCATTGTTAATATGGATTCCTTTGTTATAAGAGCAGCTAAACCTTATTTGGCCACTACAGGAGCAACTGTTAATGGTCATTATGGAGAAATCCTTTACAAAAGGGATAGGTTAGTTACGTTTATATATGAAAAATCGAGATCTAGTGACATAACGCAAGGTCTTCCAAAAGTGGAACAAATCTTTGAAGCGCGTTCAATTGATTCATTATCCCCGAATCTCGAAAGGAGAATTGAGGATTGGAATGAGCGTATACCTAATGTTCCTAATAAAGATTGTGTGAAGTTTTGTATGAAGAAAAAATTTCAGGTGTATGGAAGGAATGAGTAATGAGGTGAAGGATGGACTAAAGCTCAAGCTTGGGGATGCCAAGCGTGTCACCCCAAGAAATATCCAAGAAGTACAAGCATCAAAACTTGGGGATGCCCAAGGCATCCCCTTCTTCATCAATAAAAATCCCAGGTTTCTTCCAAACGCTTCATTTTTATTGTTTCATGCACAGTTGTGTTGTTCTTGGAGCGTCTTCTTTTTCGTTTTCGTTTTGGGTTTTCGTTTGCTTTTGTTTTCTTAGTTTGCTGAATAAATTGGTTGGACCCCCTCTTTCATACATTGGTTTTCAAATAATTTGGTTTGGTTTGGAAAAGAGTAGGAAATTTCATACTTATGTGGTAAGAAGAGCTCGTTTTTGAATGTGGCCTATGCTCTGTCATGCCATGCTTGATATTGTTTTGGCTTTATGCTTAGTATTCATTGCTATAGCATGACTTGTTATAAACAATTGAGATTGCTTAATGTGCCTTGGATGAATCATGCGTTGTTTTAGCATATTAAATCATAGTATAGTGGTATTCTCCTTTGATGCTTTATTTTGGTTGACTTGCACATGCTCACACCATGTTGTGACTATCTCAAGTCACCTAAGACTTTATGATCCTTTAGTTTTCAACTTGTAGTATCACTTTATGCTTTGATCAATGATGTTTTGTCGCTCTGCATGATTATGGCCATTATTGCTCTCATAGTTTGTCGCTCCCAGTATTTTGCTAGCCTCCATAACCAAGTATGAGTTCCACTCATGCATCCAACTCCCTAAACCAATATATTCCAAAGAGTCCACCATAACTATCTACTAGCTTACGCTATTCCAAGTATATTCATGCTTTTGTTTATCTTCCAAATTAAACTTGTTATGAGAAAACTAGTGATTAAAGTTGTCACGAACTTGATGGCACACTTTACTTTTCTTGCCCTTAATAAACTTGAACCATTGGGTCCTTCTTTGTTGCGTATATGCTTGAGCTTTATAAGTTGAAATTAGCAGAACCATGTATCATGGGGAACGCTTTCAACATTGCACATGTACTTTGTACCCCGTTGATATCATGTTCTTTTGCTTATGGATCCCAGCGGTGTGAAATAAAAGTGGAACTTGTAAGATCATGGAGTTTGTATGAATGTTAGAGAAACGCCTGGGCCGCTAGCCTAAGCCATGCCTAATCATGGTGGCAACTTGCAGCATCACCATAATGAGCACTCTATGAAGGATCCTCAATAAAAACCTATGCAAATAGCAAATAAAAAGATCGCTGAGATGCTGATTGTCGGCTTGCCTTGTCATTTTTATTATGGGATAGCTCATGTATCATGTGCAAGGGGTACCCTATTGGCGGTTCTTTATGATACATATGTACTTACAATGACAAGAGCTTACTTGTGACTAAAGTTGAGTAGCATGAGGTTCGGTCTTTGTAAGTAAGGGGCATGAGATTTCAGTTTATAACTTGTCAAGCATATCCTCTTAGTTGTATCACTTTAACCTTAATCACCTTCAAGATGCTTATGATAGGGGCAATGAGAGCTAAAATCTATAAGTACCATAATTTTTGGAAGCTCTTTATGAGACTTGAATCCCTGCTTCCTTCTATGAAGGCCTTTCTTCCACCATTATATTGAGTCTCCATCTTCTACCTTTATGCACCTACTTTGAGAGCATAGTGGCCATTCTTAGTTCTATGTGCATTGTCCCAAGACTAGTTGATTGATGCATAACTTGATATTGCTTGTTTTAAACTATTTCTATCTAGTCACTCTTATGAACTTTGAAGGTGTCCTATGCATTTATATTTGCTACTCTGTGAGGGACAAGCTGAATACTATTATGCTATGTTTTATTTATGTGAAATAAACAAACGTCTTGCAAAGCATTGTTATTCATGAATCTTTTATTTGTGCCTTTTCATGTTGCATCATAGTTTCTTTGTCTTATTGCTAGAACTTGGTATTTCATGTTATGATTGAAGTACTATGATCCCAGCTTTGAATGTTTTACAAATACTTTGATCAAGTCTTTGATGGTGCATGTCACCTTAAAAATTATTCTTACTTTTTATCACTTACCTACTCGAGGACGAGCAGGAGTTAAGCTTGGGGATGTTGATACATTGCAAATGTATCTATAATTTTTGATGTCCCATGCTTGGTTTTATCCACTTTTTATCACTTACCTACTCGAGGACGAGCGGGAGTTAAGCTTGGGGATGTTGATACATTGCAAATGTATCTATAATTTTTGATGTCCCATGCTTGGTTTTATCTTTAATTTTTGATGTCCCATGCAAATGTATCTATAGTTAAGCTCGAGTACTTTTCATATGATTTCTTGGACTAACCTATTAACAAGAGCCACAGTGCCAGCTGCCTGTTTTCTGCTGTTTTTGGTTCTAGGAAGTCAGAAAATGAATATTCTCGTTATTGGACGGGACAAAGCCAAAGTGCCTATTTTTCTGGAAGTCATCTGATGCCAGAATACGAGACAGAGAAGGGCTGGGGGGCGGCCACACCACCTGGCCGTGCAGCCAGGCCTGGCCCGCGCCAGGGGGTGGTCTGGCATACCCCAGCACCCCCTCGGCCTCTCCTTCCGCCTATATATTGCCCTCGGGATGAAAACCCTAAGTACCCGATCAAAAATCCATGAAAGAGTCTGTAGCCGCGATCATCTCCATCCCTAGATCGGGAGGGATCTAAAGCTCTTCCCGGCACCCTGCCCGAGAGGGGAATTCACCCTGGAGGCCTTCTTCATCATAATGCAAGCCTCTGGTGTGATGTGTGAGTAGTTCATCTCTGGACTACGGGTCCATGTAGTAGCTAGATGGATGGTTCTCCTCCTTTGTGCTTTCATGTCTAGACCTTGTGAGCTCCGCTCATGATCAAGATCAGCTATTTGTAATTCTGCATGTTGTGTTTGCAAGGATCCGATGGATATTGAGATGATATTTCAGATTGATTATTGATTCTATCATGTCTTTGTTATTTGTGATCTTGCATGCTTTCCATTGTTAGTAGTTATCTTGGCCAAGTAGATGCTAGCAACTCCAAGATTTAGTATTTATGCTCGATAGTGGGTTCATACCTCTGGTAATATGGGGAAGTGATAGAAATCTCTAAGGTACTAGATGTGTTGTTGCTACTAGGGAGAAAACAACAATCCTTTGTTCATGGAACAATCGTATTGTTTACATTACACGCAATTCGTAAAGCAATAATCTGTTGCTTGCAACTTAATACTGGAGGGGGTTCGGATGATAACTTGAAGGTGGATTATTAGTCATAGATGCAGTTGGATGGCGGTCTATGTATAATGTTGTAATGCCCAATCAAGTTCCAAAGGAGTCAAGATGATTAGTATATGCATGTATTTCTTTCTCGATGTTTGTCAATTGCCCCGCTGTAATTTGTTCACCCAGCATGTTATCTATCTTAAGGAGACCCACCTCTAGTGAACTATGGATCCCGGTCCTTTTCTTTTACATATAATCTACAAAGTGTCTACTGTTTTGTGTTTACTTTCTGCAAACTATTACTTCCTTCCATTCGATACGTTTAATCCTTTGTTTTCAGCAAAACCGGTGAGATAGACAACCTCATTGCAAGTTGGGGACAAAGTTCTATGGTTGTGTTGTGCAGGTCTCCACGTTGCTACTAGCACCGGTAGTGCGCCCTGCCAAGGCTCAGCTAGCAACACCTTTGGGGTGTTTCCTTGCTCCTACTGGTTCGATTATACCTTGGTTTCATAACTGAGGGAAACTTGATGTTGTGCTCATCATACCTTCCTCTTCGGGTTCCCCAACGAGCTTGTTAATACACGAGCCATCAACCCGCACTACCAGAAGTTGTCTTACGGTGTCTTCATGATAGCCCGGCGACAGTGCCACTACTTCCAGGAGCACCCCATCATCATGGTGAATGATGCTCCACTGGGTTACATCCTCAACAACCCTGATGCCACGGGACGAGTCGCCTTTTGGGGAATCGAGCGGTCTGCACGAGACAGTACATAAGAGAAGAGAGTGGAGATCAAGTCACAAGTTCTTCCAGACTTCCTCATTCACTGGATGGAGAACCAACTCCCGGACACATCGGACATGTCCTTTCTATGGACAATGCTTTTTGACGGATCTAAACATCAAGAAGGAACTAGCTCCAGCATCATCTTGACGTCACCACATGGCAATAAGATGAGATATGTTCTGCGAATGCAGTTCCATGCCTCCAACAACAAGGCAGAATATGAGGCCCTTCTCCATGGGATGCGTATGGCCAAAGCCTCCATCGCAACGCGACTCGTCATCTACAGCGTCTCCAAGCTCATGGTGGACCAAACCAGGAACCAGTGTGATGCTCTAAGAGACAACATGATTGCCTACCACAACCTCTACGACACACTCGAAGTTGACTTTGACTGCTGCGAACTGCGGCACATAGGCCGCGAAAGCAACAAGGAGGCTGATACGCTCGCCAACATAGGCTCCACATGTGCACTGGTGCCACCTGGCGTATTCCTGGAGTAGATCTGTGAACGCTTTATCAAGCCAAAGGCTCCTAAAGGACCATCCATCACATCAAAGGACTCGAGGGCTGCGACACTCGAAGAACCCAAAGGTCCTAGCAATATGGAAGAGGGACCCGAACTTGAAGGCCCCGTGAAGGTCATGCTCATCGAGCCATCCTGGACGCAACCGTGCATCACATACTTGCTCAACAACAGGCTACCAGACGACCCGATAGATGTGTGACACATAGCGCGGCGCTCCAAAGCCTTCACCATTATCAACCGCGAGTTGTACAAATGTAGCATCACAGGAGTCCTTCAACGATGCCTCTCCAATGGCAACAGAAGAGCCATACTCCTTGAGATACACGAGGGAACTTGTGGCCATCATGCCGGGAGTCGCGCCCTTGTCACCAAAGCTCTACGAGCTGGTTTTTACTGGCCAACAGTGATGCGTGACGCCAAGGGCATCGTCCAAAAGTGCAATGCCTGCCAAAGATTTGCGGATAAGCCGCACGCACCAGGCCCAGAACTTAGGCTAATACCTATGGCTTGGCCCTTCACGCAATGGGGACTCGACATGGTTGGCAAGCTGCAAAAGTCATCACCTGGAGGATATGTCTACCTCCTCATCGTAGTCGACAAGTTCACCAAGCGGATCGAGGCCATGTCGGTGATGAACCAGACAAGCACCACCACCGTCAAGTTCTTCGAGTCCATCGTCTATAGGTTTGGGGTACCACACATCATCATCACCGACAACGGGACGAACTTCACCTTGAATGAGTTCCAGGATTTCTGCGAAAACCTAGGAATCAACATTATCTACGCTTCGGTAGCACATCCCCAGACCAACAGTCAAGTCAAGAAGGCCAACGGCCTCGTCTACAGCGGCATCAAGAAAAGACTCCTCTGACCACTCAAGCGAGCAGCTGGATGTTGTGCTGAGGAACTGCCATCCGTACATGGAGCCTACGCACAACTCCACATAGCGCTACAGGCTATGCCCCATTCTTCATGGTACATGGCGCCGAGGTAGTACTACCTATAGAAGTGCACTACAAGGCCCCAAGGGTCATCGCATACATCGAAGCCAAATCTACGACCGCACTTGAAGACTCTGTCGACCTCCTCGATAAAGCACGCGAGATCGCGACAAAACAATCAATGATCTACGGATAGAGCCTTCACAACTACCACAGCTGACGGCTGCACCCAAGATCCTTCGTCGAAGGAGACCTCATCCTGCGACTAAAGCAGAAAGGACACCTCAAGCTCGAGTCCCCTTGGGAGGGATCCTATGTGATTAAGTAATCCTAGGTGGCACCTATCGCCTAAAAGACGTAGAGAGTGGAGTCGCATACTCCAACCCATGGAACATCGCGCAACTGCGATGATAATACCCCTAGATTTTTTTGCTTTACAATAAGGCTACTCATCTAGGCTAGTTAGCCAAACATTGTACCTCTCGATATTCTACAAATAAATAAAGCTAAGCGCCTCTAACCATGTGTCTTGTTACATTTACTTTCATTGTTGTTTTCTGCACTCAGGGGCTGTGCCTCCCTGACACCCTTGTCACACATACAAAACTCACAAAGAAATGACCTGTGTAGCTGACTAAACAACCAATCGAATCCTTGATAAAACCAACCCAGTTGCAACGCAACTAGTAGGCTGGCAAGGTGATGAGATCCGTAAGTGTCAGGCTAACGAAAAGGCATCGCACACTCGCGAAACAAGCAAGCTAACAACTTTACATACAAACATGGGTATCAACACCCAATAGAAACAACTGTACAAATTTTACAACACTTATACAACCTGTGCAGGCCAATCACTATTCTACTGACGCGAAAGAAAAACGTTGGTATGCTCGTCGAACAAACTCACGATGTCTTCCGCTAGAGGATGAAGCACTGGATAATGGGGCACCATGTTCCACGTCATCCCTGCTGGAGGTGGCGGTGGTCCTGCGGTGATAGCATCCAAGTCCACATCGGGTCGCTGCATGCGTACAAGCACCAACACAGCCTTAGCACCTACAACAAGATATTGATGCATGCACGCGCGTACGGCATCAGCACTCTAAAACTTTCACATCAGAGCCAGCAGGCTCGAGGGCGTGGCGTCCAATGAAAACATCGCTTGGAATATATGCTTCAGGCACGACTGTGCCTTCTTTAGAAAATGCAGCACCTGTGACACGTGATCCTGCAGCGTTGCCAGCGTGATTGCACGATCCTAGTCGGTCTAGAAGAATCCACTAGCTTCCAACTGATCCTGGGTCAAACAACTCAGTCGAATGCTGATGCAATCGCTCTCTTCCTGCGGAATGAGATTGACAACTGCAAAGGCCAGCAACATAAATGCGTCAGCCATCAACAACACAAGCACACTGCAACAACAAAGTCAAATACCCACATTGCAACTACTCGTTGATTTGGGCAACCTCACCTAGAAGATAAGCTTCCCGCTCCAAAGCTTTTTCTGCCCTCGACTTCCAGACATCGGCATTACCGCGGATGACTGGTGCGTCTCTCTCTAAGTACTTCACACGGTCGTGCAGTCGAGACAAAAGTGATACCTCCTCCACCTTCGAACGTGGTTGCGCCATAGGTTCACTAGAGGAGGGTTCACCTAGCACATCAGTAGAAGGCACATCCTGCGAACCGCTCAAAGGGCCCTAACCAGGCAGAAGATTGGAAGAATAAGAGATACTATACATGGAATTAGAATGGTACAAGTACAGAGATAATTTATACATTCAGAATAGCACCAAGTTTTAACAGGGGCACCCCCACATAAATAGTTCAAAGACAAAGCCAAAATTCTTCACGCAGCTACAAAAGCGAGCAATGAGGACGGTTACACCTACGCTTGAGCACCCACGGACTTCTTTGACTCTATGGCAGCCTCCGGCACAGTGGCCTTCGCCGCCGTGGCTCCTAACGCTGCATCCCCCGTTGTGGTGGCCCCTGACACTATGGCCTTTTCATCTCTAATGAAAAGTTGTTCTGCGAATCCCTTTTCTCTGTCGGCTGTGGCGGCTATAAGGTCGTCCTCACGCTTCTTCGACTCTTGTTTGAGGCGCTCGAGGGCTTTGAGTGCCTCATCTCGTTTGGTCTCCGCCGCGCGCAAACCATTCTTAAGGGAAGTTACCTGACGAAGCAGGTCATTGTTTTCCTCTGAAGAACAAGCTAAACATGTCAACATCCAAACAAAATGAAGATGCAGCTGTACAGCATAGGACGACTGGCTTACCCTATAGTTGCTGGTTGTCAGTATCCAATCGCGTATGCTGCCGGGCCAGGGTCAGAATCTGCTTGCCCAAACGAATAGCCTCCTGCAAGATGGGCAGTAGAAGATAGCATATATCACCGCAAAGTTTCGACGCCGAACAAAAACTTCAAGCGCAAAAGCTCATAAACACATACATGGTCACTCGAAGACTCCAAAAGTGCTTTCTTGGTGGGCGTCCATGCAAGAACCCTATGTTGCCCCGGGTGGGGCAAGATTGAGAAGATCTCGCCGGAGTTGGCCGCTATCTTTGGGGACGGTAATGACCCCCCCCCCCCCCCCCCCCCCCCCCCCGCATCCGCACCTTTGGACTCCACGACTCCAGTGTCCCCTAGGAACTGGCAGTCATCAGACGATGGATATGATGTGATCCTACTGTAGCAAGTTCATAAACGGCGATCACCACAAAATACAGTGCAAGTCAGAAAAGCATCAATACTCCAACAAGAGACTTACCCGTCAAAATTGTCGAGGTCAATTCCTCGTCTAGCGGCTCTTTCAACTTCTTTGGCTTCTTCAGCAGCGGTGGAGCCACACTACAGACAGGAACTGCTAGAATAGGGTTGGCGGTGCCTATTTCAGGCGAAGTATCCTTCAACACATCTGGCGTAGACACGTCAGATTCCTTGCTCTGGGAACACTTGCGAGTGCCACCCTCGCTGGAATCAGGGACTTCATGTGCAGGCACATTCAACTCTATTCATCGTCCTCTTCAGCCTCGGCGGGCAGAACTTCCTCTGGCTGAGCTGGTTTTGAAGGCGTCACTTTCCATTCCTAATATGAGCAGCAAATTACAATCAAGGCAAGCCTTACGGGCAAAATGACAAGAAGACAAAAGACGACGACAAAGTTACCTCAGGAGGAGAGTTATTCGCATGGAAAGGCAGGACAGTTGAGTCACCAGGAAGTTTATCCTTAGCAATGTACTTGGTCAGCGACCTGGCCCTCTTGTCAACCTTGACTTAAGGCATGTATTCCTTGGACATGCGAGTGACGTTGTCGCCACCGGTCTAGAGGTACATCGGGTGTGCTCTAGCCTGCAGAGGCTACACCCGACGCCGCAAGAACGTGCGAATGAGGTCAACGCCATCAACTTCTTGGCCTAGGATAAGTTGGAGGTCGCAGACGCGCTTGTACAATACTTCGACTTCTTCCTCCTCGCCTGGCATCACAACATTCTTACAAGACCTCTTCTTCTTCAGCTTAGTGCTGGGGTCGAAAGGAGCAAGTCCATATCGTTTGCCATCAACATGTTGATCGCTAATGTAGAACCACTTCTCCCTCCACCCTTGGACGAAGTCGGAAATGTTGAGGCTGAAGTATTGGACATTGTGGTCCACGTGGATCCCACAGCCGCCAACGTCAAGGACGCTTTGCGCTCTTGTTGCTTATGCGAATTTCCATTTTCGGGTGACTATTTGAACCCACACGTAGATCAGTTTATGGTTCCAATGTTCTATCGACTCCAAGGGAGGGAGAAGGCTCGGTAGTTGAAGAAGCAAGCAAAATAAATAATACAAAATGGCACTATTGCATTGGAATTATGGAATTTGAATGGATTGAGTACATCAAGATGAAGAAATTAACGTAATAAGCGATATTCTAAAAAGATTCGGTCATGCCAGAAACCTTAGTGTGCATGAAAAAAGGGTACAAAGAACCCGAGTGCCGCTTCAGCTTGAATAGCTTCTTGAAGAGGCTGAAGTATGGCTCGATACTGAGCCAGCACCTACAGAGGGTGATGTAGCACGCAATGTGCAGAATGGAGTTTGGGGTCAGCTGATGTAGCTGGAGCCCATAGAAACACAGCAACCCTCGCACAAATTTGTGGAGGGGTAGAGAAAGACCGCGAAGAATGAAGGCTAAAAACATCACCCGAAATCCAACAGGAGGATTGGGGATTACCTCTAGCCCTGGCATCTTGCAATATACTGCATCGGTGGGCAGCAAGCCATCCTGGCGATGAGTGTGCAGCTCATGCTCCTTTAACGAGGTGCGCCACCATGACCCATTGGTCATGCGGGTCCCCGGCCCCGTCTTCTTGGCAGAAGCGGCGATGACGGACCCGGTGGCATAGGTGCCCTTCTTCTTTGTCGCAGCAGTGGCAGCACCAGATCCAGCGGCCACACCTCCCTTCTTCTTCCTCATACTACGGTGGCAGAGAGATCGGAGAAAGTAATTGGGATATGCCTTGAGTATGTCCAGCGTAGTGAGAGCAACAGCCGCAAGATAGCAATGGGAGAATGGCAAGGGCAATGGTGCGTGCAAGAGGAAGAAGAACAAGTGCAGAAATTACCACACCCCAAAACCCTACCTAAGCACCGAGGGATATCATCCAACGGCACGTAGAACTTTACCTCTATGCGTGGCGCACATCAATGAAGACACGTGGAGACGGTAATACCAAACCGTCGCCGCACGTTCCCCACTATGCGCGGGAATCAAGAGAGGTGGTTAAAACAAAGATTACGCGTGACTGGTTAAATCCCGGTCAAACCTCGGGGCCCACCTCTGTCACGTCCCATCTGCACCGCTTATGCGGCAACCGACCTCATCCGATCGTCAGCACTGACGTCATCAAAGACCCACTCCAATGGACATTGTCTTCGATTGATTTAGTCCTTGCTTGACTCTACGAGTCGACCAAGCACTCAGGGGCTATTCATAACAGGAGCGCTAGTCGCGCACCCAAACATTACTAAAGTGCATAATTTGCCATGAAACGTATAAACATTTATTTCTTAACCCCTCTTTTGAATTCACGATTCAACTACGGACTCGAGGGCTACTCCCATAGGGAGCACTGAAAGCACAATCAGCAAAGTTAAAACTAATGACAACAGTCGACAATTGTTCAAAGTCTACGACTCAATTAGGCACTCGGGGGCTACTCCCATAGGGAGCACTAGTTGCTCACCCTATGAAACAAAATATAATTTTACATGGCAAAGCGTGCCATAAGCATTCAAAGAATTTGGCGACTTCTCCTCACAATCGTTGAACAAACCCAGCAAAGAGACAACGTCTCCTGGGTCACCCGAATGACCTCCGCGGTGAATAAACTTTCGGATGTCGCGTTAACGATGTGAAGGTAAGACCTGCAAAAGGCCTAACAACGCACCTAATGCGCTCTACCGGAAATAATCCGTGCCTACAGGCACGATGAAAAGCCTTGATGGACACGTCGAGTGCTCACAGCCAAACACTGGAATTTGACTCTATAACACCTCCGCGGCAGGAGTCGAATTACGCTAGCATTATTCTGAATTCGAGTACGGGGACTCGAATTTGAGTAGATAGCATTGTTTTGCCCTAAGGCAGTTAACTGATCCTGATCCGTCGGATGAAGCAGACACGCATATCGACAATCCCTATGATACGAACTGCGGCACCCGAAAGAACTTCGGATGAGCCCATATCCCAGGCACTCAAAAACTTATAGTCTCCACCCAGATCTATGATTCGGCTGGATACTCGGGGCTAATGACATGGGTCTACCTTACAGGTACTCGAGATTAGCCTATATGGTCTAGCCCAAGGAGGAGTCTACAGTGCAAACGTAGCCCATCAAGGATCTAGGTGGCCCACAGGAGTTCGACTTCTTGAAGGACACGACAAAGTATAGATAGAAAATTAAAGGAAAAACCTTAATCTGTAACCGACTCGACCTACTATCCCGAGACCTAGCCTCCCTATATAAAGGCTAGGAGGGGGCAGCGAGGAGGACAATCCACACACCCCCACATACACCTCGCCAGATTGTATCTGCGCACCCTTGTAACTTTTGACTCCCTCGTAATCAAGAGCAGACAAGCAGGAGTAGGGTCCTCTATGAGGCCTAAACCTGGGTAAAACCTCGTGTCACCTGTGTGCTTGTTTGCTAGCCGATCGATGCCTCCAGCATTCCCTACTTCCTCGAACCTAAGTCCATCAACGATGGGCATTGATTAGTTAACCCCTCGTTGGGCGTTCTGGAAGCGACAGGCTCCGCACCCGCCGGGGTGGCGGGTCCCTCCTAGAGCCGATGTGTCATCATGGGCCCTATGCAGACGCGTTTTCGTGGCAGAGAGACGAGCTGGTAGCGCAGGTGGCATCGGAAGGCACGGTCAGACGTGGGTTCTCGAGGGGAAACATGCTTGTCAGCATAGGATGTAGACGTCCGTGGATTTTCTCGACCGTCAAACGAGTTGCTAGCAATCTCCTATCGTTGGTTGCGCATTGTAGTTGCGAGGTTGTATGTTGTGGCCCACACTGGTAGACTACGCTATAGATGCACACGGGTTCTCGCAGTCATCTGTTAAGATCCGTGTTATCCTGTCGCCATCTGCGCGTTTGAGCGACGAGGTCGTGAATTGGGGCCCGCACCTAGAAAATTAGGCTATAGACACCCGCGGTTCTCGTGGCTGCCAGCTGAGCTGGCAGCGTAGTCTGCACATTCTAGCGGCGAAGTCGTGTGTTAGGGTCCGCTCTTGGACCCTATGTTGTAGATGTCCGCAGGTTCTCACAGCCTTCAGTCAAGGTGGTAGCGTGATCCCATTTCGTGTGCGTGCTCTATCGTCGAGGTCATGTGTCGGGTATAAAACACCTCACCCGATGCCATTCATTAGCTAGCCTCTCTCCTCTCTCCACATCCGCGCTGATTCGATTCGTCTTCATGATCAGCGGAATGCGCCGCTCCGGTGACCACACTCGGAGTTGGCGTTGTGGTTTCTCACGAGAGCGAGACGAAGGAGGACGTGGTGCGTTTCTATTGCCACCTCCGTCGCCCCTACTTTCGTATGCATGCATTGCCCTGGTGGCCACACCCGGAGCTGGCGCTATGGATGATCGTGAGAGCGAGAGGAAGCACGACATGGTATGTCCCTTTCCTTTGTATCTTCTAACATTCCCACAAAAAAACATGCCCGTGCTACGCTCTGTCTCTTGCGGCTGCTGTCGCACTAGCTGGCCTTGTCTTCCCATACCTTGGTGTGGTCGTAGACTCGGGCTAGATCCTCTGCAACCAGCTATATCGTGTACGATGTGGCGGGCACGGACATAGAGACTCTTCCTCCCATGTCTTACGTTCCATAAAACTAAATCCGTTTAAATCTCAAATCGTAGAACTCGATACCCGTTAACAGCGAATGCGTCCAAAAAAAGAAGTTTCGGACCGATTATGTTTAAAAGATATGTTTCGATCGAGTACGTTCAATATATCCGTTGAATGCGATTACGTCCAAATGTGATGATCCGTAGTCGTCCGAATCGAAAGACGTTCAAAAGCGATGATATGTAAGATTATCAGTTTTAGAATCTGCATTGGAAAACAAGAGGCAACGAACGCATGAAGAAGAAAACGTTGTATGACAATGACAAGAAGAAAACACCGTATGAAAATATTAAAAAAACTTGTAAAATAAGGAACCTCTACCGTGTTGAAAACCCGTGAGCACGGAAAAGGAAATAACCGATGTAACAAAAAAAGACATCCGTTGAATCCTACGTCATGTGCTTTATGTAAAAAATGTACAAAGATAGAAAATGTGACAAAAACTAGAAAACCTTTCTTCAGTGATGAACATATACGAAAACTTTATAAACAAGAGAATTAGACCGTGAAGGCCATCAAGAAAAATAGTTGGAGGCAATCGCAACGGCGAGAACAACGGTAAAAAATTCAAGCAAAGTAAATCATGTTGCAAGAAAAGCACTGGCAAGTGAAAATTGAAAGAATGACAAAATAAAGGCGATGATTTGTCGATTCGAAAATTCAAAAAGGATTAATAGAATCAAAAAGTGTGAAGAAGAACAAATATATCAGAAAATATATGACGCGTGTTCTTTACTACCTGTACAGTTCAAGCTCGGTATAGACTTTCTAAGTCGCTCCTCTATAAAATATCCAGCCCGTCTGCAAGACATCTGTCATGATGCATAGGTTCGTCCCTCCGAGAAGAAATGTACTCTTCATCTTAACTCCCATTGAAATATTCTTCGTCCTACCCGCTGCGGAGGAGGACCTATGACCCCCTCCCTAGTCGATGAACTCTACATCTAGACTATCTCAGGTAGGAGGAGTCCCTTGAACGTAGATCGCACATTCCTCAACGCGGGGTACAAATTTCTTCACTCGGAGACACATTCGATGTATCGCGTTCAGTTGTTGATGCACAACGCCATAAACGTGTGTTGTATCAGCCCTCTGGACGCGCGTCTGTTTTACAGTCATTGCTATTATTGCGGCTGTGAGATGGTCGTGTTCACAAGGACCAACATTTTCACCAATTATGATCGCTTCTTCCTGATGGGCCGCTACATTCACCTGTTAAGGTCCATGGAGCGACAGCAGGATGTTCTAGACTAGCATCTTGACTGGAGCTGCGGTCGGCGCTAAGGAGACAACAAGCGAGGGAGCGCGACTTCATGTCTACAACCGTCGTCGTGCTATCTGGAGATACGTCTAGCACCGAGGAGCCGACAAGAGAGCGAGGCTTCCCTTCTATGACTGTCGTAGTGTTGTAATAGTACTAATTAGTTTAGCTAGATAACTAGATTAGTTTGGTGTTACTTATCGATATCTTCTATAATATCTATATGAGTATGAATATATCCATGCATATTTATTTGAGCTTCTTTGTTCTAGATTAAGATCAGTAAAATATGTAGTATAAAATAAAATAAAATATTTCGTGTGTTATCTCTAGGTTTCAACGATGTATACATTCTGGCTCACAGTTTTATCGTCGTTGCTTAAAGACGCCTCTAGAACGATCCTAAGTGTTACGATAATATTTAGAAGTATGCCGGATTCGGCTCTAGGTCGCGCTTCGTAATGCTGTCTGATATTGCTGGCGGCTACAAAGATGCGGACCTTGTGACGGTTATGTATGGCTCAATGGAAAATGGTGCTACCTTAAACTTCTTGTGCGTCGTCGCTTAAAGATATCTCTAGAATGAGTCTAAGTGTTACAATATTATCTAAAAGCGTGCCTGATTCGGCTCTAGGCCGCTCTTCGTAACACTGTCACGCTGATATCGATGGAGGCTACAATACTGTAGATGTTGTGACATTGATGTCTCGCTCGATGGATAACGGTGATACATTAAAATTCTTGTGCATGTTCTCTGTTCTGATCAGAAATTTTCGATAGTGCGCCTTCAGATGCTTCTTTCATAAACCGTTCTGACTCCATGTTCATTCTATAACTCACTGCCGCACCCGTGTGCTTATTTTAGACCACAGACGCCTAGGATCTTACTACGAGTATCGACTATAATATTCTTTTCCGTTAAATCGTCTACCATTTTACCCACTAGCCAATTCCCCATAGGCTGGAAGAGAAGTCTATTAACATTAATTTGTCGACGCGTGGTTAAACGTTATGTCTAACAATTGTGCCCCGGAGTGTGCAAAGTGATGTCTACTATACATAACCAACGCGAAAGAGAAATATTTTTTCCGGGTCGGGGACTCTTCGTACGAATCTACACTATATTGACATTTGTTGTTTAATAGTCATACATTCAGTCTAACGGTCGCGCCACGGGGGCGCAGAGAGAAGTCTTGTATTTCACAATTACAATGAAATTAATATGAGTACTACTACTTAATGCACAATTCTTCAATGCCATCCTTGTCATTTGCATGGCCTTTCCATTTATCGATCATCGGCGGCGGCTCATCGTCATCTATCTATAGTGGTGCCTCCTCCTCCACGACCTCTACCTAAGCATCATATCCTCCTCGCCATCCTCCTCCTCCTCCTCTGGCACTGTCTCCTCCTCCTTGTCGTTCCACTCCACATTAGAGTCACTCTTCGGCTTCTCCTTGGACCCTTTCACAAATTCAATGAATTCTGGATCATGGGAGCTGGAAACCGACGACGGTTCATTTTCAGGACCGTCCACATACCCACCATTGTGGTCGAGAATATTGGGTAGCAACGGAGTTAACTCCTGGGATTCCTAGCTCTGGGACATCTTGTGAGAGAGAAATTTAGTGAAATGTTGATTCGTGCAACGAGAGTGTAGCAACCTTTATAGGTAGTAGCGAGCAGTTCAAGTTCCTCTTAAAATCTACATCATTTAACTAGTGTGCTTTCACTTCTATGAAGTTAACTGAAATATTTCTGAACGCTACCCTTCGGAGATTTAGTTCACACTGCATAAGGGTATTTATAGAAGACCGTAGTCAAAAAGGTGACATTATACATGAGTATATAAAATGGACAGTTTGTGTTATATTTTGCAATGATCTTGTATATTTGTCCACCACCAATGTTTATAACCCCTACCGCGGACCATTTCTAGCAGGCCATGTTGGCAACATGCAATTACGTTTAATAGTGGGTTGTGTCGTTGCCGTTTCTAACAGCGGTATCCTTAGCATATCTTGGTACTAGTGAGTGGAAGCGAACACACTACTCACGAAGAACACAATGAAGTCTACACAAACAAAATCTGATAAACTCCGATTGCTCTCGTCGGTGACCACTGATCTAATGAAATCCCCACAAGGAAAGATTGGGAAAGATGTTCCCCGATCCCAATCAGAGAGGGATGAGTACCTTGGAGAGGTTCTTGACAACCTAATTCACGATCATACAGGCAAGGGCCTTGTACACTCATGGATTCAAATCCCTTATTGTGTCTCTATTGTGAATCATGCAAAAAATAAGAGGGAATACTTATTGTCTCTCATATCCCTTCCAAGGGAGTCTTTATCTTATTTTTTCAAGGAATAGAGGGGTTATTTATAACGCAAAGGCAAATGGGTAGTAGAAAAAGATAACCTAAGAAATATTTTAGGACATCAAACCAAATCTGCACACATGCAACTTCTGTGGTGGTAGTATCGCTTAGGTCATTCTCTGGGTGACACGCTTGGGGAGGTAGCAGTAGTACCGGTGTAGGTACCATTGCAAGTACCACTTGACATGACTTGTGGGAGTCCTAAGAAATAGTTGCAGTGGTAGTACCGGCGTGGTGGTAATACCGCTCATGGTAGTTGTAGTACCGCTCCTAGAGGTCGTCTGACTTATGCTTCATGCCCTAATGTAGGTGGGGCGGTAGTACCGGATGCTCGAGTGGTAGTACGTTTACCTTCTCCTCTTCCAAGCCTTCATCTTATCAAGCTTGATTCCTCAGGCTTCCTCCTTTGTATTTGTACTTGTCGATGTGAACCTAGCATGGTCACACGATGGAGTATGAAGTAGTATACCATTCACATGGGTAGGACGTGGAATCACATAGAGGATATGATTCACCTTTGAGGTCCAAATTGACTTGACATATGTTGGGACGCTTGATATGGCAATGACTATTGGTCGGACTATATGAGATAGTCTCCTAGAGTTTACAAATATGTGAAATAAAGAGAGGGGAGAAAGAAGTGTGGTTCTGAACATAGATTCGGGCACCTACAATGCCTCCCCGCAAATGGATCACGTGGGTACGAATTTTTCTCGTAAGACACAACCCACGGCCCAACGGCACCCCGCAAACGGAGAGGACACCCCGGAGTGGTTCGTTTCGGTGCAAACAGGCCCAAATATGGGATTGGAATGCGGTGGGACAGAAGGCTACCGCGTCCGGCCGTGTCCTCCTGAGGCTTCCACGGGTCCCACCTTGCGGTGTCCTAGCGGAGGGGGCGTGTCCTTTTTAATGGGGACCATGTCATCCCTATCCACCACACTCCCCCCGTCCACTGGTCAAAGCCCTAGTCCCAGAAAACCCTAACCACTCTCTCCCCACCGGTAGTTGCTCTATCGCTGGCCGGCCGTGATGACGAAGTGGTGGAAGGGTGGTTCCGGCCGGGTTTCAACGACTGTGAGGATTGTTCCTCCTCCAGCGGCGGACGCCACCGCTATTGCTACTCTGTGTCAAGGTCTTCGCCACCGCGCTCCTTCTTCTCTAGCTCCCCACCGACGCGCGCATCACCACGTCTGTGCTCCGAGCGGGGCATCAAAGTCAAACTCGAGTCCATGTGCATGCTCGCCGAGGCAGGCATGCCGTGCCACTGATACGTCCATTTTGCATCACTATTCAATATCGTAATTTACTTTTATTCATTGATATATTTCATATTAAGTGATGATACTTATGTAATTTCATCTGTTTTTGCATGGTTGATGACTTTTGGAGCATGGACCACTGCAGTGAGGATTCTGATGGAAAAGGGGCTATTTGGAGGCGAAATTCGCGAAGATCATAAAATCCGGGAAAATACATGGAAAATCCTATTTTTCCAGAAGACGAAGAAAGCCAGAAGGGGGAGTGGAGATGGGCCACAAGGGTCCCACACCACCCCCTGGCGGGGGCCAGCCTAGGCCGCACCACCAGGTGGTGTGGCCGCCCTGGTCCACCCCTGGCTCTCCCCTCTGGCGTATATTATCCTCCTGAAACCCTAAGACTCGAGGAGCAACCACAGGAAGATCTGTCGCCTCTGCGGGGCAGAAAACACAGAGAGAGAAAGATCTCTCCGGCAAACAGAATTCTACCGGGGGAATTCCTTCCTAGAGAGGGGAGATCGTCGCCATCAACACCACCATCAAGCTGGACTTCATCGGGATCATCATCGTCATCATCACCACCATCATCACCATCAGCACCATCATCACCATCTCCATATTGTTGTAACAATCGGGTTGAATCTTGCATAGTTCTTAGGGGAAACTTTCCTGGTGTTGATTACTCTTTGTAGTTGATGCTATTGAGTGGAACCATTGAATTATTGTTTATGTTCAGATTTTTATACATCATTATTCCATCTCTGATCATGATCCATATGATGTCTTGTGAGTAGTTCGTTTTGTTCTTGAGGACATGGGAGAAGTCATATTGTTAGTAGTGGAATTGTGTTGAGAAAGATTCAATAGTTTGATATTTAAGTTGTGGTGTACTTCTTCTAGTTGTGTCATGTGAACGTCGACTACATGACACTTCACCTATATGGGCCTAGGGGAATGCATTGTGTATATGTCTACTAATTGTAGGGGTTACCAGAGTGACAGAAACCGGAACCCCCGTTAGGAAACCATTGCACAAGGGACGTAAGGTTCTTAGAGTATAAAGTTCTGGTTAGGTTTCTACCTTAATTACTTTCTTGTACTTACGGATGTTTCCAAGGGGTATAATCACAAGTATGTATTAGTCCTAAGAAGGTCGGTACATTAGCACAGGTTCACCGACACAACACTTAGCAAGCTAAGGAAGATTAATCAACTATATGAAGCGAAAGCACTTGACAGTCTTCCCTTGTGTCCTCGAGAACGTTTGGTCATCTTAAGTAATAAAACTGACTTGTCCTTTGCTGAATAAAGGATTGGGCCACTTGATGCATTTATTCCTACTGTCTTTTATTTACTCATACTTAATTTACTTGCATTATCAAAAAACCCTGAAAATCCGTTTGCTAAGTATTTGCAGAGAATTCCTCATCCATACCACTAGCCAGCACCTTCTGCTCCTCGTTGGGTTCGACACTCTTACTTATCAAAAATACTGCGATACACCCCCTATACTTGTGGGTCATCAAGACTATTTTCTGGCGCCGTTGCCGGGGAGTGAAGCGCCATTGGAGAGTGGAACTGGTAAAGGAAACTTCTACTGTGAGTATTGTTTACTTCTGTTAGTTGCATTATTTTCATTATGGATAGTTTGCTGAGTTTCTTATTTCGTAATGCTACTCCCACTTCTAAGGTAGTATATGAAACACCACCTACTGAGAATGATGCTTTCAAAATACCTACAAGAATTATAGATCGTGTTATGGATAACTATTATGTTGGAGATGGAACTATCCATCCCGGTGATCATTTTCTCTTTATACATGAATTATGCAGGTTGTTCAAGTGTGCAGGTATTACTACAGATCAAGTTAAGAAAAAGTTATTTTCATTATCACTGAAAGGAAGAGCTGAGGAATGGTATAAGCTAATGAAGAAGGGTCAAGCTCTTGATTGGGAGGAAATAGTACATCTCTTTTATTCTAAATTTTATCCTCCTAGTGAGATTCATAAAGATCGGAATCAAATATATAACTTTTGGCCTCTTTATGGAGAGAGTACAACTCAAGCTTGGGGGAGATTGAAGTTACTAATGCTCAAATGTCCCATTCATGAGCTCCCCAACAATATTATTATCAATAACTTTTATGCAAGGCTCCCTCTACATGATAAGGATTTATTGGATGCCTCTTGTGCTGGATCATTCACTCGCATGGAAGAAGAAGCTAAATGGTATCTTCTGGACCATATTCAAGATAATGCTGAAGCATGGGAGAATGACAAAGGAAGAAAGTCAGGTATAAATTATGATTATGAATGCATTGAATCTTTTATGGAAACTAATGACTTTCAAAATATTAAAAATGCTTATGGTCTAGACTCTCAAGCTATTGCAACCTATTTCAAGGCTTTTGCTTCTTATATTGAAGTGCCTAAAAAGAAGTGGAATAAGTATCACGCACCTTATAAAGACATTGCTAAGAGTATTCCTGCAAGAAATACTGAAGTTTATACTGCTAATCATGTTTTACCAGAGCCTTATATTGAGAAAATGCCTTTCCCAGTTAAGATAAAGGAACATTCTATGATAGCTAGTATGGTTAATGAAAGTACGAATAAAGCTGTTGAACCTGGTAAACAAATGGATGATGAACCTAGAATGGCAAATGTGAAAGATTTTGTCACTAAATATGTAAAAGAGGGACACACTATCCTTTGTAAGGATACCTCTAATATTGTTTCACAAAGTAGTGTTATGAGAGCTAGTGTTCCTGTGTTTTCTGTTAGAATAAGTGATCGTTCCTACGGTGGTCCTTTTGATAGGTATATTTTTAAGTTTATGCATGATACTAAAAGTTACTATGAGAGAGGGAAAAGTGTTCTTATGCATCTCAATAATATCAAGTTTCCTCGCTTTATGCTTAAAGTCTTTATGTTGCGCTTGTTTTGCCTTCTTATGCTTGCGGTTTCTGGTTTCAACAATTTATTTGCTTACAAAGTTCCTTTGCATAGGAAGTGGGTTGGACTTAAACATGTGCGTTTTTGCTTCTTAATGCTCCCGTTTACTCCAATTCATATTCTTAAGTGAGCATCATCAAAATTATTATATGCCCATCTTAATGGCTATAAAGAAAGAGCTTTTTGGGAGACAACCCAATTTATTTTTGCTTTCAGTTTGTTTTAATTTCTTTGAGTCTTAGAAGTTATTACTTCGGTAATAACCTCTCCTTATCCTTTTTGTTTGGTTTTGTGTCAAGATCAACCTCTAATGAGAGAGAAGTAAGATTTGGGGAAGTTGCTGTCCCGAAACAGATTTTTGTGCTTCACCGTAAAAATTCGTGACAGACCTCTATATGTCGGTTTGAGCTATAATTTTCCGTGCTTCTGACCCAGGTTGTTATTTAACTTTCGTTAGTTCTGCACTTTTTGATTTGAGCAACATTAGATTTTTTAAAAAAAATATCTTTACCTGTTGGTCTGTTTTGACAGATTTTGCCATTCTTGCATTCGCTTCTTAAAACGATTTTCTTTTTGGATTCTTTTTGGGTTTTCGGAAGGAGATGCTACAGTAGCTTATGTTTTGATGGTTTTCAGTTGAAATTGAACTCAAAAAGGTTTATTACCTCGTATGCACTAATATTGCTAATAAGAACTGTGTGAAGTTTTGTGTGAAAGAAATTTCCAGGTTAGTGGAGAAAATGGTGTGATAAGAAAGAGAAAGGTTTCATGACTCAAGCAATATGAGTATGAAGATGAAGATATTGATGTTATTCAAGTGGTGACTCTGGAAGAATCTACTAAATACCAAATTCAGAGACCTGCAGAGTCCATTTTCAAATAGGTAACAGTTTTGGTAAGAAAAGTTCCGCGAAAGATCTGTCCAGTTATATTTTTATAGTTTTTATCCAACAAGGAAAGCTGCAAAGTGAAAGAGGGACGGAAACGGAGCCAGGGTGGCTCACTCCACCCTGTGGCGCGAGCCCACCCCTGGCCGTGCCACTAGGTGGTGAGGCCACCTCGGTCTCCGTCTCCGACCCATTTTCTTCCAGTACCTTCCTTTTGTTGTAAAACTTCGTAATATATAATCCCCCAGATCCCCCGAGGTTCGTATATCGTGTTCTCATCGTGTTTTTGTTTCAATCTGTTTTTGCCAGGAACTATTCTTGAAAGCTTAGAAGCACAATGGTGTCCGCCAAGGATAAGGGAAAGGAGCCTATGAAGGAGGAAGGTGGATATGCTTCAAGAAGAGAATAACGGGCTTCGTAAGATGCTGGAAGATTTCCTCGCGCCAACCGAAAAAACACCACCACCACTGAAGGATAATTCGTCATCAGGTTTGGCATCCCCTTGGTTTGTTCCAAGCTTGGGGGAGTGCCGTGGTATCACATCACTATCTTCTATCTTTTTACCTTTTTTAGTAGAGTCATATCATGAATAGAGAAATTATCATGCAGGATGGTTTGCATTATGGAAGTGTCCCCTTTCTCATTAGATATGTATCCCTTGGTTTGATTTGCCGTAATGGAATATTAATGAGAAGTTCTATCATTTACTCTTTTGCATATCTTATATTAGTTTTCAATTCATGGTTATATGATTGACCTTGTTGTTAGTATTGGTATCACTTTGGGATCATTGAGTTAATTTAGTTGGTTTTGTCAAACCTGGCTCGGTCAGTAGCAACACTATTTTTGAGAGTTGAATGAAAAAGATAAAAGTACTCCAAAGAAATATAACTTCATCATCGTTCTTTCTTGATTTGCTCATAAGTTTAGTATTCTCTAGTTAAGATCTTTTGTGCTTCCAAGGAAGATTGCATGTTTGTTTTTATCATTTGTATGTTTGCATGTTTCCTTCAACTCCTATATTTGCTACCCAGCCTTGCTAGCCAAAAACCTGTACTGAGAGGAATTCTCCTCGTGCATCCAATCCTTAAACCAAACCTATGCTATTTGTGTCCACCATACCTACCTACTAGCATTATTGCTATTCCAAGTAAATTCATGTTCTTATCTACCTTCCAAATTAAACTTGTTAGGTGAAAATTAGTGATTAAAGCTCTCACGAACTTGATGGCACACTTTACTTTCTTGCATCTAATAAACTTGAACCATTGTGCCCATCTATGTTGCGTATATGTTTGCGCTTTGTAAGTTGGGAATTAGCAGAACCATGATATCATGGGGAACACTTTCAACATTGCACTAGTACTTTGTACCTAGTTGATATCAAGTTCTTTTGTCTATGGATGTCGTCCGTGTGAAATGAAAGGGGAGCTTATAAGTCCATGGATTTATGCATGTGTGTTAGAGAAACGCCTGGGCCGCTGGTCTAATCCATACTGTCATGGTGGAAACCTGCAGCGTAACCATAATGAGAATCTATGAAGCATTCTTCTTATAAAAAAAGAGATAGAGATTGAGAAAAAGAGGAAAAGAAAAAATGATGAGAAAAGAGGAAAGAGAGAAAAAGCACCATATTCCCATGGTAAATAAGAAGATTGCTGAGATGCTTGTTGTCTGCTTGCCTTATCATTTT
Organism: Avena eriantha; assembly: GCA_910589775.1. NCBI lineage: Eukaryota > Viridiplantae > Streptophyta > Magnoliopsida > Poales > Poaceae > Avena > Avena eriantha. The sequence goes on along the minus strand of OU342745.1, from coordinate 324,333,726 downwards.
GATATGGGGATTCTTCCGTATCATCGGGAAAGGGGTACCCCGTTGGCGGTTCTCCATGATACACATGTGCTTACTATGACAAGAACTTACCGGTGACTAAACTTGAGTAGCATGAGGAGCGACCCTCGTATTCAAGGGACATGAGGTTTTCAACTTACAAGTTGTCAAGCATATCCTCATATTTGATCACTTTAACCATAACCACGTAAAGATGCCAATGATAGGGGCAATGAGAGCTGAAAGCTAATAAGTATGATAATTTTTGGAAGCTCTTTATGAAACTTGAAATCCCTGCTTCCCTTTACAAAGGGCCTTTCTTTTACTTTTTAGTTGAGTCAGTAAACCTATTCCCTTCTACCTCAGCAAGTATTTTGAGTTGTTGTGTTTCATTCATTCATATGATGATTTATTCAATCATGTTTCTTATGTTCCTTGTTTTGCACTTTGCTCTTATCTTAGTGTTTACTGCTTTGAAAGCTATCATTGAAAACTAGTTATTTGTGAACTCTTGCAAATGGTCAACTATTCTTTGACCACGAGCTAAGTTTGCCATTACCAATTATGATTTGCATTATGTATCTTCATTGTGTTTCCTTTACTTATTGCAAGTTAAGTTATATAATAGTGACTTGTCCTCTATTATGATCTATGTATTGATGAATGTGATGCTTCTTGTCCGTATTCTTTTATCGACTCTTCACTCCATCAACCTGAGGTCATGTTTATTGAGCTTAGTTTCGCTTGGGGACAAGCGCAGTCTAAGCTTGGGGGGAGTTGATACGTCCATTTTGCATCACTATTCTATATCGTAATTTACTTTTATTCATTCATATATTTCATATTAAGTGATGATACTTATGTAACTTCATCTGTTTTGCATGGTTGATGACTTTTGGAGCATGGACCGCTGTAGTCAGGATTCTAATGGAAAAGGGGCTGTTTGGAGGCGAAATTCGCGAAGATCAGAAAATCCGGCAAAATACATGGAAAATCCTATTTTTCCAGAAGACGAAGAAAGCCAGAAGGGGGAGTGGAGATAGGCCACGGGGGGCCCACACCACCCCCTGGCGCGGGCTAGCCTAGGCCGCGCCACCAGGTGGTGTGGCCGCCCTGGTCCACCCCTGGCTCTCCCCACTAGTGTATATTATCCTCCCGAAACCCTAAGACTCGGGAAGCGACCATAGAAAGATTCCGCCGCCTCTGCGGGGCAGAAAACACCGAGAGAGAAAGATCTCTCCAGCCGACAGGATTCTACCGGGGGAATTCCTTCAAGCTGGACTTCATCGGGATCATCATCATCACCACCACCACCATCATCACCATCAGCACCATCATCACCATCTCCATATTGCTGTAACAATCGGGTTGAATCTTGCATAGTTCTTAGGGGAAACTTTCCCGGTGTTGATTACTCTTTATAGTTGATGCTATTGAGTGAAACCATTGAATTATTGTTTATGTTCGGATTGTTATACATCATTATTCCATCTCTGATCATGATCCATATGATGTCTTGTGAGTAGTTCGTTTTGTTCTTGAGGACATGGGAGAAGTCATGTTGTTAGTAGTGGAATTGTGCTGAGAAAGATTCAATTGTTTGATATTTAAGTTGTGGTGTACTTCTTCTAGTGGTGGCATGTGAACGTCGACTACATGACACTTCACCTATATGGGCCTAGGGGAATGCATTGTGTATTTGGCTACTAATCGTAGGGGTTGCCGGAGTGACAGAAACCTGAACCCCCGTTAGGAAACCATTGCACAAGGGACATAAGGGTCTTAGAGTTTAAAGTTGTGGTTAGGTTTCTACCTTAATTACTTTCTTGTACTTACGGATGTTTGCAAGGGGTATAATCACAAGTATGTATTAGTCCTAGGAAGGTCGGTACATTAGCACAGGTTCACCCACACAACACTTAGCAAGCTAAAGAAGATTAATCAACTATATGAAGCAAAAGCACTTGACAGTCTTCCCATCTGTCCTCGAGAACGTTTGGTCATCTTAAGTAATACAACCAGCTTGTCCTTTGCTGAATAAAAGATTGGGACACTTGCTGCATTTATTCCTACTATCTTTTATTTACTCGTACTTAATTTACTTGCATTATAAAAAAAATCTAAAAATCCGTTTGCTAAGTATTTGCAGAGAATTCCTGATCCATACTGATACGTCCAAAACGTATCTACTTTCCCGAACACTTTTGCTATTGTTTCTCCTCTATACTTGTGTGATTTGGATCCAACTAATGCGAACTGACGTTGTTTTTAGCAGAATCGCCTTGGTGTCTACTTTTTGTGTAGAAAATCAACTATCAGGAAAAATCCTGGAAAATATGCCTAAAATCATATTTCACCCGAAGACTCCAGGAGCCAGAATACGAGACGGAGAAGAGCCCTGGGGTGGACACATCACCTGGTGGCGCGGGCCAGGCCAGGCCGCGCCAGGGGGTGGTGTGGGCCCCCCAGGCACCCCCTCGGCCTCTCTCTTCGCCTATAAGGAGCCTTCTGACCTAAAAACTTACGGGGGTTCGATGTTTTTCTAGAAGGAGTTCCGCTCCGCCGCCACCACCAGATTCCACGAAACAGCACCAGAAACTCCGTTCTGGCACCCTGCCGGGACGGGGAATTGGAGGAGATCATTGCCATCATCATCACCATCGCTTCTCCATCGACCATCCATGTTTCCCCCATCTATGAGTGAGTAATCCCCCGCTGTAGGCTATGGGGATGGTAGGGATTGGATGAGATCGTTCATGTAATGGCATCAGATTGTTAGGGCACAGTGCCTAGTATCTTTTATTAGTGCTTTATGACTTTGTTGCGACTTGTTGTGCTTAATGCTTGTCACAAGGGCCCGAGTGCCATGATTTCAGATCTGAACTTATTATTGATTCATTATGATAGTATTGTTTCTGGTCTTATCTACAAGTTGTGTACACATGTTGTTGTCCGGAACCTATGGCCCCAAAGTGACAGAAATCGGGATAACCGGAAGGGAAAGGCTTTGATGTGAGGATCACATGTGTTCACGGAGTGTTAATGCTTTGCTCCGGTGCTCTATTAAAGGAGCACCTTAATTGCCAGTAGTTCCCTAGAGGCCCCGCTGCAAACGGGCTGGCAGGACAAAAGATGATGTGCAAGTTCTCATTGCGAGCACGTATGACTATATATGGAACACATGCCTAGGATTGTCTAGTACTTGGATGCTTTATCTTATTTATCTGCAATTGCCCTATGTTCTGATTGCTATGTGAATTGTCTTGTCCATGCAACGCCCGTCCATCCATCCATATGCCTACCGCACTCGAATTCCACTGTTTACTGCTTTTGTTACTACTGTCTTTGCTTTACTACTTCTGTTACTTTACTATTCCTACTACAAAACTGTTACTACTGATAAACTGTTGTGAGCAAGATTGTTTCCAGGTGCAGCTAAATTGACAACTCAGTTGTTAAGGCTTATAAATATTCTTTGGCTCCCCTTGTGTCGAATCAATAAATTGGGTTTCACTTCCCTCGAAAATACTGCGATACACCCCCTATACTTGTGGGTCATCACATACCACTAGCCAGCACCTTCTGCTCCTTATTGGGTTCGACACTCTTACTTATCGAAAATACTGTGATACACCCCCTATACTTGTGGGTCATCAGCCACTGGCCAGACGTGCATCTGCTAGTGGAGTGGAACCTCAACCAGGCCCGCATGCCTATGCCAGCCATCCCCGTGTCGAGGCCCGCTTGCCGGTGCAAGATCTACCGCCGCTAGGCCTTCCTGCCTCCAGATCAGTGGCGGGACCTGACCTACTGATGAGTCCAAAATTGAGGCATATTTACCTCATGTTTTTGCATAAGTAGAGTAGGATTTTGATATTTTACCGTGCACGTTGATACGTCCAAAACGTATCTACTTTCCCGAACACTTTTGCTATTGTTTTTCCTCTAAACTTGTGTGATTTGGATAGAATTAACACGGACTGACGCTGTTTTCAGCAGAATTACCTTGGTGTCTAGTTTTTGTGTAGAAAATCAACTATCAGGAAAAATCCCGGAAAATATGCCAAAATCCTATTTCACCAGAAGACTCACGGAGCCAGAAGACGAGACAGAGTAGGGCCACGAGGGGCCCACACCACCTGGCCGTGCGGGCCAGGCCAGGCCGCGCCTGGGGGTGGTGTGACCGCCTCGGCTGCCCCCTCGGCCTCCCTCTTCGCCTATAAGTTGCCTCTTGACCTAAAAACCAAGGGGGGTTCGACGTTTTTCTAGAAAGAGTTCTGCTTCGCCGCCACCACCAGATTCCACGAATCAGCACCAGAAACTTCGTTCTAGCACCCTGCCTGGACGGGGAATTGGAGGAGAGCATCGCCATCATAGCCACCATTGCTTCTCCATCGACCATCCATGTTTCCCCCATCTATGAGTGAGTAATCTCCCATTGTAGGCTATGGGGATGGTAGGGATTGGATGAGATCGTTCATGTAATGGCATCAGATTTTTAGGGCATGGTGTATTGTATCTATTATTAGTGCTTTTTGACTTTGTTGCAACTTGTTATGCTTAATGCTTGTCACTAGGGCCCGAGTGCCATGATTTTAGATCTGAACATGTTATTGATTCATTATGATAGTATTGTTTATGGTCTTACCTGCAAGTTGTATTCACACGTCATTGTCCGGAACCAAAGGCCTCGAAGTGATAGCAATCGGGATAACCGGAGGGAATGGATTTGATGTGAGGATCACATGTGTTCATGGAGTGTTAATGCTTTTCTCCGGTGCTCTATTAAAAGGAGCACCTTAATTGCTAGTAGTTCCCTTGAGGCCCCGCTGCAAACAGGCTGGTAGGACAAAAGATGTTGTGCAAGTTCTCATTGCGAGCACGTATGACTATATATGGAACACATGCCTATGATTATCTAGTACTTGGATGCTTTATCTTATTTATCTGCAATTGCCCTATGTCTTGATTGCCATGTGAATTGGCTTGTTCATGCAACGCCCGTCCATCCATTCCTATGCCTACCGCACCTTAATCCTACTGTTTACTACTACTGTTACTACTGTTTTACTTTTACTACTACTGTTACTTTACTATTGCTATTACAAAACTGTTGCTACTGATAAACTGTTGTGAGCAAGATTGTTTCTAGGTGCAGATGAATTGACAACTCAGTTGTTAAGGCTTATAAATATTCTTTGGCTCCCCTTGTGTCGAATCAATAAATTGGGTTTCACTTCCCTCGAAAATACTGCGATACACCCCCTATACTTGTGGGTCATCACACGTGCACACTCTTTTGTCTTTGTTTCAACAGGATCTCGAATTACTAAGTCTTATGTGAACATATCAATTGCACTGTCATATTATACAGTAATATGATATTTCTAAGTGATAAAACTCGTTTATTTGATCTATCCTCACACCTAGGAAATTAGAAAGCGTGCAGGAAACCTATAGAGGCCTTAACGACCTATGGTAAGGGTGTAGCTTACCCGTAATGTCCACCCGTACCATGTGTCAGGTCATCTGCCTCGTCAAATACTTTCACCTCGCGAAGACAGATCTGAGATCCAACATTCACACAAACTACCAGCCTCGAAATACCATGCCAGACAGGGATCTAGAGGAGGGACTAAGAGAACGGCAAATCCTTGCTGCTCTGCGGATCATCGGAGGACATCACATCATCCCCTTCTTCATCAACCGCTGCATCTTCATCACCATCACCATCCCCCTCTTTCATATTTTAGGTCTTGTTGTAATTCTAGATTCAATTGTGGTTTGCACTAGATTTATCCCCATACTTTCATCCATCCATTTGAATATGATGATGTTGTTGATTGCTTCCATGTGTGAGTAGTTCCCTTTGTTCTTGGAGAGATGGAGAAACCCTAGCATTATTATGAAATGAAATAAATATGATCCATTACTTTGGTCCATGATCCGTTGATCTATGATATTGTGTTCGATCTCTCTCTCTCTAGATGGTATGTGTAGTCGACCACATATCATTTGGCTATAAGACTAAAAAGAGGGTGATACCCTTTGGACGTGTATAAGAGTATGTCCAGTGCTAAGTGGTGATAGTAAACATTGTCTTATAACCTACATGGTTGAAGGGGGAATTAAGAGAACTCACTAAGCTTATTACGATATCCATGGGGAAACCCTTAATTGTGGTGGTCTATATGAGTGATTACTCTCAGGCATCGCAGTGGTTATTTAGATATGACCTCATTACCTAACTCAAGAAAGCGACTTCCCACGAGTCTTGTAGTGAACATCTTATTATTGAGCTCTCTCCACACATGTCATGACGAAATAAATAGATTATCCTAATTATGATTAATTATCCCATGCTAGTGGTGTATCCTAAATCCCTGAGAATGCTTTCACCTTATTGAGTTCCAACACCATTTCCAACGCATTCATTACTTGATTTTGCTTGCTTATTTTATTTTATTTCTTTCACACAAATACAAAACCTTCCAAACACCCTTACTTGAAATCAAAGGCAGCTTACAAGTATCCTTTGATAGATAGAGACGAGGGGCATAAAGACCTTAACCAAATAGCTCTTTGTGGATTTGATACTCTTATTTCGAAACTAGCTACAATCGATATGTGCACATGCAGTCATCAAGCTAATTTCTAGCGTCGTTGTCGGGGAGCTAAGCGCTTTTGGTCTTTGTTGTTAGTTGCTAAATCTATTAATTATTATACTAAGTTGTTTACTAGTTTAAGGTAAACACCATGGGCGAGTACCAACATATAATTCAGCTTGAAGCCATAAAGAATTTTGGTCGACCCATGGATGCCTATTTAAAATCCAACAACCCTGAAGGGTACGATATTAACCCCGTGCTACTGGATCTTTTGCATGCTAAAAAGTCTACAGGGGATGGTACAGAGGATCTATACGAGCATGTAGGGTTCTTTGAAGATACTTGTGGGACTTTCTTAATATGTTCACTAAGGATGAGGTTAAATCTGCTCTTTTTATTCAAGCTCTTATAGATAATGCCTATTCTTGGTATATTCAAAGTCCTACAAAACTTACTAACTCTTGGGAAAGATTGTCCTCTTCGTTCTTAGTTGATTTCTTCCCCAGGACGAAAACCCTTGGAGCCAGACGTATGATCACGAATTTTAAAGGGGTCCCAAGGAAAGCCTCTTTGAAAGCTACATAAGGTTTAGGGGTTTCTTGACCGTAGCCCCCATCATAATTTCCCACCTTGGTTGGTAATGCATACCTTTTATGTAGGTTTAAGTATTGATAATAGAAATGAAATAGACTCTCTTACCAATGGGTCATTTACTGAATTCAGTGTTGAAAGATCATGGAATATGCTAGATACAGTTCATAGGATGGAAAAAGCCTATTATGGAATTGAACTTAATGAACAGAACCCTATAGAATATGATTGCTTAAGAAAATTTCTAACATTTAGAAAAGTAGAGAAATTACTTAGAAATTTTAACCTTGACCCTCGTATGATTGTTCAAATTGATTAAACCTACACTGAGCATTTGCAGATTCCAAAGGAGTGGGAATGTTACACACCTTGTGATGTACAACACCCTAAGACTGATCCCAAGGACGGTCTCTCATGAATGGAGAAGAGGTTGATAGTCGAAGATGAAACTATCCTAACAAGAAGGAAGAAGACTAAATATGAAGGAATAATAAGGATAGGGAAGTTAACGATAAATCTGGGGACTATCAAGACAAATGTTGGCATAGTAACTGGAGCCCGAAGTTTCTGAGAACGAAGTAATAACGGTAAGTAGAGGAACCTCTAATATAATTAGAGGTAAGCCTAATGGTAAGCACACAGCTCAACAGAAAATTCCTTTTTGTTTAGGTGAATCTACTTATGTGGGACTTTGTGACATAAGCTCTTCTATAAATATTATGCCTTACTCTATTTATGAGGGCTTACATTGCTATCTTGATGAACCAGAACTCGAGCCTTCTGATATAACTCTCATGTTTTTGGATAGAACTTTGCAGCAAACTCGTGGAATTCTTCGTAATGCTTGTATTTCTATAGGAAATTTTATTTACCCGGTTGACTTTTATATTATTGATATGCATTCTAACTTCTTTTGTCACGTAATATTTGGGAGTCACTCTTATAGTTGAATGAACATTGATATTAATGACAGGAAACAAGTTATGTCTCTATAGCTTGGAGAAGAGGATCTTAAGGGAAATTTTCACCAATTCAAAAAATTCCATATGAAAAGAAGGTTGAGATCAAAGAAGAAAAAACTATTGAAGAGTTGGCAGCAATTTATTTTGGCACCCCACCATCTGAACTGGAAAGAAGCCTGACGAACAATGATTCACTCCCAAATGATTTTGCAAAGGAAGACCTTGACAATATCCTCGACACTACACCTGAAATAGAGGATCTTCTTAAAGATGAATTCGAAGAGTTATAAAGAAAAGGAGATGAAGATCCACCTCCTCTGGTCTTAAAACCCCTACCTCTATGGCTCATGTATGAATTTTCAGACAAACAAGGTAAGTGTCCTATTATTGTTGATGATAAGCTCTCTCCCTAAGAAAATAAGAAATTATTAGATGTGCTTGTTGATCAATGATGTCTACGCACTTCTATTCTTGTAGACAGTTGTTGGGCCTCCAAGTGTAGAGGTTTGTAGAACAGCAGGAAGTTTCCCTTAAGTGGATTACCCAAGGTTTATCGAACTCAGAGAGGAAGTGGTCAAAGGTATCCCTCTAAAGCAACCCTGCCATCAAGATACAAGAAGTCTATTGTGTCCCCAACACACCCAATACACTTGTCAGGTGTATAGGTGCACTAGTTCGGCGAAGAGATAGTGAAATACAAGTGGTATGGATAATTATAAGTGGTAACGGTGCCAGAAAATAGCTTGATGGCGTGGAAGAGACTAAAGGCAAACTGAAATAAAGATGGAAGCAAGCAAACATGTAACAGATTTCGTTGCAAATGGTGTTTCACTGCTTAGAAACAAGGCCTAGGGATCATACTTTCACTAGTGAACACTCCCATATAAATATCTTCTCTTTATGATACTACTCTGAACTACTCTCCGGTTGGACACTCTAATCCATGGTAGGGCTATAACAGCACACCTCAAAGTTAGCTTTCCCCATCTAGATAAACCCACACTATCACCTTTAGCGCTAGATGGTTCCAACAAACACCACAATTTCATAGAGACATCCAACTCCAAATATAATTCATAACAAGTATTTGTAATATCTAGCCTAAGTGCCACCATGGTGTGCACACTGTCACTTTCACACACATGGGGAGAGCAGTGATCTATTAAAGCACTTGAGTAGCAAGGTAGATCTACTTGATTACAAAGCTCATGATCGCAATATGATCATGCATAGAGAGAGATGAACACATAGCTACCGGTAGAACCCTTAGCCTCGAGGAAGAACTACTCCCTCATCATCATGGGAATCAGCAATGGCGATGGAGATGGCAGTGGAGTCGATGGAGATGGCTCCGGGGGCACTTCCCCGTCCCGGTAGGGTGCTGGAACAGAGACTTTCTGTCCCCCGAATCTCCCCTTCGGTGGCGGCGGCGCTGTGGAACTTTTCATGGCTGGAGGCTTGACCTTTTAGGGTTTTTGTCCCAGGGGCTTCTTATAGGCAAAGGGGCAAGGTCGGTGGCCGGCTAGGGGGCCCACACCATGCCCTAGCGCGGCCTAGGGCTGCCCACGCCAAGAGGGTGTGGCCGCCCTGTGGCCCCCCTTCGTCTCTCCTTCGGACTCCATGTGTCTTCCCGTAAAATATTAACTTTGGCTTTTGTCCCGTCCAATTCCGAGAATATTCATTTTCTGACTTTCCTAGAACTAAAAACAGAAGAAAACATGCAACTGGCACTGTGGCATCTTGTCAATAGGTTAGTTCCAGAAAATATGTAAAGTACTCCAAAGTGTGGACAAAACATAAGAAAGTAGATACTAAAGAAGCATGGAACATCAAAAATTATAGATATGTTTGCAACGTATCAATCAACATGAAGACTTTCGATATACCTGATGGATGCAAGTGCATAGATCAATTGTAGCTAGTTTCGAAATAAGAGTATCGTACCCATAGAGAGCTATGTGGTTAAGATCTTTATGCCCCTCGTCACTTTCCACCAAAGGATACTTGTAAGTCACCTTTGATCTCAAGTAAAAGGTGTTTGGAAGGTTTTTGGTTATGTGCAGAAAAGTAATTAAAAGGAGTAAAATAAAGCAAGTAACAATGTTGTGTCAAAACGTGATTGAACTCAATAGGGCTAAAACATTCTCAGGGATTTAGGATACACCACCAACATGATATTATTATTAATTAAGATAACATACTTCTTTTATCATGGTATGTGTGGAGAGAGGTCCATAATAAGATGTTCACTACAAGGCTCACAGGAAGCCACTTTGTTTATCCAAGAGTGAGGTCACCTCTAAATAACCACTGCGGATGTCTGAGTGTAATCACCCATACAAACCACTACAATTAAGGGTTCCCCATGGATATCGTAATTAGCTTAGGGAGTCCCTCTTTATCCTCCTTTGACCATGCAGGTTACAAGCCAATGCCAATTTGTCACTAAGATATTCTAGGCATGCTCCCAAACACGTCTAAAGGATTTCTCCCTCCCTTTAGTCCTGAAGGCAACTGATATGTGGCCGACTATACATACCATCTAAAGAGAGAGATCAAACACAAATTATAAATATATCATAAACCGGCCAGTTATACGGGCACAAGAATAGATCATCTTTATTGCAAGTTCATAATAGTGCTAGGGTTTATCCATCTCCCCAAGAACAAAGGAACTACTCACACATGGAAGCTATCAATGACATATCATAATCAAATGGATGGATAAAAGTACGGGATTTGCCCTCTGCCAAGTTCGTCCTTCAGATCCCTTTTAGATGTTGTTTTTTGTGGTTTTTGGTGGCTGTGAATGTCGGGTATCTCTGCCATCTTCGCCAGGAGAGAGTATTTTATGATGCGGATGCGTTGCCGCGTGGTACGGGTGAACAGTATGGGTGGGATCCGCCCGTACCACTGGTCGTTATCGTGGTTGATGGTTTCCTCTCGCTTGGTATTCTCCCAGGTGCGAAGGTAAATCAATAAAATGATTTTTATCACTTAAAAATATCATATTATAACATAATATGACAGTTCCAATTGATATGTTCATAATAACTTAGTAGTTTGGGATCATGTTGAAACAAAGGCAAAAAATTGCGCGCAAGCATAGTGAAATACCAAAATCCCTGTTCTATTTATTGAAAAACAAAAGGTAAATATGCTTCAATTTTGGACTCATCAACTCCCCAAGATATACTCTTGCTCGTCCCCGAGCAAGATGGTGGCTTATGGAAAAGATCATCATGTTCATGAGGCACGATTCATTACAATAAATGAGGCAGAAATTGAAACAGGAATACAATAGCATATGTAAAGTTACTTCGGGGGTATTATCATTCCCTTACACATCACATGACTTAGAGGCTTCCACACCCTTTTTAGTATTAATGAAGTTATAAGAAGTTTTCAGTGATTCATCATATCATATAATCATAAAGTTAGACTTACTGAGCACTTTATTTTGGTAATGACAGTTCATGATCATTCTTTTTTATCTTTTTCTTGAGCTTCTTTTGATAGCTATCCTTTTATTTCTCCTCTATTTTCTTTTATTTTTCTCTTCTTTTTCTTCTTCTCTTTTTCAGTACAGCCACTTGATCATGCTCACTACTTTCATGGCTTTTTAGAACTCGGTGACTATAATATGCTACCAAAATTATTATTCTCATAATTTAACCAATACTCTTATCGGTGTGGAAGTCTCTAAAATCATGACAGTTGTACAAGTATCATAACACTTAACCTAGTTCAATCATCTAACATAATAATCATGAATCAAAAGATAACTTCAAATATCATAAAGTCTCAAAACTCAACGAATATAAATCTTCTCTCGAACAAAATGGGGCTCGAATTTGATGCAACTAATGCAAAATCTGGAATTAAAACCTAACATGCGTGCGGGAAAATAAACATGTTAAAATTGTAAGATAGATTACAAGGTTCTCACAGATCCCCCAAGATTTGAATCAAGCCGGTGGATCAAATAATCCCTTCCGATTGCTTACTCCTTCTTTGGCGTGAAGAAGTCATCATCTTCCTCTTATTCTTCCGCCTTGAGGCTGCAGGCATGAGCAATACAAGTGAATTGAGTGGACATCTCTACGATGTTAGCATGTAATTCTGTAATTATTTTGCTTAACATCTTCCTATCATTAGCCATTTCCATGATGATATTGGTTAGGAGTTGAACTCTACTGTCGATGTCATCGACCTTCTTTTTGAGGTCTTTACCCATCAGCCAATAAGAGCCAACTCCTTCCCCAATAGTTTCGACACAAGCTCTAGAAATCTTTTCAAGGTTCTCGATCTTTTATCGAATCTCGTCCCATTTTCCTTCTTTTCGAGAAGAGGATGTCGAAGGAGATTCAAGAGAAGATCCGTGAAGGTTATACCTATAGGGGTTGAGTGGGGATTCTCCTTCGTTCTTCCTTTGTTCCACATGCCTAAGCATCTCCAACTTGCACGAAAACATATCTTCCTAGTTGGGGAGTGGAACCACTTGCGAAGGATCGTGGGTTGAGGAGGAAGAAGTGTCCTTCTTGGGTCCCCTTCCTTTGGCTTGTGCGTTAGAAACATCTTCTTTCTTGGTCCAAATCTGCTTGATATGAAAAGGATGCATAGTCCTTGAGCGATCAAGTGAGATCTGAGATGTCGTGGCAAGAAAGGAAGAAAGAAAACTCGAGATCTGAAATAGAATGGTGAAAGACAATACAAAAGAGAGAAAAGATGCAAAATAAAAGGGAAAACCCTAGATAAGGGGCAAAGTCGGTCACGCGTAACAGTACGAGCGGGTCTCGCCCATACTGTGCGCCCGTACTAGTGACTTACCGACTATTCTCTCCTCTTTTTTAAAACAAATGAATAAGAACGAATGGGGAAACACAACATCGGTAATGACCACTAGTATGGCTGCGTCTGCCCGTACAGCCCGGTCATACCGAAATGCGAGAGATGGAGCACAAGGTTCTGCCCGCTTAATGACCACTGGTACGGGCATGTCTGCCCGTATGGCCCGCTCGTACCATGTCGGAAAATGGTTCAGAAAAATTAGAAAATTGAGAGGAAAGCAAAAAATCAAGTCGAAAAGAACTAAAAGGATTCAGAACAGCAAAAATCAAGGAACTTCAAATATTGTTACCTTACTTTACTATACTCCACGGCTGATATTAAGGAGATTAACTCCATGGTGTCAACTTCTCCAACTCTATAATGCTTCAAGCGCTGCCCATTGACAATCCAGGATGAAGAAGAGGGTGTAGTATTTTTCAACCATACGCCCCCCGAAGGGTATGCCTGTTCAATTTTCATAAGGTCCTTCTCACCTGGATTTTAATTTGCCTGCAAAAATCTTAAGACTAGAGTTGTAAAGAAAAAATTTGTCTCCGAATTTAAATTCCTTATTCTCTAGCTTTCTATCATGCCATGTGTTTACCTTTTCCTTAAATATCCTAGCATTTTCATATGCTTCATTTCTGAGTTCATCAAAGGCATGAATATCTAAGAGCCGTTTTCCCCTAGCAGTTTTAAAATCGAAATTCATGGTTTTGATAGCCCAACGAGCTTTATGCTCAAGTTCTAATGGAAGATGACAAGTTTTACCATAGACCATCTTGTATGGCGTCATTCCCATAGGATTCTTCAAGGCTGTGCGATACACCCATAATGCATCATTAAGCTTTAGAGCCTAGTCCTTTCTTGACATGTTCACTATCTTTTGGAGTATGACTTTAATTTCCCGGTTAGAAAACTCCACTTGTCCACTGGTATGTGGGTGATAAGGTGAAGCTACTCGATGATTGACTCCATATTTATGAAGTATCTTGCTAAAAGTACATTTCATAAAATGAGTTCCACCATCAATAATCAAAAACTGAGGTACTCCAAACCTAGGAAAGATGATATCCTTGATCATTTTGATGGAAGTGGCTACATCTGTATGAGAAGTGGGTATAGCTTCTACCCACTTAGTAACATAGTCAATAGAAACAAGAATATGAATATAACCATTAGAGGGAACAAAAGGTCCCATAAAATCCATTCCCCAAACATCAAATGACTCTATTACTAGATTATATTTGATAGACATTTCCTGCCTTTTACCAATGTTACTCATACGCTGACAAGCATCGCAATTCCTAACATATTCATGAGCATCTTTAACAAGGGTAGGCTAGTAAAATCCTGATTGCAAGACTTTAGCTGGCGTTCGATCACCATCATGATGCCTAATACATTGCAAATGTATCTATAATTTTTTATGTTCCATGCTTGGTTTTATCTACTTTCTTGTGTTGTGTCCACACTTTGGAGTACTTTTCATATGATTTCTTGGACTAACCTATTAACAAGAGCCACAGTGCCAGCTACCTATTTTCTGTTGTTTTTGGTTTCAGGAAAGTCAGAAAATGAATATTCTCGGAATTGGACGGGACAAAAGCCAGAGTGCCTATTTTTCCGGAAGACATCTGATGCCAGAATACGAGACAAAGAAGGGCTGGGGGCCGGCCACACCACCTGGCCGTGCGGCCAGGCCTGGCCCGTGCTAGGGGGTGGTCTGGCCGACCCCGGCACCCCCTCGGCCTCTCCTTCTTCCTATATATTGCCCTCGGGACGAAAACCCTAAGTACCCAATTAAAAATCCACGAAAGAGTTTGTAGCTGCCATCGTCTCTGTCCCTAGATCGGGAGGGATCTGAAGCTCTTCCCGGCATCCTGCCGGAGAGGGGAATTCACCCTGGAGGCCTTCTTCATCATCATGCAAGCCTTCGGTGTGATGCGTGAGTAGTTCATCTCTGTACTACGGGTCCATGTAGTAGCTAGATGGCTGGTCCTCCTCCTATGTGCTTTCATGTCTAGATCTTGTGAGCTCCGTTCATGATCAAGATCATCTATTTGTAATTCTGCATGTTGTGTTTGCGGGGATCCGATGGATATTGAGATGCTATTTCAGATTGATTATTGATTCTATCATGTCTTTGTTATTTGTGATCTTGCATGCTTTCCGTTGTTAGTAGCTATCTTGACCAAGTAGATGCTAGAAACTCCAAGAGTTTGTATTTATGCTCGATAATGGGTTCATGCCTCTGGTAATCTAGGGAAGTGACAGAAATCTCTAAGGTACTAGATGTGCTGTTGCTACTAGGGAGAAAACAACAATCCTTTGTTCATAGAACAATCGTATTGTTTACATTACACGCAATTCGTAATGCAATTATCCGTTGCTTGCAACTTAATACTGGAGGGGGTTCGGATGATAACCTGAAGGTGTATTAGTCATAGATGCAGTTGGATGGCGGTCTATGTATAATGTTGTAATGCCCAATCAAGTTCCAAAGGAGTCAAGATGATTAGTATATGCATGTATTGCTTTCTCGGTGTTTGTCAATTGCCCCGCTTTAATTTTTCCACCCAGCATGTTATCTATCTTAAGGGGAGCCACCTCTAGTGAACTATGGACCCCGGTCCTTTCTTTTACATACAATCTACAAACTGTTTACAGCTTTGTGTTTACTTTCTACAAACTATTACTTCCTTCCATTCGATATATTTAATCCTTTGTTTTCAGCAAAACCGGTGAGATTGACAACCTCATCGCAAGTTGGGGGCAAAGTTCTGTGGTTGTGTTGTGCAGGTCTCCACGTTGCTACTAGCTCCGGTTGTGCGCCCTGCCAAGGCTCAGCTAGCAACACCTTTGGGGTGTTTCCTTGCTCCTACTGGTTCGATTAAACCTTGGTTTCATAACTGAGGGAAACTTGATGATGTGCTCATCATACCTTCCTCTTGGGGTTCCCCAACGAGCTCTACATCAACACTGAGCCATCAATGTACTCCATAAGGACTACCATGACAAGATTTGAGAATAGTTCTCACCTCGTGGTCAGGCACACATTTCCTAATTACCCCATCAATACCGTGCTTGTACAAATAAGGATCGTCCCAAAAGTAATGTTTTAAATCATTAAACAATTTCTTTCTTTGATTGTAATCCATTCCTTTTGGTAGAAACTTACCTACAAGGAAGTTAGCATAATCTTCAAACCATGGGTTGAGAGGTTCTATAACCGCAAGATATTCCCCTGGCAAAAATCCGTTAATGGGAATGTGATCCTCTATGATACCTTCCATTCGCGATAGATGATCGACAATGGGATTATCCTTACCTCTCCTATCCACTATTTGTAGGTCATATTCTTGGAGTAGCAAGACCCATTTAATTAGGTGGGGTTTAGCATATTTCTTAGCTATAAGGTGTCTCAAAGCCTGATGATCAGTATGAACTATTACTTTTGAATTGGTAATATAATGTCTAAATTTATCACAAGCAAAAACCACAGCAAAAAATTCGTTTTCGGTTGTTGCATAATTCCTTTGATCCTTATTAAAAACTCGACTAGCATATTGAATGACGCTAAGGTTCGACCCATCTCTCTGCCCTAGAATAGCCCCGATAGCATAGTCACTAGCATCACACATAATTTCAAATGGCTCATCCTAGTTTGGTGGTTGGATAACTGGTGAAAAAACTAGCGCCTTCTTCAACTATTCGAAGGAATCAATGCAATTTATATCAAAAGCAAAAAGGGTATCTTTATCTAGGAGATGGGCTAAAGGTGTAGCTGTCTTAGATAAATCTTTAATAAAATGTTTATAGAAACCAGCATGCCCAAGAAAGTTCTTTACCCCTTTTATGTCTTGCGGAATCGGTAATTTTTCTAAAGTAGCCAAGTTTGAACCATCACCTTCAATTCCTTTTTCAGAAACTTTATGCCCAAAAACTATACCTTCTCTTACCACAAATCGACATTGCTCCCAATTAAGAACCATCTTGGTCTGTCTGCACCGCCGCAAAAATCTATTAAGATTATAAAGGCATTGCTCAAAACCGGTTCCATACACGACAAAGTTGTCCATAAGAACTTCCATGGATATTTCCACAAAACTTTCAAAGATTTTCAAAACACACTCTTGAAAGGTAGCAGCTGCATTACATAAACCAAAAGGAATTAGTTGATAAGCATAAGTTCCATAAGGACAGGTGAAGTGGTTTTTTCTTGGTCTTCGCGCTGAATAGCAATTTGAGAGTACCCCGAATAACTATCAAGAAAACAGAAGTGAGAATTACCATACATCCTTACCATTATGATATTTATGAGAGGTATTTGATTATGAGTTTTTATTGTTTCATTGTTTAACTTCCTAAAGTCTATACATATTTTATAACCTGCTATTGTTCTTGCAGGAATTAATTCATCCTTATCATTATTAATTATAGTTATACATCCTTCCCTTGGTATACAATGAGTTGGGCTCACCCACTTGCTATTTGAAATTGGATATATAATACCATTGTCCAACATACGTATAACTTCTTTTCTTCTACCTCTTTCATTTTAGGGTTCAACCTTTTTTGATTATCAACACATGGTTTAGAATCCTCCACCATATGTGTCTTATGAGTTACTATGGAAGGATATATCCCTTTTATGTATCTAAGAGTGTATCCAAAAGCTTCACGTTGTTTGATAAGTACTTCTAACAATTTCTTACTTTCTTCGGGGGAGAGATTATCATCTAAAATCATAGGGCACTTACCTTCCTTGTCTAAGAATTCATACATGAGCCTTGGAGGGAGAGGTTTTAATATGAGAGGTGGTGGATCCTCATCCCCTTTTCTTTCAAGTTCTTCAAATTCGTCTCTAAGGCGAGTATCAATTCCCGGTGCAGCATTGAGGACTTTGTCCAAATCTTATTTTGCAAAGTCATTTGGGAGCGAATCATTGCTCGTCAAACTCCTCTCCACTTTCTTTTGGGAGCGAATCATTTGGGATCGGATCGTGGAGTATAAAAATAAATTGCTGCCAATTCCTCAATAGTTCTCTCCTCCTTGACTTCAACTTTCTTTTCAAAAGGAAACTGGGTGAATTGGATGTAATTAATTTCTAAAACTTCTTACCCAAACTGTAAAGACAAAACTTGTTTCTTGTTATCATATCAATGTTCATAGAGCTGTAAAATGGTTACCAAAAATAACCAGGCAGAAGGAATTCAAAGGCATTTCAATAATATGAAAGTCAACTAGGTACACAAAACCTCCCACAGAAACACAGGCATTACGAAGTATCCCATGAGTCTGCTGCAAGGTTCGGTTAGAAAGCATAAAAGTAACTTTTGATGGCTCAAGGTATGGTTCATCAAGATGGCAACGTATCTCTTTATAGATTGTATAAGGCATAATGTTAATGGAAGAGCTTAAGTCACAGAACCCTACATACGTAGTTCCCCTAAACAAAAAGGGATTTTCTGTTGACTTCTATTTTTACCATCAAACTTGCCTCCTATCATTTCAGAGGATTCTTTACTTACTACGGTTACTTCATCCTTGAACACCTCAGGTTCCAGAAGTTCTTTTACTATCCCAATGTTCTTTTTAATGGTTCCCAGGTCCTTAGTTAACCTTCCTATCCTTTTTTCACCCTTACTCTCTATTATTTTTATGAGAATGGTTTCCTCCTCATCTAGCATTTTATTCTGCATTTGCGAGTATTTGTCCCTATGGCAAGTTTAGGAGGTTTCTCCTTCACAGGTGGTGTGTAGCATTCCCAGTCTTTTGGGATCTGCAGGTATTCAACATAAGTTTTAACAATTTGAACAATCATGCGATGGTCAAGGTTGAAAGTTTCAAGCAGTTTTTCTACTTTTCCCGAAGCTAGAAATCTTTTCAAACAATTATATTCTATAGGATTTTCTTTACTAAGCTCAGCCCCACAATAACCTTTCTCTATCCTATGCACTATGTCTAGCAGATTCCAGGCTCTTTCAACACTAAATTCAGTAAATGACCCATTTGTAAGGGAGTCGAGTTCATTTCTGTTATTATTATTCGAACCTGCGTACAAGGTATGTATTACCAGAAAATACGGGAATTTCTGATGGGGGTAGCGATCAAGCAATTCCCTAAACCTTGTATATCCTTCATGCAAGCTTCACGTTTTCCTTTAAAATTTGTCATCATACGTCTCGCTCCAAGAGTTTTCGTCCTAGGAAAGAAATCAACTAGGAACAAAAAGGCTAAGCTCTCCCAGGAATTAGTAATCTTTTTAGGACTTTGAATATACTAAGAACGGGCCTCATTAATAAGAGTTTGAACAAAAAGAGCAGATTTAACCGCATCCTTGGTCAGTATATTAAGACAAAAATTCCCACAAGCATCCTCAGAGAACCCTACATGCTCATATGGATCTTCTGTACCGTCCCCTGTAGCGTGCAAAAGATCCAAAAACATGGGGTTAACATCATACCCTCTCGGGTTATTGGATTTTAAATAAGCTTCCATGGGCAGACTGGAATTCTTAACATCTTCCAGCTAGATTATATGTTGGTACTCGCCCATGATGTTTATCTGAAACTTGTAAACAACTTTAGTAAAACAATTAATGGAATAAGAAACTAAGAACAAAGACCATAAGCGCCTAGCTCCCCGGCAACGGCGCCAGAAAATAGCTTGATGGCTGCAAGTGAACAGGTCAATTAAAGCTAGTTTCGAAATAAGAGTATCATACCCACAGAGAGCTATTTGGTTAAGGTCTTTATACCCCTTTGTCACTTTCCACCAAAGGATACTTTTAAGATGCCTTTGATCTCAAGTAAAAGGTGTTTGAAAGAGATGCCCCTCATGGTTTTCGGTGGCTATTAATGTCGGATATCTCTGCCATCTTCGCCAGGAGAGTATTTGACGAGGCGGATGCATTGCCACGTGGAACGGGTAGACGGTACGGGCGGGCTCCACCCGTACTACTGGTCGTTATCACGGCTGATGGTTTCCTCTCGCTTGGTATTCTCCTAGGTGCAAAGGTAAATCAATAAAATGACTTTTATCACTTAAAAATATCATATTATAATATAATAGATGATTCCAATTGATATGTTCATAATAGACTTAGTAGTTTGGGATCATGTTGAAACAAAGGAAAAAAGGTGCGCGCGAGCGCAGTGAAATACCAAAATCCCTATTCTATTTATGCAAAGACAAAAGGTAAATATGCTTCAATTTTGGACTCATCAATACCCTTAGTGATAAAAAGGAATAGATCCCTCCATAGTCACTCATAAAATTCCTATGATTGAGGATGCTAAGACTTTTGTTGACACCCAAAAAAGACTGAATCCTAAAATGAAAGAAGTAGTGAGGAAGGAAGTTATACGCATGTTATACACTGGTATTATTTACCCAATTTCTGATAGTAAATGGGTAAGTCCTACTCATTGTATACCTAGAGAAGAATGTGTAACCATATTTAATAACAATAAGGATGAACATATCCCTACCAGAACTATAGAGAGTATAAAATGTGTATAGATTTCAGAAAATTGAATAAGAAACTTTAAAGTAATAATCAAACACCTTTTATGAATTTTATTTTAGAAAGAATGTCTAGCAGTTCTTATTTTTTCTTTCTTGATGGTTACTCTAGTTACCCTCAAATTGCTATCCAACCCAAGGACCAAGAGAATACAACTTTTACCTGCCCATATGGGACTTATGCTTATAGACTAATGCCTTTTGGTTTATGCAATGCAGCTGCAACTTTTCAAGAATGTGTTTTAAAGATATTTGATAGTTTTGTTGAAGAATCTATGGAAGTTCTTATGGAAATTTTTGTTTTCTACGGAACTGCTTTTGAACAATGATTCAATAATCTTACAAGGATATTGCAGCGTTGTAGACAAACCAAGTTAGTCCTCAACTGGGAACATAGCCGATTCATTGTGAGAAGGTATTTTTGGACATAAAATTTAGGAAAAGGTATTAAAGTTGATAATTCAAGCATGGTTACCTTGGAAAGATTACCGATACCTCGGGATGTAAAAGGGATAAAGAACTTTCTTGGGAATGCGGGATTTTATCCGGACTTTATCAAGGATTCCGCTAATCTTGTTGCACCCTTAAGTTACCTTTTAAATAAGGAAACACCTTTTTATGGAGATTGTATTGATTCTATTGAACAACTAAAAAGCGCTAGTTTCTGCACCTATTATTCAACCACCTAAATGGGATGAACCGTTTGAAATTATGTGTGATGCTAGTGCCTATGCCATTGGGGCCACTCTTAGTCAACGAGAAGGCCTAAACTTAAATGTTATTGAATATGCTAGTCGAGTTTTTAATGAAGATCAAAATAATTATGCAACAACTAAGAAAGAATTTTTAGCCATTGTTTTTGCCTGCGATAAGTTTAGACATTACATTTTAAACTCCAAAGTGATAGTTCATATGGATCATCAGACTTTAAGACATCTTTTGGCCAAGAAAGATGCAACGCATCGTCTGATTAAGTGGGTCCTACTACTACAAGAGTATGACTTACAAATAGTTGATAGAAGAGGTAAGGATAATACCATTGATGATCACCTTTCCCGCATGGAAGGCATAATAGAAGGTCCTACCCCTATTAATGAATCATTGCCTAGTGAATATCTTGCAGTCTTAGAATCGCATGACCCGTGGTTTGCAGATTATGCTATTTTCTAGTAGGTAAGATTTTTCCAAAGGGAATGAATTATAATCAATGGAAGAAGTTCTTTAATGATCTAAAGTAGGGGAAGAACCCAGCTTGGCAGTATTATTCCTAACTACCTTCTTCCTGCACGAATGCCGAGGCATGCCTCTCTGAGGTCCCTCCCACCGGCTCTCGCCGGCGCCACTCCGGCGCCGTCGCACACCTAATATGGGCTCTATTGCACTGAATTCATCTGGTGGTGGTTGGAAAATCACCTATTCCGGGAGCTCCACGGATGGTAAGTTCCTTGTTGGATCTCTGGTTCTCTCGGATAATCGTTGGCTGGTCATTCTCAATGCCAACGGTTTACCACTTGAGGGTAGAAACATGGAAAATAGGGAGGTACTCACGATTGGTTCTGTGGTGAGGTTCCCCTCTCATCTTGTAAGAATAAATGATATTTCGACACCATCTTCTGGTTTTCTTGGGACTTCTCATGATTTTGATAACAAGATTGAAGATTTGAAACTTATGTGGCACGTTACTAGCTCTTCCTTGTCATCTGATGATTTGGACAAAGCTCCTGGTTTGTTGGTCCTTTATTCTCTTGCTAAGCGGGTTGTGTTGCTTAATCATGACAAGGTGGTAGTTGATGCTAGATTCCTTCTTCAAAATGAGAAAATCTCCTCTGGTGTGACTTTGGACCTTGTCTTCAAAAGGGTGGTGGTGGGTGCTCAAATTGTCGACGTGCCTCTTGCATCATCAGACAAGCACAACAATTGCACCTCATTGGATTTCTCTAAAGGGAAGATTTTTGAGACAAATATGTTCAAAAAATTTGGTCATCACATCAATTTCTCTGGAGGATTTCGCAGAAGGCCTTTCTTCCTAGTTGGCTCATTTGGTCGTGCAAATTTTAAGATTGATGTTCATACTATTGGCATTGTTCTTCAAGCATGTTTTGGGGGACAAGCATCAAAATTTCAAGTCAAGATCCTCCAAGATAGAACCTTTAGGTTCTCTGTTGCATCACGAGTTGTGGGTTTCGAAATATATAATTCTGGTTCTTTCTCAGATGAATCATTTATCTTGAAGATCAACCTTTGGGGTGATGGAGGTCCAAATTGGAAATTCAAAGAGAAAGAATATTACAAAGAATTAGACAAGGATTGGACTTTTGTTTCATATAAAAAAATAAGATTTCTGTCTTTGATCGTATTGGTTCACCAACGTCAACGGTCCCATGCAATAATGGTCATATCAAAGGTGACATTAAACGAGTTGTACCGGGTACATCATTTGCGGAAATTGTGATCAATGGTCAAGTTATTGAGGGAGCGAAATCACCTACAGACAACAAATCAGCCACAATTAAATTGCCTAGTCTTTTCACATATTTGAAATTTCCAACTTTCCCTTCTTGTCCCTGGCCCGACAAATCTTACCTGCATTGGTTCAAGGCCCATGTCACGCCACAAGTTTCGCGGCCCAGGGTGTACGACTGTCTTAAAGATTTTTCTCTTGCCCAAAAAAAGAATTCGCCTGAACCCCCTGCCTCCTCAACTCCCACGCCTGTAGAAACCCCAACTTCCTTGCTCTGCTCGTCGCCGGCGACAACCGCCGACGCAATGGCAAACATTCCACTCGACCCACAGCCTTTCCTGCCCCATGGCTTCGATATTATGTAGGTGGCTGGACAGAATCGAGTCAAAAGGGTGGTGGTTCTTCGTTGACCAAGGGCACATGAACAGTGTGCCATTGTGCACATCCATCCCCTTCCCCCTGGTCCAGTTCCTTTTGATAATATCAGAGATGTGTTGCAAGATTTCTTTTTCAATGAAGCTCGTGTTGATTTTCGTGATATTCAAGATTGTCCATTTAGCTCTGCATATGTTCAATTTACCAATGTCAGTGACCGCGACCGGTTAATTGCTGCGGGTCCAATCCCCTTCTAGGATGTTGCAATCTCTTTTGGTAGGCACAATGAAGGAATTAACTGGCGTAGGACTCAATTTAAGAATGAATATTGGGTCATGCTCCTGGGTCCTCCACTTGATCACTGGCATACTGAGGACCTGAATGCAGTCTTCTCGGATATTGGTAAAATGCTGCTCTAGGAAAGGGACCCTGAGCACAAGGGCAGGATCATTGCTAAACTCAGAGCCACTAACCTTTTAGATGTTCCTAAAAGTGTTAGATTCACCATTGGGGACCTTTTGGAAACAGAATCATGGACTTTCTCTGTTGAAATTTTAAACAGCAATCTCCTGGGAGGGGGCCCACCTGATGAGGACCCACTACCTGATGATGGTGCTGACCCTCATCCCCTACCTATGGCGGGACCCATTTTTGGCCCCCCTCCACCACCACCTCCTCCACAACCCGAAGGGGGCATTGGTGGATGGGACCAATGGGTTGAGCCTGCTCCTCAACAAAATAATGTTGGCTGGGGGAACTAGAGTGCTGTCCAAGGACCTGTGTTTGCTGAGGGTGTTGACATGCCTATTGATAACCTGAATTTGCCACCTCAGGAGGCTGACAGTGTTGTTACTGGTTCAATCCCTGTAGCCAATATTTCATCTGACAATGACAAGGCATCTATCCATGGTGCTGAGGATATTGAAGTGGAGAAAATAATTGCTAATGCTAACCAGGATGTGGGCATGGGAGAAGGACTGCTTAATATTCTGCAAAATTACCAGGATGATGAGGAGGACAACCACCATGCTAATGAAGGTAATCAACAACATGACTGGATGATTGAGGACACAAACCTTCTCTCCCCTAATGAGGCACATCTGCAAGTTGGAATGGCCATCATTCCATTTGTCAATTCCTCTGAAGTGTTATCTGCTACGCAGTCCTTCTCAAAGCAAGGCCTAGAACTATGGGACAGATTCTTTGCTCCACACATAAATCCCTCACCTAACAAAGGCAAACTGCAATGTGATATCCCTATAAGTTGGTTTAACTTTATCACCCTCATGCTCATCACTCCTGAAAAATTCAATTGGGCAAGACACTTTCTTACCTCTCCCCTTTGGGATATTATTAAAGAGCCAATTGCAGAAGAAAATACTTTCACTTTCATTAGCCCTGATGAATGTGTTGGACAGATGCCTCCTCACTGCCTGAATGAATCATTATCAAGCATGATGGTGCCAAATGCTCCTTCAAAGAGGAGGAGGGGTAAAGAACCAATGGTGGACTCTAAGGGGTAAAGAACCAATGATTGGTTCTTTACTTCTAGCTCATGGACAACCAAATACCCTTACACTTTGGTTACCCCCTTATCCAAGCCTACTTTTGATCATCTTCCTTGTGTCATCTCTATTGGAACTAACATTTCCAAGGCACAAATCTTTAGATTTGAAAATTACTGGCTTCACCATTCTGATTTTAAGATGATTGTGCAAAATGCCTAGAATATACCAGTGAATTATCAGGACTTGGCAAAAAGAATATGTGCCAAGTTGAAAAATGTGAGGAGAGGCATCAAGATATGGGCCAAACAGTTACCATGGGACCAAATTGCTAAGGTGAATGACACCATTGATCTTCTGGATCTACTTGAAGAATCTAGAACATTAACCATCAATGAATGGCACCTCTATATCCTGAAATCCCATATTATCTCTCTTCTCCAGAACCAAAACACCTATTGGAAACAAAGAGGAAAAATTAAATGGGTGAAACTTGGGGATGAAAACACAAAGTTTTTTCACTCCAAAGCTACCATCAGTTATAGGCACAATTATATCTCAATGATCAAGAATGAAAATGGACAGGAATTTATCAATCACTATGACAAGGCTGATATTCTTTGGAATGACTTCAGAGCAAGAATGGGTACATCTATCAAAACTGAGATGCATTACAACCTAGCAGATTTTTATGAAAATGGAATGACTGGTGAGATGAAGAATTCACTTGAAAAACCTTTTCTTGACAAGGAAATTGAGGAGGTTATCTCTGATTTACCAAATGACAAGTCACCTGGGCCTGATGGTTTTAATAATGAATTTATCAAAAGCTGCTGGTCAATCATTGGAAATGATATCAAATTACTGATTCATGATTTCTTCAATGAGCAAGTTTCCCTTAAGAGAATCAACTCATCCTACATTACACTCATTCCTAAAGTCACATGCCCTTCTACCTCTGCTCATTTTAGACCAATCTCTTTATTGAACTGTGTATTCAAAATAATTACCAAACTTCTTGCAAATAGACTACAATCTGTTATTCTGGAATTGGTGCATAAAAATCAATATGGTTTTCTCAATAATAGGTCTATTCAAGATTGCATTGGATGGGCATTTGAATACCTATTCCAATGCCACAAGTCAAAGGAGGAAATTCTAATTCTAAAACTTGATTTTGAGAAGGCATTTGATACAATTGATCACTCTGCAATCATTAATATCCTTAAAGCTAGAGGATTTGGGAGGAAATGGATCAAATGGATAGAAATGATCTTTGAATCTGGAACCTCTGAAATCCTACTAAATGGAGTACCTGGTAAAAAGTTCTATTGCAGGAGAGGTGTGAGACAAGGAGACCCCCTTTCACCATTACTATTTGTTCTTGCTGCAGACCTTCTTCAATATGTCCTGAATAAGGCCATGCATATGAACCTCCTAACACCACCTATAGAGGGACCACCCAACAGTGATTTCCCTATTATTCAATATGTTGATGATACATTGGTGGTACTTAAGGCAGATGTTGCTCAATTATTGTGCTTGAAAGCACTTCTTCAAACATTTGCAAGTTCCACTGGACTCAAAGTCAACTTTTTGAAATCTAGCATGATGCCAATAAACATATGTAATGATAGGCTAATGCATTTTGCTAGGACAATGAACTGTCAAACTGGTTGCCTCCCTTTCACCTACCTTGGTTTACCACTAGGCATTTCAAAACCATCTATGGAGCACTTTCTACCCATTGTTCAAAGAGTTGAAAGAAGATTATGTGGTATAGCTGATTTCTTGAATTATGGAGGAAAATTGCAACTGGTAAAATCTGTTCTGTCCTCACTTCCTCTATATTTCATGAGTTGTTTGGAGGTACCAATTTCCATCAAGGATCAAATTATAAAATACATGAGATATTGTCTATGGAGAAAGAGGACTGAAGATGTACAAGCAAAAGGACAAGCTCTGGTGTCTTGGGATAAAATCTGTCGTCCTAAAAATCAGGGGGGTCTAGGGGTGCTAAACCTATAGATCCAAAATACTGCCCTCCTTCTAAAAAACTTGGACAAATTCTACAATCACCATGACATCCCTTGGGTTCATCTCATATGGGAAACTTGCTACAAAAATGGAAAACTACCTGGAAGAAGCATGGAAGGATCATTCTGGTGGAAATCTCACATCAAATTAATTGATAATTTTAAAGGCATGGCGAAGTGCAATCTGAATTCAGGAAAGTCTACTTATTTCTGGTCTGACCTTTGGCAAGATGAGTTTTCAAATATCAGTGTTCATGACTTCTTACATGCTGACTACTTAGAGGATAATTTTCACCTACCACTCTCTCAACAAGCATACTCTGAGTTTATAGTCATGGAAGAAAGATGCCAGGAATTCATGCATACCACTCAGGGGGATACCCATGATAATTGGAACTATATTTGGGGGTCAGATAAATTTGAAGTAAAAAAGGCCTACTCAACCATGATTGGATATTCACCATCACCACCACACTTCTCTTGGGTATGGGCAACCTCCTGCCAAAATAAAAACAAGTTCTTCTGGCTGTTGCTTCTAGACAGATTGAATACAAGGAATCTTCTGAAAAGAAAACAGTTCATCCTGCCTGACTACAATTGTGTAACTTCCAACTGTTACTTGGAAGAATCAGTAAATCATCTATTTTGGGAATGTCCATTTGCAAAAAAATATTGGGACCATATTTACAAAAACAGAGCTGCAAACCTAACAGGATTGGAAGCTATTTCAGACATCAAAGAAAAGTTACACCTACCATTTGCAATGGAGATCATTATCATGACTACCTGGGGTATCTGGATATGCAGAAATGAGAAGATTTTTAATGACAAAAGGCCCACAATTGAAAGATGGAAAGCAATCTTCTATCAAGAAATGAGATGGTTACAATTCAGAATCAAAGGAAAATACAAGGAGAAATTCAAAGCCTGGCTTAACCAGCAATTAGATCAGGGATAGGGTAGATTTTACCCATCTTAGAATGACTTTACTTTACTGTTTTGATCTACCTTAGATCATTTTTCTCATTGTAACATACTCATATCTTATAATAAAAATTGCAGTGGGGATTTTTCCCTACTGTTTCACCTCAAAAAAAATGATCTAAAGTATTACTTTGGGATGATCCTTATCTATACAGGCACGAGCTTGATGGGATGATTAGGAAATGTGTACATGATCATGAGATGGGCGCTATTTTAAAAGCTTGTCATGATAGTCCTTATGGGGGACATCATGTCAGCGACCGCACCATGGCCAAAGTCTTACAATCGGGATTCTATTGGCCAACCTTGTTCAAAGATGCTCGTGATTATGTTAGGAATTGTGACGGTTGCCAATGAATGAGTAACATAGGTAAAAGAGAAGAAATGTCCATGAACTACAGTCGTATAATAGAACCATTTAACATTTGGGAAATGGATTTCATGGGGCCATTTACTACGTCTAATGGTTATACTCATATTCTCGTTACTATTGACTATGTTACTAAGTGGGTAGAAGCTATACCCACCTCTCATGTAGATGTAGCTACATCTATCAAGATGATCAAGGACATCATTTTTCCCTGGTTCGGAGTCCCTTCATTTTTAATTACTGATGGTGGAACTCATTTTAGGAAAGGTACTTTCAGGAAAATCCTTCACAAATATGGGGTCGAGCATCGAGTAGCTTCACCTTATCACCCGCAAACAAGTGGGCAAGTTGAGCTTTCAAATCGGGGAATTAAAGCCATACTCTAGAAAACGGTGAATAAATCAAGGAAGGATTGGGCCATGAAGCTAAATGACACATTATGGGCATATCGTATAGTGTTCGAAAATCCAATGGGAATGACGCCATACAAAATGGTCTATGGTAAATCTTGTGATCTTCCTTTTGAATTAGAACATGAGGCATGTTGGGCTATTAAAACACTGAATTTTGATTTTAAAGCTACAGGAGAAAAACTTCTTTTAGATATTCATGCCTTAGATGAACTCATGAATGAGACTTATGAAAATGATAAAATCTTCAAAGAAAAAAGTTAAAATACGACATGATATAAAAATAGGGAATAGGGAATTCAAATCCCAGGATAAACTTTTGCTCTACAATTCTTGGCTAAAGATTTTTGTAGGGAAGTTTAGATCCAAGTGGGAAGTTCCTTACAAAGTGCAAGAAGCCTATCCCTCGAGAGCGGTCAAGATGAAAAGTAATACCCCTTCTTCTTCTTGGATTGTTAATGGGCAATGATTGAAGCATTATAGAGTTGGAGAGGTAAACACTATGGAACTAATCTCCCTAGTAATTACCGAGGAATGTATTAAACAAATGGTAAGGTAAGGTGACTAGAAACCTACTAATCTTATTTGTCTCGTTTTTGCATACCTCGGATCTTTTCTGCACTTTTGGCTAAGTTCTTTGTATTCCTTGTGTTTTTGTGATCGTTGTGATCTGTTTTCTGACCTGGTACAGGAGGACCGTATGGTCAGATGCGCCCGTACTAGTGGTCATTAACAGCTCTGCCTCTTCCTCTAGTTTTGTTCAATTTATCATAGTTCGGTACGGGTGGGAGGTACAACCGCACCCGCCCGTACCACTGGCCATTAAACCCCCAGTAACTTTTCTTCATTTTCATTTGTTTTCTTCATAGTCGGTATGACCGGCTTGTACGGGCAACCCCCTCGTATGGCAGGTCGTTAAAAGAATTGCATCCTTTTTAGTTTTCGTTCATTCTTACCTTAAAAAATCCTTTTTACCGCCTTGGAGTAGGTCGATGGCAGCCGATACGGGGGCATCGTACGGGCACAACCCGCCTGTACCAACTCCCGGACCGACCTTGTTTGCCCCTTTTCTAAGTACTTTTGTATTTTCGATTTTTCTTCTTCACTTTTTACCTTTTGGATCTATTTTTCACCTCTCATCTACCTTTGCCTCTATCCATCATGCATCAGATATCACTTGATCGTTCAAGAACTATGCATCCTTTTCATATTAAGTAGATCTAGACCAAGAAGGAGGAGGCACCAACATCAAAGGCCAAAGGAGGGGATCTAGGGATTCTTCGTCTTCCTCAACTCGAGAATCTACTCAAGTGGTGCCGCTTCCCAACTAGAAGGACATGTTTCCATGCAAGCTAGAGATGATCAGGCATGTGGAACAAAGGAAGAACAAAGAAGATCACCCATGCAACCCCTGCAGGTATAATCTTCGTGGATCCTCTCTCAAATATTCTCCTAGTTCCTTGCCTTAGAAGGAAGTTACACATGATGGGGTTAGAGATAAGATCGAGAATCTTGAAAAGATTTTCAAAGGATGTGTTGAAACCATTGGAGAAGGAGTTGACTCCTACTGGATGATGGCCAAAAATCTTGAAAAGAGGATTGATGACATTGATGGTAGAGTTCAATATCTTACTAAGATTATTGTTGAGATGGCTGATGACAGGAAGGTGCTCTGCAAAATAATAAAAGAGCAACATATTAGCATTACGGAACTTTCCACTCATTTTGCGTGTATTTCTCAAGCTTGCAGCCTTAAGGAAGACGATGAAGAAGAAGACGAAGATTTCTTCACCCCAAAGAAGGAATAGGTACTCGCAAGGAGTTATGAGATCTCCCCCTTCTTGATTCCAATCTTGGGGGATCCATAAGGACCTTTTAATCTACCTTATTGGTTTTAGCATGTTTACTTTCCTACATGCATATTAGTTCGTGATTCCAAATTTTGCATTGGTTGCCTCATCAACCTCCTTTCGTTCGGGTAAAGATTTATATCTGTTGAGTTTTGAGACTTTATGGTATTGTAAGTGATTATTGATTCATAAATATTGTATTAGATGTATGAATTAGGTTGATTTCTATGATACTTTTACCACTGTTACGATTTTAGGGTCTTCCACACCAACAAAGTATTGATAAATTATGGGGAGAAAATCTTAATAGCATGTTATAGTCATAAGTTTGAACTAATATGAGACATAAAGAGTATTAACGTGATATAATACAATTGTTTAATAAAAATAAAAGGCTTTGCTATCAAAGAATTCCAAGGACAAGAAAAGTACAAGATTTTAAAAGTTACCCAAGCAATGATCATCAATTATTTATTACTCAAATTAAGTGCTCAAACAATAAAACTTGATGATTTTATAATACGCCAAACTATAAAAACTTCTTATAACTTATTGATACGAAGGGTGTGGAAGCCTCTAAGTCATGTGATGTGTGAAGGTGTAATATAACTCATGATGCAGTTCTATATCCGATATTGTAATTTTGTTTCAATTTTTGCCTCATTTATTGTAACGACTCGCGCCTCATGAATATGATGACATTGTCCATAAGCCCCCACATTGCTTGGGGACGAGCGAGAGTCTAGCTTGGGGAAGTTGATGAGTCCAAAATTGAAGCGTATTTATCTATTGTTTTTGCATAAGTAGAGTAGGATTTTGATATTTTACCGCGCATGTATGCACTCTTTTGTCTTTGTTTCAACAGGATCCCAAATTACAAAGTCTTATGTGAACATATCAATTGAGATTGTCATATTATGCAGTAATATGATATTTCTAAGTGATAAAAGTCATTTATTTGATTTATCCTTGCACCTGGGAGAATAGAAAACGTGGAGGAAGCCTACGGAGTCCTTAACGACATGTGGTAAGGGCGGAGCTTACCCAAATTTGTTTGGTCAGACACAACCCACGGCCCAACGGCACCCCGCAAATGGAGAGGACACCCTGGAGTGGTCTGTTTCGGCGCAAACCGGCCCACATCTGGATTGGAATGCGGTGGGACAGATGGCTCCCGTGTCCTCCCGAGGCTTATACAGGGCCCACCTAGCGGTGTCCTAGCGGAGGGGGCACGTCCTTCTTAATGGGTACCCGTCATCCCTATCCACCACACTCCCCCAGTCCACTGGTCAAAGCCCTAGTCCCCGAAAACCCTAGCCACTCTCTCCCCATCGATAGCGGCTCTATCACCGGCCGAACGTGATGATGAAGGGGTGGAAGGGGTGGTTCTGGCCGAGCCGCAATGACTGTGAGGACGGTTCCTCCTCCCGTGGCGGACACCATGGCCATTGCTACTCCGTGTCGAGGTCTTCGCCACTGCGCTCCTTCTTCTCAAGCTCCCCACCGGCACGTGCACCACCGCATCCACGCTCTGAGCGAGGCGTCAAAGTCAGACTCGAGGCCGTGTGCATGCTCGCCGAGGCAGGCATGTCGTGCCCCTGGTCGGACATGCATCTTTCGGCATAGTGGAACCTCAACCAGGCCCACGTGCCTATGCCAACCATCCCCGTGTCTGAGCCCGCTTGCCAGCGCGAGATCTGTTGCCGCCGGGCCTTCCAGCCGCCAGATTAGTGGCGAGACCTGGCCTACTAATGAGTCCAAAATTGAAGCATATTTACCTCTTGTTTTTTCATAAGTAGAGTAGGATTTTGGTATTTTACTGCGTACGCGCGCACTCTTTTGTGTTCGTTTCAACAGGATCATGAATTACTAAGTCCTATGTGAACATATCAATTGGGACTGTCATATTATGTAGTGTTGGAGATATGCCTAAGAGGCAATAATAAAGTGGTTATTATTATATCTTTGTGCTTAAGATAAATGTTTATATCCCATGCTATAATTGTATTATTAGGAAACACTAATACTTGTTTGTTTTGTAAACATAAAAGAGTCCCTAGTAAGCCTCTTGTTGAACTAGCTTGTTGATTAATAGATGATCATGGTTTCCTGATCATAGACATTGGTTGTTATTAATAACAAGATCATATCATTAGGAGAATGATGTGATGGACACACACCCATAGTAAGCATAGCATAAGATCAAGTCATTAAGTTCATTTTGCTACAAGCTTTCAAATACATAGTAACCTAATCTTTCGACCATGAGATTATGTTAATCACCATCACCGGATGAATGCTTTGATGACATCAAAAACCACTTCGTAACTAGGTGGTTATAAAGGTGGCATTGGGTATTCTGAAAGTATGTGTTGAAGCAAATGGATCAAGATTGGGATTTGTCCATCCATATGACGGATAGATATGCTCTGGGCCCTCTCGGTGGAATGTTATCCAATTAGCTTGCAAGCATGTGACTAGGTCACAAGGGATGTCATGCCATGGAATGAGTAAAGAGTACTTATCGGTAACGAGGTAGAACTAGGTATGGAGATACCGATGATCGAACCTCAGATAAGTAGAGTATCGTGTGACAAACGGAATCGGTGTCGTATGTTAATGGTTCTTTCGATCACGAAGTCATCGTTGAATACGTGGGAGCCATTATGGATCTCTAGGTCCCGCTGTTGGTTATTGATCAGAGAAGTGTCTCGGTAATGTCTGCATAGTTTGCGAACCGTAGGGTGACGCACATAAGGTTCGATGTTATTTAAGTATATATGGAATACGAGTTGGAGACCTAATGTTGTTCGGAGTCTCAGATTGGATCCAGGACATCACGAGGAGATCCAGAACTATCCAAAGAATAAGATTCATATAATGGATATCGCTTTCTGGGTTTCGGAAAAGTTCTAGAGTATTCGTATGAAGCTCCTAGAAGGTTTTAGAAGGTTCCAGAAGGTTCTAAGGAGACTACTTGCAAACTAAGAAAGAAAGGGGCAAGACTTGGGGGGCAAGAAAACTCCCCCTCCCCTTGTACGCCGGCCCTAGGAGGGCAAAGGGGGCAACCCTAGGTTGTCCCCTCTATATAAGGAGGGGATGCGCCACCCCACCCTCTTGCCTCTTCCACCCAAAACCCTAGCCGCCACTCTCCTCCTCCTTCCTCCTGCCCCGGCTTAGGCGAAGCCCTGCAGGATTTCTCCTCCACCACCACCATGTCGTCATGCTGTTGGGATTCCGTGGAGATGTACTACCTCCGCTGCCCGCTAGAACGGGGAGAGGAAGGTCTACATCGACTCTGTACGTGTGACCGAATGCGGAAGCGCTGCCGGAACACGGCGCCAGAAGGATTGTCTTCTCGATCTTGAGATCGTCAAGTGATCGTCTATATCAACCATGAGATCCAGTCTTGATCAAGGTTTTGGATCTACAAGGGTTAGTACAGATCTATCTCATTGCACTTATCTCATAGATTAGATCTTAGCTTTTCCATAGATTGGATCTTTGTTTTATTCGTTCTTGTGGTAGATTTTTTTGTTTTCCCTGCAACGAACCCTATAGTGGTATCAGATCCATGTCTATGCGTAGATCTGTTGCACAAGTAGAACACAATGGTTTTGTGGCCATTGATGCTTTTGTTTTTGTTGTCTTCATGTGTACTTTGCATCTTGCGGGATGGTGTGATGAAGCGGCTCGGGCTAACCTTACATGTCATCGCACATGAGACTTGCTCCACGCTTAATGTGCAATGCACGTGGCTTTGCGGGTGTCTGTCTCTCCCACCATAGTTAAGATCCAATTTACAATTAGCATCTAACAACACTTGTATCAGCGTTGTGGTTCTTGTTCGTAGGTAAATTGGTTCTTATACGAAAGCCCCAAGCCACGTAAAATATGCAAAAAAAATAGAGGCGTCTAACTTGTTTTTGCAGGGGCATGTGATGTGATATGGCCATGATATGATTGTGATTATATTTGATATATGCAATGATCCTTATTGTAATATGGCAACCGGTAGGAGCCTAATGGTTGTCTTTAAATTCGCTAAGACTTGCTTGTCTATTCATCATGTAATAGCTTTATTCCAAGTAGTTGTAATAGTTGCTGTTAGTGATGGACAACCATGAAGCGGATCCACTGACCTTGACGCCATGCTGGTAATGATGGAGATCATGTCCATGCTTTGGAGATGGAGATTAAAGGCACAAGAAGAAAGACCATATCATGTAACATATTATGAATTGCATGTGATGTTAATCCCTTTTGCATCTTGTATTGCTAAGATCGCGACAGTAGCATTATAAGATGATCCCTCTCACTAAAATATCAAGTAATAAATTGTTCGTCCTTAGTAATAGGCACCGTTGCTAAGACTCATCGTTTCGAAGCATATCGTGATGATCAGGTGTTATAGATTCTACGTGTGCATACAACGGGTGCAGGCTAGATTTGCACATGCGGATACTAAGTTTAATCTTCACGAGCCTAGCATGTACAAACATGGTCTCGGAACACGGAATACCGAAAGGTAAAGCATGAGTCATATGAATGATATGATGAAAATGTTCATTGTTCGCCTTTGAAGCTACATCTTCTCATGAAGATCGGACTTGGTCTAGTGGATTTGGTTCGTGTAATCACTAAGGCAACATGAGGGATGTTGTTTTGAGTGGGAGTTAATTTAAGAATTAAATTTGAACTCATTTTGTCATAAACTTAGTCTAAAATCTTTGCAAATATGTTGTAGATCATGGCGACCCCCTCCATCAACTTTAATGCGTTCCTAGAGAAAGAAAAGCTGAAAAACAATGGAAGCAACTTCATGGAGTGGTTCCGTGGATTGAGGATTGTCCTCAGCACTGGTCAGTTGACCTATGTGCTCGATGCACTGCTAGGTGACCCACCTGCGGAGGATGCTCCCAATGTTGTTTAAAATGTTTTCCTCAATCAGAAGAATCACTATTCCACAATTTAGTGTGCCATCCTGTTCGGTTTAGAATCGGAGCTATAGAAGCATTTTGAACACCGTGGCCCTTTTGAAATCATCAATGAGCTCAAACTGATTTTTGAGACTCATGCGACCGTGGAAAGCTATGAGGCCTCCAAGAAGTTCTTTAACTGTAAAATGGAAGAGGGTAACTCCGTTAGTGAGCACGTGCTCAAAATGTCTGGGCACGCGAATAGGCTCCAAGAATTGGGAATAATTATTCCTAATGCGTTGGGGATTCATCGTGTCCTCCAATCACTGCCACCTAGTTACAAGAACTTTGTGATGAACTACAATATACATTGCATGAACAAGACGTTGCCTGAACTCTTCTCAATGCTGAAAACTGCTGAAGTGGAGATTAAGAAAGAGCACCAAGTGTTGATGGTCAATAAGACCACCAATTCTAAGAAACAGGGCAAGCCTAAGAACAAGGTAAACTTCAAGAAGGACGACAAGAAATCTGCCTCGCCTGCTAAGAAGCCCAAGGCTGGCCCTAAGCCTGATACTGAGTGCTTTTACTTCAAGGGTGAAGGTCACTGAAGCACAACTTCCCCAAGTACCTGGTAGATCTGAAAAACGGCAACATCAAGAAGAAAGGTATATTTGATATACATGTTATTGATGTGTATCTTACTAGTAATCGTAGTAGTGCCTAGGTATTTGATACTGGTTTGGTTAATCATATTGTAACTCGAAACAAGAGTTGTGAAATAAATGAAGACTGGCGAGAGACGAGGTGACAATGTGCATTGGAAATGGCTCCAAGGTTGATGTGATCGCCGTCGGCACGTTCCCTCTTCATCTACCTTCGGGATTAGTTTTGAATTTGAATAATTGTTATTTGGTGCTTGCGTTGAGCATGAACATTATATCTGGATCTTGTTTATTGCAAGACGGTTACTCGTTTAAGTCTGAGAATAATGGTTGTTTGATTTATATGAGTAATATCTTTTATGGTAATGCACCTGAGATGAATGGTTTATTCTTATTAAATCTCGATAGTAGTGATACACATATTCACAACATAGATGCTAAACGAATAAAATTGAATGATAATTCTACATACATGTGGCACTGTCGTCTTGGTCACATTGGAGTAAAACACATGAAGAAACTCCATTTCGATGGACTTCTTGAATCACTTGAAAGATGCGAAGCATGTGTAATGGGTAAAATGACTAAGACTCCATTCTCTAGGATAATGGTGTGAGCTATAGACTTATTAGAAATAATACATACCGATGTTTATGGCCCAATGAGTGTAGCATCGCATGGTGGATATCGTTATGTTCTTACTTTCACGGATGACTTGAGTAGATATGGGTATGTCTACTTTATGAAACATAAGTCCAAAACTTTCGAGAAGTTTAAGGAACTTCAAAGTGAAGTAGAAAATCAGTGTAACAAGAAGATTAAGTTTCTGCGTTCTGACCACGGAGGTGAATATCTAAGTTACGAGTTTGGCATGCATTTAAAGGAATGTGGAATACTTTCACAATTGACACCGCCGGGAACACCACAACATAATGGTGTGTACGAAGGTCGTAATCGAACTCTCTTATATATGGTTCGGTCTATGATGTCTCTTAAAGATTTACCGTTACCGTTTTGGGGTTATGCATTAGAGACAGTCGCATTCACTTTAAATAGGGCACCATCTAAATATGTTGAAATGACACCATACGAATTATGTTTTGGTAAGAGACCTAAGTTGTCATTCCTTAAAGTTTGGGGCTGCGAAGCGGATGCAAAGAAGTTACCAGCCGACAAGCTTGAACCCAGAGCAGAAAAATGCGTCTTCATAGGATACCCTAAAGAAACAATTGGGTATACCTTCTATCATAGATCCGAAGGCAAAGTTTTTATTGTCAAGAATGGATCCTTTCTTGAAAAGGAGTATCTCTCGAAAGAAGTGACTCGAAGGAAAGTAGAAATCGACGTGGTTCTTGAACCTTCTCTCAGATTTGCGAGTAGCGTAGCACCGGAAGATGTTTCTATGCCGCCTGCACCAATGAGAGAGGAAGCTAATGATGATGATTGATACATTCCAAATGTATCTATAATTTTTGATGTTCCATGCTTGGTTTTATCTACTTCTTATGTTTTGTTCCAACTTTGGAGTACTTTTCATACACTTTCTTGGACTAACCTATTAACAAGATGCCATAGTGCCAGCTGCCTGTTTTCTGCTGTTTTGGTTCTAGGAAGTCAGAAAATAAATATTCTTGGAATTGGACGGAACAAAAGCCAAAGTCAATATTTCACCGAGGGGGACACGGAGCCAGAATACGAGATGGAGGAGGGCCTAGCCACACCATATGGTGGCGCGGGTGACCCCTGGTTGCGCCACCAAGTGGTGTGGGCCCCTCAGGCCTCCACCGACCTTGCCTCTTCGCCTATAAGAAGCCTCCCGATGCATAAACCCTAAATCATCAATCAGAAATCCACGAAAAGTTCCGCAGCACCACCGCCACCGAAGGGGAGATTCGGGGGACAGAAAGTCTCTGTTCCGGCAACCTGCCGACACGGGTAAGTGCCCCCGGAGCCATCTCCATCGATCTCCACCACCATCTCCATCACCACTGCTGATTCCCATGATGAGGAGGGAGTAGTTCTTCCTCGAGGCTAAGGGTTCTACCGGTATCTATGTGTTCATCTCTCTCTCTATGCATGACAATATTGTGATCATGAGCTTTGTAATCAGGTAGATCTACCTTGCTACTCAAGTGCTTTATTAGATCTCTGCTCTCCCCATGTGTGTGGAAGTGACAGCGTGCACACCATGGTGGCACTTAGGCTAGAGATTACAAATACTTGTTATGAATTATATTTGGAGTTGGATGTCTTTATGAAATTGTGGTGTTTGTTGGAACCATCTAGTGCTCAAGGTAACAGTGTTGGGTTTTCTAGAAGGGAAAGATGAACTTTGAGGTGTGTTGTTATAGCCCTACCATCGATTAGAGTGTTCAACCGAAGAGTAGTTAAGAGTAGTATCATAAAGAGAAGATATTTATATGAGAGTGTTCACTAGTGAAAGTATGATCCCTAGGCCTTGTTTCTAAGCATTGATACACCGTTTGCAATTAGATCTATTACATGGTTGCTTACTTCCATCTTTATTTCAGTTTGCCTTTGGTCTCTTCCACGCCATCAAGCTATTTTCTATCACCGTTACCACTTATAATTATCCATACCACTTGTATTTTACTATCTCTTCGCCAAACTAGTGCACCTATACACCTGACAAGTGTATTGGGTGTGTTGGGGACACACGAGACTTCTTGTATCTTGATTGCAGGGTTGCTTGAGAGGGGATACCTTTGACCACTTCCTCCCTGGGTTCGATAAACCTTGGGTGATCCACTTAAGGGAAAACTTGCTGATGTTCTACAAACCTCTACACTTAGAGGCCCAACAACTGTCTACAAGAATAGAAGTGCGTAGACATCAAGCTCTTTTCTAGCGTCGTTGCCGGGGACTGAAAAAGAAGAAGCTCCCACGTCAACCACGCGCCAGCAAGCTCTTTTCTGGCGCCGCTGCCGGGGAGGTAAGGTAAAAGGTACTCACATCCTCCGGTGTGAGTGCTCGAAGTTATTTCCTTTAGATTTTGCAATTTTGTCTTTTTGTTTCTTATTTTTATTTTCACTAGTTAGGCTTAATGGAAAACAACAACAAAATTAGAGATCTTTATAGTATTTATCTTGAGTTAGTACATGAAGTGTTTGAAGAGAAAATTAAAAAACCTATGGAACTTTATTTGTATGCTACTAGCAATGTTATTAGTATGAATTCTTTGGACACCATTATTCCTAATGCTATGGAAAAGTCTAAGCTTCGGGAAGCTAGTTTTTATGAAAATGATCTTTTTAGTTCCCCAGCTTTGGAAGATAGCTATTCTGTTGCTTATGATGATACCAAACCGCCAATATATGATGATTGCAATGATGAATATGATATTTTCAGTCCACCTACTATTGAGGAAGAAATTAATTATGATTACAATATGCCTCCTATATTTGATGATTATAGTGATGAGAATAATAATGATAGCTATTTTGTTGAATTTGCTCCCACTACAATTAATAAGAATGACTATGTTTATGTGGAGAGGATTAATTATTTTATGCATGTGGCTCATGATAAGAATGTTTCATATGATAGTTATA
This sequence comes from Avena eriantha, assembly GCA_910589775.1. Lineage (NCBI taxonomy): Eukaryota > Viridiplantae > Streptophyta > Magnoliopsida > Poales > Poaceae > Avena > Avena eriantha. The sequence continues at coordinate 324,294,061 of OU342745.1, read as the reverse complement.
TTGTTAATTTTACTCATGATGCTACTGAAAGTTATTATGAGAGAGGGAAACATGGTTTTATGTGTCTCAACAATGTTCAGTTTCCCCTCTTTATGTTGAAAATTTTGAAGTTGCACTTGTTTTGCTTTCCTATGCTTGTTGCTTTGTGCTTTCATGACTTGTTTCTTTACAAGCTTCCTATACATAGGAAGTGGGTTAGACTTAAATGTGTTTTGAATTTGCTTCTTGATGCTCTCTTTTACTTCAATTCATATTTCCTATGTGAGCATCTTCTCAAACTATCATGCCTAACTTAAAGGCGTTAAAGAAAAGTACTTATTGGGAGATAACCCAAAAGTTTTAGATCAGTCTTAGTAGTTATGACTTCAGTAATAACCGCTCCTTATCCTTTTTATTTGCTTTTTGTTCCAACAATAACCTCTAAGGAGAGAGAAGTAATGATTGGGAAAGTTGTTGTCCCGAAACAGATTTTTGTGCTTCACCGTGAAAATTCGTGTAAAATCTCTGTACGTCCTTTTGAGGCGTGAATATTTGTGCTTATGCCCCAGGTTTTTATCTAACTTTCATTAGTTAAATACTTTTCGATTTTAGGAACAGAAGGTCTTCGAAATAATTTTTCTTTACCTACTGGTCTGTTTTGACAGATTTCTGTCATTTTCTGCATTTGCTTCTTGTTAGTTCCTTCTTGAGTTCTTTTGGGGAATTGAGCTTTTTGAGGGAAGTGCTACAGTACCTAGTGTTTTAATGGAAGTTTTATTGGTGTTAGAACTGAACCTAAAGACTTATTATCTTGAGTGCACTAATGTTGCTAATAAAGATTGTGTGAAGTTTTATATGGAGGAAAAATTCAGGTGTATGGAAGGAATGAGCAATCAGATGAAGGATGTACTAAAGCTCAAGCTTTGGGATGCCACGCGTGTCACCCCAAGAAATATCCAAGAAGTACAAGCGTCAAAGCTTGGGGATGCCCAAGGCATCCCCCTCTTCATCAATAAAAATCCCAGGTTTCTTCCAAATGCTTCATTTTTATTGTTTCATGCACAATTGTGTTGTTCTTGGAGCGTCTTCTTTTTCGTTTTTTTTTTGGTTTTTTGTTTTTTTGGTTTTCTTAGTTTGCTGAATAAATTGGTTGGACCCCCTCTTTCATGCATTGGTTTTCAAACAGCTTGGTTTGGTTTGGAAAAGAGTAGGAAAGCTCATGCTTAAGTGGTAAAGAGAGCTTGTTTTTGACTGTGGCCTATGCTTTTTCATGCCATGCTTGATATTGTTTTGGCTTTATGCTTAGTATTCTTTTCTGTAGCATGACTTGTTATAAACAATTGAGATTGCTTAATGTGCCTTGGATGAATCATTCGTTGTTTTAGCATATTAAAGCATAGTATTGTGGTATTCTCCTTTGATGATTTGTTTGGGTTGACTTGGCGCATGCTCACACCATGTTATGACTATCCAAAGTCACCATAGCCTTTATGATCCTTTAGTTTTCAACTTGTAGTATCACTTTATGCTTTGATCAATGATGTTTTGTCGCTCTACATGATTATGGCCATTATTGCTCTCTTAGTTTGTCGCTCCCAGTCTTTTGCTAGCCTCCACAACCAAGTATGAGTTCCACTCATGCATCCAACTCCCTAAACCAAGTTATTCCAAAGAGTCCACCATACCTACCTACTAGCTTGTGGTATTCCAAGTATAATCATGCTTTTTTTTACCTTCCAAATTAAACTTCTTATGAGAAAACTAGTGATTAAAGCTCTCACAAACTTGATGGCACACTTTACTTTTCTTGCCCTTGATAAACTTGAACCATTGTGTCGTCTGTGTTGTATATGCTTGCACTTATTTTTTGGGGATTAGCAGAACCATGCTGTCATGGGGAACGCTTTCAACATTGCACGGGTACTTTGTACCTAGTTGATATCATGTCATCGGGTGAAATGAAAGGGGAGCTTGTAAGTCCATGGAGTTATGTATATGTGTTAGAGAAACGCCTGGGCCGCTGGTCTAATCCATGCTAACATGGTGGAAACCTGCAGCGTAACCATAATGAGCTGTCTATGAAGCATTCTTCTTATAAAAAAGAGTCATATATTGAGAAAAGGAGAAAAAGAGAAAAAATGAGATTATGAAAAGAGGAAAGAGAGAAAAAGCACCATATTCCCATGGTAAATAAGGAGATTGCTGAGATGCTCGTTGTCTGCTTGCCTTGTCATTTTAATATGGGGATTCTTCCGTATCATCGGGCAAGGGGTACCCTGTTGGTGGTTCTCTATGATACACATGTACTTACGATGACAAGAACTTACCAGTGACTAAACTTGAGTAGCATGAGGAGCGGCCCTCGTATTCAAGGGACATGAGATTTCTAACTTATACTTCATCAAGCATGTACACCATAGTTTGTTCACTTTAACCTTAATCACCTTCAAGATGCTTATGATAGGGGCAATGAGAGCTGAAAGCTAATAAGTACCATAATTTTTGGAAGCTCTTTAGGAGACTTGAATCCCTACTTCCTTCTATGAAGGCCTTTATTTTACTTTTATGTTGAGTCCCCACCTTCTACCTTTATGCACCTACTTTGAGAGCATAGTGGCCATTCTTAGTTCTATGTGCATTGTCCCAAGACTTGTTGATTGATGCATACTTTGATATTGCTTGGTTTAAACTACTTGTATCTAGTCACTCTTACGAACTTTGAAGGCGTCCTATGCATTTATGTTTTGCTACTCTTTGAGGGACAAGCTTAATGTCATTATGCTATGTTTTCTTTATGTGAAACAAACAAACGTCTTGCAAAGTATTGTTATTCATGAATCTTTTGTTTGTGCATTTTCATGTTGGAACATAGTTGCTATGTTTTATTGCTAGAACTTTATCTTTCATGCTATGTTGAAGTACTATGATCCCAGCTATCAATATGCTTTAATCAAGTTTATGATGGTGCATGTCACCTCAAAAATTATTCTTTCTTTTTTATCACTTATCTACTCGAGGACGAGCAGGAGTTAAGCTTGGGGATGTTGATACATTGCAAATGTATCTATAATTTTTGATGTTCCATACTTGGTTTTATCTACTTTCTTATGTTTTGTTCCAACTTTGGAGTACTTTTCATACACTTTCTTGGACTAACCAATTAACAAGATGCCACAGTGCCAGCTGCCTATTTTCTGTTGTTTTTGGTTCCAGGAAGTCAGAAAATGAATATTCTCGGAATTGGACGGGACAAAAGCCAAAGTCGATATTTCACCGAGGGGGACACGGAGCCAGAATACGAGACGGAGGAGGGCCAGGGCCTGGCTACACCATGTGGTGGCGCGGGTGACCCCTGGCCGCACCACTAGGTGGTGTGGGCCCCTCAGGCCTCCACCGACCTTGCCTCTTCGCCTATAAGAAGCCTCCCAATGCATAAACCCAAAATCGTCAATCAGAAATCCACGAAAAGTTCCACAGCGCTGGCGCCATTGAAGGGGAGATTCGAGGGACAGAAAGTCTCTGTTCCGGCACCCTGCCGGGACGGGGAAGTGCCCCCGGAGCCATCTCCATCGATCTCCACCACCATCTCCATCACCACTGCTGATTCCCATGATGAGGAGGGAGTAGTTCTTCCTCGAGGCTAAGGGTTCTATCGGTAGCTATGTGTTCATCTCTCTCTCTATGCATGATCATATTGTGATCATGAGCTTTGTAATCAAGTAGATCTACCTTGCTACTCAAGTGCTTTATTAGATCTCTGCTCTCCCCATGTGTGTGAAAGTGACAGCATGCACACCATGGTGGCACTTAGGCTAGAGATTACAAATACTTGTTATGAGTTATATTTGGAGTTGGATGTCTTTATGAAATTGTGGTGTTTGTTGGAACCATCTAGTGCTCAAGGTGACAGTGTGGGGTTTTCTAGATGGGAAAGATGAACTTTGAGGTGTGCTGTTATAGCCCTACCATCGATTAGAGTGTTCAACCGGAGAGTAGTTAAGAGTAGTATCATAAAGAGAAGATATTTATATGAGAGTGTTCACTAGTGAAAGTATGATCCCTAGGCCTTGTTTCTAAGCATTGATACACCGTTTGCAATTAGATCTGTTACATGTTTGCTTGCTTCCATCTTCATTTCAGTTTGCCTTTGGTCTTTTTCACGCCATCAAGCTATTTTCATCACAGTTACCACTTATAATTATCCATACCACTTGTATTTTACTATCTCTTCGCCGAACTAGTGAACCTATACACCTGACAAGTGTATTGGGTGTGTTGGGGACACACGAGACTTCTTGTATCTTGATTGCAGGGTTGCTTGAGAGGGGATACTTTTGACCACTTCCTCCCTGAGTTTGATAAACCTTGGGTGATCCACTTAATTGAAAACTTGCTGCTGTTCTACAAACCTCTGCACTTGGAGGTCCAACAACTGTCTACAAGAATAGAAGTGCGTAGACATCAATGATCATGAAACTTCGAATGAAGTTGCTACTAAACCTCGTAGGTCAACGGGGGTGCGTACCACTCCTGATTGGTATGACCCTGCCTTGAATGTCATGTTGGTGGACAACATCGACGACCCTGCGACGTATGAGGAAGCTATGATGAGCCCAAATTCTGACAAATGGCAAGAAGCCATGAAATCTGAAATAGGATCCATGTACAAAAACCAAGTATGGACTTTGGTGGACTTATTGGATGGCCGCAAGGCTGTCGAGAACAAATGGATCTTTAAAAAACAGACGCTGATGGTAATGTTACTGTTATAAAGCTCGACTTGTCGCGAAAGGCTACCGACAAATTCAAGGAGTTGACTATAATGAGACCTTCTCGCTGGTAGCAAAGCTAAAGTCTATGAGGATTTTGTTAGCAATCGCTGCATATTTCGATTATGAGATTTTGTAGATGGATGTCAAAACGACGTTCCTTAATGGTGACATTGAGGAAGAGTTGTGTATGGTACAACCCAAAGGTTTTGTCAATCCTAAAGATGCTGACAAGGTATGCAAGCTTCAATGCTCCATTTATGGACTGAAGCAAGCATCCTGGAGTTAGAATCAATGTTTTGATAAGGTGATCAAATACTTTATATTTTATACGAACTTATGGAGAAGCTTGTATTTAGAAGAAAGTGAGTGGGAGCTCTGTAGCATTCCTAGTACTAAATGTGGATGACATACTATTGATTGGGAATGATATAGAACTTCTTGAAAGTGTCAAAGCCTATTTGAATAATAGTTTTTCAATGAAGGATCTTGGTGAAGCGTCATACATTTTAGGCATCAAGATATATAGAGATAGATCAAGATACTTAATAGCACTTTCACAAAGTACATACCTGGACAAGGATCTAAAGAAGTTTAGACTGGAAGAAAGAAAGAAAGGGTTCTTACCCATGTTGCTAGGTAAGACCTTGAGTAAGACTCAAAGTCCAGCTACGACAGAAGATAGAGAGAAGACGAGTAAAATCCCCTATGCCTCAGCCATAGGTTCTATCATGTATGCCATGTTGTGTACGAGACCAGATGTCGCACATGCTGTTAGTTTGACCAGGAGATATCAGAGTGATCCTGGAATGGAACACTGGACAGTGGTCAAAAATATCCTAAAGATATGGTTCTTTCTTATGGAGGTGACGAAGAGCTCATTGTAAACAGTTACACCGATGGTAGTTGGAACACCGATCCGAATGACTCAAAGTCATAGTCTAGATACATATTTATTTTGAATGGTGTAGCAGTGAGCTAGAGGAGTGCCAAGCAAAGCGTTGTGGCAAAATCTTCAACTGAATCGGAATACATAGCTGCTTCGGAGGCTGCACAAGAAGCGATATGGATAAAGGAGTTCATTACTGAGCTTGGTGTGGTTCCGAGTGCGTTGGACCCTATGGCCATCTATTGTGACAACATGGGTGCCATAGCAATGCATGGAAGCCAAGGTCACACAAGAAGTTGAAGCACATCAAGCTATGTTTCCATGCTATTCGTGAGTATGTCCAAGATGGTGACATAAAGATTTGCAAAGTACACACTAATCTGAATGTGGCAGATCCGTTGACTAAACCTCTCCCTAGAGCAAAGCATGACCAACACCAGAACGTCATGGGTGTTAGGTATATTACCATGTAATCCAGATTATTGACTCTAGTGCAAGTGGGAGACTGTTGGAGATATGCCCAAGAGGCAATAATAAAGTGGTTATTATTATATCTTTGTGTTTATGATAAATGTTTACATCCCATGCTATAATTGTATTATTAGGAAACACTAATAATTGCGTGTTTTGTAAACATAAAAGAGTCCCTAGTAAGCCTCTTGTTGAACTAGCTTGTTGATTAATAGATGATCATGGTTTCCTGATCATAGACATTGGATGTTATTAATAACAAGATCATATCATTAGGAGAATGATGTGATGGACACACACCCATAGTAAGCATAGCATAAGATCAAGTCATTAAGTTCGTTTTGCTACAAGCTTTCAAATACATAGTAACCTAATCCTTCGACCATGAGATTATGTTAATCACTATCACCAGATGAATTCTTTGATGACATTAAACACTACTTCGTAACTGGGTAGTTATAAAGGTGGCATTGGGTATTCTGAAAGTATGCGTTGAAGCGCATGGATCACGAATGGGATTTGTCCATCCATATGACGGATATATATGCTCTGGGCCCTCTTAGTGGAATATCATCCAATTAGCTTGCAAGCATGTGACTAGGTCACAAGGGATGTCATGCCACAGAACGAGTAAAGAGTACTTATCGGTAACGAGTTAGAACTAGGTATGGAGATACACTATCACGTGACAAAGGGAATCGATGTCGTATGTTAATGGTTCTTTCGATCATGAAGTCATCGTTGAATATGTGGGAGCCATTATGGATCTCCAGGTCCCGCTGTTGGCTATTGATTAGAGAAGTGTCTCAGTCATGTCTGCATAGTTTGCGAACCGTAGGGTGACACACTTAAGGTTCGATGTTGTTTAAGTAGATATGGAATACGAGTTGGAGGCCGAATGTTGTTCGAAGTCTCGGATTGGATCCATGACATCACAAGGAGATCTGGAATTGTCCAAAGAATAAGATTCATATAATGGATATCGCTTTCTGGGTTTCGAAAAAGTTTCGGAGTATTCATATGAAGCTTCTAGAAGGTTTCGGAAGGTTCCGGAAGGTTCTAAGGAGATTACTTGAAAACCAAGAAAGAAAGGGGTAAGACTTGGGGGGAAGAAAACTCCCCCCTCCCCTTGTGCGCCGGCCCTAGGAGGGCAAAGGGGGGCAACCCTAGGCCTCCCCTCTATATAAGGAGGGGAGGCGCCACCCCTTGATGAGTGCATATTTGCATCATGTTTTATATTATTATTTTGCATTGTAGATGTAGGATCTTGGTATTTGACGATGCTCGCGCGCACATTTTATGTCTGTTTTCACCAGGATCAGGACAGACGATGGATACAATGGACACAACTCTTGGTGAAGCTGTATTGAGGATAAAAGGAGTCAAAAATAACGTAAATCACTTATTTGGGAAATATCAATAATACTAGAAGAAAACCCAAAGCGAACAAATAAAGGACACAAACGGTTTAACGACCAACTATACATCGGGAATAAATTTTCCCGCCATATAGTTGGCGCCGCCAACGCCTCCTCAAATAGTTTCACCCCATGCAACTGGATCAGAGAGACAACATACAGAACAATCAGAAATCACCGAAACCTCACCTCTGGAAGGCATCTAGAGGGGGAACTCGTCCACCAGGATCCATGTTCGCCCTGCGCAGATCCGAGAGGCTAAGGCATCAATCTTCATCATCAACCGCTGCATCACCACCATCTCCATCCATCCCATCGACATCTTGTCTAGATCTTGTTGTAATTTCTATACTCGTTGTGGATTTATACAAGTACTATTCATCTATGATAGATTCCATTGTTATTGCCATGATATTGATTGCCTCCATGTCTGAGTAGATCTTTAGTTCTTGGGGAAATGGAGAAACCCTAGTATGAGATTGAAATAAGATAAAGTTTATTATGATATTTATCGTTGTGACCATGTGTTAGATTGTCTACATCTTGATGTTGGAATAAGTCGACCTCTCAATATTTTCCTCTTATGGGGACTTGATGGAGGGAACTACTTGTTGGTAGACGGAGGTGTGTTAGGACTTACAGTGACTATAAAGTTGTTGGCACTCCTTACGTATCAACTTGGGAACCGAGGAAACTCACGAAACACTATCCATGCCATGGGATATGTCCTATGGTATTAACTCCCTTAATAGCGTGGTAATTTGATTTATGTCGATTGCTGACTGATGTGGTTATGAGGATGATGTGAGCAGTGGTTGCTGCCTATTTGTCCATATACGGAGTTCCTCCCACACATACATAGTTGAGAATGTTCATGATAATAATCTTTACCTTAGCTTTTTATAATGCTAGTGGTGTATCCGCTACCCCCTGAGAATGCCTTTTCCCTATTGCAGTTCCAATCTCTCTTACATATGCGGTACTTATTTTCGGTGTTCAGTTGTTTTACTTTACTTATTGTTGCTCTTATACCAAACCCCCCCCCCCCCAAACACCTTTTTACACCAATACTCGCATTTTATCTTGTCACTTAGAACTTTATTTAGCATTTCCATTGTATTATTTAATTCAAAAGTTATTAGACTTCAATCTCCTGCTCCCTGTGGGATCGATATCTCTATTTTGAAACTAGCTACAAACGATCTGTACACTTGCAGTCATCAAGCTATTTTCTGGCGCCGTTGCCGGGGAGCTAAGCGTTGTAGGTCTTTTAGTTTTTGCTTATTTATTTTTGTCCTGCTAAGTTTTGTTTTGATTTACAGGTTTCGACCAACATGATGGAGTTTGAGCATATGACTAGTGCTAACCCATTCAACCACTTTGGGAAGCCCTATGATATTTATAAAAGAGACAACTCCAATGAGAAGACAAGGGGGTTTGAAATAAATCCTCTATTACTTGGTATTCTCACAAGAAGCAATTTACTGGGGATGAAGAAGATACCGATCCATATGAGAATATAGCATGTTTCAAAGATATACGTGGCACTTTTCAATTGACGGGATATACTGCCAATGAGGTAAGGGTTAAACTTTTTAGTCAGACTTTGACTAGTTCGACTCTCTCATGGTATAGGTCTCTACCCCCAGAAGCCACTACTACTTGGGATAATTTAGCCTGTGAATTTCTAGCAAAATATTACCCATTATCAAAATCTTTTAGAATCAGGCATCTTATAATGACTTGGAGGAACCGTCCTAATGAAGGACTAGTAAGAGCTTATATCAAATTTAAAGATTTACTTAATCTATGTCCTCATCATGATTTTCCTGAATGGTATTTATTGCATATCTTTTTTGGCAGTTTAATTGAACCTAATAAAATTGAACTAGGCTCTTTCATGGAAGGAGCCTTTATGAATCTTCCTATAACTAAGGCTTGGGCTTTACTTAATAGAATCCGCGATCATAGAGTTTCATGGATTTTGGTCTAGGAAGCGGAGGAGGTGTAGAAATAGATCATGAGTGTATTCATGACTATAACAAAAAGGTCCATGTTAAAGAATTATCTAAAGAACTTTATTTAGATTCAGATCTTGTGTTGCAAGTTGTTAAAGCTTTTATAGAACACATCAAACCTCCAAAAGAGGGTTTGGTCAAGTATGATCCACCACCCAAACCTGAAAAGAAGAAAGAGGTTAAAGCAACACTGGCCTCCCTAGAACCAACATATGAGATACCTTTCCCTAACACTGCACAAAAGCATATTTCTCAATATGAACAACTTAAAGCAGTACAGGAGAAGAAGGAAGAGGAAATTATGCCAAAAATTGTGGAACATCTGGAAGAAACCAAAGATGAAGAGGTAACCAAGGAAGAAATTATGGCTATGTATGCACATTGTAACATAGTTGAACTTGATAAAGAGACTTCTGTATTGGTTGAAGGTAAAACAAAGGTAAAAGATGTGGGTAAACCTATCCTTCCCTGCAAATTTAAAGAAACCTCGCATTATGGTTTATGCCATCTCAACACCGAAGTTAATTTTATATCTTATGATTTCTATTTAGAAATAAAAGAAGAAATAGAACCATCTACAATTGAAAATACTGATATGACGATCATGTTAGCCAATAAAACTCTTAGAATTACAATGGGAGTAGTTGAAGATGCGACTATCACAATTGGCAATAAAAACTTTCCTATAGATTTTGTAGTTGTTGATATGCTAGCTGATACTCTTTGCCCTATTATATTTGAAAGAAACATTTTGAGTGATGTAGGTGCCAATGTTGATTTCAAAAAGGAGATTGTGTCTCTTAAGCTTGGGAAACCGGAAAAATAATTCCACTTTTCCAAATTTAAAGACAGGCCTCCACAAATACAAGAATAAGAGAAAGAGAAAACTATTGAGGAAATGGCAGCTCTCTTCTTTAGTGATCAAAAATAAGAAATAAATGAAGACTTAAATTATGAAGAAATAGTTATGGAGGACAAGTCCCTAGAAGAACTAGAAGATGAACTCGATTCACTTCCTATTATAGGGCCTCCAACTAATGAGGCTTTTGAAGAGCCAGAAAAGAGAGGGGATGAGGAATTACCACCCCCTAAATTGAAGACTCTACCAGATAATCTTAAATATAGATTCTTAGATAATACAAATAAATTTCCTGTTATTATCACTACTAAAATTTCAGGAGAAGAAGAAGAACAAGAAGAAGAAGAACTCATGAAAATACTTAAGGAGCATCGCAAGGCCTTTGGGTACTCAATGGATGATTTGAAGGGCATTAGTCCCATGATAACCGTCCATCGAAAATTCATGGAAGAAGGTGCTAAACCACTTGCGGAATTTAATAGAAGGCTGAAGCCCAAAATGAAGGAAGTGGTAAGAAAGGGAATTGTACACCTATTGGACGCAGGTATAATATATCCTGTAAAATAAAGCAAATGGGTAAGTCATGTTCATTGTGTCCCTAAGAAGGGCGGTCTTACTGTTGTTCCTAACAAAAACAATGAATTGATACCTACTAGAACTATTGTTGGACATCGAATGTGCATAGATTTCGGGAAATTGAATAAAGAAACTAGGAAAGATCACTATCCTTTACCGTTCATAGATCAAACTTTAGAAAGGTTAGCAAACCACACTCATTTTTGCTACTTGGACGGATACTCTATTTTTTCTCAAATAGTTGTTCATCCTGATGACCAACTTAAAACAACTTTCATTAGTCCTTATGGTTTACATGCTTACCGACGTATGCCTTTTGGTTTATGTAATGTTCCAGCTACTTTTCAAAGATGCATGACTGCTATTTTTGCGGATTTCATAGAACTAATAATGGAAGTATTTATGGATGAATTTTCTGTCTATGGAACTTCATTTACTAGTTGTTTGGATAATCTCAAAGGAGTTTTGCAGCATTCTAAAGAAACAAATCTTGTTCTAAATTTGGAGAAGTTCCATTTTATGGCCAAAGAAGGTATAGTCCTTGGACATAAGGTATCAGGTAAGGGAATTAAAGTGGATCGAGCTAAGGTTGAGGCCATAGAGAGAATGCCACAACCTAGGGATATAAAAGGTATAAGAAGTTACCTTAGTCATGTGGGTTTTATAGAAGGTTCATTAGAAATTTCTCTGGAATATCTAAACCTTTGACTAATCTCCTGCAAAAGGGTTTAACATTTAATTTTGATGAGAAATGTCTTATAGCCTTTGATAAACTTAAAAATTCTTTATCCCATGCTCCTATCATTAAACCACCTATCCGGGATATGACTTTTGACTTAATATGTGAAGCTAGTGATGATGCTATAGGAGTAACTCTGGGACAACACATGGGTCGCATATTTAATATTATACATCATGCTAGTAGAACTATCAATAGCGCTCAAAAGAATTATCCTAAGGAAGAAAGGGAACTCTTTGCTATATTTTTCTCTTGTGATAAATTTCGTTCTTATATAGTTGATGCAAAAGTAAGAGTTCATACGAATCATGATGGTTTAAAAGAACTCCTTGAAAGGAAAAACCATAAGCCAACACTGATCTGTTGGATTCTTTTACTTCAGGAATTTGAGTTACAGATCATGCAGATGCAAGAAATAAAGATGTTGGATGCAGTGTCCATATTTGCCAAGCAAGACACCAATCTTGTTGAGAGGAACTTTATTTCTGGTGATTTTTGCTTGCGAGAATTATTCAATGAACTAAGTTCAATTCCTCCAAAAGAGAAAAAGTCTTTGTTGTTGGGGGACCTTATCATCCCCGAATAAGTAAATGGTAACTTCAAGGTAAGTGTTCTTACTCCAATAAGTGATTTATTTTCATAGATTTTACTCCTAATTTTTTTGCCTTTTGAATTCCTTGTGTTTTTCTGAAGTTTTTGAGGGTTTTACCAACTATATGGATGGAACTATACGACCAGAGAGGAAGCTCTCGCCATATAGTTGGTCGTTAAACTCACTGAATCTTCTTTGCAAAATTGTTTTCGATGTTTGGAACTATACGAGTGCCACTATACGACCGGAGGAAATAATTCCGGCCGTATAGTTGGTCGTTGAACTCTTAGGCACTTTTAATTTTTGGTGTCTGTATCTATACGGTCGCAACTATACGGCCGGAGATGAAATTCTGGCCATATAGTTGGTCGTTAAACTATCAGACATCTTCATTTACTTTTTTGTTTTTTCGATATAATAATAATAATAATAATAAGGCGGTATTGTTGGTTCCAAGTCGGTAACTTAACTGACCTGGACTCGAGATATTTGGAAATACCTGCCCGGAACCAACTATACGGCCAGAGCTATACGGGTCGCTCCCGTATAGTTGGTCGTTATATGGCAGGACTCTTCCAAATCCGTGATTTCTTTTCCTATTCCATTAAGATTCTTTTCTTGGGCATGAATTTGGTGTTTCTCATGAGTTTTACCGACCTATGACAACCCCTTATGTACTGCCATTGTCTCTCGCTCTAATCATAATCTCCAAGAACCGATCTATCTCTTCTTCATACTCAAAGACACGCAAACCAAGGGACAGAAGCCAAGGAGAGAATTTCCTATGGAGATCGGGAGAAATAGCGAGCAAGGCAAGGAGATCAAGGCCATCCCTATGGAGTTCCTCGATGCCGACCATGGGCGTCGGAAGAAGGAGTTGAAAGCCCTCGAGCGGAAGATTGAAGAGATGGACAAGGAGACGCCAAGGACTCCCAAGCATCTTCCGTTGCTACGACTTTATGTTGACAAACTTGATGAAGATATTAAGCAGACAACCGAATCAGGTTTTTCTATGAGTCTTAAGGAGATCCAAACCCTTCAAGACAACAATGAGCTCATTAAAGAACAAGTGAAAGTGCTGGAGAGGAATAATCTTTTCTACAAGCTGCATGTTAAGGAATTAGAAGCTACCAATCAATCCCTCCACCTCAGGCTAACCCGTGAAGAGAAGATACCGCGCGCCATGGCACCACAGTGATCTACAGTAATCACGGTATCAAATAATCGCAAGGGATTATTTGATCCCGCCTGGCTTGATTCCAAGCTTGGGGAGATCTTTAAGACCTTGAAATCTATCCTATAAGTTTTATATTACTATTTTAGTTTTGCATTAGTTCAAACTAGAAATAAAGTTTGCATCATTAGAATTCCCTTCAGGAATAGTCGATGCCTTTTATGAAATTTTGAGTTTACTATTATATATGGAGAAATATTGAGTTTGTGTTTGTCCTATTGGATATATGAATGGCTTGAGTATAATTTTACTTGCACTTGATGATAGCAATAGGAGTCTTCCACACCATTGGTATTAATGGAACATACAAAGATAATTTGGTCAATATGTTGTAAGTACATGGTTTGATTTACAAAGAAATAAAAATTATCCAATCAGTTAAATTGAAAAAGAAACCTTGAACAAAGGAAAATAAAAGTGTTATCAAATTAGAGTGAGATCAAGACGAGGTAGATTATTCAAGCTATAAAGATTGCTTCATATACAATTAGAATTTGGTAATTGAGATCGTTAAACTTTGAATTCCTACATGAAGTAGAATGTATGGCTAGCTTCTTTGCACAACACTTAAACAAAAGTGTGAGCATATATAAAAAGAAAAAGAAGAAGAAGAAAAAGAGTGAATGTGCAAAGTGCAAATAGTCATACACCACTATACTGTAGTATGACAAAGAGATGCTTTGAGATTTTGAATCCCAAGGGAATATGTTAAATCCTAAAAAACTTGGGACTACCTCGCTAACTCATTTGGTTGAACTGAATACTTTTACATCATATTGAGAGTGATCTTTTGTGAACTGTTAAATGCTAAGGTGTGGAAGCCTGCTAATATTATTCGGATGGTTCAAGTAAGGTACTATTCATGAACTTATTCCTATGTATCATATATGATAAATACATGTTGCAACTGCCTCATTTATTTTATCGACTCAGCTTCATGAATATGAGGATCACATCCATTAAACTAACTTGCTCGGGGCGAGCAAGAGTCTAAGCTTGGGGAAGTTGGTGAGTGCATATTTGCATCATGTTTTATATTATTGTTTTGCATTGTAGATGTAGGATATTGGTATTTTACGGTGCTCGTGCGCATATTTTATGTTTGTTTTCACCAGGATCAGGACAGATGATGGATACAATGGACACAACCCTTGGAGCAGTTGTACTGGGGAGAAAAGGAGTCAAAAACAATGTAAATCGCTTATTTGGAAAATATCAATAATACTAGAAGAAAACCCGAAGCGAACAAAGAACACAGACGGTTTAACGACCAACTATATGGCGGGAATAATTTTTTTGGCCATATAGTTCCTGCCGTATAGTTGGCGTCGCCACCGCCTCCTCAAATAGTTTCACCCCGTGCAGATGGATCAGAGAGACGACATACAGAACAACCAGAAATCGCTGAAACCTCACCTTCGGAAGGCATCTGGAGGGGGAACTCGTCCACCGGGGATCCATCTTCGCCCTGCGCAGATCCAGGAGGCTAAGGCATCGATCTTCATCATCAACCGCTGCATCACCACCATCTCCATCCATCCCATCTACATCTTGTCTAGATCTTGTTGTAATTTCTATACTCGTTGTGGATTTATACAAGTACTATTCATCTATGATAGATTCTATTGTTATTTCCATGATGTTGATTGCCTCCATGTCTGAGTAGATCTTTAGTTCTTGGGGAGATGGAGAAACCCTAGTATGAGATTGAAATAAGATAAAGTTTATTATGATATTCATCGATGTGACCATGTGTTAGATTGTCTATATCTTGATGTTGGAAGAAGTCGACCTCTCAATATTTTCCTCTTATGGGGACTTGATGGAGGGAACTACTTGTTGGTAGACGGAGGTGTGTTAGCACTTACAGTGACTATAAAGTTGTTTGCACTCCTTACATATCAACTTGGGAACCGAGGAAACTCACGAAACACTATCCATGCCATGGGATACGTCCTACGGGATTAAGTCCCTTAATAGCACAGTAATTCGATTGATGTTGATTGCTGACTGCTATGGTTATGAGGATGATGTGATCAGCGGTTGCTACCTATTTGTCCATATACGGAGTTCCTCCCACACATACATAATTGAGAATGTTCATGATAATAATCTTCACCTTAGCTCTTTATAATGCTAGTGGTGTATCCACTACTCCCCGAGAACGCCTTTTCCCTATTGCAGTCCCAATCTTTCTTACATACGCGGTACTTATTTTCTGTATTCAGTTGTTTTACTTTACTTATTGTTGCTCTTATACCAAAAACCCAAAAACACTTTTTTACGCAATACTCGCATTTTATCTTGTCACTTAGAACTTTATTTAGCATTTCCATTGTAGTACTTAATTCAAGAGTTATTATAATTTAGTCTCCTGCTCCCTGTGGGATCGATATATTTATTTCGAAACTAGCTACAAACAATCTGTGCACTTGCAGTCATCACCCCTCCCTCTTGCCCCTTCCACCCAAAACCCTAGCCGCCACTCTCCTCCTCCTTCCTCCTGCTCCGACTTAGGCGAAGCCCTACAGGATTTCTCCTCGACCACCACCACGTCGTCGTGCTGCTGGGATTCTGTGGAGATCTACTACCTCCTCTGCCCACTAGAACAGGGATAGGAAGGTCTACATCGACTCCGTATGTGTGACCGAATGCATAAGCGCTATCGGAACACAACACCGAAAGGATCGTCTACTCGCTCTTGAGATCGTAAAGTGATCGTCTACATCAACCACGAGATCCGATCTTGATCAAGGCTTTGGATCTAGAAGGGTTAGTACAGATCTATCTTGTTGCACTTATCTCATAGACTAGATCTTGACTTTTCCATAGGTTGGATCTTGGTTTTATTTGTTCTTGTGGTAGATTTTTTTTGTTTTCCATGCAACGAACTCTACATGTAGTAGTAATATGATATTTCTAAGTGATAAAAGTCATTTATTTGATTTATCCTCGCACCTGGGAGAATTGCAAGCATGGAGGAAGCCTAGAGAGGCTTTAACGACTTGTGGTAAGGGTGGATCTTACCCGTAATGTCCACCCATACCATGTATCAGGGTGTCTGCCTCGTCAAATGTTTTCACCTCACGAAGACGGATCTGAGATCTAACATTCACAGAAACCACCACTCGAAATACCATGCTAGAGAGGGATCTGGAGCAGGGACTAAGATAAGGGCAAATCATTGTTGCTCCGTGGATCATCGGAGGACATCACATCATCCCCTTCATCATCAACCACTGCATCACCATCACCATTCCCCTCTTCCATATTTTAGATTTTGTTGTAATTCCAGATTCAATTGTGGTTTGCACTAGATTTATCCCCATACTTTCATCCATCCATTTGAATATGATGATGTTGTTGATTGCTTCCATATGTGAGTAGTTCCCTTTGTTCTTGGGGAGATGGAGAAAGCCTAGCATTATTATGAAATGAAATAAATACGATCTATTACTTTAGTCTATGATCCGTTGATCTATGATATTGTGTTTGATCTCTCTCTAGATGGTATGTGTAGTCGACCACATATCATTTGCCTATGGGACTAAAGAGAGGGTGATACCCTTTGGATGTGTATGAGAGTATGTCCAGTGCTAAGTGGTGATAGTAAACATTGGCTTATAACCTACACGATCAAAGGGGGAATTAAGAGACTCACTAAGCTTATTACGATATTGGTGGTCTATATGAGTGATTGCTCTCAGGCATCACAGTAGTTATTTAGACATAACCTTATTACCTTAATCAAGAAAGCAACTGCCCATGAGTCTTGTAGTGAACACCTTATTATTGAGATCTCTCCACACACGTCATGACAAAAGAAATAAATTATCCTAATGATGATTAATTATCCCATGCTAGCGGTAAATCCCCGAGAACGCTTTCACCTTATTGAGTTCCAACACCATTTCCAACGCATTCATTACTTGCTTTTGTTTACTTGTTTTATTTACTTTCTTGCACAAACATTACAAAACCTTCTAAACACCCTTACTTGAAATCAAAGGCAGCTTACAAGTATCCTTTGGTAGATAGTGACAAAGGGCATCAAAACCTTAACCAAATAGCTCTATGTGGGTTCGATACTATTATTTAAAAACTATCTACAATAGATCTGTGCACTTGCAGTCATCACCTACTCTATCCACTCCAACCTTTGGGACCGCTGGTTCGAGGCGGAGCACAAGGCGCGACGCGAGGCCATCAAGGCCACCCGAAAACCTTGATGACGCTGATGTGGACTACTAGTTGGAGTATGACATGGACTCCGTCCTGAAGGACGAGGATGACCTCGACTACTTATGCCCGCCATAGCCCGACTTCCCTGAACGGTCATGCTACAGGGGCACCGACACCATCGAGTCGGAGGTGTGGCCGCAATGGCCCGGCCAGGTGGCCATCAAGGTGGAGGATCCGGAGCCGGAGCCACCACAGCATCCCCGACCGATGATGGAGGAGGAGGAGATCCATGCACCATCCCCGGGTCTCAGCTGGAGGAGGAGAGGAAGTGGGACAACATGGGGCGGGCCCTGTACGACTCTTGGGTGGCTGCACAGGCCCAAATGCCACTGGCGCCTCCCGTGCTCTTGGCATCACCCGCGCTCCTGGTTCCTCCTCCCGCTTCGGCCCCTAGCGGCGCGTGGCCACTGCCCCAGGTCTTCATCGTGATCGACGACGATGACGAGTAAGCAGCGTGCAGCAAGACCAGCACCGGCCGGTCAGCAGCACTGATGGACCCCCCCCCCCCCCCTCCCCACATGCTACGGCCACCCATAATATTGGGTGTTTTTCTTTTTTGTGTGGAAATTTTTACTTCCCGAACCTTTATTATAATTTGTATAATTATTTTCTACAACTTTTTTTGCGGGGTAGCCGTTGGGGGCACATGCCACCGCGAACGAGCTCACCCCAGACGGCCTGTCCTCCACCCCTGCAAACAGACCGAATCGAACAGATTCGGTGTCCGAAATGCAGACACCCCTTGGAGATGGCCTTAAAGAACCAGACCAAACCTTGGTTTGATCGGAGTAAAATTAAATTAAACAGGCAACCTCTTAGCAATGTCTTGTTTATATATACCCCCTCCGTTCAGAAGTATAAGATATTTTAGTTTTGTGAAACAAATATATCTAGATGTCTTTTAGTGATACATTCGTTTCACAGAGCTAAAACAGCTTATATTCCTAGACGGAGGGAGTACATATAAGCATAAACCGAAAATCCACGATTAAAATGGTGTTTCGGTCATTAACAATGAATTGTCAACTAAGTGCCCTTCATGCACGAGAAAAATAATAATCCACTAGAAGTAGGATTCATTAACCTCATGACACAAGATAGCTAGTATTGGTAGTGGCAAGCACTATTTATTCGTTGACTAAGCCCCATCTCGGTTTACAGCGCCTCATTAATGCTAATGAGCTTAATCCTGTGATAAATGGGATAAATAGATTTTGAAGATGAGACCAGTAAACCGGAACATAGGGAGTAACCATTTGCACTATTTATATTAATGCATAAACCTATTTTTTATGTTAGAGAACCAATAATTAAACCAATGTTCCCATTGGCCAGACTTGAACCAATGGACTTGAACGTTTACCGGCTAGACCACTAATACTTTTTTTCCGAAACTGTAAGCTACTCCCTCTGTTTGGGATTATAGGGTCTACGTGTATAGCTATATTGTAATTTTACCAATAAAATCTATGTTACATCGCATAAATTTATACCATTAGAAGGTATAACATCTAAAGTTTATAATAGTATAATTATTGTGTTGTGCTAGTTATATTTTGTTGATCAAATTCACAATCTAATTATCCGCACATGACTTATAATCCCAAACGGAGGAGGTACGTAAAAGAATATTTTAGACTAGCCAGTGGACATCATAGTCTTCTCAGCATAGGCCCCTAGACCTAAAAACAGAGTCATGAGACCAAATCAACGTTTCACACTCAACTATTACCCTGACATCATATGCAATAGGTTAATCATCAAGAGAGATAGGAAGAGAGTTCCTCTATTCTCAGTGGGATATGTCAAATGATTTTCTTACGACTTCAAGGTTTTGAAGTAAGAAATTTGCTTCGAGTTAGTGAAAGCCAACCATCTCAACAATTGGAGCTCTAATATAGGGTATGAGTTCTCCACCGGAGTGTTGCGCCAAACTTGGCGATGTAAATGAGTGTAGTGGTTATGTCCTTATCTTTGGCGAGTCGAGTGCTATTTGGTGCATTTGTGCCATAAGTTGTTCTTTGTCGCTTTGATTTTGCTAGTCATCATTGTTGGCCACGTTGAAACCATAGAGCCAATCCGATGTTCCAATTTAGTACGAAAAAATAAAAAACATATTAGCTTTGTTTCATAATTTAAGTCTTTTTACCCGTTCAAATTAAACTGTTAAAGAAACTTACATTTTAAAACAGAGGTAGTATATATAGCCATTGCGGTATTTCATTTTTGTAAAAAGAGAAAAGACAGGACAAGGGTTTAGGTATGTATCTATAAATATGTCAATATGATGGAACAAGAAATCCTGCAAATTGCAGCAAAATAATGAATGCAATTAATCCAAATCCTCTTGCAACAAAGAAGAACTTTATCCACATCCAATCGAATCATATCCGCGCAAACGTAGCCGTACGCATGACTACATTATCCACCGCTGTCTTACGCCGTTATCCTAAAAAAAAGATTGGCTAACGAAAATTAAACAACTGGACGTCTGGACCCAAACGGCAATGTTACACGGTCAGTAGGTAAGCGACCTACCGTATGGCCGTATATCTATACCGGGACCGTCGGGCGGTGGACCAAGTCTCTTCTTCCCATAAAAGGCCTAGGAAAAATCTCTCCGTTTCCTCCCAGCGCTTCTCCCCTACCATTCGAGGAATTCTTTTCTCAGGGATTCGATACGCCTCCCGATCCGAGGCCGAGTTTTCCATCAATTTCGGGCCAATTATCGGGAAAGGTCGGGTGTGTTTAGCTCGACGTGGCGCCAAGCCGGTAGGAATTGGCAGCATTTTTGGGTCGATTTTGCTCGATTTGGGTTCAGCCGGGGTCCAGAGGGGCGACCATTTGGTCGAGCCGGCCGTGCAAGGCTTGGATTCGAGAATCACCTAGCTCCGCATGTGTGATTCTTGAATTGTGCTCGCCTGGATGTAAGGCTAATTGGCGGTTTCTTGGCTCAAATCCCACTTCGCTCGGCAAATCTGAGGCGCTGGGAGTCGTTCGCAAACAAGGCGGCGATAGCCCGTGAAATTGGGTCTTAGATGGGTACGGGATCGAGCATCCTTGGCGCTGACGGGGAGTGGGGCGAGACGTCGCTCGGCGACATGCCGGAGAGCTGCGTGGCGGCGGTGCTGCTCAACCTTGACCCGCCGGAGATCTGCCAAGTAGCCTGCCTCAACCGCGCCTTCCGGGGCGCCGCCTCGGCGGACTGCGTGTGGGCTGGCAAGCTGCCCGCTAACTACCGCTACCTCGCGGCTCTTGCAGCTGCCGCCGATGATGAGAGCGGTGGCGACGGAGACGGCAATGTCAGGCCCTGCTCCCCTACATCGACCAAGAAGGGGATTTACGCGCGCCTGTGTCGACCTACTCTTTTTGACGCCGGTACAAAGGTAGCTCGTTTAACTAAACCCTTATAGCAGCAGTCTACTACAGCTGATTATTATTGTGTCGTACAAATGGATGATTAATTGAGCAGATAGATTGGTTAATAAGCTGGAGGAGATTTCGAATTTCTGTTTTGTTCATGTTTTGTTGGGTTGGCAGTAGCCCTGTTCATGGCCCGTTCTTGCTTGGAATGATTTGTTCTGTTTAATAGGCAAACATATTGTGGCTTGTAGGAATTCTGGATTGAGAAGAACAAGGGAGGTCTTTGCATGACCATCTCCTCAAAAGCTATGGCCATCACAGGTATAGATGACCGAAGATACTGGAGCCACCTTGTCACAGAGGAATCAAGGTATTTTCCTCTTGCTATTCTTTCTTCAATATAGATTTTCTCTATGAGATGTGAATTCCAGTAATTACCATTAAAGAAATCATCTCAGCATATGGTTATTTGGTTCAGGTGTAAAGCCTTGTGAACTAGAGCCATTACTGGCATGTCCTTTCTTAGCCCCCATTTATATTTTACATTGAGTTATTTTTTGTATTCCAGGACATTCAGTTTAGGACAGTCCACACAAATAGAGGGAACGCTAGATAAGAACATTGAATTTGTTAACTCTATTTTCGTAGTGTACTCTTTGATGTGACTATAAATTGATGTAATAGTCTATAGCTGGTTAGGCTATTATGTGCTTCCATGGCATACATTGATGGGAGGCCTTTCTTTCAAATTAGAAATCATTTTAAAGTCAGAGTTAAACTCACGTTGCCCAAATGTTGCAAATTTTGTAAGATACATTATTTGATTAGTAGTCATTGGTATGTTAACCTTCTATTATCATAAACTAGATGTTAGTCAAAGTGAATACCAACACCAGTTAATTTGCAAGATGGTGAACTGTGAGGATGACCACGGGTCCTTTGACACGAATTTACTACAATATATTAAAAGAAGGTTAACTTTTTTGTTCATGTTTGCTCTGCGGGCTAGAATTTCTCATATTAATCTAAAAAGAATGAAAAACATATTGTCATCCGGGTGGGTCTAGATTATAACTGCGTAGATGTTATGAAAACAAACACATGTTTACAAACATAGGTACATAAATGAAAGAAGTATCTGAAAGGGCAACATGGTGGATCTATTTATAAGGTTGAAAAGATAAACTCCTTGCAATTATGGATTATCTATTTAAAAGGTGTGTTTTACTTTTGAGTTTTTAATACCCTTTAGTCTAAATATATATTTATATATTGGAATGGCCCATTTCGATGCTGTTCTAAGTGTGTTGTAAACAACTGTACATAATTTTAATTTTAAATAAATTCATCAATGTGCACTATTTACGATACAAGGACTTTATTATTTATCTTTTTTAATACAATCTCAACCCACATGAAAGATGCATTTAAAAGGGAGAAATGGTGAAAAACAATTCAGAAATATAGAGTGACAGAAATGTGCTTTTGGAATTTTCGTTTGATGCAGTATACAAAGTCTTTTACCCCCTTTCACTCAGGATTAAGCTAACTCCCCAAAATGGTGGAATAAGTCAAGTCAACCAACCGAAATGGCACAATTAACTCTCCCAAATTCTGTTTTTAATTGCTAAACCACAGCTAACCCACCTAAGATATCCAAACTGTAGTCTGTACTATATAATGAGGTTCGTTGCCAAACAATATCTGCATTAAGCTAACCTACCTAGATTAAGGTTAGCGAACTTAGTTATGTTCAATTCTTAACCAACGAAATCTTAGTGCCTTAATCAGCATTTATGCTTTCCCGTTGAAGCTGCTTAGCTCTATGTAAATTGTAGTAATTTTGTGTAGCTTTGTACTGGATTTAAACTTTCATACTGGTATTATTTTCTTGATTGTAGTCAGATATATTTGGGGTTATCAGTTTCAGAGATCGTAACTTATGAAACACATGGTTACAAGATCTGCTGTCAGGTGTTTAGTCTTTTGATTTTCTCTACACCTCCTAAACCATTTAGTTTCCCCAAGTATATGAATTTATAGCAATATAAAAAACATGAGTTAGCACATTCAATCTTGGCTATCCATCCAGTAGTTGATTACTGAAAATGCCTGTTAATTGCAAGGCACATTCCCTAATCAATCAATCAACATGTCAAAAAAAATCCCTAATCAACCCCATGTCATTGTAGATATTACCGATGGATACTGAATATAGTTCCGTCCTTAGAAACAAAACAAGTATCTACTGAAGTAAATGTATGGCATATTCACTACACCGTGTATAAGGTTAAACGTGCACTCTTCACATTTGCAATTACTAGTATATGCAAAGGAAATGAACTTTGCATATTAAGTGCAAAATAACTCTTCGATGTTTCATGGTGTGATCTTTTGTATTTCGGTGCAAGGTGTACCTTTTCTTTATAGAATTTTGGTAAATGGAGGCTTGCTGAGTTTCTTCCCTCTGCTATTTCAGATTCCATAGTGTTGCTTATCTTCAGCAAATTTGGTGGCTTGAGGTGGGTGGGGAGCTTGATTTCTGCTTCCCTGCAGGTTCATACAGCCTGTTTTTCCGTCTTCACTTGGGTCGAGCGCACAGGCGCATGGGTCGCCGGGTTTGTGATACTGAGCTCATCCATGGGTGGGATGCCAGACCCACCCGGTTCCACCTCTCAACATCGGACGAACAGCAGGCTACATCGGAATATTATCTAGATGGACCAGGAAGCTGGATTCTTTACCATGTCGGTGATTTTGTCATTTCAAACTCCGAAGAGTTGATCAGCCTGAAGTATTCAATGATGCAGATCGATTGCACCCATACGAAAGGTGGCCTGTGTGTTGATTCAGCCGTGATATATCCGAAAGGGCATCGACGCGAGAAGATAAACATGGTCTACATGTAATTTTGCAGAGTGGCTGCGATGTGATGCTCCAGCACCGCCGGGCAATTCAGAGGGAGATGGCTAGTATTTTTCCTGTCCATTCTTATCTGAAAGTCCGTGTATATATTATTTTTTCTGTCTTTTTGCTTACTTTCTGAGAGTTTTGCACCTCGTTCTGTATTCTTTGTAGTGTTAGTTACATTGGTAGGGAGGTAGGAGAGATCTAGAAGCAGTTTAACTTGACATCTTGTTTGTGGAGTGCACAGTACTAGTTGTCTGAAATAAGCGGTCAATGTCATCTTCATCTGTAGTTATTCAATCAGCATAATGATGTATGGCGAGCTGAGTAGGTGTTCTTTTTGTGTGGTCCTATGACTATTGATTAATTTTATCTCGACCATTCATGTATTCAGGAGCTGTGTTTGTTTGTTTCGCTGTGTCAAGCTCAAATATATGCGAACTATATGTTCTTTTTTTTTTTGCAGAGAGAAATATGTTCTATCAGGTTATGGCTAACATGTTTCTTGTGGTTACTGATTGTGTTGCCTGGTCTGAAGTCAGACTGCAGAGATTTGGGAGACGATCCAGGGAAGTCTTTTCCTATGCATTGCCTCTGCCGAGAAAGGCCACTGAACTCTGTCATAAGTTCTCCACAAAGTTCAAGTTTCAGCAAAATATCTTCAGAGTGAGCCTTCTTGACTGCAGCATCAGGACGAGCTTCTCACCATTCCTGACCATAGCTGGTCTCCTGAAACTTTGATATAAACAGAGCTATATCTCTTGGCCATGACACAACCCAGAACTAATTTCGTTCACGACAGATAAACAGTCTGATGCAACCCGGAACTAATTTCATCTGTGTTGCGCCTCTGGTCCTCCTTCCCTGTCGAATCTGGCCTCTCGGCTGTTCGGCCGCCTCCTGTTCCGGTGGCCTGTGTCCACCCTACGGTTGTGGTTTCGCAGTGGGGGGAGGTCGGCCTGTCCCGACGCTGCGCGCCAAGCTCCGAGAGAGATCTCTGATACGGAACTTGGTCGGATCTGGCGGTGACAACGCTCAATGTGTCGTTCTTCCTCCCTAGAGGCACCATCGTGGATGTTCGCTCACGTCGGTCTGTTGTGCCTCTTGCCTTCTCGCCGGCCCTTGGCTTGTATCCTTCTGGGGCTAGCCTGTTGTCATGGTGGCCCCGGCTAGGCTGCCTAGACGTCCTGCGGTGGCCTTTGCGTGTGTTGCTTTCGACCATGGGGGCGGTACATCGGTGTCATTGCCCTAGTCTCGGCTAGCTGATGCCCTTCGATTGTCCTTGATCTCGGTGGCACTACGCCCTTCGGCTTCGTCGACGGCACACCGGTGCCGTCGCACGGTCTCGGCTATCTGACGCCCTTCGGTTGTGTGACGGTTTCTGGTATGCTCATGTCTGGTCGCCACGTATTCTGCTTCTTATTCCGTGGGGATGCTTGCCTTCGGTGATGAGGTTCTTGCCGAAGATCCTCCCTGGCGGACGGCTTGAGGCCCTCAAGGTGGCTCCCTGGTGTGACTTTGCTATGGTTTGTGCCTCATTGCGTGACTTGCTTCTGCATCGCCCTTCGACCACGGGGCTATCACACTGGTGTCGTCGCCCCAGACTCTGGCTATTCAACGCCCTTCATCTGTGCTTGGCCTTGGATCTGCAGGTTCTTCGTCATCGCTCGTCGCTTGCCTTGCAAGTCCTGATGGTCGTCCTTTAAGACGCTAGCCTCCCAGGGTTTCGGTTGGCATCGGATGCTAACCTCCCCTTTCCCTTTTTTGTACTCCTTGTTTCTAGTATTTTTTTCTATATTTTTGTGTCTTCTACTCCCTTGTATCCCCCTATATTTTCTCCAATCTGTTTGTAAGAACATGAGCCTGCCACGCCTACTTTCGATGGAATGCAACAAGCGGTGGGGATTCCCCCGTCAACCTCGATTTTTTTTTGGTTGTAGATCTTCGGCTAGCAACTAGGGCTTCTCTGCAATGCAAGCATGTGCTTCAAACATAGCTGGTTCTGTGATGCATCGAAAACCACTGCCGCCGCTCCCAGAAACATAACCTGGTCGTCACGACAGACCACGCCCACAACTCATCTCTCGCATGTGTCTTTGGGACCGCACCATCGACATTCAATTTCATAGCTGGCCAAGGATCTCAAACATAATGAAAATTACACCGAGATCATTAGACCATTTAACGGACACTATTGTCCCCAGAGTGAGCCGCCAACGCGCCAATGTCGCCGCTCTGCTACTGGAACCGGTCTGGCGTTGTTGATGACAGCCGACAAGTCTTCGTTCACGTGCACCTAAAGACCAGTGCCTCAGAGCCGAAGTCATCGCCATTAAACTCTTCAATGGATCTGAATCTTCTGACACCAAACCTGAAACAGGCTGAGACTAAGCGAGATCGACCGCTCCATGGGAGAATCGTCGCCCTCCTCAACACCACCAACGAGATAGCCGCCGATGAGATAGATGAGGAGACATGTGTACCTTATTCATGTCCCACATAGCGTCGTCATAGGGACCTAACTGCGGCGATGATCGCAGGACCGAGGTCCCCGCCCCTCCCGCCTCCGAAACGACAAGCAGAGGAGGCAGGGACCCATCGATTTTTGGTCGAAGAAGATGGGTCAGATAGAGAGGGCGGCTAGGTTGGAACTAGTGGCGGAGCCAGGGTGGCAGGGTTGGGCAGGCCCCACCCTAAGATTTGGCCCAGCCCATATGTGATATAATGAAAATAGGAAAAAGATAACGAGAAGCGCCATACCGTGCGTGTTTCCGTGCGGCGCATCACGATTCGAAAAAAAACAAATCCTATCTCTAGAAGCGCATGTCTATCCTCTCTCCCATATTTTGCCTTATTCCGTCGTGAGCTCTTCTCGGCCACTCAATCTCTCTCTCCAAACCAGCCACAGAAGCGACGCGCCGGGAGGTTCGAGGAGCGAGCGGAGGAGGCCACCGCCGGGAACGAGTCGGGCGAGGCTGCCGTAGCCGGGCACACATCGGAAAGGTTGTCGCGCGAGTACGCGGCCATAGGGGAGGCTGGCGTCACCGGGAACGTGTCGGAGGAGGCCGCCGCTGGAGAGAGTGCTGCCGAGCATGCAGCCGCAGAGGAGGCGATGTGATGTGCGGTTCCGACCTGAGGGTTGCTTCCTGTCGAGGCGATGTGGTGCTGGTTCTGCCGGGCGTCCGTCATCGCCGAGGATGACGAAGAGCCTACCGCCACGGCGTCGAGCGCTAGGAGGCCGCCGACAAGTGCAAGGAGCCCGTCGACGGCAATCACATGGATGCAGGAGATGAGGAGTCTCGTGACTGGCTTGTTGCAGACTAGCTTTCCTCTTCTCTAAATCTCAATTCTGTCGTGCTCTTGATTTTTTTCACGGAGATGCTCCTCGATTATACTCTGTAGTCGAACTGTAATTAGTACTACTCGAATGTGGCAATTAAGCTTAATCAATCTGGCAATTATGGTTAGTTTATCTGGCAGCTACAACGTAATTAGTATGGCCATTATTATAAAGCTGGCAATTAGGCCTAATTAATCCGGCAAGTAGGTCTAATTATCATGGCAGTAACAATTAAACCTGTTAAATAGGCCTAATTAATATCTTAATTAGTATTCGGGCAATTAAGACTAATCAATCTGGCAATTAGTGCATAATGAATCTCGTAGTTAGGTCTTGTTAAGGGCACGTATAATGGTTATGTCATAGCAATACCACCTATGATGATAGGTGATATGGAGGAGAGAGAAACAAAAAAAGAGGTTTGTCTTATCTTAGCTAAGAGATGGTAGCAATAATTTCTCTCACCACAAATCTAGGATGTATACTTATTAAAGATAAGATTAAAAAATAATTCATTGTACGTCATGTTTTATAGTTATATCTAGATTATGTGATAGAACTAATATAAGACGCTCTTATCAACCATTGTACATGCCCTAACCTGGCAATTAGAAATCTCTACAAACCTAATTAAACTGGCAATTATTAACCTTACAGACATGCACATTCATGTGATAAAGCCACGACAGAATTTTAAGTCACAGCAGTGGGCACACTAGTGGGCTGCAACGTAACAGTGAAAAACCATGTAAAAAAGCTTGTCTATGAGCATGAACATATGGGTGAGAATTTTACTACAACTTCTTTTGGAGCTATTTTTTTGTCCTCAAACGACAGATCCTGTGTAGGTTGTATGGACATCGAGCACGGGGACTTCCATGCGGCACCGAGGCGTAGCAGAGTCCATGAAAATAATAAAAAAGATACAAAACCCCAACCAAGTTAGGTCTGCCCCACCAGAGCAAAATGGGCTGCATTCGTCACTAGGTGGAACCCTAGTCAAGCCGCCTCTTTTTATCGGGCCTGTTGTAGTTTTGGGTCTGTTGTCTCATCCATAATTACTAGGTCAACCACCTCATCATCCATCAGTGCCCAAACAGCTCTAGACAGTTAATCAAGGGTGCAATAGGCGTTGTCGGTCCGGACTACAGTGGGAATTATCTGGGAGCCTCTGCTGTGGTGTTCGATGATGTTACTAATCCGGGATGCTTGGAGGCCATGGCATGTAGGGAAGCTCTAGCCCTAACTGTTGATATGCATGTCGGTGACATCCTGGTTGCGTCTGATTGTAAGTTGTGAAGGCCCTGCAAGAAGAGAACAAGGGCCTCTTCATTCATATCCTGTAAGAAGTGAAGGATGTTAGAATTAGTATTGATTACGGACATATGTGGCCGTGTCCTATACCTAATAGCTAGGAACCGTGTGCGTGTCTTGTACGTACGGTAGGTGCCGGACGCACCTCTCCCTGTAATATAAACTTACGAACTGTGAGGCTCAGGGATTATCCGACTAGTCCCAAAATTACTACCTGATCATACGTTTTACATGGTATCAGGCCGGCTCTTCCACTGTCTAAACTGGATCGCAGAATACGTCCCCGCCTTCATCGCTGTCGATGGCTACTTCCTCGACCCCGCCGATCATCAACCTCGGCGCGCCGACGACTGACAAACTCACGCACCAGAACTACCCTGGGTGGCGCGCCCAGATCCTGCCTCCAATTCGTGGAGCTCGCCTGTTCGGTCTACTCGACGGGAGTGATGCCGCTCCACCGGAGACGCTGGTCGTTGAACCAGCGGACAAAGCAACCTCAACTGCCGCGAAGACGGCGCCAAATTCCGCATACGATAATTGGATCTCGAGGGATCAGATCGTCCTAGGCTATCTCCTTCAAGCACTCTCTCCCGAGGTTCTCCCACATGTTCATCGGATCGAGCATGCCGCTAGTGTGTGGCAGGCGATCGAGGAGATGTTCGCTTCCCAAAGTGAAGCCAAGATCACAAATTTGCGTATTGCACTCGCCAACACAAAGAAGAACAATCTCTCTACATCAGCTTTTCTCACCTAGATGCAACAGATTGTTGATGAACTTGCTGCCGCCGGGTGTCCTGTCCCGACCAGGGAACATGTCTCCTTCATCTTGGCTGGCCTCGGCGTTGGCTACAATTCCCTTGTTGCGACCCTTGGGGTGGTGACGACTCTGATCTCGCTCATCTCTGTCTATGCACAGTTGCATGCATACGACCAACGTCAAGAGATGTTGCAGGGATCCTCCGACACTACCTTCGAGAGCTCGGCAAACGCTGCCTTGCGACAACGGCGAGGCCGTTCCAACAACAACAGATATCATGGAGATCGAGGCGACCGACGTGACGACCGGCATGATGATCGCTACAACGACCGGCGTGATGATCGCTACAACAATCGGCATGATGATCGCTACAACGACCGACGCAATGATTGCTACAATAATCGGTGTGTTGATCGTCGTGACGATAGACATGATGATCGTCGAGATGGCTATGGCCGCGGTGGTCGTGGTGCACCTCCGGGAGGGCGTCGTGGCCGTGGTCGTGGCCGGTGTCGTACTTCTCCCTGGGTCGATACCACTTGTCAGATTTGTAACAAAGAAGGCCACCTAGCTAAAGATTGTTGGTCACGTTACGATGAGGAGGAGAACTATGGTGACAAAGAGGTCCATGCCGTCTACGGCGTCGACACTAATTGGTACCCAGATACTGGTGCCACCCATCACATCACCAGTGAGCTCAATAACCTGACGGTCTGTGATACCTATGGAGGCAATGACAGAGTCAACACGACTAGTGGACAAGGTATGGTTATTTCACATATTGGTCACTCAACAGTTCATACCCCTACTCAAGATTTTCGACTCCGCAATATTTTGCATGTTTCCACCGCCTCCAAAAATTTGCTTTCCGTCCATCGTTTTGCTTATGACAATAATGTGTTTATCGAGTTTCACCCCTTCTTCTTTTTGATAAAGGATCAGGTTACCCGGCAAAGAATTCATAAAGGACGATGTGTTGGTGGCCTTTACCCTCTTATTTCATCTTTGGAGTCATCTTAATCCCCAAAACATGCTTTTGTTGCTGTCAAGCCATCCCAATCAAAGTGGCATAGTCGTCTAGGTCATCCTTCCTTCGATATTGTTAGGCAAGTTATTAGCAATAATAAACTTACGTGTGTTAGAGATTCTAGTCATTTATCAGTGTGTGATCCCTGTCAGCAGGCTAAGAGTCATCAGTTGCCTTATCCTATTTCCACCAGTGTATCTACTCTCCCCCTTCAATTAGTCGTTTCTGATGTTTGGGGTCCTGCACCTACCTCTGTTGGTCGCCATGACTATTATGTGAGTTTTATTGATGATTATAGCAAGTTTACTTGGATCTATTTGCTTAAGAAAAAATCAGATGCCTTAGCTGCCTTTGTTAATTTTCAAACTCTAGTTGAATGTAAGTTTGATCGAAAAATCCTTACTGTTCAATCTTATTGGGGGGAGAATATATATAACTCAACTCTCACTTCCAAACACAAGGCATCACTCACCATGTATCTTGTCCTCATGCCCATCAACAGAATGGCTCTGCTGAAAGAAAGCATCGCCACATTGTTGAGGTTGGACTTGCTCTTCTTGCTAATGCAGGTATGCCTCTTAAGTTCTAGGATGAAGCCTTTATTACTATCACATATCTCATAAACATGCTTCCTAGCAAAGTCATCAACAATAGCACACCTATGCCTATGCATCGTCTTCTCGGTACACGCCCACAATATTCCTCGCTTCGTGTATTTGGTTGTGCATGCTGGCCTGATCTTCGTCCCTATAACAAGCGCAAATTAGCTTTTCGCTCCACATAATGTGTCTTTTTAGACTATAGTCCTCGCCACAAAGGAGTTAAGTGTCTCGAAGTGTCTATGGGTCAAGTCTATATATCTCATGATGTTGTCTTTGATGAGGGTGTTTTTCCGTTCAAAAATTTGCACCCTAATGTTGGAGCTCTTCTTCGACAACAAATTCTTTTGCTTGATTCTTCTCTTAGAAATTTTGATCAAGGGGATGATACTATTGATGATTCTCATATGGGAAATAATCTTACTACTAATCCTGTGTCTAGTCTTGTTTGTACTCTTCTGCAGAATACAGCTAGAAGAAACATAGCACCAGAAGAAAATTCGAGGCAAATCAGTGGCTCAGCAGTTCAAACGGATCAGCTGAAGATTCAGCTGGAAATAACAACAACATGCGATTCTCAGAAAACGTGACTTTCACGTCACCCACTGGCAGCCGTGACATTCATGCGCGGGAGTCATCAAATTGCAGCGGCTCTAGCTATTCTCCTGTGCGAGACGCGCGCACTCCCTCGCGAGAACCGGCCAACACGCGATGTCATGCACGTGACGTGCGCACTCCCGCGCGTGATTCTGGCGTTGCCGCCCTGTTATCTCCCGCTCGGTCCTCTCCAGGATTTGTTGCGGAAAACGTTCGGGAGGCTTCCTCCAGCTCCACAGAGTCAGCCACACGATCTGCTACGCCGACTGCTGATTCCCCAACAGCGACAACAAGTACGGAATCCATTGCTTCCAGCAGCGCTGTCTCCAGCAGATCGTCTGTGAGCGCACCTCGTGTGCAACAGCCTATGTTGCCCCCAGAACGTCCTACTACACGTGGATCT
The DNA here is from genome assembly GCA_910589775.1 of Avena eriantha. Classification (NCBI taxonomy): domain Eukaryota; kingdom Viridiplantae; phylum Streptophyta; class Magnoliopsida; order Poales; family Poaceae; genus Avena; species Avena eriantha. The sequence continues at coordinate 324,261,968 of OU342745.1, read as the reverse complement.
AGGGCTATTGCTCAACCAAAACAATATAAAGACGGTACAATACGCTGGTGTTTATCTGCTGCAACAGAAGAGCCAGCTAGTCTCGTGTCTGCGTTGACTGATCCAAATTGGAGTGGGGCGATGGATGAGGAGTTTGATGCACTTCTCAAAAATAAAATGTGGCGATTGGTTCCACCACGTGCTGGAACGAATACTATTGATTGTCGATGGATTTTTAAAATTAAGCGCAACGCAAATGGCACTATTGACAGGTATAAGGCTAGGTTGGTAGACAAAGGTTTCAAGAAACGGTATGGTATTGACTACGATGATACATTTAGTCCAGTTATTAAGATTGCAACTGTTCGTCTTGCCTTGGCAGTTTCTGTTTCCAGGGGATGGAATTTGCGACAGTTAGATGTCAAGAACGCGTTTCTTCATGGTGTTCTGGAAGAGGAGGTCTATATGAGACAACCACCAGGATATGAAAACAAAAACAATCCAAACTATATTTGCAAACTTGAAAAGGCACTATATAGTTTGAAACAAGCTCCTCGAGCATGGTATTCTCGGCTGAGTTCAAAATTGGTTGATATTGGTTTTGTTGCTTCCAAGTCGGATACATCATTGTTTATATATCACAAGTCCAACATCACTATCTATATCTATGTCGATGATATCATAGTTGCCAGCTCTTCCCAAGTTGCAACAGATGCTTTGTTAAGAGATCTAAGTAAAGAGTTTGCCCTAAAGGATCTTGGTGATCTTAATTTCTTCTTGGGCATTGAGGTATAGAAAGCAGATAATGGAATTGTCTTGAGTCAGGCGAAGTATGCACAAGATATTCTGGCAAGAGTTGGCATGGCACATTGTACAGGCATGCCTACGCCCTTATCGATGGTCGATACTTGTTGGGTCCTGAAGATAGTACCAATTATAGAAGTATGGTAGGTGCTCTACAGTATCTCACATTGACAAGGCCAGATATCTGATAGGTTCGTAGCATGGAAAACAAAAAATTTCTACCGCAAGAACGAACAAAACTCAGATCTAATCTAGATAAAAGCCAAGATCTAATCTATTAGACATGAGCAACGAGATAGATAGGAACTAACCCTCGTAGATCCGAAAGCGTTAACGAGATTAGATCTCGTGGTTGATGTAGTCGATCACTTGCCGATCTCAAGATCGTGTGGACGATCCTTCCGGCGTCGCGTTCCAGCAGCGCTTCCGCAGTCGATCAAGTGGACGATCCTTCCGGAACATTCCGAAACCTTCTAGAACCCTCATACAAATACTCCGGAACATTTCCTAACTCAGAAAATGATCCCCTATATATAAATCTTATTCTTCGGACCATTCCGGATCTCCTCGTGATGTCCCGGATCCATTCCAAGACTCTGAACAACATTCGGTCTCCAACGCACATTCCATATCTACTTAAAACAACTTCGAACCTTAAGTGTGTCACCCTACGGTTCGTGAATATGCAGACATGATAGAGACACATCTCCTATCAATAACCATCAGCGGGACCTGGAGATCCATAATGGCTCCCACATACTCAACGATGACTTCGTGATCGATTGAATCATTTACATACTAAACCAATTCCCTTTGTCACGCGATACTATACTTATCCGAGGTTTGATCGTCAGCATCTCCATACCTAGTTCTACCTCGTTACTGATAAGTACTCTTTACTCGTTCCATGATATGTCATCCCTTGTGACCCAGTCACATGCTTGCAAGCTAACTAGATGACATTCCACCGAGAGGGCCCAGAGCATATCTACCCGTCATATGGATGGACAAATCCCAATCTTGGTCCATGCGCTTCAACACATACTTTCAGAATACCCAATGACACCTTTATGACCACCCAGTTACGAAGCGGTGTTTGATGTCATCAAAGTACCCATCCGGTGATGGTGATTAACACAACCTCATGGTCGAAGGATTAGCTTACTATGCATTTAAAAGCTTACAGCAATACGAACTTAATGACTTGATCTTATGCTACGCTTAATATGGGTGTGTGTCCATCACATCATTCTCCTAATGATATGATCTTGTTATTAACGACATCCAATGTCCATGATCAGGAAACCATGATCATCCATTAATCAACAAGCTAGTTTAACAAGAGGCTTACTAGGGACTCTTTTATGTTTACAAAACACACAAGTATTAATGTTTCCGGTTAATACAATTATAGCATGGGATGTAAACATTTATCATAAACTTAAAGATATAATAATAACCACTTTATTATTGCCTCTTGGGCATATCTCCAACAGTCTCCCACTTGCACTAGAGTCAATAATCTAGTTAAAAACTTGTGCATTCAACACCTATGGCTTTCTGGTGTTGTATAGACACTATTGCTAGTGGTAAACATAATCTTCGGATCTGACACTTCCAGGTCCGTGTGTATTTGCATGTCCTTGCGTCTCTACGCATCACTCATTCTCCAATGAGATGGCATTGTATAAATTTGGTCCTTTGGTGAGACCTTTAGTTCCTTCGGCTCAAAATATGTTGATATTATTGTCACACAATATATCTTCATAGTATTAGCCCACTTTGAACCACACCTAGTTTGATAACAAACTACTTAACACAAATGCCCTCCTTTGTTGCTACTATAGCAGTTATATACTTAGCCTTTTGTTGTAGTATCCGTCACAATATCTCAACTTTGGAACTCATCCAAATCCATCATGGAACATCATTTCCATTATATTGTGCCACCCATAGTCTAAATTGAGATAAATTTAATTTGTATCTTGTGACAAAACTAGTATCAATGTAACACTTTACAATGAACTACCTTTAACTATTTGTCACTTATACATGATATATTCTTAGTTCTTCCAAAGCTCATAAGAACTTTACTATTGTCCAATGATCATCTTATGAATCATTCTGGTATATGCTCATAACATTTAGAGCATAGGACATATCTGGATGTGTACATCTCAAAGAATGATTGATCAAAATATTCTTGTGATTTCACCAAGTGTCAAAACACTTGAATCTCGTGTCAATACACTTGAATCTTGATTCAGTCCTTTCCGTGCAACAAGAACCTTTCTTGTTGTTTCCATATTAAACTCATTCAACATCTTATCTATGTACATTTGGCAAAACCATATTAGCGCCTCAATCTATCCATATAGACATTGATGCCTAATTCTTGGGTTATGCCTAAGTATTTCATCGAAATGAAATTCTTAACCTATGTCAATAAAAGATACATCATTTCTAATCAACAATATGTTCTCTACATAATGTATTAGAAATATGTCTCAGCGCTCCCACTTAATTTTTTTTTGCAAATGCAAGCATCTTCATCATCTCCGAAGATTCCAACTCCGCGATGCTCACTTCAACCATTGAAGTTTTGCATACTCTTTTAGCATCCTTTGAATTAACAAAACCCTTTGGATCATGTCATGTACACGTCCTAGGTAACCATTCTATTAGAAGAACTTGTTTTGTTTGTTCAACTACCATATACCAAAATATATGTAGTGGTTGCTACATTAATCCGTCCAGACTAAATATCGCTATGAAAGATCAAATCTTATCATAGTCAATTCCTTGAACATTGTCGTAAACTCTTTCCGACATGTCGACTATTTCATAGATTTGAAACATCCATGTCTATTTCTTTATAGATCCAAACACGACCGATAGGCTTCACGCCTTTCCGGAGGGTCTTCTAAGTTCAGAAACTTGATTTCTCGTGTATGGATACTATCACGGATTCCATGACTTCTAGTCATTTTATGGAGCCAGGGCCCATCATCGCTTCTTTGCATGTAGTCGGTTCATCATTGTCAAAAACAATAACGACTTTCTTATCAAATCTTACTATTTGATTCTTACCGACCCACACGGTTCTATAGGAACTCTAATCTCCGAGATCACACCTTTTGTAATCACGAGAGCCATGAGAATTGTGGCCGTCACCGGGACACTTTCCGGTGCTGCGCTACTTAGCACATATAGCTAAGGTTCAACAACCTTATCAAAGTTCTATTGTCCTCCCACTTAACTTTTCACGAAAAATTCCTTCTCAAGAAACTTGACGTTCCAAGTAACAAACTCTTTTGTCCTCAGTGTTATGGAGAAATTCGCAACAAATTATTTGGGATAACCTACAAAGACGTGCTTATCCGACTTTGGTTGTAAACATTTTACTTATGCATAACATACCAAAATTTAAGAAAAGACAATTCGGGTTTTTATCCCAAACCATGGCTTATATGGTGTCATTTCAACGGATCACGATGGAGCTCTTTTCAGTGTAAAAGCGGTAGTCACTAAAGCTTTAATCTTTAATATATAATGGCAGTTTTATAAATGACAACTTTGATCTTACCATGTCAAACAAGGTTTCATTACATATCTTGAACACTCCATACTCCTATGGTGTTTTGGGAAATGCAAATCCATGAAACGATTCCTCAAATCTTAGGTGTTTTGCTAAACTTGTAACTCAAACATCTTTCTTTATGATCGAATCATAAACTCTTTATTTTCTTGTTACAATGATTTTCAACTTCATCTTGAAAGTCTTTGAACAACTTTCAAATGTTTTCATACTTCCTCCTTATTAAGTAAATATACAGATATATTCACTCAAATTTTCAGAGAAAGCATATGAAGCAAAAAAGATCCATCGCATATGGCTACACATAATGGGCTATGCACATCAGCATGCTCAATTTCCAATAAGCTAGTCATCCGTTCCTCTCTGGCCCATGGACGGAGTTTCAATTATCTCGAGGAAAGTCTCACATGCGTCAATTGATCAAAATCAAAAGACTCCAAAATTCCATCAACATGGAGTTTCTTCATGTTTTTCTTTCAAATATAATTTAAACAGCGATGTCACTTCATCAGTGATCTTTCAATCATTTGTCTTGCGACATTTTAGCAACAGTGTTTATGGATGTGATTTTTCCCACCAGACTTGTAAAAGTTCATCCATCCTTTATGGAATACGGTAATTATTTGAACAACCATTGTTCTCGTAATACCGGAACAAAATAACAATTATTAAAACAAATCTTGAAGGCTAGGTTTGATGTCAACGAAAAACACAATAACATTTTATTTGTTTTCGATGAACATCATCACTCATTCTCTTGCTAGTTACTTAGGCCATTGTAGTTCATGAATTGTGTTGTCCTGTATGACACTTCATACCAACCAATTCGGTATCCAATACCGCAGAACCACATTGTTTAACAACCAAGGAATACAGCCATAACATGTATCTTCTATATGCCTAAGTTGGACATCTCCAACCTTTTATTTTCTGCCAAATATTTTATAGATTCTCTTTCAGCAATTCCTTTTCTTTTAAAAGAATCTATCAAAATCAATAGTGGTGTCATCAACATGACACATGGTACAAAGCGTATATAGTCAACTACTAATACCTTTGGACTTGCACTTTGAGGTGGATCACCATCATCAAATGTTTGGTGTTCTTTCAAAAATCCATTCTTTAGTAATCTTTTAGTGTAGTAAACATTTTACTTACATATTCTATTCATCCTTATCATGACAACTTTCATGATCAAGCTGCTATAGCTTATAAAGGTGAATTGCGAGTATAATGTTTCTTTTTCAAAACCTTTTGGAGGATTAGGACGACTAGCGTCTCCAACCTTCACAAATTCTCATCAAATATGAGGACGTATACTCTATCATGTTGTAACCAACAGATTGTTTTAGACATCGCAATACCTTTCACATATGATGGTTTCTGAAACATTGCTTTCAGCTCTTAGATAAACTTGATATTAAAAAAACAATCTTTTGAGTATCAAGAATCATGGAGGCAAACATGATACATTAGATACTAACACTGGAATTGTTACTCTTGATTTAATACTATTTATTAAACTTCATGGAGTAAATAGAGTTTGCTGAAAGCTTGCAATAGGACTTATAAACTTTAAATTGACGAACACTTTATTACTTGATATTTAGTGAGAGGGATCATCTTATAATGCTACCGTCGCGATCTAAGCAATACAAGATGCATAAAGGATTAACATCACAGGCAATTCATAATATGTGATATGATATGGCCTTTCTTCTTGTGCCTTTGATCTCCATCTCCAAAGCATGGACAAGATCTCCATCATCACCAGCGTGGCGTCAAGGTCCGTGGCGCCGCTTCATGGTTGTGCATCATCACTAGCAACTATTACAACTACTTGGAACAAAGCTATTACAAGATGAATAGACACGCAGGTCTTAACAGAATTGAAGACAACCATTAGGCTCCTGCCGGTTGCCATATTACAATAAGGATCATTGCATACATCAAATATAATCACAATCACATAATGGCCATATCACACCACAAAACCCCTGCAAAAACAAGTTAGACGCCTCTAATTTTCTTTGCATGTTTTACGTGGTTTGGGGCTTTCGCATAAGACCGATCTTACCTACGAACAAGGACCACAACGTTGATACAAGTGTTGTCAGATGCTCTTTGTAAATTGAATCCTAACTATGGTGGGAGAGACAGACACCCGCAAAGCCACTTGTGCAAAGCAAGTTGCACGTCAAGCGTGGAGCAAGTCTCATGTGCGATGACATGTAATGTTAGCCCGAGCCGCTTCATCCCATCATGCCGCAAGATGCAAAGTACACGCTAAGACACCGACAACAAAAGCATCAACGCCCACAAAAACATTGTGTTCTACTCGTGCAACAGATCTACGCATAGATACGGCTCTGATACCACTGATGGGTTCGTAGCATGGAAAACAAAAAATTTCTACCGCAAGAACGAACAAAACTCAGATCTAATCTAGATAAAAGCCAAGATCTAATCTATTAGACATGAGCAACGAGATAGATAGGAACTAACCCTCGTAGATCCGAAAGCGTTAACGAGATTAGATCTCGTGGTTGATGTAGTCGATCACTTGCCGATCTCAAGATCGTGTGGACGATCCTTCCGGCGTCGCGTTCCAGCAGCGCTTCCGCAGTCGATCAAGTGGACGATCCTTCCGGAACATTCCGAAACCTTCTAGAACCCTCATACAAATACTCCGGAACATTTCCTAACTCAGAAAATGATCCCCTATATATAAATCTTATTCTTCGGACCATTCCGGATCTCCTCGTGATGTCCCGGATCCATTCCAAGACTCTGAACAACATTCGGTCTCCAACGCACATTCCATATCTACTTAAAACAACTTCGAACCTTAAGTGTGTCACCCTACGGTTCGTGAATATGTAGACATGATAGAGACACATCTCCTATCAATAACCATCAGCGGGACCTGGAGATCCATAATGGCTCCCACATACTCAACGATGACTTCGTGATCGATTGAATCATTTACATACTAAACCAATTCCCTTTGTCACGCGATACTATACTTATCCGAGGTTTGATCGTCAGCATCTCCATACCTAGTTCTACCTCGTTACTGATAAGTACTCTTTACTCGTTCCATGATATGTCATCCCTTGTGACCCAGTCACATGCTTGCAAGCTAACTAGATGACATTCCACCGAGAGGGCCCAGAGCATATCTACCCGTCATATGGATGGACAAATCCCAATCTTGGTCCATGCGCTTCAACACATACTTTCAGAATACCCAATGACACCTTTATGACCACCCAGTTACGAAGCGGTGTTTGATGTCATCAAAGTACCCATCCGGTGATGGTGATTAACACAACCTCATGGTCGAAGGATTAGCTTACTATGCATTTAAAAGCTTACAGCAATACGAACTTAATGACTTGATCTTATGCTACGCTTAATATGGGTGTGTGTCCATCACATCATTCTCCTAATGATATGATCTTGTTATTAACGACATCCAATGTCCATGATCAGGAAACCATGATCATCCATTAATCAACAAGCTAGTTTAACAAGAGGCTTACTAGGGACTCTTTTATGTTTACAAAACACACAAGTATTAATGTTTCCGGTTAATACAATTATAGCATGGGATGTAAACATTTATCATAAACTTAAAGATATAATAATAACCACTTTATTATTGCCTCTTGGGCATATCTCCAACAATATCTCCTATGCAGTTAATAAGGTTTGTCAGTATCTACATACTCCTACTACTGTTCATTGGACTGCTGCCAAACGAATTCTTAGGTATGTCAAGCATACTATGACTGTTGGTCTGACATTTATGAGATCTACCACTACACTGTTGAGTGCCTTCTCCGATGCAGACTGGGCTGGTTGTGTAGATGATCGTCGATCCACAGGAGGGTTTGCTGTATTTTTTGGACCGAACTTAATTTCTTGGAGTGCTAAAAAGCAAGCTACTGTTTCTAGATCGAGTACAGAAGCAGAATACAAATCAGTGGCTAATGCCACAGCGGAAGTCATATGTATACAATCTTTGCTAGCTGAACTAGGAGTTCGGTTGACTCAGATACCGTGTTTATGGTGTGATAATCTTGGAGCAACATACTTGTCAGCAAATCCTGTCTTTCATGCACGAGCCAAACATATTGAGATTGACTTCCACTTTGTTAGAGAACGAGGGTTGAAGAAGTAATTGGAGATTCGGTTTATTCCTTTCAAAGATCAAGTTGCTGATGGTTTTACAAAGCCACTTCCACATCGAGCCTTTGAAGACTTCAAGCATAATCTTAACTTGTCTAAGTTGTGATTAAGGAAGGGTTTAGAATTAGTATTGATTACGGACATATGTGTGCGTGTCCTGTACGTAATAGCTAGGAACCGTGTGCGTGTCTTGTACGTACGGTCGGTGTCGGACGCACCTCCTCCTTGTAATATAAACTTACGAACTATGAGGCTCGGGGATTATCCGAGTCCCAAAATTACTACCTGATCATACGTTTTACAAAGGAGACAACGCGAGCTCGTGGTGGAGTTGTTTTTCGCCATGAGGGTCGCCGATCGAATGCAGAAGCTCATAGCCTGGCTCGCTTAGCAACTACTTTAGAGGCAGGTCGCCATGTCTAGTTAGCTACTTTACCAGAAGGATTGATTTACCCTGTAAACATCATGAACCATATGTAATAAAAGAGTGTGTTGGATAGTTAGGCACAATTTCCGTGATTAATTCCAGAATATTAAACATGACAATACCAGCTACTCGCACATGTAACTCGAACATACTAGATGTACTAAACAACAAGATGAACGGAAACAGGCAGCAGCTAAACATGTACTCGCAGAACATGGTTAATAACCAGACAGCAGCACGTCGCATGTACCGTTCGATTGCAGTAATCGCAGCAGTAGCCTTGGGGAAGATTGGTCGAAGCAGACAGCGGCGAAGACGACGATAGGCAACACCGCCCGACTTGGATGGAAGACGAGCCGTGATGCAGAACTTGAGCAGTCGCGCAGGACGCTTCCGAAAAACCTTATCCGCCATCTCTCGTACAGGATCGCAAAGGCAAGTGGTTCTGGAGAGCTGCTCTCCGTCTGCCGGTGCACGCCGGCAAGCGGGATGGAGTAAACTACGGTGGCGACGCAAGCAGAGAGGTTGGAAAATCCTAGATTGGTTTTTCGGTGTGTACGTGGTGGAAGCCGCACTAGAGTTTATATAGAGCGGCTCGGGAGTCCCGCATAGGGCACGTCATGGACCAAGCCCACGTTGCGCACGTTCGGGTCGGTTACAGATAGCCCACGATCTGGGAGCGACCCGAATAGTCTAACTGTTGACACGTCTGTCAAAAACCGCACAAGTTTTCCCAAGCAGCAAAAATAAAGCTCGGCTCGGCGAGATTCCCGCAACCCGCGGCGCGCGCGCGCGCGCACGGGCGGGCGGGCGGGCGGGCGTCGTCGGAGGAGGAGCGCGCGTGTAGTTCTCCTCTTCTCACTCACTTTACTAAGTGGTGAACCACTCCACCTTATAAGGTGGTGTAACTCTCCTCCAACTTTCCATGTGGGACTAAACTTTAGCTCCTACTCCACTCATATGTGAGCTGCCACCAAATTGGGCCAAATCACATATGGGCTTCCACACACATGGGCTTTGAGATTTAGGGAAAATCTTTAATCTATATGGGCTTATTTATTTAGCCCATTATTTCTAACAATCCCCCACCAGATCTCAAATGCCCATTTGAAGATTTGCCAATTCTCGCTACTTATTTATATACCAGTGTTTCAGCAGAGACTGTTAAATTGAACTTCCGCCTAGAACCTTGAGCTACGTCTATCAGCAACTTGAACAATGGACGAACCTTGAATTGCAAGTTTGGTGCTTTTAGATTTCACACAAAGTCATAACTAGTACCTGGCTGCCAGTAGCCTACCCCGCGGGTGTAGCATATGCGTCATACTACTTGGTCTCTTCATGAGTTTACTAGAGATCACCCAAATCTCATAGATTGCGACGTTTAACAATCGGAACTCGTATAGGTGTGTTCTTTCAAGAATGCTCTGTAGGACAACATCTTTGCTAATCATAGCCAACAGAAACACATTAAGGCATATTGCCAACCTGCCTTATAGCTTTTGAGAGTTGTACATCTTCACATAGAGAGGGTTGTCTAATACTCTCCTCCGTCACACCACTAGCTTGTTTTTCCCAGGTCCTAATTCACGGGATCTCCGATCAAAAAGGTTGGGTTACCACTACTGTGTAACATCCATGGGTCTCAAACCCATCTCTCTCGATGCACTTTCTATCACGTTTCGTGGTAGTCCCTTTGTAAAGGGATCTGCTAGGTTTTTGTCAGTTTGAATATACGTAACAGTAATTACTCCGGAGTTTCTCAATTTCCTGACAGACTTCAAACGTCTCTTGACGTGTCTTGATGACTTCGCGTTATCCTTAGAATTGTTCACTTTGACAATAACAGTTTGATTATCACAATTCAAGAGGATGGCCGGTATAGGTTTCTCAACCACCGGCAAGTCCATCAAGAGTTCACGCAGCCATTCTGACTCTACAGTGGTTGTGTCTAAAGCAGCAAGTTCTGCTTCCATAGTCGACCTTGTCAATATGGTTTGTTTGCAAGATCTCCATGATACCACGCCACCTCCAAAGGTAAATACATACCCGCTAGTGGCGTAGAGTTCATCTACATCCAAGATCCAGTTCACATCACTATGTCCTTCGAGCACCGCTGGATGCCCCGAATAGTGTATCCCATAACTCATTGTACCACATAGATAGCGCATGACCCTTTCAAGTGCACACCAATGTTCAGTACCCGGGTTAGACATGAACCTACTCAACTTGCTCACAGCAAAAGAGATGTCGGGTCTTGTCGCGCTAGCTAAGTACATGAGTGAGCCAACGATTTGAGAGTATCTCAATTGTTCTTTTGGCTCTTTCTTGTTTTTCCGTAATGTCACACTGGGATCATAAGGTGTTGGGGAAGACTTGCGATCAACGAAACCGAAACGGCTCAAGATCTTCTCAACATAGTGTGATTGCATCAAAGTAATCCCACTCTCGTGCTTAATCATCTTGATATTCAGAATAACATCAGCTTCTCCCAGATCTTTCATATCAAAGCTCTTTGACAGAAAGGACTTAACTTCATTTATCACATTCATGTTTGTACCAAAGATAAGGATATCATCCACGTACAAACATAATATAACACCTTCGCCCCCACCATGGCGATAGTAGACGCACTTGTCAGCCTCATTAACGACAAAGCCAACAGAAGTTAATGTTCTATCAAACTTCTCATGCCATTGCTTAGGTGCTTGCTTCAGGCCATATAAAGATTTTAACAACTTGCACACCTTTCTCTCTTCACCTTTTACCACAAACCCATCAGGCTGATCCATATAGATCTACTCTTCCAACTCTCCATTGAGGAAAGCTGTCTTAACGTCCATTTGATGAACGATAAGGCCATAAGAGGCAGCCAGGGAAAGTAGTACTCGAATGGTGGTCAGTCTAGCAACGGGTGAATAGGTGTCAAAGTAATCTTCACCTTCTCTCTGGGTGTAGCCTTTTGCTACAAGCCGAGCCTTGTACTTTTCAATAGTACCATCGGGCCTTAGCTTCTTCTTAAACACCCACTTGCAACCCACAGGCTTACAGCCATGGGGTCGTTCTGATAGTTCCCAAGTTCCATTAGAAAGAATCGAGTCCATCTCATTATGAACAGCTTCTTTCCAATCATCTGCATCAGGAGATGCATATGCCTCTGCAATGGAAGTGGGAGTATCATCCACAAGGTACACAATGAAATCATCTCCAAAGGATTTTGCAACCCTCTGTCTCTTACTCCGTGTAGGAGCTTCATTGTCATCCTTCTCTAGGACTTCTTCCTCACGTGGTTGCTCAAATTTCTCACTAGATGCACTAGTTTCAGGAAGTATTTCAAAAGAAATTCTAGCAGTGCTATGCATATCTTTCATAGGAAACATATTCTCAAAGAATGTTGCATCATGAGATTCCATTATAGTATCAACATGCATATCAGGAACCTTAGATTTAACTACTAAAAATCTATAGCCTACACTCCGCGGAGCATATCCTAGAAAGATGCAATCCACTGTCTTTGGTCCAAGTTTGCGTTTCTTAGGAATTGGTATGTTGACCTTAGCCAAACACCCCTAAGTGCGCAAGTAAGAAAGCGATGGTTTTCTCCCAGCCCACTCCTCATAAGGGGTTTTATCTTTATTCTTGTTAGGAACTCTATTTAGGACATGACACACTGTCAACAAGGCCTCCCCCCACCATGCCTTAGATAAACCAGCGGTGGCTAACATGGAATTCACCAAGTCAGTCAGCATGCGGTTTTTCCTCTCGGCAACCCCGTTTGATTGAGGCGAGTAGGGAGGCGTCCTTTCATGAATAATGCCATGTTCCTCACAGAATTCGTCGAAGATTTTGGGAAAATATTCACCACCACGATCCGACCTAAGACGTTTGATCTTTCTCTCTAGTTGATTTTCAACTTCGGCTTTATAAATTTTAAAGTAGTCTAAAGCTTCATCTTTTGTGCGCAACAAATAAACATAGCAGTATCTAGTCGCATCATCAATCAAAGTCATGAAATATCTCTTTTCACCTTTTGTCAACACACCATTCATCTCACAAAGATCAGAATGTATGAGCTCCAGAGGTGCCAAGTTTCTCTCCTCAGCTGCCTTGTGAGGCTTTCGAGGTTGCTTTGATTGCACACAACTATGGCACTTGGAACCTTTGGCAATAGTGAAATTCGGAATTAAACTCATATTGGACAACTTGGACATCAAACCAAAATTAATGTGACATAAACGAGAATGCCAAACACTGGTATTATCATTAACACCGCCACAAATATGGTTTACGGACTTAGTACAAAAATCTGAAAGTGAAAAGCGGAACAACCCTCCGCACTCATATCCTTTACTAATAAATTGTCCATATCTCGACACAATGACTTTATTAGACTCAAAAACAACCTTAAACCCATCTCTGCATAGAAGGGAGCCGCTAACGAGATTCTTGTTCATGGAAGGGACATGCTGCACGTTTTTCAGCTGCACGATCTCATGAGCTTGTTCGACTACAGAACGATTGTTAACCATCCTGTAATCATAAAAGTTCTCCATGATGTACAGTTCACTGCCAGCATCTGTTACACCGAACTTAGCATTCAGTGCCTCCCAGAGCTCTTTGCCATCTTTGAAGTGCATGTACACATCAAACAGCTTGTTGTCAAGAACACTTAGAATGCATCCCACAAAGGCAAGATTGGTTTCCTTGAACTTGTTCTGTTCTTCTTCAGATATAGTTCCTTCAGGTAAACCCTCACTAGCCTCGAATACTTTCAGATTTTGCAGTCACATAGTGGTCTTATACTGCCACCTCTTAAAGTGAACACCGGTAAACTTTTCTGGCTTCATCGCATCGGCCAAGTGTCCCATGTTTATCTCGGAAAATTGCCTATAATAAGGTTTTTGGATTGTTGGATAGTTAGACACAATTTCCGCGATTAATTCCAGAATATTAAACATGACAATACCAGCTACTCGCACATGTAACTCGAACATACTATATGTACTAAACAACAAGATGAACGGAAACAGGCAGCAGCTAATGTACTCGCAGAACATGATTAATAACCAGATAGCAGCACGTCGCACGTACCATTCGATTGCAGTAATCGCAGCAGTAGCCTTGGGGAAAATTGGTCGAAGCAGACAGCGGCGAAGACGACGATAGGCAACACCGCCCGACTTGGATGGAAGACGAGCCGTGATGCAGAACTTGAGCAGTCGCGCAGGGCGCTTCCCAAAAACCTTATTCGCCCTCTCCCGTACAGGATCGCAAAGGCGAGTGGTTCCGGAGACCTGCTCTCCGTCCGCCGGTGCACGCCGGCAAGCGGGATGGAGTAGACTACGGTGGCGGTGCAAGCAGAGAGGTTGGCAAATCCTAGATTGGTTTTTCGGTGTGTACGTGGTGGAAGCCGCACTGGAGTTTATATAGAGCGGCTCGGGAGTCCCGCATAGGGCACGTCGTGGACCAAGCTCACGTTGCGCACGTTCGAGTCGGTTACAGATAGCCCACGATCCGGGAGCGACCCGGATAGTCTAACTGTTGACACGTCTGTCAAAAACCGCACAAGTTTTCCCAAGAAGCAAAAATAAAGCTCGGCTCGGCGAGATACCCGCGGCGCGCGCGCACGTCGAGACGAGCGAGCGAGCGAGCGTGCGTGCGAGCAGCGGCGTCGTCGGAAGAGGAGCGCGCGTGTAGTTCTCCTCTTTTCACTCACTTTACTAAGTGGTGAACCACTCCACCTTATAAGGTGGTGTAACTCTCCTCCAACTTTCCATGTGGGACTAAACTTTAGCTCCCACTCCACTCATATGTGAGCTGCCACCAAATTAGGCCAAATCACACATAGGCTTCCACACACATATGCTTTGAGATTTAGGGAAAATCTGAAACTATATGGACTTATTTATTTAGCCCATTATTTCTAACAGAGTGTGGTGTTTTAAAAAAAAAAGTAATCAAGGAATGACGCCAGTCACGTCAAAGAGAAAAAGAAGGAATGTCCGAGCGGTTACTCAGAGCAACCTTTGAATGTCCTTTCTGAATGGTCGTTGGGTGGCTGGATACACTACATAGACCTTTGTTTTGGCAAACGCCATATGGGCTTTATCATGCTTTAAACACACTTTTATCTTCGTATTCTTTGCTCGGGCCAACATGCGGGCAAATGTTGGGCCCTGTACAAACATCCAATAGGGAGGACAGGCAAGGAGGGCTACAGAATATCTAGGCCCAGGAGCCCATCAAGGATCAATGTCGACTTGTATTTTAGCTCGACTAGTCAAATGCCTGTGCGTTGCCACGGGCTTATAAATTCTTCACATGTCATATATCTAAACACAATGCACTTGAATATTGTGGGTGATGCGAAAGATATATGGAGAAAGACATACTTCCTCCGTCCCAAAATATAAGACGTCCAAGATTTAGTCAAAAGTCAACATATTCTAAGTTTTACCAAATTTATATGTAAATATATAAACATACACAATATCAAATCAATATCAATAGATTCACCATAAAGTATAATTTCCCAATATGTCCAATCGATATTACAGATATTCGTATTTTTTGTATAAACTTGGTTAAACTTGGAAGATATTGACTTTTGACTAAACCTTAGGCGTCTTACATTTTGGAACGGAGGGAGTATTTTTGATCAGCACAATACTGCATGTCATACTCTTCGCTACTGTGATCGGAAGGATATACTTGTATTTCACATGGATTTTTCACCCAGAGGACGCACACAAAGCATAGAGCCACAAAGGCATGGCAATGATAATGCGTACAAAGGTTCAGAATGCTGATGCATCCAGGTTAAGAACAATACCAGCTATTACCTGCAGTAAGCTCGGATAAAAGAATAGTGCGGGTAAGAACAATAAGTTAGAAGCTTTGTGATTGTGGAAATTAAGGGCAATTCGACAAGGAAATTTACATTGCTTAAACTTCTGAATATTTAAGATCTCCTTGCACTGGTATAAAATATCTACACACATTTCTCATATGATATTCTTTCTCCACTTCTTGTACCTCCGGTTTCATCTCCCTCTCTGTCTATTCCCATCCGTCGCCTCCGAAGAACCACATAAATTTGAATGGCACAATTCAGCTTATGATACCGACATATACCAAAACAGAAGCATTGTCCACCCGTGACAATTTTTTAGCACAATTTGGTTACCATGGGCTCTCAAACTAACTACAGCTATGTCCCCTTGCGCCGCCATTGCCCACTATTTACCCATGACCCTATCCTTCTGTCTTCTCCACTGCAAGCTATGTTTCAATCTATAGTATCGCTAGCATGCGTATGCAACATCACTAAATTTGTGGTAAGGAGAAAATATACAAGGAATAAAGAAGAACTATGTAGTTTGTGGAACATGCCATGTATATTTTCTGATAAAAATGGTGAGAGATGGAAGAACAATTACCATAGGAGGACGATGAATTGTGCCATCAAAATTGTGACTGGTAGGAGAAGAGGGAACTTATAGGGGAGGGGATGGGCCCCATCAGGTTTAGTGAACCTCCACCACATCAGACCGTAGTGCTATCTCCGTTATAACAGTAGAGGGCGCCACACCATCCTACATCAAATCATTTTATTCAGTAAATGCTGGAGAAGTAAACTGTTGCGAATTCACACAACAGTTAAGTCAAATGACCGTTTATATCATTTTATTCAATCTTCTCTTTTCGAAGTTTCTATACAATGTGTTTACACATAAAAAATTGTATAGAATGCAACTGCTGTAATGTGCAAGAGAGTTTAACAAGCAGATGAAAATCAGAACACAACAAATTCAGATATAGTGCAATCTGATCAGGTAAAAACTTTGCAAGGTAAACTTTTGGCAGCGTACAAATACTCCCCAAGAGAGCAAAGAAAGATACTTTAGATACAATACTCCATTGGCGGTGAAGATAATGTAGTGGGTTTGTATTTCTACCACATCGCACATTACTTTGATGCACAACCCATGTTTATTTTACACTTCAAACCTGGCTATTTTTCTCAATCTATTGGCAGATTTTCACACATGGCTAATGTTCATATCACACTGTAAACCTAGCTAGTCTTTTTCGCAAGCTTCCAGCCATTTTGACAACCGAGAACAAAATCTCTCGTGATTGTCTTAAATTGTAGGTTGTTGTTTTGAGTCGGCTACAGAAATCAATACCACCATCCTCGTAATTTGGACACAACCAGATAAAAGTCACCATCCTAATTCTCATGGAAAACACGAGAGGAAACAAAGTTGGAGGGGATGGAAAGGCAACAATAAAATTCTGTTTTTAACAGATAAGATTCATTCTGCTTTCCAGAAAACTTTGCGTGGGAAGAGATATTAATTAGAGGAATCATATGCGTGTGACTGGGTATGGCTAGAGGCGTGCATATGTTTATGCCTAGACTGGACTGCATGATGGTCCTTATCTGTCAGTTAAAGATCTAGATGTTGGCTCTATAGAGAGGAAACAGCGGATCAAGAGAGGAAGTCACCTGAGACTTGTAGATCAATCCATCCGATCTCAACTCTTCTCCACTTCATTCAAAATCTCCGTATCCCACCGCCCCTGCTGCTGTGCAGTCGTGCAGAGCTTAGCGTACCTGTTCTTCAATGAAAAAAAATCTAGTCACTCCTAGCTGCCGCGTCCTCGCGCCCATTGTTGTCATGGAATGCTCCACGCCGGTGAGGAGGAAAGCGGAACATGCTAATCAGCTCCCGTACCACAGCGCGATGACCACCTGTCCGTGGTGCTGCTTGATGCCGCGCAAATCTCCGGGGGAGCACATCCACGTGGTTGGCTTCCTCCGCTTGACCTCTACTGCTGTCAGATTCGTGGCTGGCGTCGCCGTGTTAGACGTTCATGGCATGGCGAAGGGGAGGTGTGGGGCCCCCGGCGCGGTGCCTGCGGGAGATCTTGGTGCCGCCCACGAGCAAGAGAAAGGGAGATAGGTGCCGGCGCTGCTGAGGGAGATGCGGTGAGGGTGAGATGGGAGCGGAAGGGATCCTCAATAAAATCGGGAATAGTCAGACAAGAAATCCGAGCAGAGAAGCGGAGGAATTTTTGGGGGCGAGGGGAATTGCCAAGGGGAGAATCGGGCGAGGGGAATCGCTAGCGATAGGGACGCGCGGGAGGACCGCCGAAACGAGGTAGGTTGGACGAAACGGGAGCGAAACGCCTTCGGCAGAACACGGAACACAATTCTCTTTTTAGATAGTAGAGATTCGGGGATCAATTTTTTTTGAGGGAATTCGGGGATCAACTTGAACAAACAGAGCCGAGTTTATCTAGTAAGAAAAAATCATTTTTAAAGCTAACATAAGTCGAGTCTGCTCAACTTTACTTGATGAGTAGCTCGAATTAACATTGTTGATACATTAAATATGTGGAATAATCATTAGGATAGTTCTTTACCTTCTTTTTAAATGCAAATTTCAGGGTTTGTTTGGATGGCAACCTGGTACTGTCAACGGATTTTTTGGCGTTGACCGAGGGCGTGGGGTACGTTTGGATTGACGCCAAATTGTTTGATATGTGCCAATTTTTTGATCATTCGTTTCACATTTGTCACCAACAACTTCGCAAGCCAGCCGCTGTGAGAACCTGCACTAAATAATTGCCCCCCTTTTGGTAGGGTTCGTGTGGGTGCTATCCAAACAATTTCTTAATTACCACCTTACATAGCCTCCAACAGGGTCACTGGCCATCCATCTACATGCAAACCAATGTGGAAAGTAGGTTATAACTCAGGAAGGCTTGGAGGCTTCGACATTGGGCAAAACCCATGTGGTTACCAACCCCAGATACGGAGCTCCTGCCGTGGTGGACTTCGCTGATGGCTCCGCCAGAGAGCTGGCGTGACCTCTGGACGGCCATCATTTTGGTCTTCTGGTGCATCTGGCGGCACCGAAATGATGTGGTCTTTAACGCCGCTCCCCCATCCGTGGTAGCCATTAAACGCAACATTAGAGCGGACTATGAGCAGTGGCGCTTAGTTAGGTTGTTCCGTAGCGGAGATGTTGGCTTCCCTGAGCCGGTGCCTATTGAGTGGGTAGATGGCGAGTAGTTGCTTAGCCTTCCCGTGAGGATCACCTCTGTTGGCATCGTCGCTTGCCGTTTTATCGGCATTGTATCTGCCGCTTGGCACCCCTTCTATATGATTGATAAACCTTCCATGGTGTATTCTAGAAAACAAAACTTAGGAAAAACATAATGTTCTTTATGTGAGTCGAAAGTAAATTGCGACCATTAAAAATAGTTACAAGTATGACTGTATGGGCAACCATGTAGCTCAACTCAAAGAAGCCCCATTGCTTTGTAACACGAGTTGCACCAAGCGTAGTCTAACTCAATAAGCTCGGCTAGGTGGCTAGCCCAAACGAACTTGGTCAATTCTACCCCCATCAGCCTATGTAATGTGATTTACAGGATCACGTCGATGGTGGTGGCAAATAGATTGAAGAAGTTTTTACTGGAGGTTATCTCGGAGGAGGAGTCGGCGTTTGTCCTAGAAAGACTAATCATTGGACAATATTATTACAACTTATGAGTGTTTGCATTTCATGAAACAGAATAAATCCAAAAAACATCGTTCATGTGCTCTAAAGCTAGATATGAGAAAGGCCTACGACCGGGTTGGAGTCGATTATGTTGAAGCTTGGCTTTAGTAGTGGTTGGGTAGTGCTTTTTATGCACTTGGTCTCGACTGTTTCCTTTTCGGTGCCGTTCAATGGTGCACCCTAGGAGGAGTTCCTTCTCTTCGGCAAGATGATCCCATCTCACCTTATTTATTTTTGTTGGCAGCAGAGGACCTTTCGTGTTAAAAAAAAAACATAATCGATCACTGGCTCTTCATGGACTATAAGTGGCGACGTCCGCTCCAGCGGTAAACCACCTACTTTTCACAGACGAGAGACTACTGAGGCCGGTCGCCTCATGCAAGGAATGATGCTCCAACTCGGGTGTGTGACTACGTTAAACCACAATCGGCTACATGGAAGGAGAATCTAGAGGAATTCTTTATTTCGATGGACGTTTGAAGTGATCTTGAATATTCCCTTGCCTAACCGAGTGCAACAAGAACTTTGGTACTGGCACTTTGACCGGACAGGGATAAGATCCTGCTACCAGGCTCTTTCTCTCACAAGGCGCACACGTGAGGATTGGCTAGAGGATCGGCCGGCCTCTTCAAGCTCGGCAGAGAAGTAGTGGAAGCTCTAGAAAATTGAGGTGCCATAGAAAATTCGTCCATTCTTCTCGAGACTTTCCATGCAATCTCTTCCTACAGGAGACATGTGTAATCTCTTGCCTATCTTTTGCTTTATGTTGATGACATAATTTTCACTGCTAGTTCTGATTCTTTTTTCCACCATATAATTTCTTCTCTTAATTATAAATTTTTAATGACCGATCTCGGTCCTCTTCATCACTTCCTTGGTATTAATGTCTCTCGCACAAAGTCTACACTTTTTCTTTCTCAGCGCCAATATCGTTTAGATTTGATCACTCGTTCTGGGATGTCTGATTGTCAACCCTCTCGTAGTCTGACCAACATTGGTGCCAAATTGTCGGTTGATGGTGATCTTGTTTCTGACCCGACTCTCTATCGTAGCAGCACTGATGCTCTCCAATATGCCACTCTTACTCGCCCTGACATCTCTTATTTTGTTCAGCAAGTGTGTCCTTTTTATGCATGATCCTCGCGCACCTCATCTTGCTCATGTCAAACGCATTTTTTGATATCTTAAAGGCACTCTCGATCATGGTCTCCTTATTAATTCTTCCTCTCCAAAAAGCTTAAAAGTTTATTCTGATGCAGGCTGGGCAGGTTGTCCAGACACTCGATAATCCACATCCGGCTATTGTGTTTATTTGGGTGATAATCTTATTTCTTGATCTTCTAAAAGGCAGGTTACAGTTTCCAGGTCTTCCGTTGAGGCTGAGTATAGGTCGGTTACTCATGCCGTGGCCGAGGCGGTGTGGCTGCGTCAGCTTCGAGTTGAGCTTCATCGACCAATTGAGTGTGTCACCATTGTTTATTGTGATAATATTTTAGTAGTCTATATGGCCTCCAATCCAATTCAGCATCGCCGCACCAAGCATATTGAGATTGACATGTTGAAGTATGATCCAAATTCTATTAAGGAGGCTAACTTCTGACGTACCGGAGCGAGACCCGTCGCCAGAGGCTTAGGCCGATGCGGAGCGGATCGTTGAAGATCTAGGTTTCCACCGTTATATATACCTCTTATAAGCCGCCGGCTAGGATGAGTAGCATCTGAGAAAATCTCCGACGTTGTGTAAACACTCCCCATTATAGTGAAGTTTCGCTGCCTGACGCCCGTGGTTTTTTTCTCTCTTTGTTGGAGAGGTTTTTTCATGTTAAATCTGTGTCCCCCTTGCTGCGATTTTTTTTGTTCTTCATTATTTACTTATCGCAAAGCTAACATGGCATACACTTCGTTCGTGAGAAGGTGGCTCTTGGTGAAATCCATGTTCTTCATGTTCCTACAAGTGCGCAATTTGCTGATATTTTCACCAAGGGGCTCCCGACTGCATCCTTCGTCAACATACACTCCAGTCTCAACATCGTTACTCGTGACGTTGAGACTGCGCGAGGGGGGGGGGGGGGGATATTAGAGTATAGGTCGGTTATCAGGCTTAGGCCGATTCGGCCTCTTTGAGTTGTAATTCTAACTCTATTAGTCTTGCACTCCAAGTTTTGTAATCCATATAAACAGCCCCTTGAGACCTCAAACAATACAATTAATATTCTCCAAATATCCTAAACTATCACTGTGTCAGATCGTCGACAAAGGTTGCAGCTGGAGCTGTTGCTCGATCCGGGGATGGTGTATTTTTAGGAGCTTCTGCTATGGTCTTTAAAGGAGTCACGCACCCAGGCTGACTGGATGCTATGGGCTGCCGGGAGGCGCTAGATGTGGCAAAAGATCTGATGCTGAACCAGATTCATGTGGCGTTAGATTTATTAGAAATGATTAATGGATTGCATGAAGAATACGTGGGTCCATTTAGTAGTATTCTGAATGAGATCAAGGACAGGGCTAAGCAAAGGGACGGTACCCCGTTCAGTCGGTTTGTCATGAATCGAGGAAGACAAATGGCGAAGCCCATCGCTCTTTACTTGCGGGGTAGATACTTTTGGTTACTAGAAGCACCTTCTGATCTGAACATACCTGTAAACCTCATTACTTCTTCCGAATAAAGGTATATGATCGTCAAAATAAAAAACTTGAACAAACAAAAACATGTTTATCTAAAAAAAACATTTTTAAAGCTAACATAAGCAGAGTCTGTTCAACTTTACTTGACGTAGCTCGAATTAACATTGTTGATACATTAAATATGCGGAATAATCATTAGGATAATTCTCTACCTTCTTTTGAAGAAGGTGGGCGAGGATGCAAGACGCCGACATCTTCTTGGAGACGTCGTCATCTCCTTTGGGCGGGATTCAGGGGCACGATCCATGGCCGGGTGAAAGCCCTGCTCAGCTTGGGCTGTTGCGGGCCGCGGCGACGCCTGCGGTTGCCGCTACCTCCTTAGGGGCGCGGTCATGGCCAGTTTCGTGTCTTCCTCTTCTCGGGTGCCAGGGGAAACCCTAGGTTTGGGTCACCAGACCAGGCGACGGCGGCGCCATGGTGTTGTCATCTTCTTGGAGACGTCGTCGAGGCTGCCCGGGAAGGGCCCGATGTTTTGGAGTTTGGGGTGGCGAGGTGCTGCCGGTGTTGGATGCTGCTCTAGGCGTGAGCATCAGGGGTGCAATATACATCATGGTGGACGCTCCCTAGTAGGCGTTTTCCTCATGTCCGGGTGGATCCTGTTGACTTCTCGCCGATCTCTTCTAGGCGTACGAGGGGAGGTGCGTCGATCTGTGCGGCTTTGGGGTCTTGGTCCAGTTTGCTTAGTGCCTCGTCTCCTCACCTTGGTAGGGGACTTGGCTGGGCGAGGTCTCATCGTCGAGTCGTGGTGGAGGGCGTGTGTGCCGCTTGGGTTGTATCGTGTGCAGTGGCGGATCTAGGATTTTAGAAAAGGGTATGCCACATCATAATTTTTTTGCTTAACTATTGATAAAGATTTTTTTTAGAATATAAAGATAAAGACGAAATGACAATTGTGAAATATAATATGATAATTAGGTAAAAGGGGATTTTGCGTTATAATTAAAAAGGTAAATTGTAGGACACAAGCACCATCGACGGGGCATTTCAATATTGAACTAAATTCTTGCTGTTGCATGCGGCCCTAAATTGGGATAACCACTCCAGCGACACTACAAAATACAGTGAGATTGTACTAAAATAGACAACAAAGTATGTAAAAAGGATGTTACAAAAGGCTATAATGGAATATATAAAAATTAATCATGTAGTTGACTACCGAAGACTAATTATCAGCTGATGCCATGGAGCTAAATTATTATACCCATATAATACGGAAACATAGTGTAGAGTATTGTCGCTCCCATGTACTCCCTCCGTTCTGATTTACTCTACATCTTAGAAAAACTCAGACAAACTAGTGTTACATTTATTAGTCTTCCTCCGTTCCAAAATAAGTGATTTAGATTTGTCTAGCACGTTTTAAGACTAGATACAGACAAACCTAAATCACTTATTTTAGGACGAGAGAGTACTATTTAGATATCTGAACAACCAATCAAAACTACCTTGAAAATAAAGAAAATCCAATAAAGAGTCGGACCACTTCATTTTCTGTGTTTTGTTAACTAAAAGTTAGAATGTGGATTATTTCAGAACAAATTTCAGGACTAGAATGTACTATTATGCACTAGATATTTCATCTGCTTCCGTAACTCACAAGTAAATTATTTGCCAAAACAGTGTAGGTAATTAATCAGATGGTAAGTATTAGTATCAAAGCGAATCAACCCATATTCCTGAACCGAGACATGCATTAGCTAGCTTGATTAATCTAAACGAGACATGCATGGACGCAACCGAGCCTTGCATGTATTCTCAACTTGGCTAATCTGAACGCGAGAGGAATGGGCCGCGGGCCTCGCATGCATTAGCTCAGCTTGGTTAACATAATAGTACAAGCTTGCACGGCTGGACGCAGGGTATGCCGTGGCTAAGTCCGCCACTGATCGTGTGAGTTGTATTGTGTTGTGTGTACGGTGTTTTGCCTTTTGGCATTGTATCGGCCGTCGGTCTCCTCTTCTATGTGTTTGGTACGTCTTCTAAGACGTATCCTAGAAAAAAAACCTTCTTTTGAAATGTAAATTTTAGGGTTTGTTTGGGTGGCAACTTGGTACTGTCAACGGGGCGTTGACCGAGGGCGTGGGCGTATGTTTAGATTGACGCCAAAATTTTGGATATGTGCCAATTTTTTGGTCACTCGTTCACATTTTCCACCAACAACTTCGCAAGCCGGCCGCTGCGAGAACCTGCACCAAATAATCGATTCCCTTTTGGCAGGGCTCGCATGGCCGCTATTCGAAATTTTTGCTTAACTACCACCTTACATAGCCTCCAGCGGGGTCACTGGGCATCCATCTACATGCAAACCAACGTGGAAAGTAGGTTCTAACCATGGATCATGAAAAAAATAATGTTCTTTGTGTGGATTGAAAGTAAATTGCGACCACTAAAAATAGTTACAAGTATGACTGTATATGCTATTAGACAAGCTTATATACGTATGGATATGGAGTAGTACACCACTCCTGTATACGTATATCTCTATGTA
This sequence comes from Avena eriantha, assembly GCA_910589775.1. NCBI lineage: Eukaryota > Viridiplantae > Streptophyta > Magnoliopsida > Poales > Poaceae > Avena > Avena eriantha. The sequence continues at coordinate 324,237,216 of OU342745.1, read as the reverse complement.
CATGCCACGGTAGAGGCTGTTTCTACCCTATATAAACACGTAACACGAGACCCCAAAGGGTTATCGTTTTCGCCACATCAATATGGTATCAGAGCCTATCTCCTCCTAAACCTAGCCGCTGCTAGGCTCCCACATCCGCCGCCGCCGTCAGGCTCTCTGGCCGCCGCCGCCACTGCAAACCTTGTCGCCGCAGCTCCTGCCCTGCCGCGGCCTCAAAACCCACGACCAAAAACACCTGCTACCGCCCTAGCATCAACTTCGGCCGCCGCCACGACACAAAACCGCCGCCGCCCTAGTCTCATCTACGGCCGCCGCCACGACACAAATTCTGCCGCCGCCCTAGCTCCATCAACGGCCGCCTCCACGACGCCACGACACAAAAATCGCCGCCGCCCTAGTCCCATCTAAGGGCCGCCACCACGACACAAAATCGCCGCCGCCCTAGTCTGATCTACGGCCGCCGCCACGACACAAAACCGCCGCCGCCCTAGTCTCATCTACGGCCGCCGCCACGACACAAATTCTGCCGCCGCCCTAGCTCCATCTACGGCCGCCTCCACGACGCCACAACACAAAAATCGCCGTCGCCCTAGTCCCATCTAAGGGCCGCCGCCATGACACAAAACCGCCGCTGCCCTAGTCTCATCTACGTCCGCCGCCACGACAACATCCATGGCTCTCTCCGCCGCTGCCTCGATGGCTCCCATCGGCAGCGCGCTAGGCACTCCACCGACAACGAAGCTCACGCGCTCCAACTTCCTGTTCAGGAAGACGCTGGTTCTCCCTCTGATCCGCGGCGCCCTTGCGCTCGGACTCCCGGATGGCACCGACTCGGCCCGCCTCAGGTGCTCGAAGTCACTGATGAAGCTCAGAAGAAGACCATGGTGGTGAATACCGCTTATGTTGCGTGGGTCGCTCGTGATCAGACTGTTCTTGGCTACCTCCTGAACTCCCTATCGCCCGAGCCTTGCCCCATGTGTTCAACCTCGACACGTCTGCAGCGGTATGGGCGGCCATCAATCGATGTTCTCCACGCAGTCTCCATCCAAGATCAATGCGATCCGGGGTGCCCTCACCAACACAAGGAATAACTCCCTCACCACTGCTCAATACTTTGCCAAGATGAAGGGGTTTGCCTCGAAGCTGGTGTCTCTCGGCAAAACCCTAGATGAAAGTGAGCTGATCAGCTACATCCTGAACGGGCTCGACGGCTCCTACAATGATGTCGTCTCCACAGTCAATGGGAACCCTAATACCACGCTTGATGATCTTTTTGATAAAATTTCTGCTCATGATCTTCGTCAGACTATGTTACAGGACACCGGTGATGTCTTCACCACAACGGCCAATCTTGCTCGCCGATAGCCTCCACCTCGCCCGCGTGATGATCGGGCACCTCGTCGTGATGATGACAGCGGCTACCGTGCCCGCGATGATGACCATGCTCCGCGCGGACGTGGTGATGAGCGCCGCGATGAAGGCGGCTACATGCGTCGCCGCGACGACCCCCGTCGTGACGACTACCGCCACCGTGATGATAGTGCCCGCCAGGATGGTGGTGGCAGGCATGATGGCCGCCGCCGTGATCGTGCCCCCAACCGCTTCATCGACGTCCACTGTCAAATATGAAAGATCCACGGGCATCCCGCCAGTGATTGCTGGTGGAGGTATCAAGACAAGGACAAGGGGGACTCTGATGATGATGGAGATCGCAAGGACAAGGCTGCCCACGTTGCCTCCTATGGCATGGACACCAACTGGTACCCTAACACTGGAGCTACAAATCATGTCGCTGGGAAACTGAGCAAGCTCTCTGTCCATGAGAGGTACACCGTCCGTGATCATGTTCACACGGCAAATGGTCATGGTATGCAAATCTCCCATGTTGGTCATTCAGTTTTGCATACCCCACATAGTTCCTTGCGTCTTAATGATATCTTGCATGTTCCTACTGCCTCCAAAAAATTATTATCTATTCATAAACTCACTCTTGACAACGGTGTCTTTCTTGAGTTTCACCCTTATTTCTTTCTGATCAAGGATCAGGCCATCAGGGAGGTTCTGTTTAAGGGTTTGTGTCATGGTGGCCTCTACCCATTAGTTCCTACTCCCAGTGGGTCACGCAAGGAAGCCTTCATCACAATAAAGTTGCCATCCTCCACATGGCATCGTTGTCTAGGCCACCCCTCTTCCTTTGTGGTGCAGCAAATAATTAGGAAAAATGAACTCTCGCATTCGCCAGAAATAAATCCATATGTTTGTGATGCATGTCAGTTAGCAAAGAGTCATCAATTGCCATATCCCCTTTCTACTAGTGTTTCCACTGTTCCTTTGGAACAAGTGTTCTCTCATGTCTAGGGTCTAGCTCCTCTTTCTGTTTGTAAACATGCATATTATGTAAGCTTTATTGATGATTTTAGCAAGTTCCCTTGGATCTATTTGCTTAAGAAACGCTCTGAAGTTTACTAGGTCTTTCTTAACTTCCAACAGTTTGTAGAACACAAGTTTGATAGAAAGATAAAAACTATGCAAACTGACTGGGGTGGTGAATATGAAAAACTCAATAGCTTCTTCCAAAAAGTTGGGATTGTTCTGTTGGGGTTCCGCGTATGAAAACAATAAATTTTACCCTACGCCCCTGAACACCTGAAGCTGCCAGGATCTATCTATTAGTAATACAGTAATGGGAGGGGCTTTTCGTGAACTAACCCTTGAAGACCTAAAAGCGTTGTTAACGCTCAGGAGAGCATGGTAGATGTAGACGAGCCGAAGCCGACCTCAAGGTCGTGATGAAGTCCTTGCACTCCTTTGGCTCCAACGACCTGAGTGCCTCAAGTGCGACACCTCGCGGGGAGTTACACACATCCAGTGCCTGACGATGACCCCCGCTTCCCCGATCTAGCAGCAGTTGCGGAAGTAGAGCTCCCGGATCCGAATCCCGTAGCGCGATGGCACTCCGTGGTGAAGATGTCTCTCGTTCGCGCAGTCCAGACTTGGGACCACGGTCACGAGAGAGAGGGGAAGGGAGAAAATATCAATTAGAGGTCCTTCCAAAAGTGAGAAGACCTTTATTGATTATTGGTGTATTTTATTTGGCCAAATACCCCCACTATATATAGGGGGAGGGGAGGTACTACCTCCCTCAAAGTCCCGGGGTGGGACTAAAGGAGAGGAGGGGGAGGGGTGGCACCGCCGGCCACCCCCATGGGCCCCACGCGGGGGAGGGGATGGCCCACTAGGGCGCCGGCCACCCCCTTGGCCCCTTCTCCCTCTCTCCTTTCCCTAATGGGCCCTCTCCCTCCGGGAATTGGCCCATTAAGCCTTTGACCATTTAAATTGATTCTTCTCTTTATTAAATAATTATTAATAAATGATTAAATCAATATTTAACATTCATTCACATATTATTCAACCTCCATGGCTATGGAACACTTCCACCTCCACTCCGGACATCCTCCGGACTTACCGAAACCCTTCTGGATTTCTCTCTACTATTCTTCGACGATTCCACCGATCCTATAAACACTCTCTAAGCATCATCAAGCCCTTAAGCGTGATACCCCACGGTTCGGGAACACTCCAGACATGGTCGTGACACTCCCGCACCAATGATCGACAGAGGGACCTAGATGGCCATGTGACCCTTGTGCGTTTCACGAAGATCTTTCGTTGTTTGAACCGGGACAGTCGTGTCTTATTCCCTTTGTCTCTCGATACTTGCATTGCTTGAGATCTGATCAATGACATCTCCATGTCGTGTTCAATCTCGTTACTGAACAACGCTACTTGACTCGTTCCGACAAGTGATATCCCTGTGATTAAATCACACGCTGCGCAGCTATTGGATATAACTTCTCCGAGTGGGCCCTTCGAGTATCTTCCCGTCACATGGATGGACAAATCCTGCTCTTGACATATATTGCCTCAACGGTTTCCTCCGAGTACCTGAACACACCTTTATAACCACTGTATTACCAAGTGGTGCTTGATGCTATGAAAGCACTCTCGGGAGACAGTGATTGATATAGCCTCACGGTCTAAGGAATAGTCTACGAGGATCCATTTCTAATCATCGTAACTTGAACTTCGTGACATGATCGGGTCACGATGTTTAGGTTGGGTATTGGTTCATCATCTCATTCTCGGAATAAGATGAATCCATTTCCAACTGGCATAAATGCCACATGATCAGGAAACATGATCATTTGTTGACCATTGAACCAGTGACTAGAGTTTCACTGCGAACCCCTTGTTGTTTATATATCACACGTGTATTGATGTTTCCACTAAATACAGTTATAGCATGATACAAAACTTAATCATAAACTATATGAAATACGATAATAGTCCTTATAACTATTTGTCTCTAGGGCATATTTCCAACATGTTCATCATGTGTCCTGTCCCCATGCTCATCAACAAAATGGTTCTGCTGAACGAAAACATAGTCACATAGTTGAAGTTGGCCTATCCCTCCTTGTAAATGCATCCATGCCTCTTAAATTCTGGGATGAAGCCTTTCTTAGAGCTACATTCCTCATAAATCGGTTACCCAGCAAAGTCATTAAGTTTGACACTCCAGTAGAACGGCTTATGCATACTAAACCCAATTATGAGTCCCTTCGTGTCTTTGGCTGTGCATGTTGGCCAAATCTTCGACCCTACAACAAACGCAAACTAGCCTTTCAATCCACTAGATGTGTGTTTCTTGGCTATAGTCCTCTTCATAAAGGGGTCAAATGTCTTGATGTTTTCACAGGTCGTGTTTATGTCTCACGCGATGTTGTTTTTGATGAGCATGTTTTCTCTTTTGTCGATCTTCATCCCAATGCAAGTCGTCGACTACATCATGACATTCTTCTACTTCCACATGATACACCCTCTGATTTATCTACTATTGGGGATGCACAAACTAATGACCACATGCCTTTGCCTATTATACCAATTGTGACTAACCATGACCAGGAAACAATGCTAGTTGTTTTAGCTACAATGAACTCTGAGTACACTGATGAAAATTCCATGGAAAATGATGATGAAATGGAGTCAACCAAGCACTCCGCAGACTCCCCTACGTCGCCGCTACACGACAACACCAGCGCGTCGTCCCCATCTGCGACGCCATCCACCTCGGATCGTGCGCCATCGGGATCCCGCGTCGCATATACGGCGCCGTCCTCTCCTGCGTCGAACGTCATGCTGACCCCGCCTGGCTCCCCTCCCGCGTCACCACGCGTCGCACCCCAGGTGGTCTCCCGCGAGTCGTCGCCCGGTTCCCCGCTGGTGCCCACCGCGGCCCGCGTCGACTCGGGGCACGTGGCCGACAACGACCTGCCCCCGGTCCCACTAGAATCTGCCGCGGGATCCGTTCTCTCTACAATACCTGATGGATCACCCGTGGCACCGGCAACTGTTGCACACCCTGTGCCTACCGTTCGCACTCGTCTCCAACAAGGTATTCGTCAACCAAAGGTTCATACTGATGGTACTATATGATATGGTCTTCTTACGTCTACAGGTGAACCACGTACTCTATCCGAGGCTCTTGATCATCCCCAATGGCGAAGTGCTATGGAAGAAGAATACAAGGCACTCCAACAAAACCAAACATGGCATCTTGTTCCTCCTAGTTCCAACAAAAACTTGATTGACTACAAATAGGTCTATCGTATCAAGAAGCGAGCAGATGGTACAATTGACAGGTTCAAGGCTCGTCTTGTTGCAAAAGGATTCAAGCAAAGATATGGTATTGATTATGAGGACACTTTCAGTCCAGTTGTCAAAGCTGCTACTATTAGAACTGTCCTAGCAGTTTCTGTATCTCGAGGTTGGAGTCTTCGATAGCTAGATGTTAAGAACGCGTTTTTACATGGTGTTCTGGAGGAGAAAGTTTACATGCGCCAACCCCCGGGTTTTGAGGATCCTGATGCGCCACATCATTTTTGCAAACTTGACAAAGCTTTATATGGTCTCAAGCAAGCTCCCCGTGCTTAGTTCTCTCGTCTCAGTTCTAAGCTTCATGCACTTAGATTTATTTCCTCACAGGCTGACACATCTCTGTTTCTTTATCACAAAACAGGTGTCACTATTTATGCTCTCATTTATGTTGATGATATCATTATTACAAGCTCTTCAGATCAGGCTATTACAGCATTACTCAAGGATCTCAATGTTCCCTTTGCCATTAAGGATCTTGGTGATTTGCACTTCTTTCTAGGCATTGAGGTTAAGTAAATTCCCGATGGCATTGTTCTCACTCAAGAAAAATATGCCTCTGATCTCCTTGCCAAAGTCGGCATGACTGGATGCAAGGCCACGCCTACACCCCTGTCCTCGGTGGACAAGCTGTCTCTGACTGAGGGGGAGCCACTTAGCACAGAAGACAGCACACGGTATCGCAGTATTGTGGGGGCTCTTCAATACCTCACCCTGACTCGGCCTGATCTATCCTTTTCAGTAAACAAGGTTTGCCAGTATCTCCATGCCCCTACAACCGCTCATTGGACTATAGTCAAACGCATCTTACGCTATGTTTGTGATACTATTAATCTTGGTATTACCTTTCAGAAATTCTCTTCCACCTTGTTAAGTGCTTTTTCAGATGAAGACTGGACTAGCTGTTTAGATGATAGACGTTCTACATGAGGTTTTGCGATGTTTGTTGGACCAAACTTGGTCTCATGGAGTTCTCGCAAGCAGCCTACAATTTCTCGATCCAGTACTGAAGCTGAATACAGGGCTCTTGCCAAAGCTACGACTAAACTTATTTGGGTTGAAGCTCTTCTCAAAGAACTTGGTGTTAAATTACAGGAAAGACCATGTCTATGGTGTGACAACCTAGGTGCTATCTATTTATCTGTAAATCTAGTGTTTCATGCTCGCACAAAACACATTGAGATTGACTTTCATTTTATACGTGAAAGAGTGGCTAGCAAACAACTTGAGATCAAGTTTATATCTAGTAAAGATCAAATAGCTCATGGTTTTACCAAAGATCTTCCAGTTGTAAATCTTCGAGAGTTTAGGCGAAATCTAAACCTTCAAAAAAAATTAGATTAAAGGGGGTTGTTAGACAAGCTTATATACGTATGGATATAGTGTAGTACACCACTCATGTATACGTATATCTCTATGTACATACCACGATAGATGTTGTTTCTACCCTATATAAACACGTAACACGAGACCCCAAAGGGTGTGCCACATCAATATAGGCAACCATATAGATCAAATCAAAGAAACTCTCTTGCTTTGTAACGCGAGTTGCGCCAAGCTTAGTCTAATCTAACTCAATAAAGCTCGACTAGTTTAACAAACATGGGGAGGTTTACTTATTTCAAACACCACCATTACCGGTTGTCTCTGTGGGAGATGCTTAGAGACGGCCACCAGTAGATTTTAGTGGTGGGCGTTTGCGCTTTTTCGAATCACCGCTAGTATTTGCCACTAGTGATAAACGGATCTATAGTCCCAGTTTGTAAGGGTCTTTAGTTTCGGTTTTCCCAACCGGGTCTATAGAATCAGGACTAAAGGTTTACCCTTTAATCCAGGTCGGCCACAAACCGGGACTAAAGGCCCTCACAGGGTTGTGGTCGAGCGCGGGACCCTTTAGTCCCGATCCGTATTACGAATCGGGACAAAAGATTTTTTTTGATTTTTTTTCAAAACTAGAAATTTTTTCTGGATGTTTTTATAGGTTGTATCTTTTTTCTAACATCGTATGCAAAAGTTGTGGCCATTTGAAGTTTTCATGATTTTTTTTTGCAAATTATGTCGAAATTCATGTTCGTAATTCCGTAACAACTAAATCACTTAATATAACTACAGTACGAATGATTTTATTTTTGAAATTTTTTATAATTTTTTGGCATGCTTTTGAAACTAGAAAAGACGATCTCCTGCCGGGGGAGCCATTCTCCTGCCGCGGCGGGATTTTTACCCGTTTTCCTGCCGTGGCAGAACCAGCGAATGTCTTTTGACCCGTTTTCTTCACCAACCGGGACTAAAGGGGTTGACGCCTACCCGCTAAAATATTCTCCTGTTTTGAATGGATTGGTTTGGTTTCAAACGGATGGAGTAAGGTATACAACCGGATTGGTTCGGGCTGGTTCCACGGTTTGTACAGTTTCACATCGTAGAGCGATGGAGTGAAGACACAGGACACCCGCAGCTTGATTCCGCCCATGCCGGGGACGATCATACACACTACCATGAACCTCCGAGGGTCTGCCCCGCCGTCGGGTCACCCACCCTCCTTGGACACGTAGGACAACCCCAGCCTATTCACCGACGACGACATTGTCAGCAGCACCAACCCTGACCGCTATCCCGATGGAGGCGAAGTAGAATGTGCGGTCGGCAAGGAAGTTCACGATCTCGGCCTGGTGGACGGGGCAGTGGTTGCTAACACAGAGCTGGAGAACGCCGATTTCATGCTGCCAATTACTGTTCCCGGAGCTCTACCCCTTCATGGCTTCAAACCTCACTATGTCATTGCTAGCTACCGCTGCCCATGTTCGCGCTCGATTCCAACAACCTCCATCGACACCACTCGACATGGACATGCCCGCGCGGCCGGCGTCACACCAGCGGCAGAGTCACTCCTCACTCGCGGAGCACCTGCCGCGGGACGTGAACTCGCGGTGCGCCGTTTTGGCACGAGGTCGGACGGCGCGCTCTGGAGGCAACGATGCTGCTCTCCCACGATGGCGCATCCGCGCGCTCACCTCCTTCGCCTTCTCCCATGTGAACTGGAGCCACGCCGCAAGCGCCCTCATTAAGTTTTTCATCTTGACAGTTTTGCTACAGTTTTGCAGGTTCCAAACCAGCTAGAACCGCACCGCCTACAATCCTCACGGGTTTGAACCCACAAACTATAGAACCCGTGCTGAACTACTTGCCTGGTGCGGTGCGGATTGGGTTCGCGGTTTGACCGGGTTTGAACCAAACTATGAACATGTTTAGCTACTAGCCATTGGAATCGGGACTAGTGCTACATTAATCCCGGGTCTAGACACGACCGAGACTAGTGCTCCGGACGAAAGACCATTTTTCTACTAGTGTGTCTTGCTGCGGTGGTGTGTATTTTTTTTTGCACGCCACTAGCAAATTAAATGACTACTGTAAGGGTTTTTCTACTAGTGCATGGAAGAATTGTCCCTCCGCTTGACAAGGTTTATACATAGGGCATCATTGATATTGTAGTGTGATACTTTAAGCTGTGGCAGATCAAGACCTATGAATTTGGCATGGCTGGTCGCACAATGACATCAATGTGTGGCAACACTCTCCAGTGTTTGCAAAACTTGTTGAAGGTCAAGCTCCGGAGTGAAACTATGAGACCAGTGGTTACCCATATACCAAATGATACTACCTAGCTGATGACATCTATCCAAAATGGTTGGTATTTGTGAAGACAATCTCCAACCCAGCAGGTCCGGCAAAGCCTCACTTTGCTTCACGCCAGGAGAGTCATAGGAAACATGTCAGGCAACCATTTGGTGTGTTTCAATCCTGATTTGCTATTGTTCGGTACCCTGCGTTAAACTGGTCTCAAAATCATATGTGGGAGGTGATAAATGTATGTGTGATCATGCACAATTAATATGATCATCGAGAGTGAGCGTGAATATCCAGCAAATGATGACTGATCGTAAGAGTCCTCTTGCACATTTTGGTTATCAAGTGCCGGTACATCGTCTTGTATACAAAGATTTGTGAGAGGTTGTTCATTGCCAACCCGGAAATGATCTGACTGAGTATTTGTGAAGGCTCAAACTATGTTTGTAATGTGGCAAAAATTTGAATTGTGTATTTAAACTATTTATGTTTTTATTAGAATTTGCTCGAACAATGTTTGAAAACTGCATCAGGACTCGTCTTTGGGACTCGTGGCTGAGGAGAGACGCACCCGAAAGACGATCAGTGGTCCCGACGCTCCCAACTGACCGATCCAACACTGTTGATGCTCTAAGCTTGTAAAAGGAAACGGTGAAAGCTCGCTAAACTTTCGAAATATCCAATGACCTTGCAAACAAGAGCGTTGATTCAGTGGACGGGCTCCACTACAGACATTTTTTTTTGGAAATTTCAAATTTAAAGATTGAGAAAAATACAAAAAGATGCCGTGACATATATAATGATTTACAATAAAACTTCATATTCTAGCCCCAGAAAAAAATAGTGAACAGTGCAAATTTGAATAGCCTATGCTTTCCTAAAATTTATCGTATTTTTCTTTTTTGCTGCGCAAGAGATACAAAGTATTTTCCGTTGAAAATTTGCACACATTTTTTTCTTATTGTTGGCTACACCAATATATGTTTTTCAAATTTTGTCTGGTGCTTTTTCAAAATTTCAAAAAAGTCGTCCTCCAAATCGATTTTCCGTCCTTTTCACCCGTTTACCCAGTACAGGGCCAGCGGTGTCTCAGGTTGCATTTCTCCGGGCTCGTGCGGAGGATGGTCCCAGCTGACCGCTCCACTCCTACGGCGCGTACTGAATTCCCTACCCTCCTCGTGGCCATCCACTCCTACGGCGCGTACTGAATTCCCATTATCGTGTCGCCTGCGCAGCTGCCTCACCGCACCGTCGTACTACTACTGTACGACTCACCTTCCAGTCGCCTCGTTTGCAGCTGCAGCGGCGTCGCGCCGAGCTGGCCGCGACACAGTGCGCGCCGCGCCGCGCAATAACTCCGAGCTTTCATTTCTCAGGCGACCGGGCATTGATTGCCTTTGCCGCCGGATCGATCCGATCGGCCGCTCTGTCGTCTCCTGCTCTGACAACCCGGCAGGCCCTTCTCTCTCTCTCGGCTTGATCGTGTACGGCCCGCTGGTTCGTTCGCGGTCGCCATGCTATGTTTGCTGCCAGATAAAAGCTTGGGCGAATGCCTCCGTGTCCCCCAAATTTCTCGTATTTCCCCCCGGGCGACAACGAATAGTATGTGCGCACTCTTCTGCAGCAGAGTTCGTTCCTGCAGGATGGATATTCCTATATTTATGCGATGGACGTGTAGTAGTTTGGTACGGTAAAGCGCATTATGCAGGAAAGACAATCAAGTTCAGCGTCATGGGCCCCACATCGTACTAATATCGAAGCTTACTCGTTAACAGAAATTTCATTGAATAAGGTTGTTGTTGATCGTGAGATGACACAGTATAGTCCAACTGGCAAGTGACCTACCGATGCTGACGGCTAACTGTAAACTAGCTAGAATGATGTGGGCGAATGATTAGTAAATGGCAGACTAGTACTCATCTTGTTAGTGGACTCTTGTTATTTGTCTTCTATAGGTTTCCCTATTGTTTTTGCTAGGTAGATCTGGAACTATGGAAGAACTTTTGTAAAGACAGGAATCCTTTTCCGAATACAGGTGATGGATTTGCTTTTTTTGAATTTAACAACAATGATAAATGAGGAGTCCGAAAAGAAGGATAAAAATATGGGAAAAATATTCGGGGAAATATATATGCGTCGACGCAGAAGGAACAAAGCTACTTTTATAGCAGCACTTTATATCGTCTTAAATGTTGAAAGCTATCACTCCCTGCATATATGGATAGAGAAAACTCAAATACTATGCACACGTCGTGTGCTGTCCCCATAGGGCCGACGAACATCCTCCGATATTCTCGATGAACACAGTTGTAGTTGGTGTGGTTCAAGCGTACTCCGTTCAAAAATATAAGATATTTTCGCTTTGAGAAAATGAATGTATCTAGACGTTTTTAGTATACAGGTTCACTCCAAATCTCTACGAACCTATACATTAAAAGACGTTTAGAAACATTTAATTCACAAAGCTAAAATGTCTATATTTAACGGAGGGAGTACATTACTCGCTTTTTTACCACTAGCACTCACTAGGTTGATTCACGTGGAATGTCTACGTCTAGCAGAAAAACGAAGCAAGCAAGTTGGGATCATCCAAAGCGTGCGGCCGATTTTTTTTCTAAATGGAGGACGACCTTCGGTCTCTGATACGACATTCTTTATTAATATTATTTCGACAAAGAGCATATGGAGTACATTCAAAATCCAAAACCACCACACAGATCCGATAATGACTAAAAACTACGTTAGCAAGGCCTTATGCTCTGAAAACGTAAAAGCCACTCATCAACTAGGAAACGGAAATATCACATACCCTGAGACACAATCAAGGTAAAACGGAATCGCTCATCATGTCTAGCAGACTCTTAGTGAGTACCTATAAAAGCCGTCACCGCCGTCGATATAGCATGAGCCCACTTTAGGGAAGGATCTGTAGCCCTCACCAGGCCTACCACTAGTAGAAATCAGGGCTTCCGTCGGACCGCCCGGAAGCGATCAATCCCGGTTTTCTTACGAACCTGGGCTAATGTGAGCATTACTCTCGGTTCGATTGGGACCTTTAGTCCGGATTCGTACTAAAGGGGTTTCACGCCTGCCTCTAGCACTTTAGTCCCGATTTGCGGTAAAAACCGGGACTAAAGGTCCATGTTCCTGTATATATACACCCCAGCCCCACATGCTTGTGTGTGAGCTGGTTTGTTTTTTCCCTCTCATGCACAAGTGATGTATGTTAATTTGTTTTTCCCCTCTATGCACAAGAGGTGCTCGATGAAATGCGTGAGAGCACGATGTCACTTGAGTTCACACAAAACAAACATGATATGAAGTGCCCGAGCCACACTTAAGCTTTTCTCCTCTTCCTTCCCTCCTCGATCGAGGTTAGCAACTTTATCCTTTCATCTGTCATTGATATAATGCATTTGGAGATGTATAGTGGTCATTTCTCTAGATGTTATGTAATGGTTTTTGATAAACTTAAATATATAATGCAGATGAGCCGGCAATGGATGTACGATGACCGACACACTACCGAGTTCATTACGAGCCTGCATAATTTTATCGGTGTGGCTGAGGCAAACAATATGAATGGTTTTATGTGGTGTGCATGTGTTTCCTGCCAGAATAAGAATGATTACTCTTCCTCAAGAACCCTTCACACCCACCTGCTTCGGTCCGCTTTAATGTCCAGCTATAATTGTTGGACCAAGCACGGAGAAAGAGGGGTTATGATGGAAAACAATGAAGAATAAGAGGATGATGATAACTATCCTATGCTCCCTGAATATGGTGATACTGCAACGGGGGAAGCTGAAGATGAAGAAGCACCGGATGAGCTCGTTGATGATCTTCACCGGGCCATTGTCGATGCACAAAGAGAATACGAAAGTGAAATGAGAAGTTGAAGTTGAAGCGCATGTTAGATGATCACAAAACAAGGTTGTACCCAAATTGCAAAGATGACAACACAAAGTTCGGTACCTGATGAGTCTAAAATTGAAGCATTTTTACCTCTTGTTTTTTGCATAAATAGAGTAGGGATTTTTGTATTTCACTGCGCCTACGCGCACTATTCTGTTCTTGTTTCAACGGGATCCCAAATCATGGAGTCATAGATGAACTTATCAATTAGAGCTATCATATTGTGTAATTATATAATATTTCTAAGTGATAAATGCCATTTTATGAATTTACCTTTGCACTGGATGAATAACAAATAAGGAGGAGGCATTAGCACTGATAACGACCACTGGTACTGGCAGAGCCCGCCCATACCAGGCGCCATTGGGACCGCCTCGTCAAATAGTTTCTCCTAGCAAAGACGAGAGGGGGGAGATCCGGTATTCACAGCCACCAGAAACCACGAAACACCACATCTGAGAGGGATCTAAAGGAGGAAATTGGCTGGGGAAAAATCCCCTTCACCATCAATCGCCGCATCTTCGTCACCACCATTACTCCATCTTTCATCTATTAGACCTTTTTGTAATTCTAGATCCAATTGAGGTTTGCATTAGATCTACCCCATACTTTAATCCATCCATTTGATTATGATGATGGTGTTGATTGCTTTCATGAGTGAGTAGTTCCTTTGTTCTTGGGGCGATGGAGAAACCCTAGCACCACTATGAACTTGTAATGAAGATGATATATTCTTGTGTCCCTATGACTTGCTTGTCTATGATATAATTATGACTTGTGTTTGATTTCTCTCTTTCGATGATATGTGAAGTCGACCATGTATCATTTTCCTTTGGGACTAAAGGGAGGAAGAAACCCTTTGGACGTGTGGAAGCGTACCCAGAGTGCCCCGTGACAGACTGGCGCCTGTTACGTCCATTTCGCATCACTATTCTATATCGTAATTTACTGTTATTCATTGATATATTTCATATTAAGAGATGATACTTATGTAATTTTATCTATTTTTGCATGGTTGATGACTTTTGGAGCATGGACCGCTGCAGTCAGGATTCTGATGGAAAAGAAAAGGTGTTGTTTGGAGGCAAAATTCACGAAGATCAGAAAATTCGGAAAAATATACGGAAAATCCTATTTTTCCAGAAGACGAAGGCTACCAGAAGAGGGAGTGGAGATGGGCCACAGGGGGCCCACACCATCCCCTGGGACGTGCCACCCTAGGTCGCGCCACCAGGTGGTGTGGCCACCTTGGACCACCTCTGGCTCTTCCCTCTGGTGTATATATTCCTCCTGAAACCCTAAGACTCGGGGAGCAACCACAGAAAGATTCCACCGCCTCTGCGGGGCAGAAAACACCAAGAGAGAAAGATCTCTCCGGTAGACAGAATTGTGCTGGGGGAATTCCTTCCCGGAGAGGGGAGATCGTCGCTATCAACACCACCATCAAGCTGGACTTCATCGGGATCATCATCATCATCATCAGCACCATCATCATCACCATCAGCACCCTCATCATCATCTCCATATTGCTGTAACAATTGGGTTGAATCTTGCATAGTTCTTAGGGGAAACTTTCCCGGTGTTGATTACTCTTTGTAGTTGATGCTATTGAGTGAACCGTTGAATTATTGTTTATGTTCAGATTGTTATACATCATTATTCCATCTCTGATCATGATCCATATGATGTCTTGTGAGTAGTTCGTTTTGTTCTTGAGGACATGGGAGAAGTCATGTTGTTAGTAGTGAATTGTGTTGAGAAAGATTCAATAGTTTGATATTTAAGTTGTGGTGTACTTCTTCTAGTGGTGTCATGTGAACGTAGACTACATGACACTTCACCTATATGGGCCTAGGGGAATGCATTGTGTATTTGGCTACTAATCGTAGGGGTTGCCGGAGTGACAGAAATTTGAACCCCCGTTAGGAAACCATTGCACAAGGGACGTAAGGGTCTTAGAGTTTAAAGCTGTGGTTAGGTTTCTACCTTAATTACTTTCTTGTACTTACGGATGTTTGCAAGGGGTATAATCACAAGTATGTATTAGTCCTAGGAAGTTCGGTACATTAGCACAGGTTCACCCACACAACACTTAGCAAGCTAAAGAAGATTAATCAACTATATGAAACGAAGCACTTGACAGTCGTCCCATGTGTCCTCGAGAACGTTTGGTCATCTTAAGTAATACAACCAGCTTGTCCTTTGCTGAATAAAGGATTGGGCCACTTGCTGCATTTATTCCTACTGTTTTTTATTTACTCGTACTTTATCTACTTGCTTTATCAAAAAAACCTAAAAATCCGTTTGCTAAGTATTTGCAGAGAATTCCCGATCCATACCACTAGCCAGCACCTTCTGCTCCTCGTTGGGTTCGACACTCTTACTTATCAAAAATATTGCGATACACCCCCTATACTTGTGGGTCATCAGCGCCGACTCGTAACCCACACGGTCAAAGGGGGATTAAGAGGGACTCCCTAAGCTAATTACGATATCCATGGGGAAACCCTTAATTGCGGTGGTCTATATGGTTGATTGCTCTCAGGTATTGTAGTGGTTATTTAGAGGTGACCTCACACTTGGCTCAACAAAGTGGCTTCCTACGAGCCTTGTCGTGAACATCTTATTATGGGGCTCTATCCACACATATCATGACATAATAATTATGTTATCTTAATTACATATAATAATAATACTATGCTAGTGGTGTATCCTACATCCCAAGAATGTTTTAGCCCTATTGAGTTCAACCACGCTTTCATACAATCTTGTTACTTGCTTTATTTTACTTGTTTTAATTACTTTTCTGCAAACAACCATAAACCATTCAAACACCCTTTACTTGAGATCAAAGACAACTTACAAGTATTCTTTGGTAGTTAGTAACGTGGGGCATAAAGACCTTACCAATAGCTCTCTGTGGGTTCGATATCTTTACTTCGAAGCTAGCTACAATTGATTTTTGCACTTGCAGTCATCAAGCTATTTTCTGGCGCTGTTGCCGGGGAGCTAAGCACTTTTGGTCTTTGTTCTTAGTTACTTATTTTACTCATTGTTTTACTAAAGTTGTTTACTAGTTTCAGGTAGGCACCATGGCCACACTCAGACTGATTAATCAGATCGTTGCTAATGACTACCTCGGGAGATTCAATAGAGGATTAGTGAAAGAATTCCCGAGTGGGAGCGGAGCAGAGTACGATGTTAACCCTCGTTTTATCGCTATTATTAAAGAAACAACTTTTGCAGGAGATGATCTTGATGAGGATCCTTATAATTATTTAATGCACTTTACCGAGCTATGTTGTACTCTAAAATTGAGTGGCTATTCTGATGATGAATTAAAAATTAAACTGTTTAGCCAATATCTAACCAACACTGCTTTGGCTTGGTATAGAATTTGCCCTGTAGAGAAAATTGTACCTGGGAAAAGCTGAAAATAGAATTTGTGTCTCGATTCTTCCCAAGGTAAAGATCGTTGAGGTAAGAAGGGCAATTATAAACTTTAAAACCGCCCAGGTGAAGGTTTGGTATGAGCCTACAAAAGGTATAAGTCTCTACTTCACAAATTCCCCCATCATGATTTACCAGAATGGTATGAACTGCATATTTTCTAAGGAGGACTTAATCAAAAAATTAAATACGTGGTTGACACGAATTTAGGAGGTTCTTTTATGGAGTTATCTATAATAAAAGGTTGGGAACTTTTAGAACAAATTCACCGTAATAGAGAAACATGGGGATTTGATTTAGGAGGCGAATGAGGTATATAAATTGAATATGATTGTCTCAATGCTTATAAATACTCTGGTAAGGTAAAAGAAACGGCTAATGAATTGCAGCTTGATGATGATATTGTCTTGCAAATCCTTCAGTCTTTTACAGAACATATTGAAGCTCCGAAGAAGGACTGCCTACATTATACTCTGCCACCTGAGCCAGTCGATGAAGAAGAACCAATAATTATGGCCCTTGTCGAGCCAACGAGGGAGGTGCCTTTGTATGTTGAACCCCTTCCTTTTCCAAGGATGGTGAGAAAACACATGATGGCTTAGCAACTTGAGGATCAACGCAAAGAGGAAGAATTATTTCTCAAGGAGCTAGAAGAAGGAACACTAATAAGGAAAACCAAGGAGGGAAGTGAACAAGAGGCAGATGCATCAATAAAAGGAGATGTTTTGACCATGTTTGCACATTGCAATGTAATTGAACTAGATTATGAAGCCTCGCAATTTGTTGAAGGAAAGGTAAAAGCCAAAGAAGTAGGTAAGCCTATCATTCCCTGCACTTTTAGTGGAACTTCCTATTATGGTCTTTGCGATATAGGTATAGTTGTTAATGTTTTTCCTTTTAACTTTTATTTAAAAATTCGAAACAAATTAGCTCCAGCTGAAATGGAAGATACGAATATGACTATAATGCTTGCAGATAAAACTCTGAGAGTCCCTATGGGAATAATTAGGGATGTACCAATATGTATTGGACCCTACAAATATCCTATTGATTTTGTGCTTATTGATATGCACTGACTTTTATTGCCCCATCATCTTTGGAAGGACTTTTCTAAACACCACAGGTGCAAACATAGACTGTAGAAATCAAATTGTGTCTCTGAAGTTTGGTGAAGAGAAGATGGATTTTCATTTCTCCAAATTTGACCATAAATTGGCTATCAAAGAATTAGATGATAATGAGTATGAACGTGAGGAAGAAGGTAATATCATAAACTTTGCCTCAATAATTATTGAGACTCTAGATGATGATCTAGCAAGAAGTCTAGTCAACAATAATAACATTCTTGAGGACATAGAAAAACCTCAAATTGATAACTATCTGGACTCCACACTGGAGGTGGACATCGAGATTAATCAAAAGTATGAATAACCTATAAGAAAGGGAGATGAGGCTCTTCCTCCTCCAACCCTTAAAACTCTACCAAAGGAATTAAAATATAGATTCATTAATGATACAAATAATTATTGTCCCTGTTATTGTAAGTGCTAACGCTATAGAGAAAGAGGAGGAAATTTTGATGAAGGTTCTTCGCATGCATCGTAACGCTCTTGGGTATTCGATGAGTGACTTAAAGAGGATTAGTCCTTTGATAGTAACTCATAGAATATTCATGGAAGAGGGAGCCTAGCCGGTGGCGGACTTTCAGCGACGTCTCAAACCTCACATGAAAGAGGCGGTAAGGAAATAAATAATACGTTTGTTGGATGCAGGCATTATATTTCACGTGGAGGAGAGTGAATGGGTAAGCCCCATCCATTGTGTTCCAAAGAAAGGTGGGTTTACGAGTTATAGAAAACGAACATAATGAAATGGTACCAACTAGAACTGTGGTTGGCCACATGAAGTGCATTGACTATAGAAAGCTTAATAAGGAAACTAGGAAGGATCATTATCCTTTTCTGTTTATAGATCAAACTTTAGAAAGACTTGCCATGCATTCTCATTTTTGCTACCTAGACGATTATTCCGGTTTTTCCCAAATTGTTGTACATCCTGATAATCAACTTAAAACAACTTTTATTTGTCCTTATGGTCTCTATGCTTATCGTCGTATGCCTTTTGTTCTTTACAATGCTCCTGCCACTTTTCAAAGATATATGACTGCTATTTTTGCCAATTATGTTGAAAGTATTATGGAAGTGTTCATGGACAATTTCTCTGTTTATGGAACTTCCTTTAATCATTGTCTCCATAATCTTCACAAAGTTTTGCAGAGATGTGAAGACACTAACTTAGTCTTGAACTGGGAGAAATGTAATTTCATGGTCCAAGAAGGCATAGTACTCGGTCACAAAGTCTCAGGTAAGGGCATAGAAGTCGATAAGGCAAAGATTAAAGCAATAGAAAGGTTACCCCCTCCTCGAGATATAAAAGGTGTAAGAAGATTTTTTGGGTAATGTAGGATTTTATAGAAGATTCGTTAAGAACTTTTCAAAAACTGCTAGACCATTAACTAACCTTCTCCAAAAGGATGTTCGTTTTAATTTTGATGAAAAATGTCTTGTCTCTTTCGACATATTAAAACAAGCTCTCCTAAAAGCACTAGTTATTAAACCACATAATTGGAAGAAACCCTTTGAACTATTTTGTGAAGCTAGCCATGAAGTTGTAGGGGAAATTCTTTGCTAGTATGATGGTGATGATCTAAATATCATTCATCATGCTAGTCACACCTTAAACAGGGCTCAAAAGAACTATCCTATGGCTAAAAAGAATTCTTCGTTGTAGTCTTTTCTTGTGATAAATTTAGATCTTACATCATGGACTCCAAAGTAAGAGTACACACGGATCGTGTTGGCTTGAAAGAAATCCTGGAAAGGACTGATGTTAAGCCAAGAATGATCCGTTGGACTCTACTTTTGCAAGAATTGAAGGGAATATGCCCTGAGAGGCAGTAGTAAAGTTGTTATTATATATACTAAAGTATATGATAGATGTTTATTTTGCATACTATAATTGTATTAATTTGGAAACGTTAATACATGTGTGTTTAATAAACAAAAGGAAAGTTCCTAGTTATGCCTCTCTTATAAACTAGTTCGTTGATTAACAAGATGATCAAGGTTTCCTAATCATGGACATTGGATGTTGTTAATAACGAGGTCACAACGTTAGTGGAGTGATGTGATGAACATTCATCCGAAGTATAGAATTACGATGAAATTCATTGTGTTTATATTGCTATAACATCTAACAAAGTAATCCTAGTCCTTAGACCATGAGACCATGTTAATAACTAACACTGGGAGAGTATCTTGATAACATCAAATGTCACATCGTGAAAGGGTTATTATAAAGGTGGGTTCAGTACTACGAAAGTGTTATGTAGAGGCTCGTGGATAAAGAGTGGGATTTGATCATCCTGATGACGGATAGATATACTCTGGGCCCTCTTGGTGATATCACATTGGTTAGCTTGCAAGCAAGTGATGAGATCACTAGAATGTTATATCACGGGAACAAGAAAAGTGTACATGTCGGTAACAAGATCAAAGTAGGTATGGAGATACCGATGATTGAATCTCGGACATGTAATATATCAAGAGACAAAGGGATTTATTTACTAGCGCTAAAGGTTCTCACGATCACAGAAGTCATCGTTGAATGTGTAGGAGTCAGTATGGATCTCTAGGTCCCGCTTCTGATTATTGATTTGAGAGGGGTCTCGATCATTTCTGTATTATTCATGAACCGTAGGGTGACACACTTAAGGGACACCAACACCATTTGGAGCAAATATGTTTCAGACGAATGAATTGCAAAGCGCTGGAATTATTTCAATAGACACCAAAACTGTTTTAGGTGAAATTGCTGAAATTGGTTCTGCATGTAATATTGAAATGTTGAAGGGGTTTTTATTTGAATGTTTGTTAATTAAAGTAATTAACAAAATTCTGAATAAAATTAATAAAAGAGTTTTATTAAATGAGAGAGCATTAAATTTGGTGAAATTTAATGCATTTCAAGTGGAGACTTTAAAAAAGAATGCGAAGGGGCATTTTAATGTGGAGGGGGTTACCACCACATGAATGGGGGAGGTGAGGGGTCACCCCCATGGGGCACCGGTCATGGGGAGGGGTACCCCCCTCCTCCTATAAAAGGCCCCCCTCTCACTCCTTCTTCCTCACACCTCCTCGTGAAGGATCTATCCCCCCTCTAGTATTTTCCCCATGGTCTCGAATTAGAGAGATACATGTTCCCGGTGGCATTTCATCTGGAAGGAGTTGCTGCTTCTGCTGCATCACTGGAGCGAGGAGGCGGAGGTTGTTCGGTGGCCTGAACGTGTGTGCGAGTGTGGATGCGCTGCTAGTTTGCGGCGCTAGGACTTCCACACGATCTTGACATCGGCAAGTGAACGACTACATCATCCACGAGTTCCTACTTGTTAACAAAACTTTGTTGTCTTCGAGGGTAAGTGCGGTGACCCAGCATACCACTGCATGAAGTAGTACACTATAGTCATTGACATAACACCAATGAAACACCGTTCACTAGTATTACATCCCTCAGAGTGGTACAACAGAAACACAACAGGTGCAAGACATGACTATAGATTACAACTCGACTCTTTATAAAAGATCCAGAGGACACTCTAGATTAAAGAGAGAGAAAGAACTTCTTACAAAGAAGAACCAGAAATAATAACTCAAGACTATCTAGTAACTAAGACTAGTATCTAAACTATTTGGCTTGCCATTGCCGCTATTGCAATGCTCTACAAAAATAGGTTTTATGGCTAGAGAATCTACTCCTATCTAAACCGACACTTTATCTTCACTTCAGCTGATGTATATGTTGACTTCATTGACTTTATTGAAGAACTTGAGTTGTCGATGATGGTTTCTTGAGCAGAAATTGATGTTGACATCGTCTTCAATGGCTTAGAACCTAGCAAGGGTTAAGAAGGTACGGTTGAGTACGAACGTAGTCAGCAAGTTCACTAAAACGGAGTGTATGATACACTATCTCTACAACCATAGACCATAGGTCGTAGGCAATGCAGGTTTTCGTAAAAATTTCTTCAAAGGTTTCTTTCATTCTGAAAACTATGTCCGACAGCCTTCACAGGTTGACCAGAAGCTTCGTGGGGTTCCTTTCCTGCTGCGTTCATAGCTCCTTCCTGGAACAGGGAGTAACATGTCACAATTCTTACACTCTGTAGAGGTGGGTCACTTTTTCCACAAGAGACCTTAAGCTTTGTTGCACAACCGGGAGTATGTCCCCGTTCAAACTTCCATGGTTTGAGGCCCAACTTAAGATCCAAGCCAATCGCTACCCTCTCCGCGACCCCATATGTCTGCATGATCCTCCAGGGCTGACTCCACCTCCGTTAAGCCCCCAACTAGGGCAGGCTACATCCATGGTGAGTCCCCGAAGACTCTGTGAGCTAGTGATGCCCCTGGTAAGCTCCATAAAAGGTCCGACTATACCTCCGGCAGCCACTCATAAATAATCTAGACACCAAAATCATGGGGCCTAAGGGTGCCCACCCATATTT
This sequence comes from Avena eriantha, assembly GCA_910589775.1. Classification (NCBI taxonomy): domain Eukaryota; kingdom Viridiplantae; phylum Streptophyta; class Magnoliopsida; order Poales; family Poaceae; genus Avena; species Avena eriantha. The sequence continues at coordinate 324,214,952 of OU342745.1, read as the reverse complement.
TGGATCCACACCAGGAATCCCAACGTCACGATAAGTTCATCTTGCCTCCATATGAAAGGAAGAAGATACAGCTGACTTCTCTGTCCCATTCCAGATCTCATGGTTAACGCGTAATATACGGCGCTAGAATCACTGGCGACATTGGTTGTTAAGTACTAGATGATACATTACTGTACAATGACGTTTAAATTGCCAGTTATGATAGATTAGTTGATCACCCTGGATCAGTAACCGATATTTCCAGTTAATTGGGAAAATAGTGTTTTCGACCTTTTTGAAATGCAGGTGATGACACAGTTGAGTTACAAGCATAGAAGATAATCAAAGGATATGAGCAAGTTGTGAACTTGCCTTTTGTGATTCCAAGATTGTGGAGTCACGGTCTTCGAGATACTAGAAGATCCAAAATCTGTAAATAGCATCATTGGTCTAGTAAGGACTAATGTTTAAAGAGGCAATATGCTGATGCATAAGTAATGTAATGCATTTTGTAAAATCCCGAGATAAAACCCCAATAACATGAATGAGTTTATTTTAAGTGACACCTTTGAGATTTGGCTATTTCTCATGTTTACTTCATAAGTAAATATAACTACAAAGAATTTAAATGTTTAACATGCAAAGTGTGCAAGTGAAGTGTAATAACACTTTGAGATTGAGGTGAATTACTATCTAGTAATTATGATGGATGTTGGTGTGATTGATTGTTAAGAGTTTAAGAACTTATTTATAAGGTTGTCGTTTGAAGTGACAAAACGAATAGCCTTTGAGGAAAAGATTACGCTGATAAGGTTTAAACAATCGTTAATATGAATAGATTATAATTGATGACATTTGCGTTGGCTTGATAAGTTTGGACTCGAGATTCTTTAAGGTTTAACTGAAACAGACAAAAGTTAACTATAAAAACATATTTAAACTTCATACATTATCTATATAATTTTATGGACCAAAGTTAGCTTTAAAACAATAACAGACCTAGGGTGTGATGTGTTTAAAGTATTTAAAAGTTTTAAGCTTTATAATAAGCATGTTTGAGACTGTGAGATCATTCACTTTCGATTTAACTGAATGATGAGTTTAAATGTGCTTGGTTATGATGAATTTGATTTGACTTATTAAATAAAAAAAATTGGCTAATAACATTAATGTGTTAGGGTTTTAAAAATCACGTTAAGTATGATGTAGTTGAGAAGTAAAGAGCATTTACTTTTATCATAAATGAATGATGTTTAAAACTTAGTTAAAATTGTTGGTTTACTTGGATTTAAGGTTTTATAAGATTTTTATAAAGTTAATAGTTTATATTTTAAGTTTTGCATAAATCCAAGTTATGGTTTTGGAACTAGCATTTGAATATAAAGGGTTTAAGGTTTTATATCATATTATGATTATTTCTTATTTAAGAAATGTTTCTAAAGAATTTATAAAATAGGTATTTTATATAATAGGTAAGGATTTATTACTTTAAAAACCTTTGGAACCATATATCTAGTATTTTTTAGTAGACTATATTTATTCAAGATCTTAAAAATAATTTTTATTTTTTTTAAGTATTATTCTTATTTTTATAAAATTCCACAAAGCATTATTTGTCTTCGAATATTTGCTTCAAGTTTTATTTGTAAAAAAATAAGTTGATAATTTTATAAAGTAGTAGATTGAGTCTAATACACAAAAATGATTTTTATGGTTTTTTTATGATTTTTACTTATTTTATGAAATTTCATATATAATTTAATAGGGTTAATACTTATTTGCCTTTTTATTAAACTCAAACAAAGAAGGTTATATTTTCATTTGATAGAACTTATTTTTATGGTCATTTTGATATATAATATGTATTTTTATGATTTATGTACATTTTTCTAGAGCTTAAATATTATTAGGGTATTTAGGTAATTTTATTTTGCAACATTTATTATTATTTTTTATCTTTTTTTTATAAAACTACTTTTGGCCAGCAAGCTGGTTAAGCCCAACCCGGCCTAGTTGGGCCTGGGGTCATACCCCACCCCAGCCCAACCCCCTGCTCCTCCTCTCACTCACACACACGCACACGACACAGCCTCGCACCCCTCCTCTCACGCGACTGCATCGCCGCCAGCACTGTCGTCTGCCACTCCGGCCGCCACCGACCACATCAACCGCGGCCGCTCGCTGACTAAGCTTCGCTCCAGGCTCTCCACCTAATCCCCGCCACCTCTATCTGCGCATGCGCCCCTAGAAACCCTATCCATGCCTAGGGTTCGGCCGCCGGCATGGTTTCCTTGGTTCCAACACCTCCGGCTGCTGCTCAAGAACAACCACAACCTCTTGTCCATCGACCTCGCCCCTTGATGCTTCTATTCGACCCAGTCGACCTGGTTTTTCCCGTGGTGGTGGGTGTTACGGCTGCCTTGGGTTGTCGCCTCCATGGCTGGTCGTGGCCTCCTGGTGCTCTCCGGCGAATTGGAGCTCACCCCTCCCAACTGGATACCAGCAGGAAGGTGCTACAACGCAACCCCGGTGTCTACTTCAATCGACCTGATGATGTTGTGCCTCTGCCGATAGGATAATGGTGATAATGTCATCACAACCTTAGTGTTGCACCAATGTTGTTTGCTGACTCGTTGGGGAACCCTAAGAGGAAGGCATGATGAGCACAGTAGTAAGTTTCCCTCAGTTATGAAACCAAGGTTATTAATCTAGTAGGAGCAATGAACCACCTCAAAGGTGTTGCTAGCTAGACTTTGGCAGGGCACACTACCGATGCTAGCAGCAACGTGGAGACCTGCACAACACAACCATAAAACTCTGTCCCCAACTTAAGATGAGGTTGTCAATCTCACCAGTTTTGCTGAAAACAAAGGATTAAATGTGACGAGTGGAAGAAAGTAATAGTTTGTAGAAAGTAAACAGAAAGTAGTAAACAATTGATTGTAGATTGATGGTAAAAGAAAGGACCGGGGTCCATAGTTCACTAGTGGTGGCTCTCCTTAAGATAGATGACATGTTGGGTGAAGCAATTATAGTGGGGCAATTGACAAACATCGAGAAAGCATACAAGCATATACTACTCATCTGGACTCCTTTGAGACTTGATTGGGCATTACAACATTATACATAGACCGCAATCCAACTGCATCTATGACTAATAATCCACCTTCAGGTTATCATCCGAACCCCCTCTAGTATTAAGTTGCAAGAAACAGATAATTGCATTACGCATTGCGTGTTAAGTAAACAATACGATTGTTCTATGAACAAAGGATTTTTGTTTTCTCCCTAGTAGCAACAACACATCTAGTACCTTAGATATTTATGTCACTTCCCCAGATTACTAGAGGCATGAACCCACTATCGAGCATAAATACTAACTCTTGGAGTTGCTAGCATATACTTGGCCAAGATAGCTACTAACAACGGAAAGCATGCAAGATCACAAATAACAAAGACATGATAGAATCAATAATCAATCTAAAATAGCATCTCAATATCCATCGAATCCCCGCAAAGACAACATGTAGAATTACAAATAGATGATCTTAATCATGAACGGAGCTCACAAGATCTAAACATGATAGCACAAAGGAGAAGGACTAGCCATCTAGCTACTACATGGACCCGTAGTCCAGAGATGAACTACTCACGCATCACACCAAAGGCTTGCATGATGATGAAGAAGGCCTCGAGGGTGAATTCCCCTCTCCGGCAGGGTGCTGGGAAGAGCTTCAGATCCCTCCCGATCTAGGGATGGAGATGACGGTGGCTACAGACTCTTTCATGGAATTTTGATCGAGTCCTTAGGGTTTCTATATCGGAGGCAATATATAGGCGGAAGGGGAGGCCGAGGGGGTGCCGGAGGCGGCCAGACCACCCCCTGGTGCGGGCCATATCGTCGGATTGAGGACAAGTACGCCATGAGGGGGTCCTCGAGGCGTGCGGAAGAAAGGGGTGTGGGACATACGGTGTTCCGGGACGGTGAGCACACAAGTTTACCCAGGTTCGAATCCGCCGGCTTTGGATGGATCCTACTCTTGCTAGCAATCTAGTAATACGGCAGAGCCGGAATATGGGTTACAAGGGTTTCGCCTGTGCGAGTTGAAGGTCTAAAGTATTGGGTTGTGCCCTAAAGGCTCTCCCTATGACGGCTTATATAGATATCCGGCCTAGGGTTTACAGGAGAGATCTATCCGGCTACGACTAAGAGTTGGTTATATAGTACATCTTGAACTACAAGTAACATTATGGGCCTAAGTCGGTAAGTCTTCTGGGACTTCCCGTAGCCGGATTGGACTCTGTCTTCTCTCCCTGACTGGGTCGCCCGTGAAGCAAAGCTCTAACCTGAAGTGGCCCACACTGGTCAGTGAGGAACTGTGAGGATACCTGGAAAGTATATCCCCAACAGCAGCCACCGGAGGCCTCCAAGATCCAAAGTCGGATTCATCATCGTCTAGCTTGATCTTCGGCTTGCAGAATCTTGAAGGGTTACTGAAACTTCACAACAAAAAATACGATCCGGGTCTTAAAAAATAAGTCGGACCTATCAACAGGTTACTCGGATTTTCCAGCTTGATTTCAAACTAAGTCGGAACTTGGTTTCTAACGCCACCTCACACAAGTCATGGTCAAGTCACGTCATCTGACAGGCATGCCGTCAGCACGACCGTTGGTGGGTCTGCGGAACCGAGGCGCCGTTTCAATGCATGCGTGAAGATCGAGGCGACGCAATCATCGCGTGGGTCCTTCCCAGTTCCTTCCACGACGCGTGGCGGTTACACTGTAGCATTTGCACGAATCTTGGCACAGTTAGGTGGACATAAGGGGTTAGGATTTTCTCCTTCTCCTTCCACCTGTCCTTTGCCTTTTCCTCTCCTCCCAATCTCCATGCGCGCACAGAGCTTCCCCGTTCCTCCCCCACAGAACTCCTAGCGCCGCCCCTTTTAGGTCATCTGCTCGCCGGAGAAATGTCTTCATCTTCTTCCTCCGGCTTGGCGGCAGCGGCGGCGGCGGCGACGGCGGAAGCGGTGGCAGAGAAAAAGAGCTTCCATGGGATCTGGATCCCCTGCGCGCTCAATGACGAAGGTCTGAAGAACATGGAGAAGGAAGGGCTCCTTGCCGCCGGTGACTGGCGGAGCGGCTTCGAGGAAACCGTCCCCAACCCAGTGACGGCGAGCGGGTCCACTTTGGCACCCACCTCGATAGAGGTTTGTCATTTCCTCCCTCAGAGTTCTTCTCCGAGGTGATTGATCATTACGGAGTTCAACTGCATCATCTTCCTCCCAACTCTCTCTTAGAGATGAGCGCATACGCTTCGTTGTGTGAGGGCTTTCTCGGCCGAGTTTGACTCTTTTCCGGTACTATTTTCATGTCCAGAGAAACTCCATTACCGCCGGTGTTCCTTACATCACCAGCACTATTAGTTTTTTGCTTAGACGCGAGCGCGCGTATCCCAAAATTCTAGGTAGTGACTCGGTCAAACACTGGCCAACCACGTTTTTCTATCATAGGGCTATTCCGGCTCTCGAAAAAGCCACTGCTTTGCCAGCTTTTGTTGATGCAGCTGCCACGGCCCAACCTTCTTGGGACGAGGTTGCTCTGGCTCTCTCCGTCGATTTGATCCTCGCTAAGAGGCGGATCGAATAATTGATCAAACACAAGGGACTAAGGGGATCCGACTTAGTCCAATGCTGGGGCTCACGCCGGATCCAGCCCCTTTAGTACCATGGGGATCGACTGATGCACTCCATCACGTCATCCAAGAAGGACTCCCTCCGCATCATCCCCAAAGCCTACACCACACAGGGCTATATAAGCCAGATCAAGTGGCTGATCAGGGAGCGGACCGAGAGGAGAATCCCGGAGGTTTCTCTCGATATGCACACGGCGGAAAACCCCGTGGTGCCGGTAAGTTTCTAACAGTATGCCTTTTTATGTGTTTCAATCTTCGAGTTATACTGCAATACTGATATGTTTTCTTATTTTTTAGCTTGCTGACCTCCCCGAGTCGGAATTTGCTCCGCTCGAAGGATATCCTCCTGAGTTTTCTCAGGAGACGGAGGTGGTCCCATTGCTGGACCTTGCGCTCAAGAAGCGCAAAGCTCCGACAGTGGTTGTTGGCACAAAGGAGGTGCCTGTCGCGAAGAGGTAACTTTCAGTCACAACGTCCGTCTTTGTACTTTACTCAAATTTCTTTCCGAGATGTAACGTTTTCGACTTTACTACATTCTCTGAGCAAAACCGCTCATCAAGGGCAAGGGGAAAGGGATTTCTTCGAAGCCCTTGCGACAGACGAAGCTTACCATAGCTTCTCCTGTCGTGGCTCCTCCGACTCCTGCCCCTCAGCCTACCGCAACGCCGGCGATAATTCCTTCTCTAGCTGTCGCAAAAGATCCGGCTCCTTCCACGGAGCCTGTGATCCTTGAATCATAAACTGACGTCACCATGCGTGAGTCAGATTTAGATAAGGGTGAACCCTCTTTGGGTAATGATCCCTCGGTAGAAACCTTCACCGAAAACCTTCTCAGCAATCCAGGACTTGCCAAGTTTGGCCTATCCCGGAAATCTACAGAAGAGATCCAGCGGCTAGCCAGGCAATGCCTGGAGAAAAGAAATTTGTCTGCTGAAGAAGAAGCGCAAGAAGCAGAGGACGTCAAGTTCTCTGACCTTCTCGCCCAAGTGCGCCTTCGCGACGAGAGGATTAGGACTGGTGAGCTTCCAACAGCCCCAGTGATTCCTCTGACTCTCGCCGAAAAGGTGGCCGCTGAAGTGAACGCGGGTTTGGATAAACTCACCCGCGAACAATATGTAAGTCGGAATTCCAACTCCTATTTTTTCCATTATTTTATAGCATATCCTCTAGCCCCCAAGCATGAAGTAGGATATATAATCCGGGTTTATGCTTTACTAGGATCCCAAAGAATGAACTAGTGTAGCCCCCAAGGCTCGTGCTAATATTAGCAAAAATATTAGCCCGAGTCTTAAGTAGCTTTCTGACTTTGGGTATTCTGACTTACAGAAAGTATGTTCCTATAACCAGGATTTGTTGAAGAATGTTTGCGATAAGCGGAGAGAGATCAAAGCTCTCCGGCTTAAAAATGCTGAGCTAAAAGTTGCCAAGAATGAGGCCGAAGGTAAACATTCCGAGACTCAAACCTTGTCTTTGTATTTTCAATGTCGAATTTTTTCTGAACTGTTGTTCTTTTTTGACTTACAGCGCTGGTAAAACAATCCTGCGCCATGATTGAAGAGGCCGAGAACCTCAAGACCTTGGTGGTGGAGAACAAGGAGCTTCGCCAAGAGCTGGACCAGCTCAAGGCAAATCATGAAAAGAGCATTGCTCAAATCCTTGAATCTTCCTCCATGGCCACTGATGAGCATGATCGCAAGATCGCTGCTCAATATAAAATAATCTCGGACCTCAAGAATGAGCTTAGCAGAGAGAGGGACCTTTCCCAGGAGCTCCGGGATGAACTCCAGAGTCTTCGGGAGGAGAAGACCAAAATTGACGACGTCATTTTCTGTACGTTCCATCTGTCTAACTTATCTTTTCTTCGACTTTCTTCAATGTCGGATATTTCTTAACTTGTTTTGTATATAGGTCCTCTGAACTTGACAGACTCTTCTTCCACCGAGCCCCGCACCCACCGGCTTACCCAAGTCGGTGACCTGCTTCATGACTTCCGCCCATCCCTTGAGGACATCGGCGAAGCTCTCAAGATTCTGGACATGCACATCATGTCGAATTTTCAGGTGCGGGACAAGGCAAAGGAGATGCCACAGCTCGTCTGTAACTACCTCGGTGAATTACGCTCTTAGTTACATGCCTGGATGAGCGAAAGTGGTTAAAATAGTACGATGGGGCCCAGGGCCACTCACGGTAGACCTTTCGGCCGTCCTAACCACTTTCAGAACATCGGGACAAGAACGAGCGGCGTAATCGGAAGGCGAAGGGATCAACTACATACACAAGTGAGTATGTATGCAAGCCACATACAACAGTTCTCAGAGCCACACCATCTAAAAGAAATAGAAATATTGCAACGCCATATAGCAAGATTCAAATATCCTAGATAGAGATAATATTTTAGGATAGCTCCTCATACATCAAACATCAGAGTATCAGACGGAAGCGGAAAACAAGATCCGAGTACGGATAAGAAACAAATCGGCATAAGATGCCACATAAATAAACACATCCCGCCCACAGATCTCACGGATCCCCGTTCCCGGAATCTCTACACCGAGTGATCGTTGCCAACATCATCTGTCTCCTCCACCCAGTATCCATCTTGCGAGTACACCTGTTCATCTGAATCAAACAATTTATCGTGTGAGACCCTAGGGGTACTCAGCAAGTCTTTATGCCACTAAAGGGGACACAACCTGGGGTGACGCAATTGCAGCAAAAGATAATAGCTAACAATTCTATAGATACTCGCTAACCATCCGCCTAACCAAAGATAGACGGATGTCCATGAATTAAGAACAACAGTCATAACAGTATAATTATCAGATCCATCCTCCTCCTCGCTTACCAATGAGGAAGCGGACGAACAACCCCCATCATCCGTTGGCAGTTTTATTAACCATTCCATGGGTATTGCACTATTTACTAGTCAAGTACTTAGTCAAATTAAAAGCGGCACTTTAGTTATACTTGTCTATGATCGAGAAACTGTGCTCCAAGTCGACCATAACAGTGGACATGGCTTTCAGAAAGATTTACCCTGCAGGGGTGTACGAATAGCAACACACACTCGATCAACCTCGGAAAAACCAACTCAAACCCAACGAGGCATTCACGACAAAGCAATCACAGGATTCAGAAATATTTCAGGGGGCCACCCCAATAAGCTACCCACAACGAAGTTGGCCGGCTCCGAGACGGACCCAGGGTTTGCGACGACGACTGTAAACGACTGGGAACCCGTAAACGTGACTGGGCTTGTCGATACCGCGAAAACATGGCGCGATCCAAAACAGTACAGGTGCTCCTCGCACAATCTTAAATAAAGTAGTAACATGGCATAAGTACAGGATAGTAATAAAGCCGCAAACTAATTGTGGCCCCAAGAAATAAGAATGAATCAAGTTCTGGCTCAGGGGGGTCCATAAGGCCTCCCGGATGTGGATAGTGCGAATAAACAAGGAACAGGAATCAAGTACTCGGGTTCCTACGGGACACAAGTGAGCATGAAAAACCAAATAGCAGATATTGCTCACCGGTGCCTCTTTCATTAGTTATCCCATTACTACTCAGGTTAAGTTGTTTAGGTACCTCATTATTCACCAGACACTCACATACCCTACACATGCTTTTCTACGACTCGCATGGCTCAAACAACTCCTGTAGTAATGGCTCATGGGATGGAGGAACAAGCTTTGGTGGGGTTTAAAAGTAAAAGCTATGCAGTACTTGGGATTCAATTTAATGCAATCGCGACTCAATGATGCAAGAATAAGATAGAGGTAATAGCTACTATATGTATGCAAGCATGTGGTAGTGCTTGCCTGGCAGCTCAGTTGAAGCGAGAGATGGATCTGGGTAGTACTCCTGTGATTCCTGGTAATTCTCCTGCTAGGCGTCTATTCGAAGAAGAACCAAACAAACAAGGGCCAACATAAATAAAGTGCACAAGCATATGAATTAAAATGCGACAAGCAAACAAGCATGCCATGATGAATGATGCACAATTTACATGGCATTAAAGTAGCATGGCATGGTGAGGTGTGAGGTACAAGAATAAAGCATTTTATTATTTATTTAATCAAATTTTATTGCCATAAACAGTTCTGATTTTTAAACATGGCATGATGCATGCTGCAATTCAGAAAAAGGAGTGCATAGTTAGAACGGGCTCGTCGCGCTGATCGATTTAGACATATCATTTGTCAAATTTGGAGTTGCAGAATTAAAGTTATTAATTTATTAAGAAAAGGGCATTTATTTGTAATTTTAATGATCTCGAAATTTTAAAGTGTTCAAACATTATTTTGAATGGCATATTTGAAACCCTCACATTTTTTCTGTTTCAAAAACATATATTATTTGGATTTATAATTCAAAAGTTATTTAAAAACAGATTTGAATTTGAATTTAAACATTTAGTGGAATCATTTTTATTTAAACAGAAATTCGCCAGGACTTTTTACACCCAGAAGATGCTAGCCCAAGTCACTGATGGTGGGCCACGGTTGACTGGGCACACGCGCACAGGAAAAAGCTTCCTCACCGCGGTGCTACCCAGCCGCTGCGATTGACAGGTGGGCCAGCGGCTGGAGGCCCACGTGACAGCGGCCGAACGCGCAGAGGCTGCCAGGTGGGGTCGTGATGGAGCGCGGGTTGAGGGCCTAAGAGCTGGGGGGGCTTAACTACAAGATTGCCAGGGCGGCTGACAGGTGGGGCTTGGTGTACCGCGGGTTGAGGCGGCAAAAGAAGCAGGGGGATTTGCAAAATGGGGCCGCGCACTGTGGATCTTCTCCACGGTCTGACGAAACTGACGGCGACTATGCGTGCGGCGTGGTGGGGATTCGATCTGGGGACCTGGGGCTCGCGCTCGGCGGCGGTAAACAATGCGGCTAAGCGAGGGATGGTGATAGGGAAGCGGACGGGTGCTAGATAGGTCGCTACGCGACGCGGCGACATGCAGACGCGCGCGACCACGGTGCACTGGGAGTGCTCGGCGAAACGTCTACCGCGGCTAGGGTTTTTCGGCGGGGCAGAGGGTGTCTAGGCGAGAGAGGGGCTCACCGCAGGCTCGACGGAGGGCTCGGATCGAAGCGGGAAGCTGCGGAGCGGCGAGGTTGCAGACGACCCGAAACTAGGGTTTGCGGCGGAGCGGCGAGGGTACTGGCGGTTCTGGGGCTCTTCCTCCTCGCTGGCGCGTCCAGGGCGAAGCAGGGGATGCTCCTCGATCTCCTCGACAACCTCCACGTCAACCACGCCCATAGGAACGAGGGGGCGGCGGCGCTACTGGCGGTGACCGGCGAGAGAGGGGTTGGCGTCGGTGAAGAAGAAGGAGGGGAGAGGCAGGGGCTCTGGGGTGGATCTGGCAAAGCCAGGAGACGTGAGGAAGGAGGTAAAGCGAGAGGGAGAGAGGAGAGGCTTGTGGGGCTCGGGGTAGATAAAGGTGGCTTCGGCCACTTTTTGCCTCCTCCTCCTCGCACATGCTCGAGCTGGGGCTCAACCTGGGGCAGGTAGGGCATGGCAGGTGGGCCCGGATGAGGGGGAGGCCAGGCTCGGGCTGAGGCCAGCATGGCAGTGAGAAAAAGAGAGAGGAGAGGGGAGGCTCGGGTTAGCTAGGTTGGGAGGGTAGATGTCTAGGGTTGGGGCTAGCTTCGGCCTGGTTGGAGGGACAGGGGTTGGTGAGACCTGCTGGCAGGGAGAGGGAGGGGGCCAGCCTCGACATGGGGTAGGGTTAGGAAGAGGGGACATGGTGAGAGGTGATTAGGGTTAGAGGATTAGGGTTTTAAAAGGGGGTAACATGATGGTGTTGGAGAGAGGGTAGGGTGTAGGGTTAATTCACATCAGCATAAGCATGATTAAGCATGAGGGTTTGGTAAGGTGGTGAGGGATTTTAGTATGCATGATCAAGTGAGACAATGATGGACATGGAGATGATTTTACAAGCTCGTGCATGGCACTAAACATGTGAGGTTGATGAGGTAGAGATGAAGAGAGAAAAAGAGAAGATCTCACAAGAGAAAGGTTCCACTCAAAGCAAGGAAAAACCAAAAGAAAAGAAATGGTGGTGATGATGGTTGCATGGCCCATGCAAAATATTAAATGCCATGTTTTATTTTGTGAAAACAATAATAATAATATGGCATTGTTCTTATGCATTCCATAATATGGAATAAAGGCCAAGCAAGAGAAGATAGAATTGGATCCATCCCATCTCCCATGAGCTAGATTAAATACCAAAAGAAAATAAAAGCCCATGGTAAATGGAATGGTGGAATTATAAGGTGGTGACAAGAAAGGTGGTGGAGTTGAATAAAAGATATGCCCCCAACTCAACTTGGGCATTAAACAATATATCAAGAACCAAATATAATATATCAAAAGCCAACTACAATTAATACTGCATATGAGAGAAGAACCAAATCAAAAGGGTTTGTATGATGCTCAAATGCAAGGTGGCATGATGACATGAGCATGATATAATTATGATGCAACAAATATATGTAGGAAGTAGCCATTATATTACTAGACCAAGTAGCATTACAATGGTTAGACAATTGGGATGCTACATCGTCCAGGATTGGAACATGTCCTACGTGCGATCAGCAGCGCAGAACGCTCTCACCATGGTCATGAGCCACCATGGAAACATGGAGATATGGCAAGTGACCAGAGGGTACTCTACAGTGGATGAAGATGGCCAGGAGCAGGACATCAAGGCCATTATGGACTCATGTGCCGGATATGGGTGTCATGTAGCTGACTTGACCAGCTACGATACTCCATTCTTCAACCGCGTGGACACTCCGCCTCTGCCTCCAGAAAAAACAGCAGAAGTTTCTGATGATAAACGCACCACCTCGGATGTGGACATCTCGGAAAGATATCAAGGAGACGTATCCAGCGAGCCGACAGCTCCTTCATCTCCTCCTGTATCATAGATTGCCAAAAACATTTGTATTATCTGAAAAACATGATGCGTTTTTAAATATGAAGTACTATAATTTTGCTAGTGCTAAGCTTTTGATCTATTCAGCACTTTTAGCTTTATAATTTTTGCGTGCCTAAAATGTTTACATAAGCACTTGTATTTTTTCGTCTACACTTATCGTTTATCTGGCTTTCCGCCTCATTCCTTTCGTGAGCCGGCTAAACCTTCCACCAGAAACTTTGCTGAGCAACGGAGCTCAATTGCTAAACCAGTTTAAACTCGGACACAAAGCCGGCTTCTAGTACCAACAATTCACTACTCGGAAAATGCCCGCATCTAGCAATCAGACAAATAACCAAAGTAAAGACTAGAAATTTTAGAGTTATACCCGAAGGTAGCAATTTTAGAATCGGAAATCTAGACCAAAACGAACATGATCATAAAGTACTTTCAAGCATTCTGGGATTTTCGACTGTGACATGATCATTTTGAAATAAGATGGTGAAAACTTCTTAGAAAAACTTGAGGCAACCAAAACTTTTATTTCTCACAGAACATGTACATATGTATGATTACAAAGAAGGATAAAATAAGAATAAAAGGGACGTAGCTGAGCAATATTCCAAGGTCTGTCTAACTCATCCGGATTTGCACTGCCTCCAGCTCTCTTTCTCTTCTTAGTAGCAGGTCTTTCTTTGACTGGCCTCATGTTAGTTAAGTAAAACAAACCATTCTGTAATACTCGACTAACTAAAAAGGGCCCTTCCCATACTGGGGAAAGTTTGTGCTTTCTTTGTTGCACAAGACGGAGAACCAAATCACCTTTATTGAAAGATCTATTTTAGACTCTCTGGCTATGATACTTGCGTAACTTCTGATGATAGGTTGTAGATCTCATTTCAGCAACGACGCGAACTTCTTCGACTAAGTCGAGATCATTTTGTCGAGAAATCTCGGCATCCTCTTCAATATATGCAGCCACTCTAGGAGAAGTATGAATCAAATCACTAGGAAGAACTGCTTCTGCACCATAGACCAAGAAGAAAGGTGTGTATCCTGTTGACCTGTTTGGAGTTGTTCATAAACTCCAAATTACAGAGGGTAATTCCTCTGCCCAAGCCCCTGTAGCACGTCGTAGTGGTGCTTCGAGTCTCAGTTTTAGGCCTTGTAGGATTAAACCATTTGCTCTTTCGACTTGTCCGTTAGCTTGTGGATGTGCGACTGACGCAATGTCAAGCCGGATATTTTGCTCGTTGCAGAATTCAGCCAATTCTCCCATAGAGAAGTTACTCCCGTTTTCCGTGATAATGCTATGCGGATAACCATACCGGATTATAACATCCTCGACAAATCTTTTGGTTGTTGCTCCATCACAACTAGTGACAGGTTTAGCCTCAATCCATTTGGTGAATTTATCCACCATCACTAAGAGGTGAGTAAATCCACTTGGAGCTCGTTTAAATGGTCCTACCATATCAAGCCCCTAGACCGCAAAGGGCCATGTTATAGGTATTGTTCGCAGCAGATCAGCCGGAACATGAGCTTGCTTGGCGTACTTTTGGCAGCCTTTGCACGTCTTGACTAATCGTTCCGCATCTGCCTGAGCTGTAAGCCAGAAAAATCTATGTCTAAAAGCTTTTGGCACTAAAGATTTGGCTGCAGCGTGGTGACCACACTCGCCTTCGTGGATTTCTCTTAAGATTTCCACTCCTTCTTCCGGAGATACACAGCGCTAAAAACCCCCAGAAACACTCCGTTTATGGAGCTCACCTTTAACAATAGTATAGGATTTTGCTCGTCGGATAATCTGCCGGCTCAGCACCTCGTCTTCGGGTAATTTTCCATCTACCAAATAATCGAGGTAGGGTTGAGTCCAGCTGGGAATTACAGCCAGAACTGCTATCAAAGGTGAGTCAGATTTATTCGGATATTCCACATCTACTCCCTTTATTGAGGGAACTTTGAGGTGCTCTAAAAAAGCGCCATTCGGGACCTCTTTCCACGCAGAACCTATCCGAGATAGTGCGTCTGCTTCCTCATTTTCTGCTCGAGGGATGTGTTGAACTTCAAACCCTTTGAATGATTTAGATAGATCATCCACGACAGCTTTATATGTTGCCATGTGTTTATTTGCATTACAAATATTCGACACTTGTTGAGCAACAAGATCTGAATCTCCGTAACACATCAAACGTCGGATGCCAATATCCTTAGCAACCCGGATTCCATGCAGCAGTGCTTCATACTCGGCAATATTGTTTGTCGCTGTGAAGTGCATCTACAACACGTATAAAAGTTTATCTCCTTGGGGTGATTTGAGCACCACGCCAGCCCCCGAGCCCCCTCGAGCCTTAGACCCATCAAAAAAGGGGGTCCAATATTCCAACTCAGGGAGGATCATGTTCTCCTTCGTCTCTGTCCAATCAGCGACAAAGTCAGCAAGGATCTGGGATTTGATTGCTGTCCGAGGTTTATACTCAATATCGAAAGCTGAAAGCTCTATGCCCCATTTGGCGACGCATCCTATGGCGTCACTGTTGTTGATTATATCTCTCATGGGAGCTATGCTCACCACGGTAATTGGATGCTCCTGAGAGTAGTGTTGTAACTTACGAGATGCTAGAAAAACACCGTAAGCCAACTTTTGATAGTGCGAATACCGTTGTTTTGATTCCGTCAGGACCTCGCTGACAAAGTAAGTCGGACGTTGCACCAGGTGTTCCTGATTTTCCTCTGGTCTCTCCACTACCATGACGATACTAACGACCTTATTTGTCGCAGCAAGGTAGAGCAACATCAGTTCCTTAGGTTCTGGCGCTGCAAGGATAGGAGCAGATGAGAGTACTCTCTTCAGATCTTATAGTGCAGCTTCAGCTTCGTCAGTCCAAACAAAATCCTTGGTCTTTTTTAGGAGTTTGTATAATGGTGCAGCTCTTTCACCAAGCCGGCTTACAAATCGACTGACCGCAGCGATGCAACCAGTTAATCTTTGTACGTCCTTCAGGTGAGTTGGCCTGGAAATATTGAGTATAGCCTTGATTTTGTCTCGGTTCACCTCATGCCTCTTTGAGACACGATGAAACCTAACAATTTTCCGGCTGGTATTCCAAATAAGCATATCTTTGGGTTAAGCATGATTTTGTATTTTCGTAGATTGGAAAATGTTTCCTCCAAGTCAGAAATCAAGGTTTCCTTCTTTTTGGACATTACCGCGATGTCATCCACATATGCATGTACATTGCGTCCGAGTTGGTCATGGAGGCAACGCTGCATCGTGCGCTGGTACGTAGCTCCTGCGTTCTTCAGCCCAAAGGGTATCGTAACAAAACAGAAGGTTTCGAAGGGGGTTATGAATGAAGTTTTGACTTTGTCAGATTCCTTCATCCGGATTTGGTGATAACCGGAATATGCGTCGAGAAAACAGAGGAGTTCCGAGCCTGCCGTAGAATCGATAACTTGATCAATTCTAGGAAGAGCGAACGGATCTTTTGGACAAGCCTTGTTCAAGGCAGTATAATCAACACACATCCTTAAATCAGTGGTGTCCTTTTTACGGACCATTATAGGATTGGCCGACCACTTAGTGTGGATGACCTCTTCTATAAATCCAGCTAACTCGACCGTGCTAGATCCTTATCTATTGCCTTATGCTTTTCATCGCCAAACCGTCGTAGGGACTGTTTGACGGATTTAGCGTTTGGGTTTACATTTAGAGAGTGCTCAGCAAGTTCCCTAGGTACTCCAGTCATGTCAGATGGCTGCCATGCGAAGATATCTTGATTTGCTTGGAGGAACTTGACGAGCGCGCTTTCCTATGCGCTACCTAGGCCTACGCCTATCTGGGTCACCTTGGAGGGGTCATCATCCTTCAACGGCGTCTTCTTCGTCTCTTCTGATGCCTTGAACTCTGGATTTGGCTTTGTCACCTCCTTCTTCGTTGCGGGCATCTTAGACGGATCTATGTTCTTCTTGATCTCCTGGTACTCCTAGGAGTGCAACACGACTTCGGCAAAGGCGGCATTTCCATCCTCGCACTCTCGCGCTTTCTTCGGGTCTCCCCTGATGGTGATCACGCCGTTGGGACCTGGAATTTTCATCATATTGTAAATGTAACACGGACGAGCCATAAAAGCCCAGTAAGCTGGACGTCCAAATATAGCGTGGTATGCGCTCTTGAATAGGACCACTTCGAAGGAAAATGGCTCCGTTCGATAGTTCTTTGGAGTTCCAAAGGTAACATCCAAAGTAATCTCTCCTAGGGAATTAGCTTGTCTTCCTGGGACAACTCCATGAAAGATCACATAACTATGGTTCAGCTGGGTTTCCGAGATCTTCATCCGGCGTAGCGTTTTGACATAGAGAATATTGATGATGCTACCACCGTCCATGAGGGTCTTGGAGAAACCATAACCGTCAATAAGTGGGTTGACGATTAAGGCGTATTTTCCTCGCCTGTGCAACTTAGGCGGATGATCAGCGCGGTCAAATGTGATTGCCACTTCCGACCAGTCCAGATATTGAGGGACAGCCGGAACTGTTACATTGAGCTCGTGGAGAACTGCTTTCTTGACCTTTGTTGGTTGAGATCTGAGGAAGGTGACGTAAGTGTCCTTCTTGGTGGGAAAAGTTTTCTTCCCTTCCGGCTTGGGATTTGAAGTATCAGCTTCCTCCATGTCGGAATCTTCCTTGGTCTCTTTGTCTTTTTTGGGATTCTTCTTTCCCTTCTTCCGCTTAGCTTTGTAGCCCGCGGTGTCATATCTTTTGATGTCGTCATTGAAACGACATTCGGCGTTGGTGTGGGACGAGCCCCCATTGGTGTATAAGTGATGCACACATGGGTTATTGGCAATGTCGGCCCAAGAGTAGGTTTTGCCTGGTTGCTGTTCTCCTCTACCTTGGACCCTTGAAGTCCCACGGCCACGCCTGCGGCCTCCACCGCGTCCTCCTTGTCCTCCAGACCCGGAAACAGTAGTAACCACCGCTGTTTCCGCATTGGGTTTTTCTTCCGAGGTATTTTTGCGCTTCTAAGCTTGTTGCTTTGGTTGTCTTGCCGACTATGGCACAGCTAGGACGTTGAGTAATCCCTCTGCATCATCGTCAGCATCTGCATACTTGCTCGTTGTTTCTATCATCTCTCCCAAATCAGTGACCTTGTCACACCTCAAGGGGTGATGTAGTAGACCAACTGGGAGTCCTGCGATGAAAGCTTCAATCGCGGTTTGATCGTTTACTCCTTCACAGGAGTTCTTGGTGTCGATCCATCGTCCGAGGTAATCTCGGCAAGTTTCTCTGGCTTTCTGGGTGCAACGCTGTAGGTCTCCGACCGAACAGGGCCTCCGATATGTGCCTTCGAAATTCCGAAAGAACACACTTTGCATGTCATACCAGTTATGGATGGTGTTCTCTGGAAGTTCATTGAGCTATTATCGCGCCGTCTTCCGCAACATAAGTGGGAGATATCGGGTTGCGACCAGGTTGTTTCCGCCTTTGGCGATGCAGCAAGCTTGGAAAAAATCCTATAGTCAAGTATCTGGCCGAGGAATGCCGTCGTAGGCTTGCATGTGCCTTGAGATAGCAAATCCTTCCGGGAATCTTGTAGCTCTGATGCGTGGTCCGAAGCACTTTGGGCCCACGTACATGTCATCGTTTTCATAGCGCCGCGCCTCTATGTTGGAATTGATCATGTGCCTTGCATCGTTCGGGGATAGAGATCGTCCCGAATGTCGGCTGTGGCTGCGGTGCCTTGGAGCCGGACTTCGGCTTCTGCCACCACCTCCTCCGCCTCGTCGTCCTCCTTGCCCTCCTTGGGAGCCGTTGTGATGACTGCTTGGTGGAGATGGTGGGGCAGTTGAATTGTTTTCGGCTGATCGCCGGTCTCCGTTCGGAGCGCCATTATTCCGGTTCCGGGGAGGATCTTGACTATGACGAGCCCCCTGCCGGCTTGTCCCAGCATGGTTTCCGTCGTTCCTTCATCCGTCGTTCCCACCACGTTGGGGCTTAGCCGGACGGCTTGCATGTCTAGGAGGTGGCATTTTTTGACGATCCTCCTCCCGACGTTTCTCTTTATCTTCTCCCCTTCGATCGTTAGACTCTCGTCGGGGAGGGTTCATTGGATTCAGTGCAGCAATGGCATCTTTCTCAGTCGCTGGAGCGACGTTGCTCCAGTTACGCGTAGTTCTGTGATGCTGTCCTGACGATCTGGTTCTTGAATAATTGTCTTCCCGGTGTTCGGGGCGATGATACTGCGCTCGGACGTAATGGGATTTTACGTCAGCCCATGCCGGATCTGTGCGACATTGGTCGGAATCCGAGACCAGTTTTTGACTTCCGGACAGGGCGACTTTTTGCTACTCCAGTCCCTTGTTGAGTAATTTGATACCCAAACGGATCTCCTCCGATCTTGGATTAGCCGATAGAATTTCTCGGGCCACCACGGTATTCTGTACTGGTGTTGGGTATTCCCAATCTCCTTTGCTATCTTTCCGTGGCTTTCCCATCTCATCTCCAAAAAGGACGGCGCGGACATGTGGGAATTCGTCGTCATTGGTGTGATGCTTCCGTGTCTTCTGATGCAACCGAGACATGTAGTCCGTAGTTGCCATGCGTTTCTTCTCCACCTCGATTTTTTTGGCTTCATTGAGGAGTTGTTGACGCCGCGCTTCTAGGGCTTGCGCCCTTTCGTCTAGCTCATCCGCAGTAAGTTCTGCGGCTATAGGGATAGGTGTGGTTAATGCAGCATCGATGAGTTTACGTGCACCTTCGGTGATCACGTGTCCATCCACCGATGCTTATTTTTTCGGCTCTTCTGGGATAAGTGCTCCATCCGAGTCTTCCTCGTATTCCTCGGCAATCACCTCCTCTGTCAGAGGGTCTTTTGCCGGGGTCTTGTTCTTCTTGTTCCTCTTCTTTCCCTTCTTGGCAGCGCCGGTAGCAAAGACGGCTTTGGGTCCGTTTCCCGGAGTCAAGCTCTGATCGGTACTTTCGGACATCTGGACCTCAGGATTATCTCCGACGTCCATGTCATCCTGCACTTTGGGAGAGTGTTCCCCGGATCCTTCATCCATGGCTTCTCCTTCTTCTGCAGCTTTGGAGTTATACTCCTCTTCATATTCCGCGGAGAACTTTCGGAAATCTGCTGACGTCATAGATTCATCCGAGGATGCGGGAACGTCAGCGTTTGTTCCAATTGCCTCCAGTATAGAGTCGGTGTTTTCTCTACCATCGGCAAATCCGGATCCGGATCCCACGTATCCGACGAAGTGCGACGCGTAATTCCTGAGGTACCTGCGGCCTTCACGATCAGCCATGTCGAAAATTTTGATGGTCTCGAGGATTGCATCCGCGCTTTCGCCTTGCAGTATCATACGTCTTAGTGTGTACCTCAGAAATGTTGGAGATATGCCCAAGAGGCAATAATAAAAGTGATTATTATTATATCTTTGTGTTTATGATGAATGTTTACATCCCATGCTATAATTGTATTATTAGGAAACACTGATACATGTGTGTTTTGTAAACATATAAGAGTCCCTAGTAAGCCTCTTGTTGAACTAGCTTGTTGATTAATTGATGATCATGGTTTCCTGATCATGGACATTAGGATGTGATTAATAACAAGGTCATATCATTAGGAGAATGATGTGATGGACACACACCCATAGTAAGCGTAGCATAAGATCAAGTCATTAAGTTCGTATTGCTGTAAGCTTTCAATCACATAGTAACCTATTCCTTCGACCATGCTGTTATGTTAATCACCATCACCGAATGAATACTTTGATGACATCAAACGCCGCTTCGTAACTGGGTGGTTATAAAAGTGTCATTGGGTATTCTGAAAGTATGTGTTGAAGCGCATGAACCAAGATTGGGATTTGTCCATCCATATGACGGATAGATATGCTCTGGGCCCTCTCGGTGGAATGTCATCTAGTTAGCTTGCAAGCATGTGACCAGGTCACAAGGGATGACATATCACGGAACGAGTAAAGAGTACTTATTAGTAACGAGGTAGAACTAGGTATGGAGATACCGACGATCAAACCTCGGATAAGTATAGTATCGTGAGACAAAGGGAATTAGTTTCGTATGTAAGTGGTTCAATCGATCGCGAAGTCATCGTTGAGTATGTGGGAGCCATTATGGATCTCCAGGTCCCGCTGATGGTTATTGATAGGAGATGTGTCTCTATCATGTCTGCATATTCACGAACCGTAGGGTGACACACTTAAGGTTCGAAGTTGTTTTAAGTAGATATGGAATGTGCGTTGGAGACCGAATGTTGTTCGGAGTCTCGGAATGGATCCGGGACATCACGAGGAGATCCGGAATGGTCCGGAGAATAAGATTCATATATAGGAGATCATTTTATGAGATAGGAAATGTTCCGGAGTGTTTGTATGAGGATTCTAGAAGGTTTCGGAATGTTGCGGAAGGTTCTAGAAGATATCTTGGAGTTTGCTTGAAAATCAAGATAGGGATCAAGGAGTCCTGGTGGGTCAAGATACGGATTCGTGGGGGAGGAGGACTCCTCCCCCCACCTCCAATCCGCCGGCCTAGGGAGGAGAGGAGTCCTACAAGGAGTCCCCTCCCCATGGCACCATCCCCTCTTTAAATAGAGGGGCAGGGGGCGCCCCCTCAACCTACGCTCTCATAACGTCCAATCTCTGCCGCCTCTCTCTTCCACCATATTCTGCACAGGCATAGGCGAAGCCCTGCAGAATTCTCTACTCCACCACCACCACCACGCCGTCGTGCTGCTGGGATTCCGTGGAGAAGATCTACTACCTCCGCTGCTCGCTGGAACGGGGAGAGGAAGGTCTGCTTCGACTCCGCACGTGTGACCGACTGCGGAAGCGCTGCCGAATTGCGGCGCCGGAAGGATCGTCAACTTGACCAAGGGCGGAAGCGCTGCTGGAACGCGACGCCGGAAGGATCGTCTACTTGACCGAAGGCGGAAGCGCTGCTAGAACGCGACGCCGGAAGGATCGTCCACACGATCTTGAGATCGGCAAGTGATCGACTACATCAACCACGAGATCTAATCTCGTTAACGCTTTCGGATCTACGAGGGTTAGTTCCCATCTATCTCGTTGCTCATGTCTAATAGATTAGATCTTGGCTTTTATCTAGATTAGATCTAGGTTTTGTTCGTTCTTGCGGTAGAAATTTTTTGTTTTCCATGCTATGAACCCATCAGTGGTATCAGAGCCGTATCTATGCGTAGATCTGTTGCACGAGTAGAGCACAATGTTTTTGTGGGCATTGATGCTTTTGTTGTCGGTGTCTTAGCGTGTACTTTGCATCTTGCGGCATGATGGGATGAAGCGGCTCAGGCTAACATTACATGTCATCGCACATGAGACTTGCTCCACGCTTGACGTGCAACTTGCTTTGCACAAGTGGCTTTGCGGGTGTCTGTCTCTCCCACCATAGTTAAGATTCAATTTACAATGAGCATCTTGACAACACTTGTATCAACGTTGTGGTCCTTGTTCGTAGGTAAGATCGGTCTTATGCGAAAGCCCCAAACCACGTAAAACTTGCAAAGAAAATTAGAGGCGTCTAACTTGTTTTTGCAGGGGTTTTGTGATGTGATATGGCCAACATGTGATTGTGATTGTATTTGATGTATGCAATGATCCTTGTTGTAATATGGCAACCGGCAGGAGCCTAATGGTTGTCTTTAATTCTGTTAAGACCTGCGTGTCTATTCATCTTGTAATAGCTTTATTCCAAGTAGTTGTAATAGTTGCTGGTGATAATGGACAACCATGAAGCGGCGCCACTGACCTTGACGCAATGCTGGTGATGATGGAGATCATGTTCGTGCTTTGCAGATGGAGATCAAAGGCGCAAGAAGAAAAGGCCATATCATATCACACTAATTATGAATTGCCTGTGATGTTAATCCTTTATGCATCTTGTATTGCTTAGATCGCGACGGTAGCATTATAAGATGATCCCTCTCACTAAATATCAAGTAATAAAGTGTTCACCCTTAGTTGGCACCGTTGCTAAGACTCGTCGTTTCGAAGCATCTCGTGATGATCGGATGTGATAGATTCTACGTGTGCATACAACGGGTGCAAGCCAGATTTGCACATGCGGAAACTAAGGTTGTCTTGACGAGCCTAGCATGTACAGACATGGTCTCGGAACACGGAATACCGAAAGGTAGAGCATGAGTCATATAATTGATATGATGAACATGAAGATTGTTCGCCGATGAAACTACATCTTCTCTCGTGAAGATCGGACTTGGTGTAGTGGACTTGGTTCGTGTAATCACTAAGACAATGTGAGGGATGTTGTTTTGAGTGGGAGTTCACCTAGTTAGTTTAATAATTAAATTTGAACTCAATTTGTCATAAACTTAGTCTAAACTACTTGCAAATTGTTGTAGATTATGGCGACCCCCTCCATCAATTTCAATGCGTTCCTAGAGAAAGAAAAACTTAAGAACAATGGAAGAAATTTCACGGACTGGTTCCGTGGACTAAAGATCGTCCTCAGGGCTGGTCAGTTGACCTATGTGCTCGATGCACCGCTAGGTGACCCACCTGCAGATAATGCCACCGATGACGAAAAGAATGTTTTCGCCACTCGGAAGAATCATTACTCCACAGTTCAGTGTGCCATCCTATACGGTTTAGAAGCGGAGCTCCAACAGCGTTTTGAGCACCACGACCCGATCGAGATCATTAAGGAGCTCAGGCTAATTTTTGAGACTCGCGCGGCCATGGAGAGCTATGAGGCCTCCGAAAAGTTCTTTAACTGTAAGATGGAAGAAGGAAGCTCCGTTAGCGAGCACGTGCTCACCATGTCTAGGTACGCAAAGAAGCTCCAAGAGTTGGGAATATCGATTCCTAATGAATTGGGGATTCACCGTCTTCTTCAATCACTGCCACCAAGTTACAAGAACTTTGTGATGAACTACAACATGCACTGCATGAACAAGACGTTGCCTGAACTGTCGTCCATGCTAAAAACTGCTGAAGTGGAGATCAAGAAGGAGCAACAAGTGTTGATGGTCAATAAGACCACCAACTTCAAGAAACGGGGCAAGCCTAAGAACAAGGGCAACTTCAAGAAGGACGGCAAGAAAGCTGCCGCACCTGCTAAGAAGCCTAAGGCTGGTCCTAATCCTGAAACCGAGTGCTTCTGCTGCAAGGGTGCTGGTCACTGGAAGCGTAACTGCCCCAAGTACCTGGCGGATCTGAAGAACGGCAACATCAAGAAGAAAGGTATATTTGATATATGTGTTATATATGTGTATCTTACTAGTAATCGTAGTAGTGCCTGGGTATTTGATACTGGTTCGGTTGCTCATATTTGTAACTCGAAACAGGAGCTGCGGAATAAACGAAGACTAGCAAGAGACGAGGTGACGATGCGCGTTGGAAATGGCTCCAAGGTTGATGTGATCGCCGTCGGCACGCTCCCTCTACATCTACCTTCGGGATTAGTTTTAAATTTAAATAATTGTTATTTGGTGCCTGCGTTGAGCATGAACATTATATCTGGATCCTGTTTATTGCGAGACGGTTACTCTTTTAAGTCTGAGAATAAAGGTTGTTCGATTTATATGAGTAATATCTTTTATGGTAATGCACCTGAGATGAATGGTTTATTCTTACTGAATCTCGATAGTAGTGATACACATGTTCACAACATAGATGCTAAACGAATTAAATTGAATGATAATTCTACATACATGTGGCACTGTCGTCTTGGTCACATTGGAGTGAAGCGCATGAAGAAACTCCATTCAGATGGACTTCTTGAATCACTTGATTTTGAATCACTTGAAAGATGCGAAGCATGTCTAATGGGAAAAATGACTAAGACTCCATTCTCTGGTACAATGGAGCGAGCTATAGACTTATTGGAAATAATACATACCGATGTGTGCGGTCCAATGAGTGTAGCATCGCGTGGTGGATATCGTTATGTTCTCACTTTCACGGATGACTTGAGTAGATATGGGTATGTCTACTTCATGAAACATAAGTCCGAAACTTTCGAGAAGTTTAAGGAATTTCAAAGTGAAGTGGAGAATCATCGTAACAAGAAGATTAAGTTTCTGCGTTCTAATCGCGGGGGTGAATATCTGAGCTATGAGTTTGGCATGCATTTAAAGAAATGTGGAATACTTTCACAGTTGACACCGCCGGGAACACCACAGCGTAATGGTGTGTCCGAACGTCGTAATCGAACTCTCTTAGATATGGTTTGGTCTATGATGTCTCTTACAGATTTACCGTTATCATTTTGGGGCTATGCATTAGAGACAGCCGCATTCACTTTAAATAGGGCACCATCTAAATCCGTTGAAACGACACCGTACCAATTGTGGTTTGGTAAGAAACCTAAGTTGTCGTTCCTTAAAGTTTGGGGTTGCGAAGCATACGTAAAGAAGTTACAACCTGATAAGCTAGAACCCAAAGCGGAGAAATGCGTCTTCATAGGATACCCTAAAGAAACAATTGGGTATACCTTCTATCATAGATCCGAAGGCAAAGTTTTCGTTGCAAAGAATGGATCCTTTCTTGAGAAGGAGTTTCTCTCGAAAGAAGTGACTGGAAGGAAAGTAGAACTCGATGAGGTTATTGAACCTTCTCTCGGATTTAAGAGTAGCGCAGCACCGGAAGATGTTTTGGTGCCGCCTGCACCAATTGAAGAGGAAGCTAATGATAATGATCATGAAACTTCGAACGAAGTTACTGCTGAACCTCGCAGGTCAACGAGGATTCGTACCATTCCTGATTGATATGACTCTGCCTTGAACGTCATGTTGGTGGACAACGATGATGATCCTGCGACGTATGAAGAAGCTATGGTGAGCCCAGATTCCGACAAATGGCTAGAAGCCATGAAATCCGAAATGGGATCCATGTACGAAAACCAAGTGTGGACTTTGGTGGACTTACCGGATGGCCGTAAGGCTGTCGAGAACAAATGGATTTTCAAGAGAAAAACAGATGCTGATGGTAATGTTACCGTCTATAAAGCTCGACTTGTCGCGAAAGGGTTCCGACAAATTCAAGGAGTTGACTATGATGAGACATTCTCACCAGTAGCGAAGCTAAAGTCTGTGAGGATTTTGTTAGCAATTGCTGCACATTTCGATTATGAGATTAGGCAGATGGATGTCAAAACGGCGTTCCTTAATGGTGACATTGAGGAAGAGTTGTATATGGTACAACCCAAAGGTTTTGTCGATCCTAAAGATGCTGACAAGGTATGCAAACTTCAGCGCTCCATTTATGGACTGAAGCAAGCATCCCGTAGTTGGAATCAACGTTTTGATAAAGTAATCAAAAACTTTGGATTTATACAAACTTATGGAGAAGCTTGTATTTACAAGAAAGTGAGTGGGAGCTCTGTAGCATTCCTAGTACTGTATGTAGATGACATATTGTTGATTGGGAATGATATAGAACTTCTTAATAGCGTCAAAACCTATTTGAATAATAGTTTTTCAATGAAGGATCTTGGCGAAGCGGCATACATTCTAGGCATCAAGATTTATAGAGATTGATCAAGACGCCTAATAGGGCTTTCACAAAGTACATACTTGGACAAAGTTCTAAAGAAGTTTAGAATGGAAGATAGCAAGAAAGGGTTCGTGCCCATGTTGTCAGGTAAGACCTTGAGTAAAACTCAAAGTCCAGCTACGGCAGAAGATAGAGAGAAAATGGATAAAATTCCTTATGCCTCGGCCATAGGTTCTATCATGTATGCCATGCTGTGTACAAGACCGGATATAGCACATGTTGTTAGTTTGACTAGCAGATATCAAAGTGATCCTGGAGAGGAACACTGGACAGCGGTCAAGAATATCCTATAGTACCTAAATAGGACTAAGGATATGGTTCTTTCTTATGGAGGTGATGAACAGCTTGTTGTAAACGGTTACACCGATGCTAGTTGGAACACCGATCCGGATGACTCAAAGTCACAGTCGGGTTACGTATTTATTTTGAATGGTGCTGCAGTGAGCTGGAGGAGTGCGAAGCAAAGCGTTGTGGCGAAATCTTCAACTGAATCGGAATACATAGCTGCTTCGGAGGCTGCACAAGAAGCCGTTTGGATGAAGGAATTCATTACTGAACTCGGCGTGGTTCCCAGTGCGTTGGACCCGATGGCCATCTACTATGACAACACAGGTGCCATAGCTAATGCGCAGGAGCCAAGGTCACATAGCAAGCTGAAGCACATCAAGCTACGTTTCCACGCTATTCGCGAGTATGTCCGAGATGGTGACATAAAGATTTGCAAAGTACACACTGATCTGAATGTGGCAGATCCGTTGACTAAACCTCTCTCTAGGGCAAAGCATGACCAACACCAAAACGCCATGGGTGTTCGGTATATTACCATGTAATCTAGATTATTGACTCTAGTGCAAGTGGGAGACTGTTGGAGATATGCCCAAGAGGCAATAATAAAAGTGATTATTATTATATCTTTGTGTTTATGATGAATGTTTACATCCCATGCTATAATTGTATTATTAGGAAACACTGATACATGTGTGTTTTGTAAACATATAAGAGTCCCTAGTAAGCCTCTTGTTGAACTAGCTTGTTGATTAATTGATGATCATGGTTTCCTGATCATGGACATTAGGATGTGATTAATAACAAGGTCATATCATTAGGAGAATGATGTGATGGACACACACCCATAGTAAGCGTAGCATAAGATCAAGTCATTAAGTTCGTATTGCTGTAAGCTTTCAATCACATAGTAACCTATTCCTTTGACCATGAGGTTATGTTAATCACCATCACCGAATGAATACTTTGATGACATCAAACGCCGCTTCGTAACTGGGTGGTTATAAAAGTGTCATTGGGTATTCTGAAAGTATGTGTTGAAGCGCATGAACCAAGATTGGGATTTGTCCATCCATATGACGGATAGATATGCTCTGGGCCCTCTCGGTGGAATGTCATCTAGTTAGCTTGCAAGCATGTGACCAGGTCACAAGGGATGCCATATCACGGAACGAGTAAAGAGTACTTATTAGTAACGAGGTAGAACTAGGTATGGAGATACCGACGATCAAACCTCGGATAAGTATAGTATCGTGAGACAAAGGGAATTAGTTTCGTATGTAAGTGGTTCAATCGATCGCGAAGTCATCGTTGAGTATGTGGGAGCCATTATGGATCTCCAGGTCCCACTGATGGTTATTGATAGGAGATGTGTCTCTATCATGTCTGCATATTCACGAACCGTAGGGTGACACACTTAAGGTTCGAAGTTGTTTTAAGTAGATATGGAATGTGCGTTGGAGACCGAATGTTGTTCGGAGTCTCGGAATGGATCCGGGACATCACGAGGAGATCCGGAATGGTCCGGAGAATAAGATTCATATATAGGAGATCATTTTATGAGATAGGAAATGTTCCGGAGTGTTTGTATGAGGATTCTAGAAGGTTTCGGAATGTTCCGGAAGGTTCTAGAAGATATCTTGGAGTTTGCTTGAAAATCAAGATAGGGATCAAGGAGTCCTGGTGGGTCAAGATACGGATTCGTGGGGGAGGAGGACTCCTCCCCCCACCTCCAATCCGCCGGCCTAGGGCGGAGAGGAGTCCTACAAGGACTCCCCTCCCCATGGCGCCATCCCCTCTTTAAATAGAGGGGCAGGGGGCGCCCCCTCAACCTACGCTCTCATAACGTCCAATCTCTGCCGCCTCTCTCTTCCACCATATTCTGCACAGGCATAGGCGAAGCCCTGCAGAATTCTCTACTCCACCACCACCACCACGCCGTCGTGCTGCTGGGATTCCGTGGAGAAGATCTACTACCTCCGCTGCTCGCTGGAACGGGGAGAGGAAGGTCTGCTTCGACTCCGCACGTGTGACCGACTGCGGAAGCGCTGCCGAATTGCGGCGCCGGAAGGATCGTCAACTTGACCAAGGGCGGAAGCGCTGCTGGAACGCGGCGCCGGAAGGATCGTCTACTTGACCGAAGGCGGAAGCACTGCTGGAACGCGACGCCGGAAGGATCGTCCACACGATCTTGAGATCGGCAAGTGATCGACTACATCAACCACGAGATCTAATCTCGTTAACGCTTTCGGATCTACGAGGGTTAGTTCCCATCTATCTCGTTGCTCATGTCTAATAGATTAGATCTTGGCTTTTATCTAGATTAGATCTAGGTTTTGTTCGTTCTTGCGGTAGAAATTTTTTGTTTTCCATGCTACGAACCCATCAAGAAAAGGCATGTCTGTCCCGGCGTCATCAGAGCCGGAATCAGTGTCGTTGATATGCTCCTCCTGAATTTCGACTTCCACGGGTGGGTCGATCTGGGATCCGGCTTCTCCAGGGAGATCCACTCCAGATTCTACTTGGACCGCTAGGTCCTCTTCAGGCTCAGATTTCTCCACTATCTCCGCAATTGGTGCGGGCTGGGTGGGATTAGGGTTTTCTGAGATCTGGAACTCTACCGCCTCCACGGACAAAGGGGACCCAGAAGATTCTTCTGCCTCTATCATCGCCGCTAGGGTGGGTTAGGCAGGTTCAGCGAAACCGATGTAAACATCGATCTCGCCAAAAAAAATGATTGTGTAGGCAGTCACAACCTTCCTAGCCAGAATCCAGGTCTCGTCGAGAACGATGAGAGGGACGTCGCTGGCGTAGAGGATGCGACCGACGGCGATAGTCTCCCCGATTCCGATTCTTGCAGATTGTATTGGGTTGTGCCCTAAAGCCTCTCCCTAGGACGGCTTATATAGATATCCGGCCTAGGGTTTACAGGAGAGATCTATCCGGCTACGACTAAGAGTTGGTTATAGAGTACATCTTGAACTACAAGTAACATTATGGGCCTAAGTCGGTAAGTCTTCTGGGCCTTCCCGTAGCCGGATTGGACTCCGTCTTCTCTCCCTGACTGGGTCGCCCGTGAAGCAAAGCTCTAACCCGAAGTGGGCCACCCTAGTTAGTGAGGAACTGTGAGGATACCCGGAAAGTATATCCCCAACAGGCTAGGCTAGGCCGTGCGGCCAGGTGGTGTGCCCGCCCTCTGGCCCCTCTCCGTCTCGTATTCTGTCTCTGGGTGTCCCTCGGTGAGAAACTGACCTTGGCTTTTGTCCCGTCAAATTCCAATAATGTTCATTTTCTGACTTTCCTGAAACAAAAAACAACAGAAAACAGGCAGCTGACACTGTGGCTCTTATTAATAGGTTAGTCCAAGAAATCATATGAAAAGTACTCCAAAGTGTGGAAAAAACATAAGAAAGTAGATAAAACCAAGCATGGAACATCACAAATTATGGATACGTTAGCAACGTATCAACATCCCGAAGCTTAACTCCTGCTCGTCCTCGAGTAGGTAAGTGATAAAAAGAAAGAATAATTTCTAAGGTGACATGCACCATCATAAACTTGATCAAAGTATTTGAAAAACATTGATAGCTGGGATCATAGTACTTCAATCATAACATGAAAGACAAAGTTCTAACAATAAGACAAAGCAACTAAGTTGCAACATGAAAAGCCACAAACAAAAGATTCATGAATAATAATGCTTTGCAAGATGTTTGTTTGTTTCACATAAAGAAAACAAAGCATAGTGGAATTCAGCTTGTCCCTCATAGAGTAGCAAACATAAATGCATAGGACACCTTCAAAGTTCATAAGAGTGACTAGATACAAATAGTTTAAAACAAGCAATATCAAAGCTATGCATCAATCAACAAGTCTTGGGACAATGCACATAGAACTAAGAATGGCCACTATGCTCTCAAAGTAGGTTCATAAAGATAGAAGGTGGAGACTCAACATTAAAGTAAAATAAAGGCCTTCATAGAAGGAAGTAGGGATTCAAGTCTCATAAAGAGCTTCCAGAAATTATGGTACTTATTATCTTTCAGCTCTCATTGCCCATATCATAAGCATCGTGAAGGTGATTAAGGTTAAAGTGACACAACTAAGAGGATATGCTTGACAAGTTATAAGCCAAAATCTCATGCCCCTTACTTACGAAGACCGAACCTCATGCTACTCAACTTTAGTCACAAGTAAGCTCTTGTCATTGTAAGTACATATGTATCATAGAGAACCGCCAACGGGGTACCCCTTGCACATGATACAAGAGCTATCCCATAATCAAAATGACAAGGTAAGCAGACAATGAGCATCTCAGCGGTCTTTTTATTTGCTATTTGCATAGGTTTTTATTGAGGATGCTTCATAGAGTGCTCATTATGGTTATGCTGCAAATTTCCACCATGATTAGGCATGGCTTAGGCTAGCGGCCCATGCGTTTCTCTAACAAACATACAAACTCCATGATCTTACAAGTTCCACTTTTATTTCACACCATCGGGATCCATAAGCAAAAGAACATGATATCAACGGGGTACAAAGCACAGGTGAAATGTTGAAAGCGTTCCCCATGATACATGGTTCTAATAACTTCAACTTATAAAGTGCAAGCATATACACAACAAAGATGGACACAATGGTTCAAGTTTATTAAATGCAAGAAGAGTAAAGTGTGCCATCAAGTTCGTGAGAGCTTTAATCACTAGTTTTCTCATAACAAGTTTAATTCGGAAGGTAGACAAAAACATGAATATACTTGGAATAGCATATGCTAATAGGTATGTATGGTGGACTCTTTGGAATAACTTGGTTTTAGGAGTTGGATGCATGAGTGGAACTCACACTTGGTTATGGAGGCTAGCAAAAGAGTGGGAGCGACCAACTAAGAGAGCAATGATGGCCATAATCATGCAGAGCGACAAAACATCATTAATCAAAGAATAACTGATACTAAAATTTGAAAACTAAAGGATCATAAAGGCTATGGTGACTTGGGATAGTCATAACATGGTGTGAGCATGCGCCAAGTCAACCCAAATAAAGCATCAAAGGAGAATACCACAATACTATGCTTTAATATGCTAAAACAACGCATGATTCTTCCAAGGCACATTAAGCAATCTCAATTGTTTATAACAAGTCATGCTACAACAAAGAATACTAAGCATAAAGCCAAAACAATATCAAGCATGGCATGACAAAGCATGGGCCACTGTCAAAAACAAGCTCTCTTTACCACTTAAACATGAACTTTCCCACTCTTTTCCAATCCAAACCAAACTATTTGAAAACCAATGTATGAAAGAGGGTGTCCAACCAATTTATTCAGAAAACTAAGAAAACAAAGCAAACGAAAAACCAAAACGAAAACGAAAAAGAAGACGCTCCAAGAACAACACAACTGTGCATGAAACAATAAAAATGAAGTGTTTGGAAGAAACCTGGGATTTTTATTGATGAAGAAGGGGATGCCTTGGGCATCCCCAAGCTTTGACGCTTGTACTTCTTGGATATTTCGTGGGGTGACATGCCTGGCATCCCCAAGCTTGAGCTTTAGTCCATCCTTTATCTCATTACTCATTCCTTCCATACACCTAAACATTTTCCTTCATACAAAACTTCACACAATCTTTACTAACAACATTAGTGCACTCAAGATAATAGATCTTTAGGTTCAGTTCCAATACCAATAAAACTTCCATTAAAACACAAGCTACTGTAGCACTTCCCTCAAAAAGCTCAATTCCCCAAAAGAGCTCAAAAAGGAACCAACAAGAAGCAAATGCAAATAAAGGCAGAAATCTATCAAAACAGACCAGCAGGTAAAGACGAATTTGTTAGAAGACCTTCTGTTGCTCAAATCGAAAAATGTTGAACTAATGAAAGTTAGATAACAAGCTGGGGTAGAAAAACAAAAATTCACGCCTCAAAAGGATGTACAAAGATTGTACACGAATATTTACGGTGAAGTACAGAAATATGTTTTGGGACAACAACTTTCCCAATCATTACTTCTCTCTCATTAGAGGTTACTCTTGGCACAAAAAGCAAATAAAAAGGATACGGAGCGGTTATTACTGTAGTAATAACTTCCAAGACTCATCTAAAACTTTTGGGTTATCTCCCAATAAGTACTTTTCTTTAACGCCTTTAAGTTAGGCATAAGAAGCAAGAAAAAGAATCAAGTGTTCTCAAATGAAGAAGCATTAAGATTAATACCTGAAATATCTTCAACAAGGCAAGGTATCTCATCCAAATAAGTTCTAGAGGATCCTCTCTCAATGCTCTTGGGTTCGCTATTTTCATCAAACGGGTTTTCGGGAACAATCCAGTCAAGATTCTTTTCTATGGCCTAATGCACTGCTACAAGTTTGAAAGGTATTAGTATCTTAATTTCCTCCCTATTAGGTTCGGTTTTGTTCATCTTTTCTCGTGTACCAACAACATCTACACATGATCCTAGCATATTAAAACGTTCAAAGACTTTTCTAGCTTCCTTGGCAACATCATAGTTTGGATCAAGTTCTGCAAGGGATATATCCTCAATATCCTCATGTTTACTAACATGATTAAAGAATTCTTCAATATTATCTTTTCCAATTATAGAACCACTACCTATTGAAAGGTCTTTCAGGGTGAATTTAGGGATCAACATGGTGAGCTAAGAAAGAGGTAACAACTATAGAAAGACTTAATTTTTTGTGTTTTTTTATAAAGAAAACAAACTAGTAAAACTATTTTTTTGTGTTTTTGATAAAGAAACAAGCAAAACAAAGCAAAAGTAAACTAAGCAAAACAAAAATAACAAAGTAAAGAGATTGGTTATGAGGGACTCCCCTTGTGAAGATGTCCTTGACTCCCCGGCAACGGCGCTAGAAAAACACTTGCTGACTCGTGTAATAACGAGCTCGTTGGGGAACCCCAAGAAGAAGGTATGATGAGCACATCAGTAAGTTTGCCTCAATTATGAAACCAAGGTTATCAATCCAGTAGGAGCAAGGAAACACCTCAAAGGTGTTGCTAGATGGACTTTGGCAGGGCGCACTACCGGTGCCAGCAGCAACGTGGAGACCTAAACAACACAACCACATAACTCTGTCCCCAACTTACGATGAGGTCGTCAATCTCACCGGTTTTGCTGAAAACAAAGGATTAAACGTAATGAGTGGAAGAAAGTAATAGTTTGCAGAAAGTAAACAGAAAGCAGTAAACAGTTGATTGTAGATTGATGGTAAAAGAAAGAACCGGGGTCCATAGTTCACTAGTTGTGGCTCTCCTTAGGATAGATGACATGTTGGGTGAACAAATTACAGCGGGGCAATTGACAAACATTGAGAAAGCATATACTACTCATCTTGACTCCTTTGAGACTTGATTGGGCATTACAACATTATACATAGGCTATAATCCAACTGCATCTATGACTAATAATCCACCTTCAGGTTATCATCTGAACCCCCTCTAGTATTAAGTTGCAAGCAACGGATAATTTCATTATGCATTGCGTGTAAAGTAAACAATATGATTGTTCTATGAATAAAGGATTTTTGTTTTCTCCCTAGTAGCAACATCACATCTAGTACCTTAGAGATTTTTGTCACTTCCCCAGATTACTAGAGGCATGAACCCACTATCGAGCATAAATACTAACTCTTGGAGTTGCTAGCATATACTTGGCCAAGATAGCTACTAACAACGGAAAGCATGCAAGATCACAAATAACAAAGACATGATAGAATCAATAATCAATCTGAAATAGCATCTCAATATCCATCGGATCCCCGCAAACACAACATGTAGAATTACAAATAGATGATCTTGATCATGAACGGAGATCACAAGATCTAAACATGATAGCACAAAGGAGAAGAACCAGCCATCTAACTACTACATGGACCCGTAGTCTAGAGATGAACTACTCACGCATCACACCGGAGGCTTGCATGATGATGAAGAAGGCCTCCAGGGTGAATTCCCCTCTCTAGCAGGGTGCCAGGAAGAGCTTTAGATCCCTCCCGGTCTAGGGATGGAGATGACGGTAGCTACAGACTCTTTCGTGGAATTTTGATCGGGTCCTTAGGGTTTTTGTATTGGAGGCAATATATAGGCGGAAGGATAGGCTGAGAGGGTGCCTGGGCTAGCCACACCACCCCCTGGCATGGGCCAAGCCTGGCCACGCGGCCAAGTGGCGTGGCCGCCCTGTGGCCCCTCTCCGTCTCGTATTCTGGCTCCGGGTGTCCCTCGGTGAAAAACTGACTTTGGCTTTTGTCCCATCCAATTCCAAGAATATTCATTTTCCGACTTTCCTGAAACCAAAAATAGTAGAAAACAGGCAGCTGGCACTATGGCTCTTGTTAATAGTGTAGTCCAAGAAATCATAGGGAAAGTACTCCAAAGTGTTGATAAAACATAAGAAAGTAGATAAAACCAAGCATGGAACATCAAAAATTATGGATACGTTAGCAACGTATCATTGTTCACCTCCCTTTTAGTCTCCGACGGTTTCCTTCTTCCTCTACTCCTCTGTAGAAATCTAAGGTCCAAGGTACTTGTCCACTCTCTTTGAATTTATCTTCTATGTATCTTAATGGATGATCAAATAACTGATCCTATTTTTAGTTGACCCTGCTGTAATTGTACAATGCTTGATTGCTGATCTAGTGAACCTAGATGATTAATTGATACTATGTGCTGATGAACCTTTATCAAGCTTAGTGGCTGCTTGGATTATATTTAGTGGATTATAAGGAATGTGCTTGAGTATATGGGCAGCTATGGGAAATGGTATGAGTTTGTTTGTTAATTGGTTATAAGCCCTTTCCCCTGTTATGTTGTTGGAGCACAAGCAAATGTTCCTGTTTTACTTTATTGAACCTACTTTCCTTAATGAGGTTAGTAAATTGGACCTTGTCTCTTATATTACTACATGCCCTGGTAGCTTTTATGATCATTAATAAATAGATCAACATTTCTTAAGTGGTATGATCATTTCTATCCAAGGATGGAGATGGTCCACATACAGTCACATATATTTCAAGCAATGTGTAGATGATGCATAGAAGTATGTATTACTCTATAGCCAGATCTGCTATATCTACTAGCTAGCTGTGCTTTAATCACATATAAGATATACTTGGAGAATTGAACCTATGGTTCAATGATGATTTAAAATGTTCTCTGGACAAGTTGCTATTTGAACTATATGATTCCTAGGTAACTAAACTAGGAAGATGATCTGGGATTTTCATTTGGTGGCTGGTAAATGGAACAGAAGCATGTTGCCATATTTTTCATGTTGCCAATTAACTAGAGTGGCTTCTGTTAGTTATAACACTCTACTGTGGTGCCTCTATTGAGTGTGCAAACTAGTGTAGTTCATAGTTTTATGATTGGCTACTATTATGGCTAGTCTGGAAGATCCTAGATCATTGGTTCTTGATGATTTGTGGGTACACATGTCCCAGCCTATGATGCAAAGGTTGAGGCCCAATTTTAAATAAGAGCAGATATGGTACTAGTTTTTGTGTTTAACCCACTTGGTGGCTTATGATGCTACAAGATCTGCTATTGTGGTGCCTCCCATGTGGAGTGTGCACAATAGTAGGTCTAAGCAACATGATCTGCTACTTTCTTTCCCTAAATACTCAATGATGATCTAGACATGCCACTTGCATGTTAGACTGAGAGTAATACCACATCAATCCAACCTTAGCTCTGCATTCATAAAAGCATGTGCTAAATGACGAGCTTAAGAATCAACCTACTACTAGTGGTGTGGTTGTTGTTACTTGCACGTGGGGTTCTCCTGCTGACCTTGATCTTCTGTTGGCCTTCTTATTGATCGTTGGCTAGTTCCTCCTCTTGAGCTAGCTTATGATCCTGTCCCGATCCTCTTGGTGCTTCTTGGGCTAAATCTTGATCTAGGAATCCATGTGATGTTGATTGGTGATTTGTGTGGACAGAGTAGTGATAAACTCATGGTTTCTTAGTTGTGTGATGGAACATGTGTGTTCTGCCTTGTAATTTAGCTCCTACGACACCTCTCTCTTATCCTATTCTGGTGAATTGCTCCTGTGTTGACAGCACATCATGTGCATGCTGTGTGTGAGAAGCCTGGCTGTCTATTGCTAGGTGTGGATCAGATCAAGTACATCCTGATATTTCTTGGGGCTTTTTACCTTTTGCCTTTTACTATTCTAGTGAAACTTGCCCCATGCCTGTGATGCACTAGTCTGAGGCAATTCCTAAAATAAGAACAGATACTACTCTTTGACACCTCCATTTTAACTTACTCAATGATGACAACAAGGCAGCAGCAATTCTCTGCGATGTCTGAGAGTTAAACTATTCCCAACTAACTCTTACACCATGCTCTTTTTTTGTGTTTCTTTTTATTTTGTTTTGCAGGCTGAAGAAATAAAAGAGGATATCAAGATATGTAACTAGGAAATAGTTTAGGCTTTCCTTTTATACTTCTGTAACCTTTCTTTCCTATTTGTGACAATCGTAAATTACATTGTAATATTTGTTAAGATTAAAAAAGTTTATACTTTTTCCTTTAATTCCAATTTGAACATTGTTGTTTATTCCTTTATTATAAAGGACGGTGTAATGTTTAATTTCTTTTTAATTTGAGACTTAAAACTATTGTATCTTATTCATAAATTCAATTATTATTTCCTTACTGAAATTTGAATACTATTTATCATTTCAATTATACATCTTTTTGTAATTCAACTATATCAACTCAATGTTCAAATCTGAATTGTCTTCTCCTCAAACCCAAAAATACAATTGAGGTCATGTAGAAATCTGTCGCACTTGCTCGGATGCTTTCATCAAAACAAGAGAGATCCCGACCCCTCACTAGCTTCTTTAGTTTGCGCAAAAATTATTCGGATTTTCTATGCATGAATGCAATGCACACACCTGTGTTCAGCTTATTTCTAAGCTCTAATGCTGGGACATTGCAGACTCTCCCCCTTAAAATAAACTTCGTCCCTGAAGTTCGTACTCTCTTACCTTTCGGAACGAGGTGTTGACTTGTATTGATCACACCATTTCTCAAATTCCATTGTGATCACAGTTCGGGACAATTGTGGTATCCTATATCCAAATATTTTTCGTAGAATTCTCTTCATACTTGATAACTTCCATCTATCATTTTTAACTGGTAGCATAACTTCTTCTACTATATTTTGTTAAGTTTATGTCCTCACAGTTCTACTTAGAATTGGTTGTGGACACATTTTGTCCATTCCAATCCAGGTTTTTTTTCCTATTACTTTACACTAAACTATTTTAGTAGGCTCTACTCCTTCTTAAGGACAACATTGAAATGGATCGTATGGGCACCTAGAGGGGGGTGAATAGGTGCTACACCAATTTTTAATACTTTTTCAATTTTAGGCTTAGCACAAAGGGTAAATTCTCTAGATAAACTATTAGGTGGAATTTCCCTATATGCAAACCTATCTACTAGCGAGTAAAGAGCGAGTGGAAGAGGAACGGTAAACCGAAGTGAAGCAGGCGGAGACACAGGATTTGTTTGACCGCAGTTCCTTCCTTGTTAATGGAAGTACGTCTACGTTGGAGGGGTGGGCGGTACTAAGACCACCACGCCACAATAGGCCTCACCCTGTTCTCCGATGGATCTCGCCACCAAAGGCCTGATCCACCTTTCCACTATAGGTACCCTTCAAGTCGGGCACCGGCGCCTTTACACAACTAGCAGGCAACAACTCCACAACAACTTGGAGGCTCCCAAAATGACAACAAGCTGCCACAAGAACAAAGTTATCAAATACAATAAACAAGATCTAGGTATTGACAAGAATACTAGATCAGGGATTTCTCCAAGTGAATGGAGAGGAGTTGAAGCGCTTGATTCGTGATGATGATGATGAACTTCTCCTCCTTCAATTTCCCCAAATATCAAGACCTTCAGGTGGTTGAAGTGGGAGATTGAGAATAAGAGATCTTGCACAATGTCTGGACAATTTCGAATGAATCAAGAGTTCTGAACGTTGGGGAAGAAGGGGTATTTATACCCCCCTGCAGAAACCAGCCGTTGGACACTTTGGGGGCCGGATTATCCGGCCCAAGTGAGGACTGGATTATCCAGTCTGGGGAAAACACCACCCCAGACACGGAATATCCGGAAGATAATCCGCCCCCTATCAGAGCGTCGCGCCGAGCTTGCCGTTGATCAACTTCTGGGGGCCGGATTATCCGGTCCTCTACTAAGGCCAGATTATCTGGCCTGGGGTGGAAAAACCGCCCTAGTTTGGATTTTCTGGGAGAAAATCCGACCGGATACCGAGCGACACGCCTTGGCTCCCTTTGCTCGAAAACTGGGGGCCGGATTATCCGGCCCATGCGACAGCCGGATTATCCGGCCCGGGGAGAAAAATTGCCCCAGTTCGGATTTTCTGGGAGAAAATCCAACCGAATACCAAGCGACACGCCTTGGCTCCCTTTGAGCAATGAGGTAGACCGGATATTCCGGCCCTAAGTGGGGCGGATAATCCGGCCCCCTCAAAGCTTCCTGCACACTTAGCGCACATGAATAATCTCCACAGTATTGTTATCTAACACGCAAAACATAGGAAAACATGAAATGTTCTTTCAATCTCCCCCTTTTTGGTGTTAGATGAAAATACCAGGATTTGCAGGAGAAAGTCACAAGACAAACCGTAATAACTATGAAAGAGACTCCCCCTCAATGTGTGCATAATAGAATTTTGCATTGGAATACAAATGCACACAAATAGGTGAATCTATTCCATAGACATACGAGCAATATAAACATACCACCGAGGTAGAGAGAAAGCATCCTTGACATAAGCCACAATCATTACCAGATAACCAATATAAGCACCTTCCGTGATAAAAACCTCCAGCAATAGGATATGAATAGATAGCTCCATAAGCATGATCGATGAGATGAAATCCATAGGCATAATAATCCAGACAACCACATAGAGTCTCAAACAACCACAAACCACAAATATAAAGTTCAACGCTAAATGGGCATAAGCAAGAAAACGACAAATAGAAAAATGCAAGTGCTTATGCCCGACCCATGCAAATCCACGGATATCCTAATAGAACTACTTCTCCCCCTTTCGCATCGAGACACCAAAAAGGGAGAAGAGCAATGCTAGCGCCCCACGGGACCACTCGTAGTCCTCGTCCTTGTCCTCATCTTCATTCTCATCCTCATCCTCATCTTCAAGCTCCTCAGTGTCACCTTCCTCATCCTCATCATCAGCAGCAGGCGCAGAGGGGAACAAGTGACGCTCCAGCTCACCATAGGAGACGGTTATGTGATCATGGTTTGGCCACATCTCCGTGATGATCTCCTTGCTTCCGGTCATATGACTCATGCAACCGCTATCGAGTACCCATTTAGAACCACCGGAAGCATAACCCTGCAAGAAAATTACTTCTTGGTTTTAGGTACCCATTTTTCAATGGGTCCTCTGATGTTAGTGACAAGGGTCTTGGGAACCCAAATAGACCAAGGAATGTAATAGTCATAAGGCCCTACATAACTAGCATAAACATCACCATAATAATCGTAATATAGTTCAAAGTTAGGATTGTTGATCCCTGCAAAACCATCATAATTAGTCTTGTCATTGGTTATGTTGCTAGTCTTTGGTTGAGCAGTCTTGCTCTTCTTCTTGTTGTTGTTTTTCTTTCTCTTTGTCTTGGGTATGTAACCAAGACCTTCTTTACTATTGTTTGTTCTTTGCCTGCTCAGTATCTCATCAATAACTCCTTTACCTTTGTGTTGAGAACTTCTTGCAAGGTCTTCTTTTCCAGAGGATGAGGTGGAGGTACTTGGCACCTCATACCGTTTCAGTTGAGTTTGGAGCTGGTCATGAGACTCATTTAAAGTAGAATGATCACACTTCAATGCCTTGTGAGCACTTTCAAGATTATCAAACTTCTCCAAAAGTCTAGCATGAGCAGCCCCAAAGTCAATATTTTCTTTCTTTAGTTTCTTTACCTTGGCAAGAGCATGGTCACGTTCTTTGATGAGTTGAGCTACAGCTTCTTCTTGTGACTCCTCAATGGATTCGAGTCTCTCTTCCAAAGATACTCAAGCTTCCTCTTCCTCTTCCAAGGCATTCTTCAAAGACGCTATCTCCAAGGCATCTTCTCTTTCAATTCTGCCCTTTTCTTCAAGAAGATCTTCGGCTTGAGCAAGTTGACTCATAATAGCATCAAAATGGAGTTTCTGCTCACCTTATAGGTTAGTGAAAAAGGTATCCAAAGCAATAACTTCTTCTTTCATTTTAAGACTATCAAGATCATCCATATCCAAAATTATATTAGTCTTAGGAAATGAAGAGTTAGAAGTTGATACCTCGGACCCTCTTGCCATTAGGCAAGTGGCGTTGTTGTTGATGACGTTCTCGTTTGGCGAGCCGAAGAGAGATGAAGGAGTTGATGTGGTGGCTATAGCAGCCACCTCGCGGGAACTATCATCATCCTCTTCATCTTCACTTGCAGAGGAGTATTTTTCTTGTGCAACTAAGACGATCTTGGGTTGCTTCTTGAAGGGGACATTCTTCTTAATAAATGGCTTCTTCTTAGGTGCTTTAGATTTCTCTTTAAGAATGAGCCTGCCACCATTGTCTTCTCTATTTTGATACAGACACTCAGCTACAAAGTGCATTCTATCTCCACAGTTGTAGCAAGTTCTCAATCTTGGGCCACTTTCTCTTCTTCCATTTGACCCATTCTTGCGCTCAAGTTCCGACTTGGCTTTGGCAGGGTCCTTACAAAAGTTCCTTGCATAAAACGCCATGTACATCCATGGACTGCCCTGATGAAGTCAAACGTGCTCACCATGAGCACGTTTGACTTCATCGGGGCAGTCCATGGATGCCTCCTCAAAAGTTCTTTCATCTTCCTCTTGCTCAACAACATTGGCTTTGAGAGCCACATTGACACCCTTTTTGCATTCCAATGGCCCGAGCACGAGCATCTTCAACATTCTTTGCTGCCACTTTGAATGGCGCCATTTCTTGCATGACTTCATTGGATGTCATTTGATGATAGTTATGCCTACCTTGTAGGCTCTTCAAGTCCGTTGGCTCGAAAGGCATTAAGGCACTCACATATTTCCTTTTTATCCATGCATCATCAATGTGAGTGGCCCCATGCTTTCGAAATGTTGTTGCGATGCCCTTGAGTCTTCTATACATGTCCTCATGGTTTTCACCATCCAACATGTAGAATCCCTCAGCTTCATTACTAAGGGCATCATACCTGTTCCTTCTCATGCTTTCATTTCCAACGAAGAGATCTGTAAGAGCATCCCAAGCTTCTTTAGCTGTGTTGAGATGTTCAGCATGTCCTTGGGACCCACACCCAGCTGTATCATGTGGAGAGCGGTGGCATTCAACTAGCTGTCCACTACTTCTCTTCTCGTTAGGTTAGTTTGATCTCCAATATGAAGACCATCTTCAATAATCCTCCACAATTCAATAGAGGAGCTGCAAACATGAGATTTCATTAGGAATTGCCATTGATTGAAAGAGGATGCAGTGAGCTTGGGTGGATCACCCCTATTGTTTATATGAGGATGAGGGATAGGTGGGTCGGGGTAATATACGTGGCGAACCTCACTATATTCCTCATTACCACTTCCCTTCTTAGAGGTGGAGCCATTAAGTTTTTCACCTTCCCCATCATCATCCTTGGATCCAGTGTTACCCTTTTCCTTAGATGATGGTGTGGCAGCCTTAGAGGAGGATGGAGATGGGGCTATGGATGATGTGAGGCGAGCAATCATTTGATTCATCTCCTCCATCTTGGCCTCAAAGGATTTCAACAAGGTTGTTTCCAACGACTTGAGATCATCCATTGTGACCTTATCCACAGCCTCATTCCCATCATCCTTGGTACCCATACTACTCTTAGGCGGTTAAGCCCGAATTAAGAGCCGGGGCTCTGATACCAATTGAAATGGATCGTATGGGCACCTAGAGGGGGGGTGAATAGGTGCTACACCAATTTTTAATACTTTTTCAATTTTAGGCTTAGCACAAAGGGTAAATTCTCTAGATAAACTATTAGGTGGAATTTCCCTATATGCAAACCTATCTACTAGCGAGTAAAGAGTGAGTTAAAGAGGAACGGGTAAACCGAAGTGAAGCACGCGGAGACACATGATTTGTTTGACCGCAGTTCCTTCCTTGTTAAGGGAAGTACGTATGCGTTGGAGGGGTGGGTGGTACTAAGACCACCACGCCACAATAGGCCTCACCCTGTTCTCCGATGGATCTCACCACCAAAGGCCTGATCCACCTTTCCACTATAGGTACCCTTCGAGGCGGGCACCGGCGCCTTTACACAACTAGCGGGGCAACAACTCCAGAACAACTTGGAGGCTCCCAAAATGACAACAAGCTGCCACAAGAACAAAGTTATCAAATACAATAAACAAGATCTAGGTATTGACAAGAATACTAGATCAGGGATTTCTCCAAGTGAATGGAGAGGAGTTGAAGCGCTTGATTCGTGATGATGATGATGAACTTCTCCTCCTTCAATTTCCCCAAAGATCAAGACCTTCGGGTGGTTGAAGTGGGAGATCGAGAATGAGAGCTCTTGCACAATGTCTGGACAATTTCGAATGAATCAAGAGTTCTGAACGTTGGGGAAGAAGGGGTATTTATACCCCCTGCAGAAACCAGCCGTTGGACACTTTGGGGGCCAGATTATCCGGTCTGTGGAAAACACCGCCCCAGACATGGAATATCTGGAAGATAATCCGCCCCCTATCAAAGCGTCGCGCCGAGCTTGCCCTTGATCAACTTCTGGGGGCGAATTATCCGGTCCTCTGCGAATGCTGGATTATCCGGCCTGGGGTGGAAAAACTACCCCATTTCGGATTTTCTGGGAGAAAATCCGACCGGATACCGAGCGACGCGCCTTGGATCCCTTTGCTCGAAAACTGGGGGCCGGATTATCCGGCCCATGCGACAGCCGGATTATCCGGCCTGGGGAGAAAAAACTGCCCTAGTTCGGATTTTCCGGGAGAAAATCCGACCGTATACCGAGCAACGTGCCTTGGCTCCCTTTGAGCAATGAGGTAGACCGGATTATCCGGCCCTAAGTGGGGCGGATAATCCGGGCCCCCTCAAAGCTTCCTGCACACTTAGCGCACATGAATAATCTCCACAGTATTGTTATCTAACACGCAAAACATAGGAAAACATGAAATGTTCTTTCATACTTACCAATTGTTCCCTTTTAACTAGTCTACTTGGGTCAAGCAGTTATATCTTCTTTGATCTTTCATCCGGACATACTCTAGAGAGTACTCTTATACAGATGATTTCTTATAACCTTATGAGAATAAGGCTTAATCTCATCACAATTTTGTACTTCTTCTACAACCTTTAGTCGGAAAATTAGACAACAACACTTCAGTGTTTACTGGTTACTCTCCCCCTTAGGGTTTTTTAATAGTCTCTAAACTTCATGTATAATACCCATTAGCTTAATAATAATGATATTGGTCTCTATCTAGCTTATACTTACCTATATAAGGTCTCACGAAAGAATTTGTGGTACATCCACACAATTGTGGATCTCCGAAAAGGAATCTTCCCACACTCTTTGTCTTACTTCTAACCTTTTGGACATTTTTGCTTTGGTAAGCCCGATTTCACGAAGCGTTTCGAAAGATGATCATTAATTTCATACTTCCTTAGGTCTAACTTAACTTAGGCCA
The DNA here is from genome assembly GCA_910589775.1 of Avena eriantha. Lineage (NCBI taxonomy): Eukaryota > Viridiplantae > Streptophyta > Magnoliopsida > Poales > Poaceae > Avena > Avena eriantha. The sequence continues at coordinate 324,170,751 of OU342745.1, read as the reverse complement.
GGTTTTATACTCTTTAAATTACACAAAGATGATCTACTTCACTACATCGCTAGGATACCAGCTGTGGATCCTCCTAGGTGTATGGATTACCCTACGGGTTTTCGACTTACTATTGGCATTCTCTCCGAGTTGTCAGAGCTTAAATACCACTTTTTCTCCAAAACTTCTTCTTTGCTCCCTTTCATGCTACTACCATGATTTTTGGACAACTAATTTATTAGCTTCTGAGCAACATCACCTATCTGCATTTATAATCCTTCTTGTTGCCAACTAATAATAAGTTGGGATTGATCCATCCTTCAAAATAGTGTTGATACTCCTTATATTTGGCTTTACTCTTCATGCAAGTCTTCTTCTTGATCTTCGGAACTCGTCACTCCCTTACACGAATTCCCTTTTCTATCTAGGTCTATAACATCAAGTAATAACTTGATGATGCAACATGCATTCGCACATCAAGTCAAACTTCATGCACAGATCTAGTCAATCAAGAAGATGCAAGGAAAACCAAGAAATCCAAATGTGGTACATATAACACACATCATTCTAAGCCCGGAATATAGTAGTTGAGTATAAGACCTCTAGAATTCAGGCTTGGCTGTGTAGTTTATGACACCTCCTATTATAGGTTTACATCGTGATACTTAGCACTTAAGGGTTAAACTACTCTTTGTCTCATTATTTACCCAAATTGCTCAGGTGCAACAGGATAATTTTGAGCAAAGTGATCTCACTTTGGTTTTCACTAACCACTTACCTTTATTTCAGGACTACTAAAGACTACTAATTTTCTATTCTATCATAACTATCCTCACATGATCTCTCAAAACTACTAACAAAATTATAGTTACTACCTTAATCCAACAATTATCATAATATTATAATACCCATGACTTCTATCATAGACCCACACTGTTATTTATTGACTTATCATTACAAGATTTGTTAGTGAGTACTTGCCCTAATTACAAACTTATCATGGTCTCGGAGCTATTCTCACCACGAACTTGTTAAGATTTACCTAGTCATCATGATTAAAGAGCTAATCTCACCATGACGACTCTTTTTCTTAGCTTACTATCAATGATTCTTAACAAAATTCTACTCCATCACATGTAATTCTCAAGTGAATGCCACATGATTTACTTCCAATTGTATCTATACATACTCTGATGGTCTACCTTATATGGTATAGTGGTATCAACTAGTGGTAAGATTATGCTACTTCACATGGATTCTAAATATAGTGTTATGGGTCGCCTTGTGGATTTACCCTTGGAGTGGCCCGATCTTCACGGATTTGAGGCGGAAGTGAGGGAAATCCCGATGAACACAACTCTAATGCAAGGTAAAGATACAAACACATGCCAAATCACACCCAATTCGATTTTCTCCCGTTGGTTCGAACAACCAATCCAATAGAATCCTCGGTGAGAGACCTTGCAGTAGAATCAACAAAGGAGAGATCGGCAAGCAGATGATAGAATCCAAACCAAGGAGAGAGTAGCAACCAAGTAGAATCCCAAAAGGGAGAGACCAAGCACTACTAGAATCCTTGATAGGGAGAGACCAAACACTTGGGGAGGGTCTTGACAACTTGGAGAAGGGCACCGACTCCAAGGCCTTGTACAACTCATAGATTCACTATTGAGAGGGGGTTCCCATCTAGGGTTAGGCACATGCCTCAATTCATCATCATCTCTAGGGTTTCAAGGAGGGGTGGGGGCACATATATAGGCCAGCCACGAGCTAGGGGTAAAACAGGCATAAATAGGAAGTTTGGGGCGTTACATGGGCCAAGCCCAGCTTGAGGCGCGCAGGCCCACGATGCTCGGTCCGGAGACGGGCCAGAGACTCCGGTGTGGTAGACCGGAGACTCTGGTCTGCTGGTGTGGAGACTCCGGTCCTGCTTCAGCAGCTTCTTGCGTCTTCTCTTCTAGGCCTCTTGCTTGGGTGTCTTGGCTCCAGGGCCATCCTTGCTGCATCTTCTTGGCATCATGTTCATGGACCTAGTCACATCATGGACATTTGTCTCAAGTAGGATTCCATTCGCATAATAACCAACAAAAGGCAAAGCATGAAAGGAGTTCACCTTTGGAGTGATGATTAGTGTGGCATGATGTGGACCAAAGGTGGTTTCCGTATGTTGGGCTACATCATCTCCCCCCGCTTGAAAACGAGTCGACCTCGACAATGTTCGTTCATCCTGCAAGGAAGAGGAGCTATGTCCTTGGCCTTGTTCCTATACATGGTCGGATCACCGGTGTCGAAGCCATCCTCAAACTTGTTGAAGAGCTTGTGGTACATCTTGCCATCATGTTGTGGTTGGAGATCTTGTAGCATTATCCTTGTAGTTGGTGGTCTATCTTAGGTACCTTGCAAAACCGACAACAAAGAGAGAGAATTGTATGAATGATTGTTAGTATGGGTCACACTCAAGTCTCTCATCTCACATTTTGTGGCTTGCGTCGTGGCACTCATGATTTTTCACTCATTTTTGGCTTGTGGCGCTCACTCTCTTGATGGTTGCTGACTCGTAGTTGATGTAGAGCTCATTGGGAACCCCAAGAGGAAGGTATGATGAGCACAGTAGTAAGTTTTACCTCAGTTATGAAACCAAGGTTTAATCGAACCAGTAGGAGCAAGGAAACACCCCAAAGGTGTTACTAGCTGAGCTTTGGCAGGGCGCACTACCGGTGCTAGTAGCAACGTGGAGACCTGCACAACACAACCATAGAACTTTGTCCCCAACTTGCGATGAGGTTGTCAATCTCACCGTGTTTTGCGGAAAACAAAGGATTAAACGTATCGAATGGAAAGAAGTAAAAGTTTGCAGAAAGTAAACACAAAGTAGTAAAAGATTGTAGATTGTATGTAAAGTAAAAGGACCGGGATCCATAGTTCACTAGAGGTGGCTGTCCTTAGATAGATAGCATGCTGGGTGAACAAATTACAGCGGGGCAATTGACAAACACCGAGAAAGCAATGCATGCATATACTAATCATCTTGACTCCTCTGAGACTTGATTGGGCATTACAACATAATACATAGACCGCCATCCAACTACATCTATGACTAATAATCCACCTTCAGGTTATCATCCAAACCCCCTCCAGTATTAAGTTGCAAGCAACAGATTATTGCTTTACGAACTGCATGTAAAGTAAACAATACGATTGTTCTATGAACAAAGGGTTGTTGTTTTAGCAACAACACATCTAGTACCTTAGAGATTTCTGTCACTTCCCCAGATTACCAGAGGCATGAACCCACTATCGAGCATAAATACTAACTCTTGGAGTTGCTAGAATCTACTTGGCCAAGATAGCTACTAACAACGGAAAGCATGCAAGATCTCAAATAACAAAGACATGATAGAATCAATAATCAATCTGAAATAGCATCTCAATATTCATCGGATCCCCGCAAACACAACATGTATGAATTACAAATAGATGATCTTGATCATGAACGGAGCTCACAAGATCTAAACAGGAAAGCACAAAGGAGGAGAAACCAGCCATCTAGCTACTACATGGATCCGTAGTCCAAGGACGAACTACTCACGCATCACACCGGAGGCTTGCATGGTGATGAAGAAGGCCTCCAGGGTGAATTCCCCTCTCCGGCAGGGTGCCGGGAAGAGCTTCAGATCCCTCCCGATCTAGGGATGGAGATGATGGAGGCTACAGACTCTTTCGTGGATTTTTGATCGGGTACTTAGGGTTTTCGTCCCGAGGGCAACTTATAGGCGGAAGGAGAGGCCGAGGGGGTGCCAGGGCTGGCCTCACCACCCCCTGGCGCGGGCCAGGCTGGGCCGCGCGGCCAGGTGGTGTGTTGGCCCCCTAGTCCCTCTCCGTCTCGTATTCTGGCACTTGATCCTTTCCGGAAAAATAGGCACTTTGGCTTTTGTCCCGTCCAATTCCGAGAATATTCATTTTCTGACTTTCCTGGAACCAAAAACAGTAGAAAACAGGCAGCTGGCACTGTGGCTCTTGTTAATAGGTTAGTCCAAGAAATCATATGAAAAGTACTCCAAAGTTGGAACAAAACACAAGAAAGTAGATAAAACCAAGCATGGAACATCAAAAATTATAGATACATTTGCAATGTATCAACATCCCCAAGCTTAACTCTTGCTCGTCCTCGAGTAGGTAAGTGATAAAAAGAAAGAATTTTTGAGGTGACATGCACCATCAAAGACTTGATCAAAGTATTTGCAAAACTCAAAGCTGGGATCATAGTACTTCAATCATAACATGAAAGACAAAGTTCTAGCAATAGGCAAAGAAACTATGATGCAACATAAAAGGTACAAACAAAAGATTCATGAATAACATACCTTGCAAGACATTTGTTTGTTTCACATAAAGAAAACATAGCATAATAGTATTCAGCTTGTCCCTCAATAGAGTAGCAAATATAAATGCATAGGACACCTTCAAAGTTCATAAGAGTGACTAGATACAATAGTTTAAAACAAGCAATAACAAGTTATGCATCAATCAAATAGTCTTGGGACAATGCACATAGAACTAAGAATGGCCACTATGCTCTCAAAGTAGGTGCATAAAGGTAGAAGGTGGAGACTCAATAAATTGGTGGAAGAAAAGCCTTTTGTAAAAGGAAGTAGGGATTCAAGTCTCATAAAGAGCTTCCAAAAATTATGGTACTTATAGCTTTTAGCTCTCATTGCCCCTATCATAAGAATCTTGAAGGTGATTAAGGTTAAAGTGACACAACTAAGAGGATATGCTTGACAAGTTATAAACCGAAATCTCATGCCCCTTACTTACGTAGACCGATCCTCATGCTACACAACTTTAGTCACGAGTAAGCTCTTGTCATTGTAAGTATATGTGTATCATTAAGAACCGCCAACGGGGTACCCCTTGCACATGATACGGGAGCTTTCCCATAATCAAAATGACAAGGCAAGCAGACAATGAGCATCTCAGCGATCTTTTTATTTGCTATTTGCATAGGTTTTTATTGAGGATGCTTCATAGAGTGCTCATTATGGTGATGCTGCAAGTTTCCGCCATGATTAGGCATGGCTTAGGCTAGCGGCCCAGGCGTTTCTCTATAACATATACAAACTCCATGATCTTACAAGTTCCACATTTATTTCACACCGCCGGGATCCGTAAGCAAAAGAACATGATATCAACGAGGTAATAAGTACAAGTGCGATGTTGAAAGCGTTCCCCATGAAACATGGTTCTGCTAATTTCAACTTATAAAGTGCAAGCATATACACAACAAAGAAGGACCCAATGGTTCAAGTTTATTAGAGGCAATAAAGTAAAGTGTGCCATCGAGTTCGTGAGAGCTTTAATCACTAGTTTTCTCATAACAAGTGAAAGGTAAACAAAAGCATGAATATACTTGGAATAGCATAAGATAGTAGGTAGGTATGGTGGACTCTTTGGAATAACTTGGTTTAGGGAGTTGGATGCATGAGTGGAACTCATACTTGGTGGTGGAGGCTAGCAAAAGACTGGGAGCGACAAACTAAGAGAGCAATAATGGCCATAATCATGCAGAGCGACAAAACATCATTGATCAAAGCATAAACTGATACTACAAGTTGAAAACTAAAGGATCATAAAGGCTATGGTGACTTGAGATAGTCATAACATGGTGTGAGCATGTGTCAAGTTAACCCAAATAAAGCATCAAAGGAGAATATCACTATACTATGCTTTAATATGCTAAAACAACGCATGATTCATCCAAGGCACATTAAGCAATCTCAATTGTTTATAACAAGTCATGCTACATCAAACAATACTAAGCATAAAGCCAAAACAATATCAAGCATGGCATGACAAAGCATATGCCACAGTAAAAAACGAGCTCTTTTTACCACATAAGCATGAACTTTCCTACTCTTTTCCAAACCAAACCAAACTATTTGCAAACCAAATTATGAAAGAGGGGGTCCAATAAATTTATTCAGAACACTAAGAAAACCAAGAAAACTAAAAACCAAAACAAAAACGAAAAAGAAGACGCTCCAAGAAAAACACGACTATGCATGAAACAATAAAAATGAAGCGTTTGGAAGAAACCTGGATTTTTATTGATGAAGAAGGGGATGCCTTGGGCATCCCCAAGCTTTGACGCTTGTACTTCTTGGATATTTCTTGGGGTGACACGCGTGGCATTCCCAAGCTTGAGCTTTAGTCCATCCTTCATCTCCTTACTCATTCCTTCAATACACCTGAAATTTTTCCTTCATACAAAACTTCACACAATCTCATTAGCAACATTAGTGCACTTAAGATAAATAAGTCTCAAGGTTCAGTTATAACACCAAATAAACTTCAATTAGAACACTAGATACTGTAGCACTTCCCTCAAAAAGCTCAATTCCCCAAAAGAACTCAAGAAGGAACTAACAAGAAGCAAATGCAGAAAATGACAGAAATCTGTCAAAACAGACCAGTAGGTAAAGACGAATTTATTCGAAGACCTTCTGTTGCTCAAATAAATAAGTGTTGAACTAACGAAAGTTAGATAACAACCTGGGGCATAATCACAAAAAATTACAGCTCAGTCCGACATACAGAGCTCTCAGGAAGTTTTACGGTGAAGCACAGAAATCTGTTTCAGGACAGCAACTTTCCCAATCATTACTTCTCTCTCATTAGAGGTTACTCTTGGCACAAAAAGCAAATAAAAAGGATAATGAGAGGTTATTACAGAGGTAATAACTTCCAAGACTCAACTAAAACTCTTGGGTTATCTCCCAACAAGTACTTTTCTTTAACGCCTTTAAGTTAGGCATAAGAAGCAAAGAAAGAATCAAGTGTTCTCAAATGAAGAAGCATTAAGACCAAATTTTGTTTTCATAGGAGAAGAAAAAGAAATCTTTTTTATCTTTTTAGGGAAGTGTTCTATACCTTTCTTGAGTGGGAGTTGATATTTAATGGTGCCTTCTTTCATATCAATGATGGCACCAATAGTTCTAAGAAAAGGTCTTCCCAAAGTAATAGGACAAGAAGCATTGTATTCAACATCCAAAACATAGAAATCAACGGGGACATAGGAATCGTTAACCATAATAAGAACATCATTAAGACTCCCCATGAGTTTCTATTAGCATTGGCATCAAGTGGGACATTCAAATAACAATCTTCAGGAGGAGGCAAATCAAGCATATCATAAATCCTTCTAGGTATAATAGAAACACTACTATCAAGATCACACAAAGCTTTGAAATCAAAGTCATTCACTTTCATATTAATGATGGGTTCCCAACCATCTTCTTGCTTTATAGGAATAGAAGCTTTATGTTTCATCTTTTCTTCTTTAATATTTATGAGAGCATCAGTAATGTGTTTTGTAAAAGCCATGTTCATAGCACTAGCATTAGGACTTTTAGCAAGCCTTTGTAGGAACTTAATAACTTCAGAGATATTGCAACCACCAAGATCAAAATCAACTTTATCATCTAGAGTAGTAGAACTATTACTAGCCTCAACACTAGTGGTGGTGATAGTAGAAACACTAATGTTTCTAGCAATTTCATCTTCTCTTTCCCACTTAGCATGTAATTCAGCTAATAGTCTAACATTTTCGTCAATTCTTACTTGTATGGAATTAGTAGCTGCAAAGGGATTCTCATTAGTTTCGGGTTTAGCAGCCATTTATTCAAAGTAGATTGAGCTTCAGCCAAAGATGCTATATTTCTTTCAGCATTAGAGAGTTTTTCCTCAAATAGTTTTATTGAAAGCAGTTTATTTACTAATAAACTCTTTAAGCATGACTTCAAGTTCAGAGGGAGCACTCGTATTATTGTTGTAAGAATTTCCATAAGCATTACCATTGTTGGGAGGATATGGCTTATAATTGTTGTTACCAAAATTGTTCCTATAAGCATTATTACCATAAGCATTGTTGCCAAAATTGTTATTTCTTATGAAGTTCACATCAACTTGCTCTTCTTGAGCAACCAAAGAGGCTAAAGGAACATTATTTGGATCAATATGGGCTTTTCCATTAACAATCATAGACATAATAATATCAATCTTATCACTCAAGGAGGAGGTTTCCTCAACAGAATTTACCTTCTTACCTTGTGGAGCTCTCTCATTGTGCCATTCAGAATAATTAACCATCATATTATCCAAAAGTTTTGTTGCAGCACCCAAAGTGATGGTCATAAAGGTACCTCCAGCTGCTGAATCCAATAGGTTCCTTGAAGAATAGTTCAATCCTGCATAAAAAGTTTGGATGATCATCCAAGCAGTCAGTCCATGAGTGGAACAATTCTTTACCAAAGATTTCATTCTTTCCCAAGCTTGAGCAACATGCTCATTATCAAGTTGTTTAAACTTCATTATTTCACTTCTCATGGATATAATCTTAGCAGGAGGATAGTATTTTCCAATAAAAGCATCTTTGCACTTAGTCCAAGAATCAATACTATTCCTAGTTAAGGAATTCAACCATTCTTTAGCTTTTCCTCTCAAAGAGAAAAGAAACAATTTCAGTTTAATAATATCACCATCTATATCCCTATGCTTTTGCATCTCACAAAGTTCAACAAAGTTATTAAGATGGGAAGCAGCATCTTCATTACCAATACCAGAAAATTGTTCTCTCATAACAAGATTGAGCAAAGCAGGTTTTATCTCAAAGAAAGTATTCTCAGCCACAGGTGGAGCAATAGGTGTGCTCATAAAATCATTGTTGTTGGTGCTAGTGAAGTCACACAACTTAGTGTTTTCAAGAGTAGTCATTTTTTGGGGTTTTCAAATAAGAAAGCAAACAAGTAAAACTATTTTTTTGTGTTTTTAAAGAACCAAAACAAGCAAACAAAGCAAAAAGAAACTAAGCAAAACAAAAACAACAAAGTAAAGAGATTGGTTATGAGGGACTCCCCTTGTGAAGATGTCCTTGACTCCCCGGCAACGGCGCTAGAAAAAATCTTGCTGACTCATAGTTGATGTAGAGCTCATTGGGAACCCCAAGAGGAAGGTATGATGAGCACAGCACTAAGTTTTCCCTCAGTTATGAAACCAAGGTTTAATCAAACCAGTAGGAGCAAGGAAACACCCCAAAGGTGTTACTCGCTGAGCTTTGGCAGGGCGCACTACCGGTGCTAGTAGCAACGTGGAGACCTGCACAGCACAACCACAGAACTTTGTCCCCAACTTGCGATGAGGTTGTCAATCACACCGTGTTTTGCGGAAAACAAAGGATTAAACGTATCGAATGGAAAGAAGTAAAAGTTTGCAGAAAGTAAACAAAAAGTAGTAAAATATTGTAGATTGTATGTAAAGTAAAAGGACCGGGATCCATAGTTCACTAGAGGTGGCTCTCCTTAGATAGATAACATGTTGGGTGAACAAATTACAGCGGGGCAATTGACAAACACCGAGAAAGCAATACATGCATATACTAATCATCTTGACTCCTCTGAGACTTGATTGGGCATTACAACATAATACATAGACCGCCATCCAACTGCATCTATGACTAATAATCCACCTTCAGGTTATCATCCGAACCCCCTCCAGTATTAAGTTGCAAGAAATCGATTATTGCTTTACAAACTGCATGTAAAGTAAACAATACGATTGTTCTATGAACAAAGGATTGTTGTTTTAGCAACAACACATCTAGTACCTTAGAGATTTCTGTCACTTCCCCAGATTACCAGAGGCATGAACCCACTATCCAGCATAAATACTAACTCTTGGAGTTGCTAGCATCTACTTGGCCAAGATAGCTACTAACAACAGAAAGCATGCAAGATCTCAAATAACAAAGACATGATAGAATCAATAATCAATCTGAAATAGCATCTCAATATCCATCGGATCCCCGCAAACACAACATGTATGAATTATAAATAGATGATCTTGATCATGAACGGAGCTCACAAGATCTAAACATGAAAGCACAAAGGAGGAGAAACCAGCCATCTAGCTACTACATGGATCCGTAGTCCAAGGATGAACTACTCACACATCACACCGGAGGCTTGCATGGTGATGAAGAAGGCCTCCAGGGTGAATTCCCCTCTCCGGCAGGGTGCCGGGAAGAGCTTCAGATCCCTCCCGATCTAGGGATGGAGATGACGGCGGCTATAGACTCTTTCGTGGATTTTTGATCGGGTACTTAGGGTTTTCGTCCCGAGGGCAACTTATAGGTGGAAGGAGAGGCCGAGGGGGTGCCAGGGCTGGCCTCACCACCCCCTGGCGCGGGCCAGGCTGGGCCGCGCGGCCAGGTGGTGTGGTGGCCCCCTGGTCCCTCTCCGTCTCTTATTCTGGCACTTGATCCCTTCCAGAAAAATAGGCACTTTGACTTTTGTCCCGTCCAATTCCGAGAATATTCATTTTTTGACTTTCCTGGAACCAAAAACAGCAAAAAACAGGCAGCTGGCACTATGGCTCTTGTTAATAGGTTAGTCCAAGAAATCATATGAAAAGTACTCCAAAGTTGGAACAAAACACAAGAAAGTGGATAAAACCAAGCATGGAACATCAAAAACTATAGATACATTTGCAATGTATCAATGGTGGTTCACTCTCTCACCACTCGTCTCACAAGGGTCCTTAGTTTGCTTTATATTGTTAACGAGTGTCATGTTGGATGCGATGACTTGGCTAGGCTTCATGGGTTGGAGCACAAATTTCTTGTCGTTCCACTTGAATGAGTATTGGTTGGTGGAACCATGATGTATTGATCCTCTATCGTATTGCCATGGGCTTCCAAGTAGCATGTGGCACACAGACATTGGCACGACATCACACTCGGCGGGGTCTTCATATGGGCCAATCTTGAAGGAGACGTGGACCCTTGATGTTATCTTGAGTGCTCCGTTGTCATCAAGCCATTGGACATGGTAGGGGTGAGGGTGCTCTATGCATTGCAACTTGAGTTTCTCACAAAGCTCCGTACTTGCGAGGTTTTGGCAACTACCTCCATAAATGATCACTTTTATGGACTTGCCATGAATTCCGGCACGAGTTTGGAAGATATTGAGGCGTTGGTCCTCTCTTGGGATGGAGTTTGTCGTCGATATTTGAGCTATGACAAGTGCGGGGCCCGGATCATGCTCGCATACAAGTGTGTCATCCTCTTCCATTGCGGTGGTCCTTGCAATAGCGCGTTGAGTGAGAGCTTCATATTCCTCTTCACTCACAGAGTAGGTTGCACCATTCTCATCCGTAAGCATCACTCATGAGTTGGTGCACTCATATGACTTGTGACCTTTCACTCCACACTTGAAGAAAGTGACTTGACTATCCGATGTCATGTTGGAGGAGGGTGCTAACATGGTCTTTGCTTGCTTGGATGAGCTTGTTGCTTGGTTTGTTGGCTTTGCGGGAGCATTTGCATTGATGGACGCAAAGTATGACTTGGACGTGTCGTATGCATTCTCCTTTTGCAAGTGTCGCTCAGCTTTGGTAGCTTGATGGAGGAGCTCGGTGAGGTTCTTGTACGGTTGAAAGTAAACAATCTTCCTTATTGGGTAGCTCAACCAATTGAGGAACCTTGCTATGGTTTGCTCTTCGAGTTCTCTCACATCAGCTCGCATCATGGTTTTCTCTATTTCCTTGCAGAACTCTTCAATTGACTTGGTGCCTTGTTTTAAATTTTGTAGCTTGTCGAAGAGATCTTGTCGATAATGCTCGGGGACGAAGCGTGTGTACATCACTTCCTTCATCTCGGTCCAAGTTTCAATTGGAGGTTCCTTGTTCTTCTCGCGGTTCTTTTGGAAGTATTCCTACCAAACATTTGCATAGTCCTAAAACTCAAGGGATGCCATTGCAACTTTCTTCTCTTCGGAGTAGTTGTGGACTCGGAAGATCTTGTCAACTTTGAGCTCCCAAATTAATGTATGCATCGGCGTCTTCTTCTCCCTTGAACTTGGGCATAATGAACTTGAGCTTCCCAAACTTGCCCTCTTCATGTTCACGGTGGTAGTTGCGGCGATCTTGCCTTATGCTCGCTTCACTTGGTGCACGTGGTGGTGGAGCAGGAGCTTGATTTTCTCGAGGACGTGGTTGAGGAGGAGCTTCATGCGCAAAGTCTCTTCTACGCCTTTGCTCGGGATCATTTGCATTCATTGGTTGTTGATGATGATGGTGGGGTTGAGCATAGTGGTTGTGTTCACCATGGCGTTCTTGCTCTTGGGATGGTGGTGGCGCTTGTACCATAGCTTGTTGTGGAGGGCAACCATGTTCTTCTTGGTGTTGCGGATGCGCCTGGTGATCATGGTGTCGATGACGTCTTGCGTGGTGCGGTTTTTGATGTTGTGGCTCAACCACTTGTTCATGGCGATGACGAGCTTGATGTTCCCCATTGTGGTGGTGGGGTTCGCCATGATGAGAATGGGAGCGCGAGGCGTCGCCATGATGACTTGAGGAGCACACGTGAGACAAACTTGATGAGCTTGAATGGTGTCCATGATGGTTGCCGAGGTTGGCAATATCTTGGTGAAGAGCTCAGAATTGAGCATTGTGCTCCACTTGGCGTTCCCGGTCACGGTAGTCAAATTCTCGAAAAGTTTCATCAAGCCGGTTTTCAAGCCTCTCAAATTGGGCATTGAATTCTTGGCGTTGCACCCATAAGTTGTGGTGCGTGGCAAAACCATCTTGGTTGTTGAAGTTGCCATCTCCGCTTTCTCCGCTTTCCCTAGACATGTTGTTTGACCACAAGTGAAACGAGGGTGGTATTGGTGGTATGGTATGTGCTACCTTGCCTCACCAAGTCAAAAATTGGAAAGGTTGTTCTTGCCGAGAGCAAAGTTAATACACAAGACACACACACACAAAGGCCTATGGTGGATGGGTAGGAAGGTGGATAGAAAATAGAACAACCAAACAAAAAGGTTATTGTCAAAGGTGGGTAAAATCCAACAAAAACAAAGTCAAAGGAAAAGATCAAAAGGGTGACGAGAACCTAAGACTATACACACACGGTGGAGATTAATGTGGCTAACACGACTATGAAAATGAGCAACGAACAAAATTGGCCCTAACGAAGACTAATGCTCGGTGTCATGCCAACACTGGGAGAGACCGTAGCCCGTTTGCCAAAAGATTGAGAAGCAACGAATTTGTACACTTTCCTTGCTCTTGTTCGCACTCTTGCTTAGAAGCTTTGGACTCTCTTTTGTATTGGTATCTTTCTCTTTTTCTTTTGCTTAGAAGCTTTTTTTTGTACCTCTTTCTTTGCTATGCTATGGAGTCAAGTTTTGCTATTGCCTCTAGACTATGACTTATGCAAGAGCAAGCGCACAATGCTTCGGCAAACACAAGATGAGCTACTCTTGATAGGTTAGGTAACACACAAAGGAAGAAGGGGTTAACAAGGGTGGTGCAAGTTATACCTTGGGGTGATGTCGCACTTGCAACCGTGGGTGGAGGGATGGTTCGAGTTCCGTGGTGTCGATGTCGAGTGCGAGGTGTTGCGGAAGCTTTTGTTAGTTAACAGACATGCACATGAAACTGAAGGGAATATGCCTGAGAGGCAATAATAAAGTGGTTATTATCTTATTCCATGTTTATGATAAATGTTTATTATGCATGCTATAATTGTATTAATTGGAAACGTTAATATATGTGTATTTAATAAACAAAATATAAAGTTCCTAGTAATGCCTCTCATATAAACTAGCTCCTTGATTAACAAGATGATCAAGGTTTCCTGATCATGGACATTGGATGTTGTTAATAACGAGGTCACAACAGTGGTGGAATGATGTGATGAACATTCATCCGAAGTATAGCATTACGATCAAAGTCATTATGTTTATATTGCTATAACATCATACGAAGTAATCTTAGTCCTTAGACCATGAGATCATGTTAATTGCTAACACTAGAAGAGTATCTTGATAACACCAAACGTCACACCATAACAAGGTGACTATAAAGGTGGGTTCAGTACTACAAAGGTGTTATGTTGAGGCTCATGGATCAAGAGTGGAATATGTCAATCCCGATGATGGTAAGATAGCTTGCAAGCAAGTGATGTGATCACTAGAATGTTATATCACGTGAACGAGAAAAGAGTGCATGTCGGTATTTGGATACCGATGATCGAATCTCGGACATGTATTATATCATGAGACAAAGGGATTTAGTTACTAGCGTTAAAGGTTCTCACGATCACAGAAGTCATCGTTGAATATGTAGGAGTCCGTATGGATCTCCAGGTCCCGCTTCTGATTATTGATCTGAGAGGTGTCTCGATCATGTCTGCATTATTCGCGAACCGTAGGGTGACACACTTAAGGGATACTGACACCATTTGGAGCAAATATGTTTCAGATAAAGATTTAAGAAAGCGCTGGAATTATTTCAATAGACACTGAAACTGTTTCGGGTGAAATTGCTGAAATTGGTTCTGCATGTAATATTGAAATGTTGCAGGGGGTTTTATCTGAATGTTTGTTAATTAAAGTAATTAACAAAATTCTGAATAAAAATAATAAAAGAGTTTTATTAAATTAGAGAGCATTAAATTTGGAGAAATTTAATGCATTTAAAGTGGAGACTTTAAAAGAGAATGTGAAGGGGCATTTTAATGTGGAGGGTATACCACCACATGAATGGGGGAGGTGAGGAGTCACCCCCCATGGGGCGCCAGCCATGGGGAGGGGTACCCCCTCCTCCTATAAAAGGCCCCCCTCACACCCCTTCTTCCTCACACCTCCTCGTGAAGGATCTCTCTCCCCCGCTAGTATTATTCCCCCATGGTCTCGGATTAGCGAGATACATGTTCCCGGTGGCTTTATCTGGAAAGGAGTTGCTGCTTCCGCTGCTTTGCTGGAGCGAGGGACGGAGGTTGTCGGGGTACCGGACGTGTGTGCGATCACGGATGCACCGCTGCTTTGCGGTGCTGGACTTGCTAGAGCTGGATCTGATGGACGTGCTGGAGCCAGACCTGCTGGACTTCATCACGATCTTGAGATCAGCAAGTCTACGACTACATCATCCATGAGTTCCAACTCATTAACAAACCTTTGTTGTCTTCGAGGGTAAGTTCTCTATGGATGTATATCCACCCGTTGCTTGTATCTAGTAGATAGATCTTGGCGTATAGTTCCCATCGTAGGAAATTTTTGTTTTCTATGCTGCTAACCCAACAGTGGTATCAGAGCCTGATCTATGCGTAGGTGCTTTGCACAAGTAGTACACATATGTTTATATGTGGGTGATGATGATCATGTTATTGCTTCTTTCATGTATTTTGGATATTGGTGGCATAGTGGGATGAAGCGGCCCGGACCAACCTTACATGTCATCGCACATGAGACCGGTTCCACGACTGACATGCAACTAGTTTTGCATAAGTGGCTGGCGGGTGTCTGTCTCTCCTACTATAGTCAATATCTGATTTACAACGAGTTGCTAATAACTTAGTTATCATCGTTGTGGTTCCATGTTCGTAGGTAAGACCAGTTCTATCTTCGAATGCCCTAAGCCACGTAAAACTTGCAATGGATAAATTAGAGGCGTCTAGTTTAGATTGTTGCTGGGCTAGTGTCATGATATGGTAATGTTGTAAGTAGATGTATGATAGATACTCTTGCAACACACCTAACGTGTAAGTTCCATAGACCTTGGCCTTACACACAAAGAATGATAGAGATCATACCATGATGCATATGATAGAGATCAAATGCATGGACCATATCATCTCACTTTACACATTAGATGTTAGCATCTTATGTTGCTAGTTTGGCGTTTTAGTAGCATTTTAAGATGATCCCTCATTTAGATATCAAGATAAAATGTGTTCTTCCGTAAGTATGCACCGTTTTGTGGATCGTGTTTCGAGACATCACGTGATGATCGGGTGTACTCGACTCTACGCTTTCATATAACAGGTGTAAGACAGTTTTACACACGCGAATACTAAGGTTCTTACTTGGCGAGCCTAGCATGTACAGACATGGCCTCGGAACTCGGACCGAAAGGTTAAGCATGAGTCATATAGTTGATGTGATGCCCATATTGATGCTCGCCTTTGAAGCTATACCGACTCACGTGATGATCGAACTTGGTGTAGTGGATTTGGTTCATGTAATCACCAAAAAGGCACGAGGGATGTCGTTTTTGAGTAGGAGTTCATTTCTAATTTTGATTAGTCGAACTCAATTTGTCATAAACTAAATCAAAGTGAATTTTCATAATTTGTTGTAGTCATTGGCGTCTGTTCACTACCTTATGCTTTGTTTTAATTGAGATAATAGAACTATAGAATTCTGGATATTTACTTTACGAACTGGTATTGTATTGTTTTGAATGTCAATTTAAAGTTTATAAGTCCTATTGCAAACTTTCAGCAAACTCTATTTACTCCATAAAGTTTAATAAGTAGTATTAAATCAAGAGTAAGAATTCCAATGTTAGTATCTAAAGTATCATGTTTGCCTCCATGATTATTGATATTCAAAAGTTGTTTTAATATCAAGATTATATAGGAGCTGAAAATTGTTTCAGAAACCATCATGTGTGAAAGATATTGTGATATCTGAAACAATGTTTTTGGTTGCATTATGATAGAGTATAATTTAGCAAAATACATGTTCTCATATTGTATGAGAATTTGTTAAGGATGGAGATGCTAAGCATCCGGATCTCCCAAAAAGGTTTTGGGAAGTAACATTATACTCGCGATTCTTCCTTATAGGCTATAGTAGCTTGATCATGAAAGTTGTCATGATAAGGATGAATAGAAGATGTAAGTAAAATGTTTACTACACTAATAGATTACTAAAGAATGGATTTTTGAAAGAACACCAAACATTTGATGATGGTGATCCACTTCAAAATGCAAGTCCAAAGGTATTAGTATTTGACTATATACACTTTGTACTATGTGTCATGTGAATGACACCACTATTGATGTTGATAGATTCTTTTAAAAGAAAAGGAATTGTTGAAAGAGAATCTATGAAATATTTGGCAGAAAAGAAAAGGTTGGAGATGTCCAACTTAGGTATATAGATGATATACATGTTATGGTTGTATTCCTTGCTTGTTAAACAATGTGGTTCTTAGGTATTGGATATCGGTATTGGATACCGAATTGGTTGGTATGAAGTGTCATACAGGACAATGCATATCATGAACTGCAATGGCCTAAGTAACTAGCAAGAGAATAAGTGATGATGATCATCGAAAACAAATAAAGTGTTATTGTGCTTTTCGTTGACGTCAAACCTAGTCTTCAAGATTTGTTTTAATAATTGTTATTTTGTTCCGGTATTACGAGAACAATGGTTGTTCACATAATTACCGTATTCCATAAAGGATGGATGAACTTTTACAAGTCTAGTTGGAGATACATCCATAAACATTATTGCTAAAATGTCACAAGACAAATGATTAAAAGATCACTTATGAAGTGACATCGCTGTTTTAAATTATATTGGAAAGAAAACATGAAGAAACTCCATGTTGATGGAATTTTTGGAGTCTTTGATTTTGATCAATTGACGCTTGTGAAACTTTCCTCGAGATAATTGAAACTCCGTCCATAGGCCAAAGAGGAACGGATGCCTAACTTATTGGATATTATGCATGTTGATGTATATAGTCCATTATGTGTAGCCATATGCGATGGATCTTTTTGCTTCATATGCTTTCTCCAGAAATTTAAGTGAATATATCTATATATTTACTTAATAAGGAAGAAGTATGAAACATTTGAAAATTGTTCAAAGACTTCCAAGATGAAGTGAAAAATCATTGTAACAAGAAAATAAAAGAGTTTATGATTTGATCATAAAGGAAGATATTTGAGTTACATGTTTAGCAAAACACCTAAGATTTGAGAAATTGTTCCATGATTTGTGTTTCCCGATAAACCATAGGAGTATGGCATATTTGAGAGATGAAATAAAACCATGTTTGACATGGTAAGATTGAAGGTGTCATTTATAAAATAGCCATTATGTTTTAAGGATTGAAGCTTTAGAGACTACCGCTTTTACACTGAAAAGAGCACCATCGTGATCCGTTGAAATGACACCATATAAGTTATGGTTTGGGATAAAACCTGAATTGTCTTTTCTTAAATTTTGGTATGCTATGCATAAGTAAAATGTTTACAACCAAAGTCGGATAAGCACGTCTTTGTAGGTTATCCCAAAGAATTTGTTGGGAATTTCTCCATAACACCGAGGACAAAAGAGTTTGTTACTTAGAACGTCAAGTTTCTTGAGAAGGAATTTTTCGCGAAAAGTTAAGTGGGAGGACAATAGAACTTTGATAAGGTTGTTGAACCTTAGCTATATGTGCTAAGTAGCGTAGCGCCGGAAAGTGTCCCGGTGGCAGCCATAATGCTCATGGCTCCCATGATTACAAAAGGTGTGATCTTGGAGATTAGAGTTCTTATTGAACCATGTGGGTCGGTAAGAATCAAATAGCAAGATTTGAAACAGAAGTCGTTATTATTTTGACAATGATGAACCGACTGCATGCAAAAAAGCGATGATCGGCCCTGACTCCATAAAATGACTAGAAGTCATAGAATCCGTGATAGTATCCATACATGAGAAATCAAGTTTCTGAACTTAGAAGACCCTCCGGAAAGGCGTGAAGCCTATCGGCCGTGTTTGGATATATAAAGAAATAGACATGGATGTTTAACATCTATGAAATAGTCGACATGTCAGAAAGAAGTTTATGGCAATGTTCAAGGAGTTTACTATGACAAGATTTGATCTATCATAGCGATATTTAGTCTTGACGGTTTAATGTAGCAACCACTACATATAATTTGGTATATGGTAGTTGAATAAACAAAACAAGGTTCTTCTAATAGAATGGTTACCTAGGACATGTACATGACACGGTCCATAGGGTTTTTGTTAATTCAATGGGTGCTAAAAAGGGCATGCAAACTTCAATAGTTGAAGTGAGCATAGCGGAGTTGGAATCTTCACCATGGTGAAAATGTTAAAGGAGTTTAATTTCATCGGAGATGATGAAGATGCTTGCATTTGCAAGAAATTAAGTGGGAGCGCTGAGACAAATTTCCAATACATTATGCAGAGTACATATTGCTGATTGAAAATGATGTATCTTTTATTGACACGGGTTAAGAATTTCATATTGATGAAAGACTTGGGCAAAACCGAAATATTTGGCATCAATGTCTATATGGATAGATTGAGGCGCTAATATGGTTATGCCAAACATACATATATGAGATATTGAAAGGGTTCAATATGGAAACAACAAGAAAGGTTCTTGCTGCATGGAAGGATTATATCAAGATTCAAGTGTTTCAACACTTGGTGAGTAAAATCACATGAAGATTTTGATCGATTATACCATTATATATATATCCAGAATGTCCTATGCTCTAAATGTTATGAGCACATACCAGAATGATTCATAAGATGATCATTGGACAATAGTAAAGATATTCTTATGAGCTTTGGAAGAACTAAGAATATATCATGTATAAGTGACAAATAGTTAAAGGTAGTTCATTGTAAAGTGTTACATTGATACTAGTTTTGTCACAAGATACAAATTAAATTTATCTCAAATTAGACTATGGGTGGCACAATGTAATGGAAAGGATGTTCCATGATGGATTTGGATAAGTTCCAAAGTTGAAACATTGTGACGGATACTACAACAAAAAGGCTAAGTATATGACTGCTATAATAGAAGCAGAGGAGGGCATTTGTGTTAAGTAGTTTGTTATCAAACTAGGTGTGGTTCAAAGTGGGCTAATACTATGAAGATATATTGTATGACAATAATATCAACATATTTTAACACGAACGAACTAAAGGTCTCACCAAAGGACCAAATTTATGCAATGACATCTCATTTGAGAATGAGTGATGCGTAGAGATGCAAAGACATGCAAATACACATGGACCTGAAACTGTCAGATCGGAGATTATGTTAACCACTATCAATCGCGTATATGCAACACCAGAAAGCCATAGGTGTTCAATACGCAAAGTTTTTCAAACTAGATTATTGACTCTAGTGCAAGTGGGAGACTGAAGGGAATATGCCCAAGAGGCAATAATAAAGTGGTTATTATCTTATTCCATGTTTATGATAAATGTTTATTTTGCATGCTATAATTGTATTAATTGGAAACGTTAATACATGTGTGTTTAATAAACAAAATACAAAGTTCCTAGTAATGCCTCTCATATGAACTAGCTCATTGATTAACAAGATGATCAAGGTTTCCTGATCATGGACATTGGATGTTGTTAATAACGAGGTCACAACATTGGTGGAATGATGTGATGAACATTCATCCGAAGTATAGCATTACGATCAAAGTCATTATGTTTATATTGCTATAACATCATACGAAGTAATCTTAGTCCTTAGACCATGAGATCATGTTAATTGCTAACACTAGAAGAGTATCTTGATAACACCAAACTTCACACCGTAACAGGGTGACTATAAAGGTGGGTTTAGTACTACGAAGGTGTTATGTTGAGGCTCATGGATCAAGAGTGGAATTTGTCAATCCCGATGACGGATATATATACTTTGGGCCCTCTCGGTGATATCACATTAAGATAGCTTGGAAGCAAGTGATGTGATCACTAGAATGTTATATCACGGGAACAAGAAAAGAGTGCATGTCGGTAACGAGATCAAACTAGGTATTTGGATACCGATGATCAAATCTCGGACATGTATTATATCATGAGACAAAGGGGTTTAGTTACTAGCATTAAAGATTCTCATGATCATAGAAGTCATCGTTGAATGTGTAGGAGTCCGTATGGATCTCCAGGTCTCGCTTCTGATTATTGATCTAAGAGGTCTCTCGATCATGTCTGCATTTTTCATGAACCGTAGGGTGACACACTTAAGGGATACCGATACCATTTGGAGAAAATATGTTTTAGATAAAGATTTAAGAAAGCGCTAGAATTATTTCAATAGACATCGAAACTGTTTCGGGTGAAATTGCTGAAATTGGTTCTGCATGTAATATTGAAATGTTGCACGGGGTTTTATGTGAATGTTTGTTAATTAAAGTAATTAACAAAATTCTGAATAAAAATAATAAAAGAGTTTTATTAAATGAGAGAGCATTAAATTTGGAGAAATTTAATGCATTTAAAGTGGAGACTTTAAAAGAGAATGTGAAGGGGCATTTTAATGTGGAGGGGTTACCACCACATGAATGGGGGAGGTGAGGAGTCACCCCCCATGGGGCGCCGGCCATGGGGAGGGGTACCCCCTCCTCCTATAAAATGCCCCCCTCACACCCCTTCTTTCTCACACCTCCTCGTGAAGGATCTCTCTCCCCCTCTAGTATTATTGCCCCAAGGTCTCGGACTAGCGAGATACATGTTCCCGGTGGCTTTATCTGGAAAGGAGTTGCTGCTTCCGCTGCTTTGCTGGAGCGAGGGATGGAGGTTGTCGGGGTACCGGACGTGTGTGCGATCCCGGATGCACCGCTGCTTTGCGGTGCTAGACTTGCTGGTGCTGGACTTGCTAGAGCTGGATCTGATGGACGTGCTGGAGCCGGACCTGCTGGACTTCATCACGATCTTGAGATCGGCAAGTGTACGACTACATCATCCACGAGTTCCAACTTGTTAACAAACCTTTGTTATCTTCGAGGGTAAGTTCTCTATGGATGTATATCCACCCGTTGCTTGTATCTAGTAGATAGATCTTGGCGTATAGTTCCCATCGTAGGAATTTTTTTGTTTTCTATGCTGCGAACCCAGTAGAAACACAGACGTTAAAAGGAGATCAGTCGAAAAAGGAAAAGGGGGTCAAAAAATTTGTCAGGACCGGAGACTCTAGTGTTGATGGTCCGGACACTCTGGTGATGGTCGGAGACTCCGGTCTTGCGGTCCGGAAACTCTGGTCTGGGCCGGAGACTCTAGTCTGCTAGTCTGAAAACTCCGGTCTGGAGGCAGCGCGACAAATAGCTCGTGTTCTTGAGGGGAAATTCGGCCCTTGAACCCTCAAATCCAGAAATTTTCGACCAAATTGGGCTGGGAAACGCAGGGCACAAGTAGACCAAATCCCAAAGACAAGTTTCTATTGGACTAAAACCACAATCAACTCACCAAAACAAGAGATCGATCCAAAAGCAATTTGGGGCTATATTTTTGGTATTTTTCAGTTTATGGTGGAAATCGAAGGGCGAAGTCAAATCCATGGCAACCAAAAGCTACTGATACCAATTGTTATGGGTCTCCTTGTGGATTTACCCTTGTATTGGCCCGATCTTCACGGATTTGAGGCGGAAGTGAGGGAAAACCCGATGAACACGATGAACGCAACTCTAATGGAAGGTAAAGATACAAACACACGCCAAATCACACCCAATTCGATTTGCTCCTGTTGGTTCGAACAACTAATCCAATAGAATCCTCGGTGAGAGACCTTGCGGTAGAATCACCAAAGGAGAGATCGGCAAGCGGATGATAGAATCCAAACCAAGGAGAGAGTAGCAACCAAGTAGAATCCCAAAAGGGAGAGACCAAGTGATACATTGCAAATGTATCTATAATTTTTGATGTTCCATGCTTGGTTTTATCTACTTTCTTATGTTTTTTTTCCAACTTTGGAGTACTTTTCATATGATTTCTTGGACTAACCTATTAACAAGAGCCACAGTGCCAGTTGCCTGTTTTCTGCTGTTTTTGGTTCCAGGAAAGTCAGAAAATCAATATTCTCGGAATTGGAGGGGACAAAAGTCAAAGTTCCTATTTTACCGGAAGACTCACGGAGCCAGAAGCAGAGACGGAGGAGGGCCAGGGCCTGGCCACACCATATGGTGGCGCGGGCTAGCCCTGGCTGTGCCACCAGGTGGTGTGGGCCCCCTGGCACTCCACCGACCTTGCCTCCTTCGCCTATAAGAGCCTCCCGATACCAAAACCCTAAATCATCAAGCCTCCAGAAGTTCCGCAGCGCCGCCTCCACCGAAAAGGAGATTTGGGGGACATAAAGTCTCTGTTCCGGCACCCTGGCGGGACGGGGAAGTGCCCCCGGAGCCATCTCCATCGATCTCCACCACCATCTCCATCACCATTGCTGATTCCCATGATGAGGAGGGAGTAGTTCTCTCTCGAGGCTAAGGGTTCTACCGGTAGCTATGTGTTCATCTCTCTCTCTATGCATGATCATATTGTGATCATGAGCTTTGTAATCTAGTAGATCTACCTTGCTACTCAAGTGCTTTAATAGATCTCTGCTCTCCCCATCTGTGTGAAGTTGAAGTGTGCACACCATGGTGGCACTTAGGCTAGAGATTAGAAATACTTGTTATGAGTTATATTTGGAGTTGGATGTCTTTATGAAATTGTGGTGTTTGTTGGAACCATCTAGTACTCAAGATGACAGTGTGGGGTTATCTAGATGGGAAAGATGAACTTTGAGGTGTGCTGTTATAGCCCTACCAATGATTAGAGTGTCCAACCGGAGAGTAGTTAAGAGTAGTATCATAAAGAGAAGATATTTATATGAGAGTGTTCACTAGTGAAAGTATGATCCCTAAGCCTTGTTTCTAAGCATTCAAACACCGTTTGCAACTAGATCTGTTACATGTTTGCTTGCTTCCATCTTTATTTCAGTTTGCCTTTAGTCTCTTCCACGTCATCAAGTTATTTTCTAGCACCGTTATCTTATATCCATACCACTTGTATTTCACTATCTATTCGCCGAACTAGTGCACCTATACACCTGACAAGTGTATTGGGTGTGTTGGGGACACAAGAGACTTCTTGTATCTTGATTGCAAGGTTGCTTGAGAGGGGATACCTTTGACCACTTCCTCCCTGAGTTCGATAAACCTTGGGTGATCCACTTAAGGGAAAACTTGTTGCTGTTCTACAAACCTCTGCACTTGGAGGCCCAACAACTGTCTACAAGAATAGAAGTGCATAGACATCACCAAGCACTACTAGAATCCTTGGTAGGGAGATACCAAACACTTGGGGAGGGTCTTGACAACTTGGAGAAGGGCACCGACTCCAAGGCCTTGTATAACTCATAGATTCACTATTGAGAGGGGGTTCCCATCTAGGGTTAGGCACATGCCTCAATTCATCATCATCTCTAGGGTTTCAAGGAGGGGGTGGGGGCACATATATAGGCCAGCCATGAGCTAGGGGTAAAACTGGCATAAACATGAAGTTTGGGGCGTTACATGGGCCAAGCCCAGCTTGAGGCGTGCAGGCCCACGATGCTTGGTCCGGAGACTCCGGTGTAGCGGTCCGGAGACTCCGGTCTAGACTGGAGAATCCGGTCGATCTCCGGTCAACCTCCGGAGGGGGTCACAAACTGTCCCAGACACTGGTTCAGGGCTCGGTCCGGAGACGGGCCGGAGACTCCGGTGTGGTAGACCGGAGACTCCGGTGTGGTAGACCGGAGACTCTGGTCTGCTGGTGAGGAGACTCCAGTCCCGCTTCATTAGCTTCTTGCGTCTTCTCTTCCAGGCCTCTTGCTTGGGTGTCTTGGCTCCAGGGCCATCCTTGCTGCATCTTCTTGGCATCATGTTCATGGACCTAGTCACATCATGGGGATTTGTCTCAAGTAGGATTCCATTCACATAATAACCAACGAAAGGCAAAGCATGAAAGGAGTTCACCTTTGGAGTGATGATTAGCATGGCATGATGTGGACCAAAGGTGGTTTCTGTATGTTGGGCTACATCATCTCCCCCTGCTTGAAAACGAGTCGACCTCGACGATGTTTGTTCATCCTGCAAGGAAGGAGGTGTGTCCTTGGCCTTGTTCCTGTACATGGTCAGATCACCGGTGTCGAAGCCATCCTCAAACTTGTTGAAGAGCTTATAGTACATCTTGCCATCATGTTGTGGTTGGAGATCTTGTAGCCTTATCCTTGTAGTTGGTGGTCTATCTTGGGTACCTTGCAAAACCAACAACAAAGAGAGAGAATTGTATGAATGATTGTTAGTATGGGTCACACTCAAGTCTCTCTTCTCACATTTTGTGGCTTGCGTCGTGGCACTCATGATTTTTCCACTCATTTTTGGCTTGTGGCACTCACTCTCTTGATGGTAGTTCACTCTCTCACCACTCGTCTCACAAGGGTCCTTAGTTTGCTTTATCTTGTTAACAGGTGTCATGTTGGATGCGATGACTAGGATAGGCGTCATGGGTTGGAGCACAAATTTCTTGTTGTTCCACTTGAATGAGTATTGGTTGGTGGGACCATTATGTATTGCTCCTCTATCGTATTGCCATGGCCTTCCAAGTAGCATGTGGCACACGGACATTAGCACGACATCACACTCGACGGTGTCTTCATATGGGCCAATCTTGAAGGAGACGTGGACCCTTGATGTTATCTTGAGTGCTCCATTGTCATCAAGCCATTGGACATGGTAGGGGTGAGGGTTATCTATGCATTGCAACTTGAGTTTCTCACAAAGCTTCGTACTTGCGAGGTTTTGGCAACTACCTCCATCAATGATCACTTTTATGGACTTTCCATGAATTCCGTCACGAGTTTGGAAGATATTGAGGCGTTGGTCCTCTCTTGGGATGGAGTTTGTCATCGATATTTGAGCTATGACAAGTGCGGGGCCTGAATCATGCTCGCATACAAGTGTGTCAACCTCTTCCATTGCGGTTGTCCTTGCAATAGCGCGTTGAGTGAGAGCTTCATATTCCTCTTCACTCATGGAGTATGTTGCGCCATTCTCATCCGTAAACATCACTCGTGAGCTAGTGCACTCATATGACTTGTGACCTTAAGAAAGATGATATAACTAAAATGGTAATTCTCTAGAGAAGACATATAACTAATCCTTAAGAAAGATGATAAGAACATCCAACTTAAGTGTGACCAAATTTATCCTCAAGTGGATACTCATCACAAGTCTTGGTTTAGATAAGATGTCTCCTATAGTCACTATCCAACCTACAGATCTTCCTAAAAGGGTTTTAATCCTAAGGTCAAAGCATATGCTCTGATACCAGTTTGGGTGACCTAGCATACCACTGCATGATGTAGTACACTATAGTCGTTGACATAACACCAATGAAACACCATTCACTAGTATTACATCCCTTAGAGTGGTACAATAGAAACACAGCAGGTCCAAGACATGACTATATATTACAACTCAACTCTTTACAAAAGATCCAGAGGACACTCTATATTAAAGAGAGAGAAAGAAATTCTTACAAAGAAGAACTAGAAATAATAACTTAGGACTATCTAGTAACTAAGACTAGTATCTAAACTATTTGGCTTGCCATTGCCGCTATTGCAATGCTCTACAGAAATAGGTTTTATGGCTAGTGAATCTACTCCTATCTAAACCAACACTTTATCTTCACTTCAGCTGATGTATATGTTGACTTCATTGACTTTATTGAAGAACTTGAGTTGTCGATGATGGTTTCATGAGCAGAAATTGATGTTGACATCGTCTTCAATGGCTTAGAACCTAGCAAGGGTTAAGAAGGTACGGTTGAGTATGAGCGTAGTCAGCAAGTTCACTAAAAACGAGTGTATGATGCACTATCTCTATAGCCACAGACCATAGGTCGTAGGCAATGCAGGTCTTCGTAAACATTTCTTCAAAGGTTGCTTTTATTCTGAAAACTATGTCTGACAGCCTTCACAGGTTGACCAGAAGCTTCGTGGGGTTCCTTTCCTGCTGCGTTCGTAGCTCCTTCTCGGAACAGGGAGTAACATGTCACAACTCTTACACTCTGTAGAGGTGCGTCACTTTTTCCACAAGAGACCTTAAGCTTTGTTGCACAGCCGGGAGTATGTCCACGTTCAAACTTCCGTGGTTTGAGGCCCAACTTAAGGTCCAAGCCAATCGCTGCCCTCTCCGCGACCCCATATGTCTACATGATCCTCCGGGGCTGACTCCACCTCCATTAAGCCCCCAACTAGGGCAGGCTAGAACCATGGTGAGTTCCCGAAGACTCTGTGAGCTGGTGATTCCCCTGGTAAGCTCCATAAAAGGTCCGACTATACCTCTGGCAACCACTCATAAATAATCTAGACACCAAAATCATGGGGCCTAAGGGTGCCCACCCATATGTTGGATCCACACCAAGAATCCCAACGTCACGATAAGTTCATCTTGCCTCCATATGAAAGGAAGAAGTTACAGCTGACTTCTATGTCCCATTCCAGATCTCATGATTAACGCGTAATATACGGTGCTAGAATCACTGGCGACATTGGTTGTTAAGTCCCAGATGATACATTACTGTACAATGGCGTTTCCATTGCCAGTTATGATAGATTAGTTGATCACCCTGGATCAGTAACCGATATTTCCAGTTAATTGGGAAAATAGTGTTTTCGACCTTTTTGAAATGCAGGTGATGACATAGTTGAGTTACAAGCATAGAAAATAATCAAAGGATATGAGCAAGTTGTGAACTTGCCTTTTGTGATCGCAAGATTATGTAGTCATGGTCTTCGAGATACTAGAAGATCCAAAATATGTAAATAGCATCATTGGTCCGGTAAGGACTAATGTTTAAAGATGCAATATGTTGATGCATAAGTAATGTAATGCATTTTGTAAAATCCTGAAAACCCCAATAACATGAATGAGTTTATTTTAAGTGACACCTTTGAGATTTGGCTATTTCTCATGTTTACTTCACAAGTAAAGATAACTACAACGAATTTAAATGTTTAACATGCAAAGTGTGCAAGTGAAGTGTAATAACATTTTGAGATTGAGGTGAATTACTATCTAGTAATTATGATGGATGTTGGTGTGATAGATTGTTAAGAGTTTAAGAACTTATTTATAAGGTTGTCGTTTGAAGTGACAAAACGAATAGCCTTTGAGGAAAAGATTACGCTGATAAGGTTTAAACAATCGTTAATATGAATAGATTATAATTGATGACATTTGTGTTGGCTTGATAAGTTTGGACTCGAGATGCTTTAAGGTTTAACTGAAACAGACAAAATTTAACTATAAAAACATATTTAAACTTCATACATTATCTATATAATTTTATGGACCAAAGTTAGCTTTAAAACATAAATAGACCTAGGGTGTGATGTGTTTAAAGTATTTAAAAGTTTTAAGCTTTATAATAAGCATGTTTTAGACTGTGAGATCATTCACTTCCGATTTAAGTGAATGGTGAGTTTAAATGTGCTTGGTTATTATGAATTTGATTTGACTTATTAAATAAAGAAAATTTGGCTAATAACATTAATGTCTTAGGGTTTTAAAAATCGCGTTAAGTATAATGTAGTTGAGAAGTAAAGAGCATTTACTTTTATCATAAATGAATGATGTTTAAAACTTAGTTAAAATTGTTGGTTTACTTGGATTTAAGGTTTTATAAGATTTTTATAAAGTTAATAGTTTATATTTTAAGTTTTTCATAAATCCAAGTTATGGTTTTGGAACTAGCATTTGAATATAAAGGGTTTAAGGTTTTTATATCATATTATGATTATTTCTTATTTAAGAAATGTTTCTGAAGAATTTATAAAATAGGTATTTTATATAATAGGTAAGGATTTATTACTTTAAAAACCTTTGGAACCATATATCTAGTATTTTTATCGTAGACTATATTTATTCAAGATCTTAAAAATATTTTTTATTTATTTTTAAGTATTATTCTTATTTTTATAAAATTCCACAAAGGATTATTTGTCTTAGAATATTTGCTTCAAGTTTTATTTGTAAAAAAATAAGTTGATAATTTTATAAAGTAGTAGATTGAGTCTAATACACAAAAATGATTTTTATGTTTTTTTATGATTTTTACTTACTTTATGAAATTTCATATAGAATTTAATAGGGTTAATACTTATTTGCCTTTTTATTAAACTCAAACAAAGAAGGTTATATTTTTATTTGATAGAACTTATTTTTATGGTAATTTTGTTATATAATATGTATTTTTATGATTTATGTACATTTTTCTAGAGCTTAAATATTATTAGGGTATTTAGGTAATTTTATTTTGCAACATTTATTATTATTTTTTATCTTTTTTTATAAAACTACTTCTGGCCCGTGGGCTGGTTAAGCCCAACCCGGCCCGGTTGGGCCTAGGGTCATACCCCACCCTAGCCCAACCCCTGCTCCTCCTCTCACTCACACACACGCACACGACACAGCCTCGCACCCCTCCTCTCGCGCGACTGCATTGCCGCCAGCGCCGCCGCCTGCCACTCCGACCGCCACCGACCGCATCAGCCGCGGCCGCTCGCTGACTAAGCTTTGCTCCAGGCTCTCCACCTAATCCCCGCCACCTCTATCTGCGCCTGCGCCCTTGGAAACCCTGTTCGGCCGCCGGCATGGTTTCCTTGGTTCCAACACCTCTGGCTGCTGCTCGAGAACGAACACAACCTCTTGTCCGTCAACCTCGCCCCCTGATGCTTCTATTCGACCCACTCGACCTGATTTTTCCCGTGGTGGTGGGTGTTACGGCTGCCTTGGGTTGTCGCCTCCATGGCTGGTCGTGGCCTCCTGGTGCTCTCTGGCAAATTGGAGCTCACCCCTCCCAACTGGATTCCAGTGGGAAGGTGCTACAGCGCAACCCCGGCGTCTACTTCAATCGACCTGATGATGTTGTGCCTCTGCCGATGGGATAATGGTGATAATGTCACCACAACCTCGGTGTTGCACCGATGTTGTTCACCTCCTTTTAGTCTCCGACGATTTCCTTCTTCCTCACCTCCTCTACAGAAATCTAAGGTCCAAGGTACTTGTCCACTCTCTCTAATTTTATCTTCTATGTATCTTAATGGATGATCAAATAACTGATCCTATTTTTAGTTGACCCTGATGTAATTGTACAATGCTTGATTGTTGATCTAGTGAACCTAGATGATTAATTGATACTGTGTGCCGATGAACCTTTGATCAAGCTTAGTGGCTACTTTGATTAGATTTAGTGGATTATAAGGAATGTACTTGAGTATATGGGCAGCTATGGGAAATGGTATGAGTTTGCTTGTTAATTGGTTATAAGCCATTTCCCATGTTATGCTGTTGGAGCACAAGCAAATGTTCCTATTTTACTTTTCTGAACCTACTTTCCTTAATGAGGTTAGTAAATTGGACCTTGTCTCTTATATTACTACATGCCCTGGTAGCTTTTATGATCATTAATAAATAGATCAACATTTCTTAAGTGGTATGATCATTTCTATCCAAGGATGGAGATGGTCCACATACACTCACACATATTTCAAGCAATGTGTAGATGATGCATAGAAGTATGTATTCCTCTATAGCCAGATCTGCTATATCTACTAGCTGGTTGTGCTTTAATCACATATAAGATATACTTGGAGAACTGAACCTATGGTTCAATGATGATTTAAAATGTTCTCTAGACAGGTTGCTATTTGAACTATATGATTCCTAGGTAACTAAACTAGGAAGATGATCTGGGATTTTCATTTGGTGGCTGGTAAATGGAATAGAAGCATGTTGCCTTATTTGTCATGTTGCCAATTAACTAGAGTGGCTTCTCTTAGTTATAACACTCTACTCTGGTGCCTCTATTGAGTGTGCACAGTAGTGTAGTTCACAGTTTTATGATTGGATACTATTCTGGCTAGTCTCGAAGATCCTGGATCATTGGTTCTTGATGATTTGTGGGTACGCATGTCCCAGCCTATGATGCAAAGGCTGAGGCCCAATTTTAAATAAGAGCAGATCTGGTACTGGTTTTTGTGTTTAACCCACTTGGTGGCTTCTGATGCTACAAGATCTGCTATTGTGGTGCCTCCCATGTGGAGTGTGCACAATAGTAGGTCTAAGCAACATGATCTGCTACTTTCTTTCCCTAAATACTCAATGATGATCTAGACATGCCACTTTGTAACACCCCGTCCACTCCTGGGCCCGGGGGGTGTCACTCCTGGCAGCTTAATGGGATATCTAGACTGGCCCGACAGACCAACACTGGTCTTTTCTGCGCACTTTGTCCTCACTCGTGCGCACCCGGTTACCCACTTCCTGGTCAGTCACCCATCCTAGGATTGCTCTAGGCCAAGCACGCTTAACCTTAAAGTTCTTTTCGAATGAGCTTCCGGAAAAGAAGTTGCAACTTGTTGATATGGGTATCCTATCAATCCTATTAAGCCATGTGCCTGGATCTCACATACACCCACCCTTTATAAGATCAACGCCCTCATCGATCCAGCACACCCCAGGAACATTCCCTCTTGGCACGTGTCTCTGCGTCCAGTGCCGACACATGTGCCATGCCGTGTCCACTCCGGGCCACACGCGCCATGCTCCACATGTCCCGCCACTGACCCGCACACACCCGTGTAATCGCAAGGGTCGGCTCTGATACCACTTGTAACACCCCGTCCACTCCTAGGCCCGGGAGGTGTCACTCCTGGAAGGTTAATAGGATATCTAGACTGGCCCCACAGACCAACACTGGCCTTTTCTGCGCACTTTGTCCTCACTCGTGCGCACCCGGTTACCCACTTCCCGGTCGGTCACCCATCCTAGAATTGCTCTGGGCCAAGCACGCTTAACCTTAAAGTTCTTTTCGAATGAGCTTCCGAAAAAGAAGTTGCAACTTGTTGATATGGGTATCCTATCAATCCTATTAAGCCATGTGTCTGGATCTCACACACTTGCATGTTAGACTGAGAGTAATACCACATCAATCCAACCTTAGCTCTACATTCATAAAAGCATGTGCTAAATGATGAGCTTAAGAATCAACCTACTACTAGTGGTGTGGTTGTTGTTACTTGCACCTAGGGTTCTCCTGCTGACCTTGATCTTCGGTTGGCCTTCTTATTGATCGTTGGCTAGTTCCTCCTCTTGAGCTAGCTTATGATCCTGTCCCGATCCTCTTGGTGCTTCTTGGGCTAAATCTTGATCTAGGAATCCATGTGATGTTGATTGGTGATTTGTGTGGACAGAGTAGTGATAAACTCATGGTTTCTTAGTTGTGTGATGGAACATGTGTGTTCTGCCTTGTAATTTAGCTCCTACGACACCTCTCTCTTATCCTATTCTGGTGAATTGCTCCTGTGTTGACAGCACATCATGTGCATGCTGTGTGTGAGAAGCCTGGCTGTCTATTGCTAGGTGTGGATCAGATCAAGTACATCCTGATATTTCTTGGGGCTTTTTACCTTTTGCCTTTTACTATTCTAGTGAAACTTGCCCCATGCCTGTGATGCACTAGTCTGAGGCAATTCCTAAAATAAGAACAGATACTACTCTTTGACACCTCCATTTTAACTTACTCAATGATGACAACAAGGCAGCAACAATTCTCTGCCAAGTCTGAGAGTTAAACTATTCCCAACTAACTCTTTCACCATGCTCTTTTTTGTGTTTCTTTTATTTTGTTTTGCAGGCTGAAGAAATAAAAGAGGATATGAAGATATGTAACTAGGAAATAGTTTAGGCTTTCCTTTTATACTTCTGTAACCTTTCTTTCCTATTTGTGACAATCGTAAATTACATTGTAATATTTGTTTAGATTAATAAAGTTTATACGTTTTCCTTTAATTCCAATTTGAACATTGTTGTTTATTCCTTTACTATAAAGGACGGTGTAATGTTTAATTTCTTTTTAATTTGAGACTTGAAACTATTGTATCTTATTCATAAATTCAATTCTTATTTCCTTATTGTATTTTGAATACTATTTATCATTCCATTTACACATCTTTTTGTAATTCAAATATATCAACTCAATGTTCAAATCTGAATTGTCTTCTCCTCAAACCCAAAAATACAATACAGGTCATGTCGAAATCTGTCGCACTTGCTCGGATGCTTTCATCAGAACAAGAGAGATCCCGACCCCTCGCTAGCTTCTTTAATTTGCGCAAAAATTATTCGGATTTTCTATGCATGAATGCAATGCACACACCTGTGTTCAGCTTATTTCTAAGCTCTAATGCTGGGACGTTACAGTAAGTTCTCCATGGATGTATATCCACCCGTTGCTTGTATCTAGTAGATTGATCTTGGCGTATAATTCTTATCGTAGAATTTTTTGTTTTCTATGTTGCGAACCGTTCAGTGGTATCAGAGCCTAATTTATACGTAGGTGCTTTGCACGGGTAGAACACATAAGAGTATGTGGGCAGTGATGATCATGTTATTGCTTCTTATATGTACTTTGGATATTGGTGGCATAGAGGGATGAAGCGGCCCGGACTAACTTTACATGTCATCGCACATGAGACCGGTTCCACGACTGACATGCAACTAGTTTTGCATAAGTGGCTAACGGGTGTCTGTCTCTCCTACTATAGTCAATATCTGATTTACAACGAGTTGCTGATAATTTGGTTATCATCGTTGTGGTTTCATGTTCGTAGGTAAGAACGGTTCTATCTTCGAAAGCCCTAAGCCACGTAAAAACTTGCATTTGATAAATTAGAGGCGTCTAGTTTAGATTGTTGCTAGGCTTGTGTCATGATATGATAATGTTGTAAGTTGATGTATAGTTGATACTCTTACAACACACCTAACGTGTAAGTTCCATAGACCTTGGCCTTACACACAAAGGAATGATAAAGATCAGACCACGATGTATATGATAGTGATCAAGTGCAAGAACCATATCATTTCACTTTACACATATGATGTTTGCATCTTATATTGCTTGTTTGGCATTTTAGTAGCATTATAAGATGATCCCTCATTTAGATATCAAGATAAAATATGTTCTTCCTTAAGTACGCACCGTTTATGTTTTGCCTCTTCAAGACATCACGTGATGATCAGGTGTACTTGAATCGACGATCAAATTTCGGGTGTAAGACAGTTTTACACATGCGAGTACTAAGATTCTTACTTGGCGAGCCTAGCATGTACAGACATGGCCTCGGAACACAGACCGAAAGGTTAAGCATGAGTCATATAGTTGATATGATGCCCATATAGATGCTCGCCTTTAAAGCTACACCGACTCACGTGATGATCAAACTTGGTGTAGTGAATTTGGTTCATGTAATCACCAAAAAGACACGAGTGATGTTATTTTTGAGTGGGAGTTTAGTTGAACTCAATCTATCATAAACTTAGTCTAAATAAACTTTACAAATTCTGTTGTAGATGGCACCACCTGCTTTTAATTTCAATGTGTTCATGGAGAAAGAGAAACTTGCTGCGAATGGTAGCAACTTCACCAACTAGGCCATGAATTTGAGGATTCTCCTCTCTGGTGCACAAAAGCAATATGTGCTAGAAGCACTGCTAGGGCCCCCACCAGCTCCTGAGGCTCCTGATGAGGAAAAGAATGTCTATGTGACTCGTCAGGAGGACTACAACTTAGTTCATTGCGGCATACTGTATGGGCTAGAGCCAGAACTTCAAAAGCGTTTCGAAAATCACAATGCCTTTGATACCATGGGTGAATTAAAAATGATTTTCGACACCCATGTTGTTGTAGAGAGTTATAATGCTTCAAAAAAGTTCTTTAGATGCATGATGGAAGAGAACAACTCCATAAGTGAGCACATACTCAAAATGTCTAGGTAGGCTGATAAGCTTGTGTCCTTGGGAATAACGATTCCCATTGACTTAGGCATACATCGTGTTCTCCAATCTCTGCCACCTAGCTACAAGAGCTTTGCGATGAACTATAACATGCATGTCATGAAGAAGACTCTCCCCGAGCTTCTATCAATGCTTAAGACTTCAGAAGTGGAGATTAGGAAAGAACATCAAGTGTTGATGATCAATAGGACTACCGGTTTCAAGAAAGACAAGAAGGGTAAACAGAAGGGAAAAGGGCGGAAAATCTGTTGCTGCGCCTGAAAAGAAATCTCGGGCTGGCCCTAAGTCTGATACCGAGTGCTACTATTACAAGGGGACTGGCCATTGGAAGCGCAACTGCACCAAGTACTTGGCAGACAAGAAGGCCAGCAAGGAAAACAAAGGTATATATGATATACATGTTATTGATGTGTACTTGACTAGTACGCGTAGTAGCACCTGGGTATTTGATACTAGATCGGTTGCTGATATATGTAACTCGAATCAGGGGCTACGGAACAAGTGACCGCTAGCAAGGGATGAGGTCACGATGCGTGTCGGCAATGGGTCAAGAGTTGATGTGATCGTCATCAGAACGCTACCTCTCCATATGCCATCGGGATTACTGATAAAGCTAAATAATTGTTATTTGGTGCCTATGCTGAGCATGAACATTGTATCCGGATCATGTTTATTGCAAAGCAGTTATTCGTTTAAATCAGAAAACAATGGTTGTTCGATTTATATGGATAATATCTTTTATGGTCATGCACCTATGATGAATGGTTTATTTCTGTTGAATCTTGATAGTACTCATACGCATATCCATAATGTTGATGCTAAAAGGATTAAACTTAATGATGATATATCTGCATATATGTGGCACTACCGTCTAGGTCATATTGGCGTTAAACGCATGAAGAAACTCCATTCCGATGGACTTTTAGAATCACTTGATTTAGAATCATTTGGTACATGTGAGCCATGCCTTATGGGCAACATGACTAGAATGCCATTTTCCGGTTCAATGGAATGGGCAACAGATTTATTGGAGATTATACATACTGATGTATGTGGTCCAATGAGTGTGTCGGCGTGAGGTGGATATCGTTATTTTGTTACTTTCACGGATGATTTGAGTAGATACGGGTATATATATTTGATGAAACATAAGTCTGAAACCTTTGAAAAGTTCAAGGAATTTCAGAATGAAGTGGAAAATCATCGTAATAGAAAGATCAAATTTATGCGGTCCGACCATGGAGGTGAGTATCTAAGTTACGAGTTTAGCACACACATGAAAGAGTGTGAAATAGTTTCACAACTCACACCTGCCGGAACACCACAACGTAATGGTGTGTCGGAACATCGTAATCGTACTCTATTGGATATGGTTCAATCTATGATATCTCTGACTGACTTGCCACTATCATTTTGGGGTTATGCACTAGAAATCGCTTCATTCACTTTAAATTGGGCACCATCTAAATCCGTTGAAACGACATCGTATGAATTATGGTTTGGAAACAAACTAACCTGTCATTTCTTAAAGTTTGGGGATGCGATGTTTATGTGAAGAAACTTCAACCGGATAAACTCGAACCCAAAGCGGAAAAACGCGTCTTTATAGGATACCCTAAAGAAACAATTGGGTATTCCTTCTATCACAGATCCGAGGGCAAGGTTTTCATTGCCAAGAATGGATCCTTTCTAGAGAAAGAGTTTCTCGCGAAAGGTGTGAGTAGTCGAAAGGTAGAACTCGAAGAGGTTATTGAACTTTCTCTTCATGAAATGGCGAGTGGCGCAGCACCGGAAGTCGTTCCGGAGTTGACTTCACCAAATGAAGAAGGATCAAGAGTGGGATTTGTCCATCCCGATGACGGATAGATATACTCTAGGCCCTCTCGGTGATATCACATTGCTTAGGTTGCAAGCAAGTGATGAGATCATTAGAATGTTATATCATGGGAACGAGAAAAGATTACATATCAGTAACGAGATCAAACTAGGTATGGATATACCGATGATCGAATCTCAGACATGTAGTATATCGCGAGACAAAGGGATTTAGTTACTAGTGTTAAAGGTTCTCACGATCATAGAAGTCATCGTTGAATGTGTAGGAGTCAGTATGGATCTCCAGGTCCCGCTTCTGATTATGATCTGAGAGGGGTCTCGATCATGTCTGCATTATTCACGAACCGTAGGGTGACACAATTAAGGGACACCAACACCATTTGGAGCAAATATGTTTCACACGAATGAATTGCAAAGCGCTAGAATTATTTCAATAGAGACCAAAACTGTTTCGGGTGAAATTGCTAAAATTGTTTCTGCATGTAATATTGAAATATTGCAGGGGGTTTTATGTGAATGTTTGTTAATTAAAGTAATTAACAAAATTCTGAATAAAATTAATAAAAGAGTTTTATTAAATGAGAGAGCATTAAATTTGGAGAAATTTAATGCATTTAAAGTGGAGACTTTAAAAGAGAATGTGAAGGGACATTTTAATGTGGAGGGGGTTACCAGCACATGAATGGGGGGGGGGGGGTGAGGGGTCACCCCCATGGGGCGCCGGCCATGGGAAGGGGTACCCCCTCCTTCTATAAAAGGTCCCCTCTCACTCCTTCTTCCTCACACCTCCTCGTGAAGGATCTCTCTCCCTCTTTAGTATTTTCCCCCCATGGTCTCGGATTGGCGAGATACATGTTCCTGGTGGGATTTTGTCTGGAAGGAGTTGCTGCTTTTGCTGCATCGCTGGAGCGAGGAGGCGAAGGTTGTTCGGTGTCCTGAACATGTGTGTGAGTGCGAATGCGCTGCTGGTTTGCAGTGCTAGGACTTCCACACGATCTTGAGATCGGCAAGCAAACGACTACATCATCCACGAGTTCCTACTCGTTAATAAAACTTTGTTGTCTTCAAGGGTAAGTTCTCCATGGATGTATATCCACCCGTTGACTGTATCTAGTAGATAGATCTTGGCGTATAGTTCTCATCGTAGGAATTTTTTGTTTTCTATGTTGGGAACCCTTCAAGAATTTGATTTGCATATCCTACAAAGAAAGTAAGAGGTGGAGGAAGCGTTCGCGGATATTCAAGGAGTTCTCCATCCTAAGGAGGTATCATCCGTGTGCATGCCTTTGGGAACCACACAACCAAAAAGGAAGTCTCATATTTCCCCTTATAATAGTTTTGGCAATTTTTTGCGACCTGTTTTATTTGAAGAGAGGAAGAAAACAAATTCAAGTGAGACCATATTCCCTCGATGAACATGACTTGTGAAGTTCTCAACACACTTTCGTTCTGGATGGCTTTCTGATATTTCTTTTTGCATATTTGAACTCCTTTCATTTTTTTGAGTTGATTGCCGGTCTTACAAGATCGGTATGAACGGACGGTACGGCCGGATCCGCCCGTACCGATGGTCGTTAAGTCCGTTGATGCCTCGTTGATATTCTTGCAGAAGCGGTATGACCGTATGGGCGCACCTCTCCGTACCGCTGGTCGTTATTGGTTCGGTGACTTTCATCTTCTATTCTTCATCGTTTATTCCTCTAAAAAAAACTTTCTGAAGTTGCGAAGTCAGTACGGACGGGTAGTACGAGCGGATCCCGCCCATACCACTTAGTCGGTTTCTCTTTTACTAACTTCATGCCGTACAAGTTTTATAAACGACCCAGTACGGGCGCACTACGACCAGAATTTCCTTCTTTTGCACTTATTTGTTTCCTTCTTTGTTGGGATTCTTTTCTTGGGCGCCCCTTTTCCTCCCAGCACGGATTTTACCTTACCTCTAACCCTTTATAGGTCTCCTTAGAGATCCACCTCTCTCTTGTATCAACAGATCCAATCCAACTGATGCATTACTCGATTCAAGGTAAGGGCAAGCCTCTAAACTTCATGGCTCATTCGTGGGGTAGTTTCCAGACCTCCTCCATTGAAGCCGATGATCGTGAAGCTCAAGGCCTAAGACCGAAGAACAAGCGGTACACGTATGATTCCGATGATGATTCTAAAGATGAAGATGAAGAGCTCCAGATCTTCATGGAGTAATCGAAGAGAGGGTGGAAGCAACCAGACTACTTGGCAATGGTGAAGCACGAAGATGAGGAAGAAGCCAAGAAACCCCATGGGAAAGGATGCACGGAGTCGCTCAAGCTCATCTCCGCCAACTACTCGTCACCAAAGCGTAAGAAATCTAACAACCCCACTACAGGAACCTATCAGGAGACTATGGCCCACACATCAACAACAAAGAAGATCACCATGAACACACATATGAGCGTGAAGCTGCAAGAGGACTGGGAGTTCAAACTCATGGACGTACCAGTGGGCATGCACGTCCCAGACAATGAACACTGCCTCAACAATATAGAGAAGTACCAGAAAGAAGAACTTGTTCACAGAGAGATCATGTGCAAGCGCCTCTTGGATCTTGAAGTCAAGAAGGAACTCGATGAGATGATGAGCAAAGTTGTTGATGGGATGTTCCTCTTACGTTCGGATCTACAGAAGTGTCTCTAACGCATATCTTCCCTAGAGAGCACAAATAAGAAGCTCAGAGTGGAACTTTCCAACAAGATCTCCCGACCATGAAGCACACCATGGTATCAAATAATCGCAAGGGATTATTTGATCCACCTAGCTTGACACCAAGCTTGGGGGGATCTATGAGAACCTTGTAATCTATCTTACGGTTTTGAGCATGTTTACTTTTCCTGCACACATGGTTAGGTTTAAATTCCAAATTTTGCATTAGTTGCATCAACTTCGAGTTCCCTCTGTTCAAGAGAAGAATTATACCCGTTGAGTTATGAGACTTTATGATAATTGAAGTTGTGATTGATGCATGATTATTATATTAGATGATTGAACTAGGTCGAGTGTTATGATACTTGTACAACTGCCATAATTTTAGGGACTTCCACACCTTTAGAAGTATTGATTAAGTTATGAGAAGAAGAATTCTGGTAGCATATTATGATTAAGAGTTTTCAAAAGCCATTGAAGTAGTGAGCATGATCAAATAGCTTGCTGAAAAGAAAAAGAGAAAAAAGAGCAAGGAAAAGTATAGACATACAAGTATAGAAAAAAAGGAAGCAACTATCAAAAGAATCAAGCATATAAAAGAGAGAAAGAAGAAAAAGAAAATGATCACGAATCTTCACTATTAAACTTAGACCTATAAATCTCTAAACTCCGTGATTATATGATATGTTGAATCACTAGTAGCTTCTTATAATTTCATTGATACTAGAAAAGGGCGTGGAAGCCTCTAAGTTATGTAATGTGTAAGGGTATGGTAATACCCCCGATGTATCTTTACATCCGATGTTATATTCTTGTTTCAATTTTTGCCTCATTTATTTTAACATCTCGTGTCTCATGAACATGATGATCTTGACTATAAGCCACCATCATGCTCAGGGACGAGCAAGAATCTAGCTTGGGGGAGTTGATGAGTCCAAAATTGAAGCATTTTTACCTCTTGTTTTTGCATAAATAGAGTGGGGATTTTTGTATTTCACTGCGCCTACGCGCGCTATTCCGTTCTTATTTCAACAGGATCCCAAATCACGGAGTCATATATGAACTTATCAATCAGAGCTGTCATATTGTGTAATTATATGATATTTCTAAGTGATAAATGTCATTTTATGAATTTACCTTCGCACCTGGATGAATAACAAATAAGGAGGAGGCATCACCACCGATAACGACCACTGGTACAGGCGGAGCCCGCCCGTACCGTCCGCCCATACCAGGCGCTATCGGGACCGCCTCGTCAAATAGTTTCTCCTGGCAAAGACGAGAGGGAGATCCGACATTCACAGCCACCAGAAACCACGAAACACCATATTCGAGAGGGATCTGAAGGAGGAACTTGGCTGGGGCAAAATCCCAGCTGCTTCATAGATCATTGGAGGACAACGCATCATCCCCTTCACCATCAACCTCTGCATATTCATCACCACTATTACTCCATCTTTCATCTATTAGATCTCTTTGTAATTCGAGATCCAATTGTGGTTTGCATTACATCTACCCTCGTACTTTAATCCATCCATTTGATTATGATGATGTTGTTGATTGCTTCCATGAGTGAGTAGTTCCTTTATTCTTGGGGCGATGGAGAAACCCTAGCACCACTATGAACTTGTAATGAAGATGATCTATTCTTGTGTCCATATGACTTGCTTGTCTATGATATAATTATGACCTGTGTTTGATTTATCTCTTTAGATGATATGTGAAGTCGACCATGTATCATTTGCCTTTGGGACTAAAGGGAGTAAGAAACCCTTTGGACGTGTTGTGGAAGCGTACCCGGAGTGCCCCATGACAGATTGGCGCCGACTCGTAATCCACACAGTCAAAGGGGGATTAAGAGGGACTCTCTAAGCTAATTACGATATCCATGGGGAAACCCTTAATTGCGGTGGCCTGTATGGTTGATTGCTCTCATGCATTGCAGTTTAGAGATGACCTCATACTTGGCTCAACTAAGTGGCTTCCTACGAGCCTTGTCATGAACATCTTATTTTAGGGTTCTTTCCACACATATCATGACATAAGAATTATGTTATCTTGATTACATATAATAATAGTACTATGCTAGTGGTGTATCCTACATCCCCGAGAACGTTTTAGCCCTATTGAGTTCAACCACGCTACAATCTTGTTACTTACTTTCTTTTACTTATTTTAATTATTTTTCTATAAACAACCATAAACTATTCAAACACCCTTTACTTGAGATCAAAGACAACTTACAAGTATTCTTTGGTAGTTAGTAACGAGGGGCATAAAGACCTTTATCAATAGCTCTCTGTGGTTTCAATATATTTATTTCGAAACTAACTACAATTGATCTGTGCACTTGCAGTCATTAGTACCACACTAGAATTGCTATAATGGAATGCACAAAATGGTTTACCTGATAAGCGATTTGAGAAGCTACTGAAAATAATGAATAAGAAGATTCCAAAGAATAACGAATTGTCTATCAGTACATACGAAGCAAAGAAGGTTGTCTGCTCTCTAGGATTA
Organism: Avena eriantha; assembly: GCA_910589775.1. Lineage (NCBI taxonomy): Eukaryota > Viridiplantae > Streptophyta > Magnoliopsida > Poales > Poaceae > Avena > Avena eriantha. The sequence continues at coordinate 324,129,239 of OU342745.1, read as the reverse complement.
GAGGCGCAGAAGAAAAATGCATGCATCAATGACTGCATCCTATACCGCGGTAAGGAATACAAGAATAAAAATAAATGCTCGGTATACGGTGCATTGAGGTATAAGATCAGACGAGATGATCCTGGTGATGTTGAGGGCGAGCGTCCTAAGAAAATGATTCCTACTAAGGTTACGTGGTATACTCCTATAATACCATGATTAAAACATTTATTTAAAAACAAAGAGCATGCTAAGTTGTTGCGATGGCATAAAGAAGACCGCAAGAACGACACGACGTTGAGACACCCATACTATCTATTTGTATCAGACTATGATTCTTTGTTTAAATGCTGCTGGGCTACTGCAGTTGCCTAATGTCTACTGTAGTTATTTATACTCTACATTATTCTTGCAAATGTAACCTTGTGACAGCTTGCACTGCTGAAATAATTTTATGGCGGACTGATTAATTTGAGCTAAACAATTTCTTTATTTTTTGATTGCAGTATTCAAATATTTAATTGGACTAGACATTCAGTATACATCACATATAGTTTAAGCTTTGCAGTTAATTAGGATAGCACATTCAATATGTTGAATGATTGCTAAAATATTTATAGATATTTGCTATGTGAAATATGATATTTTATAAATCTACATCAGATACATGTGGTTCAAATCATGTAACTGAATGCTCGTATTTTTTCGGTTGCAATTGTCAATTACCATAACCTAGTTTCGGTTGCACCATCATATCTTAGTCGCCACACCTACCAGTTGTGTTGCATTAGGATATTTCTACAAAATTGTATTATCGCGATAACTCTCCACCACAAATATTTTGGCCGCTGTGATAGCCACTTGACGCCACGAAATCCATCTTTGTTAATATAATCCTTTCGCCACAAATCCTTTGCATTGGCGCAATAGCTTCTTGCCACGAACATTTTGGCCGTTATGACAACTATCTGTCACCACCAAAACTAGTATGCTGTAAATTTTTTACCATGTTTGAAGAGTTGTTGCCATAAACTAATGCCACAAACATATGATTTGTGGCGAAAGAGATGTATCCACAAAACAAGCGTTGTTTCTATAGGGTTCGGGTCTATTGCAATAATTGCCTATTGCCATGGAAGGGCATGCGCCACAGAACAAGTGTGGTTGGAACAGGCTATCGCCACAAACGAGAAACTGCCATGATTTTGATGGACGTTGCATTAAGCAATCCTCACAAACCAAATTGTGGTATTAAGCACGTGCTGCCACGAGGAAAAATATGGTAACTTTTCACATGGTCGTTGCAATAGCACACTTTCTTGCATAGTTTGGTTTGCGTGGCAACAACCTATTACCGTGTATTCAGTCGCAACGCTTGGCAACAAAAGTCATGTTGTGGCAATAGGTATTCGACACTTATTGCCACGAATCTTGTTGTTGCAATAAATCTAAATCCTTGTAGTGCATGTTGTCTCTCTCGCCCGCTCGCTAACAGTTTGTCGCCCGCTCTTCTACCATGCACAACCTGGCTGCTATCCCCTTCACATGTGGCCTAGCTACCGCCCCCACGCCCGAGGACACCGACATGCTGACTAGACCTTACTCCCTCGTTGACATTTCCTATGCTCTAGACCAAGCTCGTTGTCACTCCTATGATGCTAATTGCCGCTCCCTTTGCCTAAAGCTCCTCTCCTTTGCGCCGGCCGTAGGAGCTCTCCCTCTTGTTGAAGGTATCCATGGACAAGGTCATGGCACATGCGAGATCTGGCCACCGGACCCCGGAGAAGACGAACCTCCGACAAGTAGGATGCGTGGCGTGTGATCTCGAATAGGAGAATGGTGTTGCAACCATGGCCGGCAGTGGTGGTCAGGTTTTCGAGAGTTTTTGAGGTTGCAAAACTCGTTTCGGATTGTGACAAATAACTATCATTTCGATCGTTTAAGCATACATATGCTACATATGGATTTCTCCAAGGTTGCATATTTAGATGAGTTGGGCACATATGTTAGACGCGTTGTTATTTTTTTTGCAAACGAAGACATATGTTTGTACATTTTGCTGCAAACAAATGAGGGTTTATTGCATGCGTTGTTATTTTGACTACATTGCTGTGCTGTGCTCAAAATCTCATAACATTTTTGATACACTTCGCAAGATTTCACATGAAACTGTTGCAAGATGATGTTGCATTTACATACTCCCTCCGTCTAGAAATAGGTGACTTACATTTATTTAGATTCACATTAATATATACACGAAAAGAATGGTGTTTTTTCTATCAGGTCCGCCTACCGCTTGGGTATTAATCCCATCATCCAGCGCAATTCACAGGGGCAGTCTAGCTCGGAACCGTCCGGCGATCGCTCTATCTGGAAGGTTGTATGGGAGGCTATGGTACCACAAAAGCTTAGAATTTTTGCCTGGAGAGCGGCGACGGACAGTCTTGCTGTGCTCTCTGAGCTCAAGAAACGCATTAAAACGATTGAACCTATTTCCTCCGTGTGTGGCCAGGAAGTTGAAGATAGTCATCATGCCCTTGTTCGCTGTAATCTGGCCCGCGCCCTCTGGGATGAAATTCGGAAACACTGGCAGCTTCCACCTGAAGAAATCTTTCAATAAGGGGGGAAGGAATGGATCTTGCACCCCCCTCAGCAGCGTACCCAAGGATACCCGCTCGAAAATCGTATTTTTGTTGTGGCGTGTGTGGCACCATAGGAACAATGTGGTCCATGGCGACGGGAAGGCGTCGATCTCGACATCTGCTACGTTTATTGCTAATTATCACCGATCTTTTTCTAGTGCTCGTGGCCTGCAGGTTAATGACCAAAGCACTCTGGACGATCCGCTAAATAATCCCAGATGGGTTCCCCCGCTGGAAGGTGAGCTAAAGGCTAATGTGGACGCGGGCTGGGACGAAGCATCGAAGATGGCGGGGCTAGGGATCATCATCCGTGACCACCTGGGTCAGGTCACCCTCTCCGAGTGGAAGCATGTCCTCCCCTGTGCGAGTACGGAAGAAGCTGAGTTACAAGCATGTGTTAATGGTATTAAACACCTCATATCTTCGGGGGTTAGTAAGGCGACAGTGGAAACAGACTGTCTAAGAGTTGTCCAAGGCATAGCAAGTATGGACAAGGAACTTTCTGGTGGTTGGGCCATCTACAACGAAGCTCGATACCTACTTAGGATCTTTGGAAATATCACCGTGTGTAAGATAGACCGAACTAGTAATAGTGCAGCGCATGTACTTGTACAATTAGGCAAGTCAGGGCTTAATGGTTGCCTTCGTGATGCTGCTCCCTCCTGCGTGTCGGAGCTCATCGCCCATGATTGTAATTGACTTGTCTTCGGGCCAGCAAGTTTCAGACGCACTCTTTTCCTTCTAGGGTACCGTAAGGGACTAGAAAGTTTTTAATGAGGCGGCTTGCTGGTCGTAATAGATGGCCTTTAAAAAAAAGATACATACAAATTAAAACAAATCCAAGTCACTTATTTCTGTACGGGATTATTTTTGCAGCAATGACCAGATTTTTACGGCAACGATCGGGGGTTAGTGCATGCATAGGTAGTCAAAACGACCGGTGCATCAGCCGGCTGAGGCCTGCCACTTGCCTATAAGAAAACATTGTGATAAAATAGGCAAACACTTGCTAGACAAAAAATATTATCACACTCAACCTCAATGCCAATGTGCACTCCTAGTTCCTTGTCAAAAAACTGCTATATGTGGATTAAATGATACAAAACTCGAACTACCCGAGCGACATCTTTTTTTTTAAAAGATTACTAGTTTCCAAATATGAAATTTATCAAAAAAATTGTGGTCAAATTTCAACTTCGGTACTTATGTAAAATTCTACTCAAGTATTAAAAATATTGTATGTCGATTACATGATACAAAATGGACATTGCTTTTTTTTTCTCAAAATTCCGCCGATCTACTAATAATCATCGAGAGCAGTACAAAGAGTTCTAAAAGTAATAAAAATTACAAATAGACCATTGAACCACCTAGCAACGACTACAAACACTGGCACGAGTCGAAAACGCGCTGCCGTCCTCGCCCCTCCATTACCGGAGCCGGGCAAAGCTTGTCGTAGTAGAGCTTATTGTAGTAGACGAAAGGGAAGTCGTCGGGCTAAGACCCCAAAGGACCAGCACACCAGAGCAGCAACAATCGACGAAGATGACAAACGTAGATCAAAAGAGACTGACCTCAAACCACACCAATCAATACGAAAAACGACCGGATTCCAAGGGATCCGTCGGACACACGACTCTACGCGTCCTCCGCCGATGCTAGATGCTTTGGTGGCATCTAAAGTTATATGTCTAAAATTACTTTTTTTCCAGTTTTGAAATTGTTGAAATAAAATGACGGACACATTTCAACTTCAAAAACTCATGTAACATTCTACATCATCAGTTACGTATTAAAACTTAGAAGGCACGCAAGAGAATATCTCTACGAATGTACGGGGCGTGTGCACATACGACGCGTTCACTCCGTAACCTCCACCAAAAGTCCAGTCGAACAAGACACATGCTTTGGGATTACGTGGAGTTCACCTATATTCTAGAGTATAGTATGAAAAAGGCCAAAAGTTAAAATAGAAGTATTATGCCCATGACCATGTTGACCAGATTTTTGCTTCAATCAATCATGTAACGACGACGTTTGATTGTCACTGGCGTATGAGACGTACGGGCGCAACAATAGTTTGCGTCATCATTTAGTTGTTATCCAATTCATCTCACTTGAAAGCTACCCAATTATCCCAAGTTTCCTGTTGTTTCACGCTGCAAATTCACGAAAGCAAAGGGTGTCCTGTAGAAAGATACCTTCCCAAGATTTCCAAGCCAAGCCATCCGACACGCACACATATACAGACACGCGGCTCGCGAGCTCGCTCCAGAAAAAAGACCAAATCCTCTATTTCTGTATCGCCCGCATCTGTTGCCTTGCCTCCCCCCTCTGCGGCGGCGGTGGCGGTGGCGGTGGGGACGATGGAGCTCGAGATGGAGCCGATGGCGGCCGCGATCGGCGTCTCGGTGCCCGTGCTACGCTTCCTGCTCTGCTTCGCGGCCACCATCCCGACGGGCCTCCTCTGGCGCGCGGTGCCGAGCGCCACGGGGCGGCACCTCTACGCGGGGCTCACCGGCGCCGCGCTCTCCTACCTCTCATTCGGGGCCACCTCCAACCTCCTCTTCGTCGGGCCCATGGCGTTCGGGTACCTCGCCATGCTCCTCTGCCGTCGCCGCGCCGGACTTGTCACCTTCCTCGGTGCCTTCGGCTTCCTCATCGCATGGTGAAACCCTCCCTCCTATCATCCTTCACTACAGGGTTTCGTACCGGTGCTTAGTTTCGGGTCATCAGCAATACCGGATTCTTATCTATTTACGTTTACTTGTGGGTAGTACCAGCCTGAATATGTACAGTTAACAGTAGTTTGTTCAATTAGGAAACCAGAGGAACCGTTGTAAGCAGATCTGCGGATGTGGCCGAGCCAGAGCATTGGGCGACCACGGGGTTAGACAGTAATTCATTAGAATTGAAAACCAGTGGAATCGTAACTTTTGTTGTGGGCAAAACTGCAGCATTGGCGCTTTCATGTTGAAGTTGATTGAAATGTTTTTTCCCTGGCTGTCCATGTGATGCTATTTACGATTATATTTTCAAGTCGAACCCAGATCTTGTATTAATTCTACATGAATGTGCTTCTACACCTGCAAACTTATGGATAGGTGGCCTCGTAAAGATTGCAACGGCAGCATATGAATAGTTAACTCATTTGCTCGGTTGCAAAAAAAAAAAGATCATTTTCTTATGTTTTCTTTTCTTAACTTAAAGATGCAACAATGGTTTGCAAATGCGACCTCGTTATTGATACTTGTGCATGATCCGTCTCAGTTGTTATCAGGTTGATGTAAGCCTCGGTCATGTTTTATTAGGAATAATATATGACATAAGTAGGCAACTAATTATGAAATTTTTGTTATTGAATCTAAAGCAGTGAATTGTCGAGTTTAGAGTCCTTTACCCCTTTACATCCCTGCCGGTGAATGGTTATGCGCAGACTTCAGAGGAAGACAATTGCTCCCAGGGTCTTGTACTTTATATGTATGCCTTGTTGTTTGCATATATAACTTTTGTTTAGTTGTACCAGATATCACTTTATCTGATTTCAAAACTGCTAATGAAAATTGCGCCAAAACATCAGTGTTGAGGTTGGACCTGATCACGTAATCTGTCCCTGTTAGCGTAGTTCTTTGTTGTGTGCTTGTTAAGGGAAATTTTGGATTGCATGTTTTTAGTGAATCTGTTAGTGTCAGTTACATCAGTGCTTGATCGATCTCTATATATGGAAATGTCTGCCTGTCTAGCCAATTAAACCTATGCACAGCTCAGAGGAAGCAAAGAGAAACATTTTTCATCTATACTGCCTGAATTTTTATTGTTATTTCACCCCTTCTTAGTCACCTGCTTCATTTGTTTTTCCTGTTGTAAGGTTGAGTTTGATTTTGCTCTTGGTAGTGGTACTAGAATGTAATTTATGGTCAGCCACAATGAGGGTTGATTAATATGGTCTATGTTTTAAAGGAGGTTCAGGGATGAAAAAAATAGCTCCCATCCGAATACCGCCAACAAAGTCTCAAACAGGAGAATGGGGCTGATTGGTTCACATAGCTATTATTCATTTGTTGCTGGAGTCATACAAAGCCCACCAATTCTTTAATCCAAGTTAATTAATACTCAGGTATTTGATTTTGTGAAGATAGGTGTTACTTCCTGCGTTCCTAAATATAAGATGTTTTGACGAGCCGATTTGACTTGCCAAAACATCTTACATTTAGGAATAGAGGACGTATTTGATAGCCAAATACACACGCTGGACACTAGTCTTGTAGTGCGATATTGATGTATTTCAAACTGACTGTGTCCACGTATTCTGATTCCAATATTATTCACATTGATCCTTCATTAAGCTCTGAACCAATTTACCATAAACAGATAGGTGCACTTATCTATATTCTCTAGCTGTTAATGTGAATCAGTGGCAACAAGTATTGAAAATTGATTCTTGTTCCATTCTTGTCAATTTTGGTGTCTCCTCACCATCCTTACTTTGCTCTCATATGGTGCCAAATTAGGGTAGTGCAGTTAATTATGTTCACTACCTAGAAATGTACATTAGCGGCAAGCTGGCAACAAGTGTTATTTGGTAGTTCTAATTCCATTCTTATTGTTGATGCGCGTCCTCAGCTTCCTTTTCCACCTTTTATTGTATGGTACTCCCTCCGTTTAGAAATATAAGATGTTTAACTTTGTGAATCGAATGTATCTAGACGTCTTCTAGTTTATAGGTTCATAGAGGTTCGGAGTGAACCTATACACTAAAAAGGGTCTAGATACATTTATTTCATAAAGTTAAAACATCTTATATTCTGAACGGAGGGAGTACCAAATAAGGGTTCTCAGGTTTACTTGGGTAACCTATTTCTTAATGGGCTGCACACTCGAATATTAATGGTAAAAGAAGGGGACAGCATGGCATGCTTTCTTCCAGTCCGTTCATAAGATTTGGTTCCTGTTTCATTCACAACTGAAACGAAAAAGTTATGGATTATATCAATTTTCCCATCTTTCACATGGTGTGTGGCTTGCACTTCAGAGGCACAGCCTGTGCTGGGCCAGGCACTCATAGATTATCTGTATCCAAAATTGAGACCTTTGAAATATGACAATCAGACACTCAGTTCTTTCCCTTTGTAGAATGTCCTTGTTGGCATCTGCTGTATGCTGTATATCTATGAGACAACAATTTGTCCTGTACAACGGACAACCAATGGGCTAGGTAAAGATTCTTAATTTGGTTGTTGAAGATAGTGGTGTATTTCTTTAGATCTTTAAATGTATAAATGATTCTAAAAAACCTCTCCATGGATGCGATCACGTCCTTTATTCGTAACCTCGAGATAGCATTATTTATTGTGTCTTGCAAAGATGTTTACCCACGCTAGCACTAGCACCGCCATTCTGCTACACCCAATTCTGCTAATGCCAGAAATCTTGGAAAAATGTATACCGCTTTACCCTCACGCCATAAGCTAATGTTAGAGCAATATTGGATAGGAAGGCCATCAAAAGCGGGCTAAGTGAGAAGCTTGTTGGGTGAGTGAGTACTATATTCTACTGCCATGTACTATCGGGAAGATTTGCAGCAAAGCACCAAACCGACCACAAAAATTGTTTCACCTTTCCACATGATCAGTGCCTGTCCCGTGCCATATTCGCCTTGTATATTCTGCTACAGGACTATTTTTTTTTGGTTTGATTGAGTCACTCGCCTTTTTCTTCTGCGGTTATTTTGTATCAAAGCCTGTTCTATTTTCTGTGTTTCTGTTCGTTAATGAATGGATAGGACTCATGCTGTCTCCTATGTGATTTTATTTGTGTATTCCCCTTTTACACCATCTAAGGAGTTAGCCAAACTTATCCTAGGCACTATTCTTTTTTATGTTCAAGCTTGCCTTGACACGTCGTTTACTTGCATGAAGGATAAAGTGGTTATATATTGTCGGTTAGTTCTTTGCTTTTCAATATTGTATTTTCTACTGTTTCCTTTTATGCCCCCCTAAGAATAAGGGTTCTCTTTAAAAATTTGAAAAGTGGGATGAATTGGCCAGCCTAAGTTGGAGATACAAGAAGGTACAGTAATTTAGGGATTTGTTAGGGGCTTAATATAATGCCTAGTTACTTTTAGACTAATTTGTTACGATAGAGTGGCTGGTGAGCAATTTGGTGTTGGACGTTACAATTACACATTGGAATGTATTTAAATTTAACCCTCAGACATGTGGATCATACTACATAAAAGTTAACACATTTGGAGATACTGACATATTTTGTTCTTGTTTCAGTCACGTGTACTACATGAGTGGAGATGCGTGGAAGGAGGGAGGCATTGATGCAACTGGTATTGTATAATTTTCTTTGTTGCTTGTGCTTATATGAAATTAAGCTAGTGTTCACCGTGCAACCGTTTTTGGCTTACTTATATGTACATGTTCACTGTGCAATTGTTTCATCTTCACTTCATTTAGCATTTCTTTCTGTCGTGGTCCTTCCTCATATCTAACAGTGTTCATTGGGATTCTGTTTTCATCTAGTAGTGAGAAGGATGCCTTTCATATCTAACCGTGTAAACATCAACCAAGGTTCCTGTGCCTTTTCAAAATCCCTTTGTTGTGCAATGCAGGTGCTTTAATGGTTTTAACGTTGAAAGTCATTTCATGCGCAATGAACTACAGTGATGGTCTGTTGAAGGAAGAAGAGGGTCTACGTGATGCTCAGAAAAAGTATCGCTTGACTAAGGTTCCTTCCCTAGTTGAATATTTTGGTTACTGCCTCTGCTGTGGCAGCCACTTTGCTGGACCAGTATATGAGATGAAAGATTATCTTGACTGGACTGAAAGAAAAGGAGTAAGTAGCTTCCATCTACTTTGGGTATATTATGCAATGTTTTTCTACTTCCTGATTTCATAAGATCTTCAACAGATATGGGCCAGCTCAACTCCTTCACCATTGTTACCTACTCTGCGTGCTCTAGTTCAGGCTGGAATATGCATGGGGTTATATTTGTATCTGTCATCTATGTTTCCACTTTCACGATTTAGTGAACCCCTGTACTATGAATGGGGCTTCTGGCACCGTCTTTTCTATCAGTACATGTCGGGATTTACTGCTCGTTGGAAATACTACTTTATATGGTCAGTTTCAGAAGCTGCAGTTATTATATCTGGTCTGGGTTTCACGGGTTGGTCAGATTCTTCTCCCCCGAAAGCCAAATGGGATCGTGCTAAAAATGTTGATATTCTAGGCGTCGAACTAGCTGGAAGTGCAGCTCAATTGCCACTTAACTGGAATATTCAAGTTAGCACATGGCTACGATACTGTAAGCTCTATACCTTGATATTCCAGTATACTGTCATTTAAAGAAATTTTACTACTTTCACATGATTGTTAACTTGCTTTGTTGGATGATATATTGTTTTTGCATCAACTCCTGTTGTTCTCCTTATAAAATAGAAAGTGCATTTAAAGTAGACTGAGGGTCCTTTATGCAATCATACAATACACTACTATGCATACCACTTATAAGATATGTGCAATCTAGGAGTTGGGAGAACATACAAGCACTTCAGTATGCATTCATTTCCCCAAAAAGTTAAGTATTTTTTGACGTATCTGTATAAATAGAAATTTGTTGGTAGTGCATAATTCCGTATTGTTTCCCTGTTCGATTTGGAGGTTTTGTAAATTCATCTTGTTGATCACTTGGTAATTTTTTGGAACCTTTTGGTCACCAGTAGATTTATAGTGTAAACGAGAGAAGCATGTATGCCTGTAATTGTTGATCTCTAGCTGATTTCAAAATTCTGTATGTGTGCATTCAGTATCATGTCTTCAAAATTGTCTCCTTGAGAAATGATCATCTTAAATTTACTTCTGTGCTAAGTATGGTATGCACTAAGCAGTTTATTTCATGCAAATGCCATAATTGCTGTGACACACTTCTGCTGTACTTATAGAACATATTTAATTCCACACACTCAAGATATGGTGTTCCCAATTGCATGAGACTAACTTAACTTCCATGGATCCACTATTCTTTCAGATGTGTACGAGAGGTCAATTCAGAAAGGAAGGAAGCCTGGTTTCCTTCAGTTACTGGGTACACAGACAGTCAGTGCTATCTGGCATGTGAGTTGTATTTCTCCTGTCCACTTTCTCTGTCTTTAGTTCATTGGATATTGGACTTGTCATGTAGCAGAGCATCCTCAAGTTTGCTGGACCAATATACTTGATAAATAAAACAAGAATGCTCTAGTGAGTATTTAGGGCTGCTATTATCCTGGGAGTGGAGCCTTACCCGCCTTTCAAACTAGAGGCATTATGCGTCATTTTAAACTTGTGCTTTACCCATGATAATAACTGGTTTGACTTGTGACATATTAATATTTTTTGTTGTCTTGGCAAAGCTGTTGCCGCATGATGATTGACACTTTGCCAATCCCATGTCACCTGGATTTGTCCATCAATCTGATTTTTTCCGTCGTTCTACAGGGACTGTATCCAGGATACATGATATTCTTTGTTCAGTCGGCATTGATGATAAATGGTTCAAAAGGTAGCTCTCCCTCCCTTTCGTGACATTGAGATGTACTTGATTAAAAGCTGCGTGAGCTTGTAATCTGATTTGGCCTCCTGTCCTCTCTCTGTACAGTTATATACAGATGGCAACAAGCTGTGAGCAACTCAGGCCTCCACACTATCCTAACTTTACTAAACTGTGCATACACCATGATGGTGCTTAACTACTCATGCATTGGCTTCCAGGTTAGTTTCACGTTCTGAATCTGGCTATACTTTACCTGTAGCAAACGGAGACACCATCTGGTCACATTACTTGTCTGAATGAATTAATACACCTAAAATTCTCCCACTGCACTATTGGTTCTCCGATTACGTTATTGGTCAAGCGTTTGTGTATTTGCAAGCATCAAATTAGGTTTCACATAATCAAAACGATATCAACCAAATAGTAGGGAAATCAGGTTGCTTTACAAACTTATAATTAGACAAAGAACCTAAGTGCTTTAGTTTTCGCAAAGTTACCATCTGGACCATGATGTGGCCATCAGCACACTGGCTTTGGGGAATTTATCCCCATCAAGCACATCTCATGATTCTGAAAGATACATAGAGGTACTATGGTATTACTAGTAGCATTACCGTTTTTGTAGAGAGAGAAGTGTGTGAGTTAAATTCCTTGCAAATCTTTTACTCCCTCCGACCCAAATTAGTTGTCTCAAATTTGTCAAGATACGGATGTATCTAATACTAAATCATGTCTAGATACAGTCGAATCTAGACAAATCTAAATCAACTAATTTGGGTCGGAGGGAGTAATTATTCCACATTAGCTGACCTACTCTAGGATGAGAAACCATGAGTGGTCGATTTGGAGGACGGGCTCCATGGAGTCCTTTTTTTATTTTTTTTGAAATCGGCATTTTCAAGTTTTAAAAAATTCTGAAAGAAAATCTTAGATGTAGATAATGACTTCTACCTGTGCAAAAAACCAATGTGTAATATTCTGTATTCTGGGCTGTAAAAATAAAAATTTTCTAGATCTGAGGCAGTGAACAGTACTAATTTTGAAAACCTTCAGATTTGTCAATTATTTTGTAGGCTGGAATACAAATTATTTCACGTTCAGATTTTGCAGGACTAGAGTACCTCATTGTCAACATCTAGGATTCTTTTTGGATTTTTTGAAACTTCAAAATGTTGATTTCAGAAAATTCAAAAACAACAGGCTCCATGGAGCCCTCCATCCAAAGCGATTTTTTTGGAGCAAACCATGCCTTTATGAGTTATCTTCCACACGCAACATACAGATATGAACTTTTATGTTGTATACTTTTGTTTTGCTAGGTACTGAGCTTAGAGGAGACCTTAGCATCCTTCAAAAGTGTATATTATGTGGGCACGATTGTTCCTATTCTATGTGTCTTGCTGGGCTATGTTATCAAGCCAGCGAGATCTGCCAAGCCGAAGGCTCGCAAGGCAGAGTGAGGAACAGGGTGAATTGATGATACATAGAGGAGTTACGGAGCTTCAGTGATGGTTATGACAAGCTAGTTTTCAGTTTACTCTTTGGGAAACAATCAAAATTTAGCAAAAGGATAATGTGGCCGCTCCAACTCAACCCACCACACATTGGAGCTCCATTGTAATAGACCCATCATTGAAAAACGTGTTGTGTCCGTTGGGTTTATCTTCCATTTGTTTTACCACATGCAACACATGAATTTGGCTCGAAAGCTATTTGTTAGTAGTATTTATTATTTACCGTGTGAATGCTAATCCTTTTGTTAGAGCTCTTTTCTTCCTGGTTGTATTCAAATTGATCTCTACTATGTTAGCACCTTTCCACTGAGCACCGGATGGACATGGTGTGAATGTGCACACTGTTATTGGATCATGTAGTAGTTCATAGTCATCTTAGCAACTGAGGAGCTCCTAGATCAGAACATTCGTGTGTTGACTGCTGCACCAGTCACTTTGAATGCAATTTTGGTGCGATGCTAGCCCAACTTGAAACGATGGATGTTTGGTCATATAGATAACGAGTGAGTTGAATTGAATCTATGTGATGGTCTATTTTGCTCGGTCATACAAATGGTGCTATAGGTGGGCTGTAGCGGGTATGCATCTATGGGTGGTCCGGTCCAACTCGGGCTGATTGATGGGCGGTGGTGCAGTTGGCTTTGCGTTCGTCCAATTGTATAGGCGGTGGTGGTGCTGGGCCATGGCTCATGATCGTGGAATGGATTGCGCAACCTGAAAGTGCCAGCTTGGTGCTCTGCTCTGACGCAACCACTATAAAGTGCGGAGTAGTGAGCTACAGTGGTACGTATGCAGTAAAAAAGGCCAGTGTTGCGACGTAACGTGGCGTTGGTCAGGTCGTGACCAAGCCTGCTGGCTGCCCCGCCGTGGCCGGGTTCCAGTTGTTGCGGTCATCCTCCGGATCCCGCACTCGCTCGTTCGGGTGCGCTGAACATCAAGAACGACGTATGCTCCGCGGTACGAAGACGAATCCCCTCTTCCTGGAAAAATACGCGGGTCTTAGAGAAAACAAATTCACAAATTTTGCTGCAAAAAAAATCCAAGGCAAAAAAAAAACAAAAAAAAACTTTGTAGAGCATGGAAGACGGAACGCAGCCCGTTTCTTCCTTCCATAATTCAATTTCTGCTTTGGTCGCGCTGCCGTTATAGGTTACGCCCATGATTTTCAAAGTCTGCGTCCCCGGCGGGAAGACGAGTGGCATCTTCCGCGCGTGTCAGACACCAACATTGCGTGGTAGTCTTCCACCCGCTACAGCGTGGTGTGGGTCGACCGGACGCGACGCCGTGCAGCCTTGCAGTTAGTCACCAGTCAGGTGTGTGTTCGCTGTGGTGAGTGCGGCGTGTAGCTATAGCAGCTCGGCTTGGGGAGACGCTGTTGCATGCATGGAATAGCAGCCTTGCAGAGAGCACGCAGAGGTGCTCCGCGCGTTCGTTCGTTCGTTGCGCAGCCGCAGCGGTCCACACACGTCTTGAGTCGCTCGCGACGGCACCACGGCGTGCGTGCTCGGCGCTCCCCACAGGAGCAGCAGCAACTGGCAAGGCCGCAATACTGATCCAGGGGAGGTGTGCGTGACACACTTGGCTCGGGTGAGTTCCAGCCCGCGGGCGCACTCAGACTCGCGCGCCCGAGCGACGCTGTGCAACACACTGACACAGGACCATCCGTGTACGTCAGGTAGCGTCGTCCACGGCTGTCGGTCGAGACGGAATCAGCGCGTGGTCGTGCAGAGGATTCGCCACAACTTTCACGCTATGCATTGCATTTGCTTGCGCTGATCTCCTGCATGCACCTGGCCGCCGCGTGCGTGGATGTGCCTCCTCGAATCGCCGCCCGTTTCGGTCTCGCACGCCGTTCAGAGGTCACGTTCTTCGAAACGACTTACGAATGCTACTAGTAGCTGTTCAATACTCTACAGCACGGCCGGACCGTCATACCACGTACCACTTGGTTTCGTGAGGGAAAAAATGCACCTGCTGTTGGATTATTAGCATAATTTACATAATTAATTCCAAAATATGAAATAGAACAGCAACAGATACGATTATGTTAAGCTCTAACATACTAGATGTACTAATCAACACGAACAGCAGCATAGACGCAATAACAGCCATAGCAGAGGAACAAATCGAATCACGGTATACGTACGATCGGTTGTCGTTGGTGCAGAGGTTGCCGTAGCCTGTCGAAGAAGACGACGTTGAAGACGAGTCGCCCGTGGACCAGGAGATCGCCTAGGAAGACGCGCCGTGATGACGAACTTGAGCAGTGGCGTAGAGCTCTTCCCAAAAATCTTATTCGCCCTCTCTCGTACAGGATCGCAAAGGCGAGTGGTTCCGGAGACCTGCTCTTCCGTCCGCCGGTGCACGCCGGCAAGCAGGATGGAGTAGACTACGGTGGCGGCGCAAGCAAAGAGGAGGAAAAACAGTGTGTACGTGGTGGAAGCCACACAGGCGTTTATACAAAGCGGCTCAGGAAACCGCATAGAGCACGCCATGGACCAAGTCCACGTTGCGCACGTTCGGGCCGGTTACAGATAGCCCACGATCTGGGAGCGACCCGAATCTACTAACTGTTGACACGTCTGTCAAAACCGCACCAGTTTTCCCAAGCAGCAAAAATAAAGCTCGGCTCGGCTCGGCTCGGCGAGATTCCCGCAACCCGCGACGTGCGCGCGTCGTGACGAGACGAGCGTGCGTGCAAGCGGCGGCAGCGGCAGAGGAGGAGCACGCGTGTAGTTCTCCTCTTCTCACTCATTCTACTAAGTGGTGAACCACTCCACCTTCTAAGGTGGTGTAACTCTCCTCCAACTTTCCATATGGGACTAAACTTTAGCTCTCACTCCCCTCATATGTGAGCTGCCACCAAATTAGGCCAAATCACACTAGGCTTCCACACACATGGGCGAGATTTAGGAAAAAACTGAAATCACACATGGGTCTAATGCCTTAGCCCATTATTTCTAACAATCCCGCACCAGATCTCAAATGCCCATTTGAAGATTTACCAATCATCGTTACTTGTTTATATACCAGTGTTTCAGCAGAAACTGTTAAGTTGAACATCCGCCTAGAATCTTGAACTACGTCTATCAGCAACTTGAACAATTGACGAACCTTGAATTGCAAGTTTGATGCCAATAGATTTCACTCAAAATCATAACTAGTACCTGGCTGCCAGTAGCCTACCCCGCGGGTTGGAGCATATGCGTCATATTCCCTGGTCTCTTCATGAGTGTACTAGAGACCACCCAAGTCTCATAAACCGCGACGTTTACAATCGAGTTCATATAGGCGTGTTCTTTCAAGAATGCCCTGTAGGACGGCATCTTTGCTAGTTATAGCCAACAGAAACATATTAAGGCATGTTGCCAACCTGCCTTACAGATTTTGAGAGTCATGCATCTTCACATAGAGAGGATTACAAAATACTCTCCCCAGTCAAACCACTAGCTTGTTCTTTCTAGATCCTAATTCACGGGATCTCCGATCACATAGGTTGGGTTATCACTATGGCGTGACATCCATGGGTCTCAACCCCATGTCCCTCGATGCATTTTCTATCACAATTCGTGATAATCCCTTTGTAAAGGGATCTGCCAGGTTTTTATCTATTTGAATATATGTAACAGTTATTACTCCGGAGTTTCTCAATTTCCTGATAGATTTCAAACGTCTCTTGACGTGTCTGTTGGGGATCGCATTAGTAAAAACCAAAATTTCCTACGATGTAACCCCAAAACTGCCTAGGATCTATCTATGTAGTATTGCGGTAATGGCCGGAGCGTATAGAATACATACCCTTGTAGACCATACACGGTTAACGTTCCGTGGAGAACGTGGTTAAAGTAGTCGTACTCGTAGCCGACCTCAAGGTCGCGAAGCTCCTCGCAGGTCACCCCTTGCTCCTTCTTCATCTTCATCGTGCAACAGCTCTGGCTCATGACATTTAAGCGCCCAAGTGTTGCGCCTCGTGTCTTCGTACACACCCGGTGCACGATGAGACCTCCGGCTCCCCGATCTGGCCGGGAGTGCGGAAGTTGATATCCGGCTAGGAATCCCTGCAGCGCAACGGCGTACTGCAGGTGCGCCTCGATCGCATCGCCCAGACTTGGGGCCATGGTCACAAGGCATAGAAAGAGAGGGAAGGAGGAAGTCAACCAAAGGACTTCTCTAAATATTGGTGTGTTTAATCCCACCCATGGGCACCCCTTTATATAGGGGGAGGGGGTGTGCCCTCCCCTTTGGGTTTCCCATGTGGGACTATTCAAGGGAGAGGGGGGAGGCGCATGGGCCTCATGGGCCAGCCGGCCAGGGGTGGGCCCCACCCCGCGCACAGCCCTAGGCTAGCCGGGTGGGCCCCCTTGAGGCGCCTGGGCCTTGGCCCTTGGCCCTTCCCTCCTTCGGTTTTCCCTCATGGGCCTTTATTCACTAGGAAGTTTGGCCTATTAGTAGAATAACCCTTCAAATTAGATTTTAATATTATATTTAATATTAATTACATTAATTAATATGTAAATACATATTACAAAATACTTTCATGACCCGAAAAACCTTTCGGTTCCCTTTCGATTTCCTCCGAATGACTTCAGATCTTTCTCATAATGATTTCGGTCCTTTATTCTTTCTCCGAACAACTTCGGATCTCTCTGCGGAACAATTCCGGATTTCTCTTTCTCTACTGTGATTCCGTCTTACGAATGATCGCTCTCATCGTACCCTTAAGTGTATCCTCTCACGGCTCAGGAATGCTCTAGACATGATCTGTATCAATGATCAACAGAGGGACCAGGGATATCCATGCGACCCCTATGCATTCCTGATGACAATGTCGTTTGAACCTCTAAATGTAGCATCCTCTTCCTTTGTTTCTCGATACAACTTGTCCGAGATCCGATCATTGGTATCCCATACCTTATTCAATCTCGTTCACAACAAGTTCTATTTTCTTGTTACCGTGATATTACATCCCCGTGACCTAGTCACATGTTGCAACATTTATAGATGTAATCTCACCAAGCCGGCCGTATGTATCTTTACCCGTCATGTGGGTGAAAAAATTCCGGTCTTGTAGTCACATGTTATCTACTGTTCCTTCGGAATACCCAACGTATACCTTTATAACCACTGTATTACCAAGTGGCGCTTGATGCAGTCTAAGCAGCCTCGGGAAACAGTGAGTAATATGAGCTCTTGGTCTAAGGAGAAGGAGTCTAGGTATAGCTGTTGCAACAATGAACTATATGACTTGATCGTGTTGCAATCCTTCGAGGAATGTCCAATCACATCAGTCTCTAATGATATGATCTCGTTGTCAGTTGGCATAAATGCCCATGATCTTGAAACCCAGATCATCTTCGTGACCAACAAACTAGTATGATTAGAGGCTACTAGGGACTTTGTTGTTTCATACCACACCTATACCAATGTTTCTACTTGGCACAGCTATAGCACAATATGAAACTATTCTAAACTAATTGAGATATGACAATAAAAACCTATTTATTGTTTGCCTCTAGGGCATATCTCCTTCAGTCTTCCACTTGCACTAGAGTACAAATAAACTAGCTCGCATTTTACTCATATAAACCATATGCCATATGCGTTTACAGATCATGCATGCTCATGGGAAGCATCATGTCCATGTTCTGTTTTACCAGATCATTATGTCTTTTGCAAATCGTTAATGTCTTCCTAATTTTGACATTCACACCATTATCGTATAATGGGTCGAAGTATTTGTTTGGCGACAAAGTGAGACTTTGTTTCTAGTGTTTATGATGACGGTCGTTTTCACCGTTGTCATCTAAACTTTGAAACACACTTTGTTATCCTTTGTGTATATACTATAGTTATGGCAGTAGAACGAGGCCGGATTGCAGGAGCTTACAGTGACGTTAGATCAACCTCGAGGGCTTTCTCATGGGCACTGGGCCCTGGGACACATCATTCTACGTTAAAAGCGAACTAGCCCCGCCACAACATTATACATCACATCAGATGGAGCTTTTATACTTCTATATCTATGTAGATCCTAGTGCATGAAATGCAACTATGCCACTTACATTGCTTCTTGCCTTTTATGTACAAACTTAATTCTGGTTCAGTGACCAACTTAGGAATCACTTAAGGACACATTCTTATAGTTAAGACTTTGTCCTACCAACCAGAACTTCGGGTCACATTACATCGAGTATACAACATGGTTTTATGGAAAAACCTATGACTGAGGCATAGGAGATGCAACGCATCTCTTTCTTTCAATCATAGTTGCAATACTAACTCAATGCTTCATATGGTAAAAACTTCTTTCTCACCTTGTTCCATTCTGAGATTCTTCAGAAGGACATTCTGAACATCTTTCAGAATCAAGTCCAGGAAGCATTCGACATTCAGTGTTTATTAAACTCACCAATCTATCTCGATAGATCTTATTGTTTAACAACTTCAACTTCATCCTTATTTATCTAACTTAAACGTTATTAACGCCAATGACATCATTCATATATGTCGTCCACATATCACAGAATGATTTCACGCTCCCACTCAAATATGACATTCATGTTTGAGATCCATGGATTTCACTTAGATCCCACTTAAAATATGTCAGCTACATATTATGAATTAGCCAAGCTGATTTGGTCCCACTCAAATCCAGGTCCTCTCGATAATCTTGGACATTCCAAAATTCTTTGATCATCATCAATTTGAGAATTCCAATTACGAGACTTCAATATCCATATATTTCTAGTGTAAATCCAAAAGACTTAAGCATTACTACTGTTGTAGTCAACTCCTTGAATATGTCCAAAATTGTGACAAATCGAGCTTTTCGTCATTCATTAAGTTTCATTTACTTCTTATGACTTTGCAGTCGTTCAGAAATATCAAGTAAACTTCTTTACTTTAATAAGATCAAGTAACATGTTACTTTGCAATCTTAAATGTAACTTAATATAGGATTTTATGACTCCTAGTCATTTCTCGCATTCAGGTCCATCACGCTTCTTTGTAATTTGTAGGTATGTCTTGTTGAAAACATGACAAGTGAATCAATAATATAATTCCACAAACTTGTATAATATATAGTTGAATCCTACTTTCTTTAGTAAAAGTATTCACTGAAACTTTATGATCATTATCATTGGTTTCTCCTCTATTTGCAGAGTTTGGATTCACGAAACAAATTCCGCTGTGTCACTCAACAATTCATAGGTAAGGTCAAATACCTTGTTTTGATCTTTTACTTTCTTTCACCTGTATCTTCATCAAGACACGTCAACTTTGGACAACAACAGGTTTGCCCCTTTTTGTGGAAGATGCATTCATAGCTTCCTAAGAATGCTCTACAAAGACTTGTTTATTCGCCACGATTTCGACTTATCGAAATCTCCAGAAACTCGAACTTGCCATAACACTTATGGTGTTGTTTCCACGAATCTTTTAGATGTTTCTTTGTATTTCAAATGAGTGTTTGCTTATTTTGATCTTTAACTCTAAACGATAACTATAACCCCTATAAGAGATGATATTATACCATATGCATCTTAATACATAATGATTATGATGTTTAGACATTTCAACACAGTTTGAATTCGTCCAATTATCATAATTTGTGAAACATCTTTACAAGTTCCTTTTATGCTAAACTTAACTTGAATACTTTAGTCATGTCGATCAAATCAAAGAGACTCGTTAATTCAGTTAATTCAATATCCCATTTAGTTATGAACTCATTTGAACAATTCAAATCGTTTCAAACTTATGTTTCATTAAGTAAATACGTTTATTCACTTAAGTCCACAATTAACTAATGATTTCCACTATCTGTTAAAAATACGATACATCACTATGTATAAGATTCAACATTTCTTCGCATATCACCGTTTTATCAGAATGCGGAGTTTTAGTCATTCTGCCCAAGAGGCATGGTTTTGCAAAGTCTCTAGATTAAGCATCTAGGACCCCGATCTTTCATAAAGAACCTGCAATAACCAAAATGACTTAAACTATAGTGTCTTTTCATTATTAAACTTTGGATATCTTTTAGCATTCTAATCCTTTTATAAATGTTTGAACTATTATCATTAACATAGTGATGAGAATAACTTTTTTGTAATCATAATGTTACCATAAGGTATTGTTCATAAGGATAGTAGAAACTGGTTTGTAACTTGTTCATATGAATAATCGTCTCGCCAAAAGTAAGACACACAAACTAGGATTACAAAATTATATTCAAGTCCACTAATCCAAATGAAAAACTATGAGGGAAGAGGTGATGTCAGCCATCAACTGTTTTGCTTGCCGCCATCAAGTCACGCTACCTCAAAACTAGCAATTCTCAAGCAGATCCTCCTGTTTTCATAAAATGGGACAAGTATCAAATACTTTGCAAACTGCAATGAGTTTTGCAAGAACCACATTTATAATTTGTATATCTTACATATACCTTTTTCATCCATGACCTCCATTGTAATCAAGCCCTTCCAAGAGTTCTCAACTCTAATGCAAGATCACTAAGTGTTTTTCCAAACATTCTCTTTTTCATCCATGATGGAGGAAAACCCATCCAACGGCTCATACTCTATGTTCCTTATTCTGTAGAATACAAAATGTAGCCCAACTCTCCATCGAATGGAGAATGGCTTGTTGGATGATTATGGAGAAAACACAAAAATTCCAAAGTCATCGAATTATCTCCTAATGGTTATTGTATCAAGAAGAGAAGATCACCTTTTACGAGGATATCCCTCAGGCGTGGGTATTAATCTATGAAGTTGGACCCTTTTGCTAAGTTCCATATCAAGCAATATATTCCCATGGTCGCAAAGGACCTCAATGGGATAGGCTAAGATATACTAAGATATTTGTAAACAGACATCTAGACTAAGTTTATAATAAGAGATCAATTTATAATTGGTCTCCACTAAAATTGTCATCCCCTGGACGATTTTAGTGATCACATGATCCCTATCCTCTGCACCTCCCCCGATCGTCACGACCATCAGTGCATTATCAAAGGTAGACATTCACTAATGTCAATCACATCATCCATGTGACTCATGCTCGATCTTTCGATCTCTTGTGTTCCGAGGCCATGTCTGCACATGCTAGGCTCGCCAAATCTAACTTGTGTGTATTCGCTGTGCAACATGGCTTACACCCACTGTATGCGAACGTAGATATGTCTGACCCCTACTCACCACAAGGCGCCTCATACCGAAGAACTTTCTTGGTGGCGCACACACAAGGGGAACACGGAACATTGGAATTAAATAGGGATTATCTTATTTGCTACCGTTGAGTATCTAAATACTAGCACGCAATAAGATGTAAAACAGGTATCAACATCATATGTATAATGTGATATGATATGGTCTTTCTTGCGCCTTGATCTCCATCGAGCGCTCCGGCATGATCTCCATCTTGCCCTTGGTTTGACGCCAAGTCCACGACGCCTTCACCAGGTTGTCTATCGGAACGATGACTATTACTATACTACTTAGTAACAGAAAAGTAAACTACTTTACCTTCGTAACGACCAATGCCATATCATAATCACATGCCCCCTGCAAAATAAAGTTAGACGCCTCTACTTTATCTATTGCAAGTTTTACGTGGTTGTTAGGGCTTTCACACTATAACCGTTTCTAAACTACGAACTTTCCAACCACAACATGGATCCAACAGTTATCTCTATTACACCCCTTTCGGGGCCCTCCATAATAAATGCTATATCAACTATCGAATGAGATACAGACACCCGCTAGCCACTTATACGATACAAGCCGTATGTTGAGCATGGAACCAGTCTCGCGTACGAATACGCGTAAGGTTGGTCCGGGCCGCTTCATCAAACAATACCGCGATATAAACAAGTACACGTTAGAGGGTAACAACTAAGGGATCAATGCCCGCACAAACTTGTGCGTACTGGACGTACAACACTCCTACACACAGATCGGCTCTGATACCACTGTTGGGGATCGCAGCAGAAAACAAAAAATTCCTCGATGTAACCCCAAAACTGCCTAGGATCTATCTATGTAGTAATGCGGTAACGGCCGGAGCGTATAGAATACATACCCTTGTAGACCGTACGCGGTTAACGTTTTGCACGGAACATGGTTGAAGTAGTCGTACTCGTAGCCGACCTCAAGGTCGCGAAGCTCCTCGCAGGTCACCCCTTGCTCCTTCTTCATCTTCATTGTGCAACAGCTCCGGCTCATGACATTTAAGCGCCCCAAGTGTTGCGCCTCGTGTCTTCGTACACATCCGGTGCACGATGAGACCTCCGGCTCCCTGACCCCACCGGGAGTGCGGAAGTTGATATCCGGCTAGGAATCCCTGCAGCGCAACAGCGTACTGCAGGTGCGCCTCGATCGCATAGCCCAGACTTGGGGCCATGGTCACAAGGCATAGAGAGAGAGGGAAGGAGGAAGTCAACCAAAGGACTTCTCCAAATATTGGTGTGTTTAATCCCACCCGTGGGCACCCCTTTATATAGGGGAGGGGGTGTTCCCTGCCCTTTGGGTTTCCCATGTGGGACTATTCAAGGGAGAGGGGGGAGGCACATGGGCCTCATGGGCCAGCCGGCCAGGTGTGGGCCCCACCCGCGCACAACCCTAGGCTGGCTAGGTGGGCCCCTTGAGGCGCCTGGGCCTTGGCCCTTTGCCTCTTGGCCCTTCCCTCCTTTGGTTTTCTCTCATGGGCCTTTATTCACTAGGAAGTTTGGCCTATTAGTAGAATAACCCTTCAAATTAGATTTTAATATTATATTTAATATTAATTACATTAATTAATATGTAAATACATATTACAAAATCCTTCCATGAACCGAAACACCTTTCGGTTCCCTTTCGATTTCCTCCGAGTGACTTTGGATCTTTCCCGGAATGATTCCGGTCCTTTATTCTTTCTCCGAACAACTTCAGATCTCTCTACGGAACAATTCCGGATTTCTCTTTCTCTACTGTGATTTCGTATTACAAATGATCGCTCTCATCGTACCCTTAAGTGTATCCTCTCACGACTCAGAAATGCTCTAGACATGATCTGTATCAATGATCAACAGAGGGACCAGGGATATCCATGTGACCCCTATGCATTCCTGATGATAATGTTGTTTGAACCGCTAAATGTAGCATCCTCTTCCTTTTGTTTCTCGATAAAACTTGTCCGAGATCTGATCATTGGTATCCCATAGCTTGTTCAATCTCATTCACAACAATTTCTATTTTCTTGTTACCGTGATATTACATCCCCGTGACCTAGTCACATGTTGCAACATTTATAAATGTAATCTCACTAAGCCGGCCGTATGTATCTTTACCCGTCATGTGGGTGAACAAATCCCGGTCTTGTAGTCACATGTCATCTACTGTTCCATCGGAATACCCAACATACACCTTTATAACCACTGTATTACCAAGTGGCGCTTGATGCAGTCTAAGCAGCCTTGGAAACAATGAGTAATATGAGCTCACGGTCTAAGGAGAAGGAGTCTAGGTATAGCTGTTGCAACAATGAACTATATGACTTGATCGTGTTGCAATCCTTCGAGGAATGTCTAATCACATCATTCTCCAATGATATGATCCCGTTGTCAGTCGGCATAAATGCCCATGATCTTGAAACCCAGATCATCTCCGTGACCAACGAACTAGTATGATTAGAGGCTTCTAGGGACTTTGTTGTTTCATACCACACCTGTACCAATGTTTCTACTTGGCACAGTTATAGCACAATATGAAACTATTATAAACTAATTGAGATATGACAATAAAAACCTATTTATTATTTGCCTCTAGGGCATATCTCCTTCAATGTCTTGATGATTTCACATTATCCTTGGAATTGTTCACTTTGACAATAACAGTTTGGTTGTCACAATTCAAAAGGATTGCCGACACAGGTTTTTCAACCACAGACAAGTCCATCAAGAGTTCACGCAGCCATTCTGACTCAATAGTGGCTGTGTCTAAAGCAGTAAGTTCTGCTTCCATAGTTGACCTCGTCAATATGGTCTGTCTACGAAATCTCCATGACACTGCGCCACCACCAAGGGTAAACACATACCTTCTCGTGGCGTAGAGTTCATCAACGTCAGAGATCCAGTTCGAATCACTATATCCTTTAAGCACAACAGGGTGCCCTGAATAGTGAATCCCATAGCTCATTGTACCACATAGATAGTGCATGAACCTTTCAAGTGCATGCCAATGATCAATACCTGGGTTAGACATGAACCTACTCAACTTTCTCACAGCAAAAGAGATATCGGGTCTTGTAGCGCTTGCTAAGTACATGAGAGAACCAACAATTTGTGAATATTTCAACTGGTCTGTTGGTTCCTTCCCATTCTTTCGCAAAGTCAAACTGGGATCATAAGGTGTTGGAGAATTCTTGCCATCAATAAAGCCAAAACGGCTCAAGACCTTCACAACATAATAAGATTGTGTTAAAGTAATCCCATTCTCGTTCTTAATAAGCTTGATGATCAGAATCACATCAGCCTCTCCCAGATCTTTCATGTCAAAACTCTTTGATAGGAAAGCCTTAACTTCATTTATTACATTCATGTTTGTACCAAAGATCAGAATATCATCCACGTACAAACATAATATAACACTATCACCCCCACCATGGCGATAGTACACACACCTATCATCCTCATTGATTACAAAGCCAGCAGAAAGTAGGGTTCTATCAAACTTCTCATGCCATTGCTTAGGTGCTTGTTTCAGGCCATATAAAGATTTTAATAACTTGCACACCTTTGTCTCTTCACCTTTTACCACAAACCCATCTGACTGATCCATATAGATTTCCTCTTCCAACTCTCCATTAAGGAAAGCTGTCTTCACATCCATTTGATGGACGAGAAGACCATAAGAGGCAGGCAGGGATAATAGTACTCGAATGGTGGTCAGTCTAGCGACAGGTGAATAGGTGTCAAAGTAATCTTCACTTTCTTTCTGTGTGTAGCCCTTTGCTACAAGCCGTGCCTTGTATTTCTCAATAGTACCATCAGGCCTTAGCTTATTCTTGAACACCCACTTATAGCCCACATGTTTACAACCATAGGGACGTTCTGATAATTCCCAAGTTCCATTAGAAAGAATCGAGTCCATCTCATTTTGGACAGCTTCTTTCCAATCATCTGCATCAGGAGATTGATGCACTCGACGATCGACGTAGAGCTTGTTGGGAACCCCAAGAGGAAGGTATGATGAGCACAATAGAAAGTTTTCCCTCAATTATGAAACCAAGGTTTAATCGAACCAGTAGGAGCAAGGAAACACCCCAAAGGTGTTACTAGCTGAGCTTTGGCAGGGCGCACAACCGGTGCTAGTAGCAACATGGAGACCTGCACAACATAACCACAAAACTTTGTCCCCAACTTGCGATGAGGTTGTCAATCTCACCGTGTTTTGCAGAAAACAAAGGATTAAACGTATCGAATGGAAAGAAGTAAAAGTTTGCAGAAAGTAGACACAAAGCAGTAAACAGTTGTAGATTGTATGTAAAGTAAAAGGACCGGGATCCATAGTTCACTAGAGGTGGCTCTCCTTAGATAGATAACATGCTGGGTGAACACATTACAGTAGGGCAATTGACAAACACCGAGAAAGCAATACATGCATATACTAATAATCTTGACTCCTTTGAGATTTGATTGGGCATTACAGCATAATACATAGACCGCCATCCAACTGCATCTATGACTAATAATCCACCTTCAGGTGATCATCCGAACCCCCTCCAGTATTAAGTTGCAAGCAACATATTATTGCTTTACGAACTGCGTGTAAAGTAAACAATACAATTGTTCTATGAACAAAGGATCGTTGTTTTCTCCCTAGTAGCAACAACACATCTAGTACCTTAGAGATTTCTGTCACTTCCCCAGATTACCAGAGGCATGAACCCACTATCCAGCATAAATACTAACTCTTAGAGTTGCTAGCATCTACTTGGCCAAGATAGCTACTAACAACGGAAAGCATGCAAGATCTCAAATAACAAAGACATGATAGAATCAATAATCAATCTGAAATATCATCTCAATATCCATCAGATCCCCGCAAACACAACATGTATGAATTACAAATAGATGATCTTGATCATGAACGGAGCTCACAAGCTCTAAACATGAAAGCACAAAGGAGGAGAAACCAACCATCTAGCTACTACATGGATCCGTAGTCCAAGGATGAACTACTCACGCATCACACCGGAGGCTTGCATGGTGATGAAGAAAGCCTCTAGGGTGAATTCCCCTCTCCGGCAGGGTGCCAGGAAGAGCTTCAGATCCCCCATCTAGGGACAGAGACGACGGTGGCTACAGACTCTTTCGTGGATTTTTTGATCGGGTACTTAGGGTTTTTGTCCCGAGGGTAACTTATAGGCGGAAGGAGAGGCCGAGGGGGTGCTGGGGTCGGCCAGACCACCCCCTAGCGCGGGCCAAGCCTAGCCGTGCGGCCAGGTGGTGTGGCCGGCCCCTGGCCCCTCTCCGTCTCGTATTCTGGCACTTGATCCCTTCCGGAAAAATAGGCACTTTGGCTTTTGTCCCGTCCAATTCCGAGAATATTCATTTTCTGACTTTCCTGGAACCAAAAACAGCAGAAAACAGGCAGCTGGCACTGTGGCTCTTGTTAACAGGTTAGTCCAAGAAATCATATGAAAAGTACTCCAAAGTTGGAACAAAACACAAGAAAGTGGATAAAACCAAGCATGGAACATCAAAAATTATAGATACATTTGCAATGTATCAACATCCCCAAGCTTAACTCCTGCTCGTCCTCGAGTAGGTAAGTGATAAAAAGAAAGAATAATTTTTTAGGTGACATGCACCATCAAAGACTTGATCAAAGTATTTGCAAAACATTCAAAGCTGGGATCATAGTACTTCAATCATAACATGAAAGACAAAGTTCTAGCAATAAGCAAAGAAACTATGATGCAACATGAAAAGGCACAAACAAAAGATTCATGAATAACAATGCTTTGCAAGACGTTTGTTTGTTTCACATAAAGAAAACATAGCATAATAGTATTCAGCTTGTCCCTCAATAGAGTAGCAAATATAAATGCATAGGACACCTTCAAAGTTCATAAGAGTGACTAGATACAATAGTTTAAAACAAGAAATAACAAGTTATGCATCAATCAACTAGTCTTGGGACAATGCACATAGAACTAAGAATGGCCACTATGCTCTCAAAGTAGTGCATAAAGATAGAAGGTCGAGACTCAATATAATGGTGGAAGAAAGGCCTTTTGTAAAAAGGAAGTAGGGATTCAAGTCTCATAAAGAGCTTCCAAAAATTATGATACTTAAAGCTTTAAGCTCTCATTGCCCCTATCATAAGCATCTTGAAGGTGATTAAGGTTAAAGTGACACAACTAAGAGGATATGCTTGACAAGTTATAAACCGAAATCTCATGCCCCTTACTTACGAAGACCGATCCTCATGCTACTCAACTTTAGTCACGAGTAAGCTCTTGTCATTGTAAGTATATGTGTATCATTAAGAACCGCCAACGGGGTACCCCTTGCACATGATACGGGAGCTTTCCCATAATTAAAATGACAAGGAAAGCAGACAATGAGCATCTCCGCGATCTTTTTATTTGCTATTTGCATAGGTTTTTATTGAGGATGCTTCATAGAGTGCTCATTATGGTGATGCTGCAAGTTTCCACCATGATTAGGCATGGCTTAGGCTAGCGGCCCAGGCGTTTCTCTAACACACATACAAACTCCATGATCTTACATGTTCCACTTTTATTTCACACCACCGGGATCCGTAAGCAAAAGATCATAATATCAACAGGGTACAAAGTACAAGTGCAATGTTGAAAGCGTTCCCCATGAAACATGGTTCTGCTAATTTCAACTTATAAAGCGCAAGCATATACGCAACAAAGAAGGACCCAATGGTTCAAGTTTATTACAGGCAATAAAGTAAAGTGTGCCATCAAGTTCGTGAGAGCTTTAATCACTAGTTTTCTCATAACAAGTGGAAGGTAAACAAAAGCATGAATATACTTGGAATAGAATAAGCTAGTAGGTAGGTATGGTGGAATCTTTGGAATTACTTGGTTTAGGGATTTGGATGCATGAGTGGAACTCATACTTTGTTGTGGAGGCTAGCAAAAGACTGGGAGCGACAAACTAAGAGAGTAATAATGGCCATAATCATGTAGAGCGACAAAACATCATTGATCAAAGCATAAAGTGATACTACAAGTTGAAAACTAAAGTATCATAAAGTCTATGGTGACTTTGGATAGTCATAACATGGTGTGAGCATGTCCCAAGTCAACCCAAATAAAGCATCAAAGGAGAATACCACTAGACTATGCTTTAATATGCTAAAACAACGCATGATTCATCCAAGGCACATTAAGCAATCTCAATTGTTTATAACAAGTCATGCTACAGCAAATAATACTAAGCATAAAGCCAAAACAATATCAAGCATGGCATGACAAAGCATGGCCACCGTCAAAAACGAGCTCTTTTTACCACATAAGCATGTACTTTCCTACTCTTTTCCAAACCAAACCAAACTATTTGCAAACCAAAGTGTGAAAGAGGGGGTCCAACCAATTTATTCAGAAAACTAAGCAAACAAAATCAAACGAAAATGAAAAAGAAGGCGCTCCAAGAAAAACACAACTGTGCATGAAACAATAAAAATGAAGCGTTTGGAAGAAACCTGGATTTTTATTGATGAAGAAGGGGATGCCTTGGGCATCCCCAAGCTTTGACGCTTGTACTTCTTGGATATTTCTTGGGGTGACACGCGTGGCATCCCCAAGCTTGAGCTTTAGTCCATCCTTCATCTCATTACTCATTCCTTCCATACACCTGAAAATTTTCCTTCATACAAAACTTCACACAATCTCATTAGTAACATTAGTGCACTTAAGATAAATAAGTCTCAAGGTTCAGTTCTAACACCAAATAAACTCCATTAGAACACTATATACTGTAGCACTTCCCTCAAAAAGCTCAATTCCCCAAAAGAACTCAAGAAGGAACTAACAAGAAGCAAATGCAGAAAATGGCAGAAATCTGTCAAAACAGACCAGCAGGTAAATACGAATTTTTTCGAAGACTTTCTGTTACTCAAATAAAAAAGTGTTGAACTAACGAAAGTTAGATTATAACCTAGGGCAGAAGCACAAAAAATTACAGATCAATCCGATGGACAGAGATCTCTCAGGAAGTTTTATGGTGAAGCACAGAAATCTGTTTCGGGACATCAACTTTCCCAATCATTACTTCACTCTCATTAGAGGTTACTCTTGGCACAAAAAGCAAATAAAAAGGATAAGGAGAGGTTATTACAGAGGTAATAACTTCCAAGACGCATCTAAAACCCTTGGTTATCTCCCAACAAGTACTTTTCTTTAACGCCTTTAAGTTAGGCATAAGAACCAAAGAAAGAATCAAGTGTTCTCAAATGAAGAAGCATTAAGATCAATACCAAAAATATTTTTAACAAGGCAAGGTATATCATCCAAATAAGTTCGAGAGGATCCTCTCTCAATGCTCTTGGTTTCACTATTCTCATCAAAAGGGTTTGCAGGAACAATCCAATCAAGATTCTTTTCTATGGCATCATGTATTGCTACTAGTTTAAAGGGTATTGGTATCTTAGGTTCCTCCCCATTAGGTTCGGTTTTGTTCATCTTTTCTTGTGTACCAACAACATCTACACATGATCCTAGCATATTGAAACGTTCAAAAACTTTTCTAGCTTCCTTGGCAACATCATAGAACTCCTTAAACAAAGTTTCTAGAATAAAATCCCTCTTTTCAGGATCCTCAATTTCTTTAAGCTTAAGAAACATTACTTGCATTAAGGGGTTGAGGTTAACAAACCTAGCTTCTAACATGTGAACTAAAGAAGCTGCAGCAATCTCATAGTTTGGAGCAAGTTCTACGAGGGACCTATCCTCAGTATCCTCATGCTTACTAACATGATTAAAGAATTCTTCAATGTTATCTTTCCCAATTATAGAACCACTACCAATTGGAAGGTCTTTCAGGGTGAATGTAGGGATCAACATGGTGAGCTAAGGGAGAAGTGACAACTAAGGGAGACTTAATTTTTGTGTGTTTTTGATAAAGAAAGCAAACAAGTAAAACTAATTTTTTTTGTGTTTTTGAAGAACAAAACAAGCAAACAAAGCAAAAAGAAAACTAAGCAAAACAAAAACAACAAAGTAAAGAGATTGGTTGTGAAGGACTCCCTTGTGAAGATGTCCTTGACTCCCTGGCAATGGCGCCAGAAAAGATCTTGATGCACTCGACGATCGACGTAGAGCTCGTTGAGAACCCCAAGAGGAAGGTATGATGAGCACAACAGAAAGTTTTTCCTCAATTATGAAACCAAGGTTTAATCGAACTAGTAGGAGCAAGGAAACACCCCAAAGGTGTTACTAGCTGAGCTTTGGCAGGGTGCACTACCGGTGCTAGTAGCAACGTGGAGACCTGCACAACACAACCACAAAACTTTGTCCCCAACTTGCGATGAGGTTGTGAATCTCACCGTGTTTTGCAGAAAACAAAGGATTAAACGTATCGAATGGAAAGAAGTAAAAGTTTGCAGAAAGTAAACACAAAGCAGTAAACAGTTGTAGATTGTATGTAAAGTAAAAGGACCGGGATCCATAGTTCACTAGAGGTGGCTCTCATTAGATAGATAACATGCTGGGTGAAAAAATTACAGCGGGGCAATTGGTAAACACCGAGAAAGAAATACATGCATATACTAATCATCTTGACTCCTTTGAGACTTGATTGGGCATTACAACATAATACATAGACCGCCATCCAACTACATCTATGACTAATAATACACCTTCAGGTTATCATCTGAACCCCCTCCAGTATTAAGTTGCAAGCAACAGATTATTGCTTTATGAACTGCGTGTAAAGTAAACAATACACTTGTTCTATGAACAAAGGATCGTTGTTTTCTCCCTAGTAGCAACAACACATCTAGTACCTTAGAGATTTCTGTCACTTCCCCAGATTACCAGAGGCATGAACCCACTATTGAGCATAAATACTAACTCTTGGAGTTGCTAGCATCTACTTGGCCAAGATAGCTACTAACAACGGAAAGCATGCAAGATCTCAAATAACAAAGACATGATAGAATCAATAATCAATCTGAAATAGCATCTCAATATCCATCGGATCCCCGCAAACACAACATGTATGAATTACAAATAGACGATCTTGATCATGAACGGAGCTCACAAGATCTAAACATGAAAGCACAAAGGAGGAGAAACCAGCCATCTAGCTACTACATGGATCCATAGTCCAAGGATGAACTACTCACGCATCACACCGGAGGCTTGCATGGTGATGAAGAAAGCCTCCAGGGTGAATTCCCCTCTCCGGCAGGGTGCCGAGAAGAGCTTCAGATTCCCTCGATCTAGGGACAGAGACGACGGCGGCTAAAGACTCTTTCGTGGATTTTTTGATCGAGTACTTACGGTTTTCGTCCCGAGGGCAACTTATAGGCGGAAGGAGAGGTCGAGGGGGTGCTGGGGTCGGCTAGACCACCCCCTGGCGCGGGCCAAGCCTGGCCGCGCGGCCAGGTGGTGCGGCGGGCCCCTGGCCCCGCTCCGTCTCATATTCTGGCACTTGATCCCTTCCGGAAAAATAGGCACTTTGGCTTTTGTCCCGTCCAATTCCGAGAATATTCATTTTCTAACTTTCCTGGAACCAAAAACAGCAGAAAACAGGCAGCTGACACTGTGGCTCTTGTTAATAGGTTAGTCTAAGAAATCGTATGAAAAGTACCCCAAAGTTGGAACAAAACACAAGAAAGTGGATAAAACTAAGCATGGAACATCAAAAATTATAGATACATTTGCAATGTATCAGAGATGCATATGCCTCTACAATGGATCTAGGAGTATCGTCCACAAGGTACACGATGAAATCATTACCAAAGGATTTTGCAATCCTCTGTCTCTTACTCCTCGTGGGAGGTTCATCGTCATCCTTCTCTAGGACTTCCTTATGTGGTTGTTCAAAATTCTCAATAGATGCACTAGATTCAGGAAGTATTTCAGAAGAAATTCTAGCAGTGCTATGCATATCTTTCATAGGAAACATATTCTCAAAGAATGTTGCATCACGAGATTCCATTATAGTATCAACATGCATATCAGGAACCTCAAACTTAACCACTAGAAATCTATAGCCTATACTCCACGGAGCATATCCTAGAAAGATACAATCCACTATCTTAGGTCTAAGTTTGCGTTTCTTGGGAATTGGTATGTTGACCTTAGCCAAACACCCCCAAGTGCGCAAATATGCAAGTGATAGTTTTCTCCCAGCCCACTCCTCGTAAGGGGTTTTTTCTTTATTCTTGTTAGGAACTCTATTCAAGACATGAAGTCAACAAAGCCTCCCCCCACCATGCCTTTGATAAACCAGCAGTGACTAGCATGGAATTCACCAAGTCAGTCAGCGTGCGGTTTTTCCTCTTGGCAACCCGGAAAACCCCGTTTGATTGGGGCGAGTAGGGAGGCGTCCTCTCATGAATAATGTCATGTTCCTCACAGAACTCGTCAAAGATTTTGGGAAAATATTCACCACCACTATCTGACCTAAGATGTTTGATCTTTCTCTCTAGTTGATTTTCAACTTCGGATTTATAAACTTTAAAGTAGTCTAAAGCTTCATCTTTAGTGCGCAACAAATAAACATAGCAGTATCTAGTCGCATCATCAATCAAGATCATGAAATATCTCTTTTCACCTTTTGTCAATGCACCATTCATCTCGCATAGATCAAAATGTATGAGTTCTAGAGGTGCCAAGTTTCTCTCCTCGACAGCTTTGTGAGGCTTCCGAGGTTGCTTTGATTGCACACAACTATGGCACTTAGAACCTTTGGAATAGTGAAATTCGGAATTAAACTCATACTGGACATCCGAGACATCAAACCAAATTTAATGTGACATAAACGAGAATGCCAAACATTGGTATCATCATTAACATCACCACAAATATGATTCACGGATTTATTACAAAACTCTGAAAGAGAGAAACGGAACAAGCCTCCAAACTCATAACATTTACTAATAAATTGTCCATGTTTCGAAACAATGACTTTATTAGACTCTAACACAACCTTGAACCCATCTCTGCATATAAGGGAGCCACTAACGAGATTTTTGTTCATAGTAGGGACATGCTGCACGTTCCTCAGCTGCACGATTTTTCCGGAAGTAAACTTCAGATCCACCGTGCCAACACCATGAACAGAAGCATGTGATCCATTCCCCATTAGGACGAAAGAATCCCGTGCGACCTGATAAGAAGTGAACATAGAGATGTCAGCACACACATGAACATTAGCACCCGTATCAATCCACCAACATGGTGATTGAAACACTGAAAGAACAATAAATAAATTACCATACCCATCCGTATTGCTAGCGGTCATGACATTGACAGTCTTTCCACTTTTCCCTCTACGATCTACACGTTCTGGGTAGTCCTTGGAAAAGTGTCCGAGCTCTCCACAGGTAAAGAAACCTAGCTCGGTCTTGTTCGCCTTTTTCTTCTTCTTGAAGGTTGTAGCCTTTTCAGGCTTATTGAAGGAGGGCTTATAGTTCCCTTTGTTCTTGCTGAAGGTCCTCTTCTGCACCATGTTGGCGCTAGACTAACCCTCGCCTCCTTTCTCAACAGTGTCCTTAGCCTGAGCCTTCTCCTCAACATCAAGAGATGCTATCAGGTTTTCAACCGATATCTCTTGTCTCTTATGCTTGAGAGTTGTGACGAAGTTCCTCCATGAAGAAGGCAACTTTGCAATGATGCACCCAGCCACAAACTTGTGGGGTAAGTTACACTTAAGGATTTCAAGCTCCTTGGCAAAACTGTATCTCATGAGCTTGTTCGACTACAGAATGGTTGTTAACCATCCTGTAATCATGAAAGTTTTCCATGATGTACAGTTCACTGCCGGCATCTGTTACACCAAACTTAGCGTTCAATGCCTCCTAGAGCTCTTTTCCATCTTTGATGTGCATATACACATAAAACATCTTGTTGTCAAGAACAATGAGAACGCATCTCACAAAGGCAAGATTGGTTTCCTTAAACTTGTTCTGATCTTGTTTAGATATAGTTCCTTCAGGTAAACCCTCACTAGCTTCGAACACTTTCAGATTTTGTAGCCACATAGTGGTCTTATACTGCCACCTCTTAAAACGAACACCGGTAAACTTTTCTGGCTTCATCGCATCGGTCAAGTGTCCCATGTTTAACTCAGGAAATTGCCTATAATAAGGTATTTGGATTGTTGGATTATTAGGCATAATTTTCATAATTAATTTCATAATATGAAATAGAACAACAACAGCTACGATCATATTAACCTCTAACATACTAGATATACTAATCAATATGAACAACAACACATACGCAATAACATCCATAGTAGAGGAACAAATCGAATCACGGTATACGTACAGATCGGTTGCCGTTGGTGCAGAGGTTGCCGCAGCCTGTCGAAGAAGACAATGTTGAAGACGAGTCGCCCGTGGACTAGGAGATCGCCCAGGAAGACGCACCATGATGACGAACTTGAGCAGTCGTGCAGAGCGCTTCCTAAAAACCTTATTCGCCCTCTCTCGTACAGGATCGCAAAGGCGAGTGGTTTCGGAGACCTACTCTCACGTCTGCCAGTGCACGCCAACAAGCGGGATGGAGTAGACTACGGTGGCGACGCAAGCAGAGAGGAGGCAAAACCCTAGATTGATTTTCGGTGTGTACGTGGTGAAAGCCGCACATGCATTTATATAGAGTGGCTCGGGAAACCCGCATAGAGCATGCCATGGACCAAGCCCATGTTACGCACGTTCGGGCCGGTTACAAATAGCCCACGATCAGGGAGCGACCCGAATCTACTAACTGTTGACACGTCTGTCAAAACCGTACCAGTTTTTCCAAACAACAGAAATAAAGCTCGGCTTGGTGAGATTCCCGCAACCCGCGACGCGCACGCGTCGTGACGAGACGTGCGGGCGTGCGTGCAAGCGGCGGCGTCGTCATAGGTGGAGCGCGCGTGTAATTCTCCTCCTCTCACTCACTTTACTGAGTGGTGAACCTCACCAGGGGCGGAGCCAGGATTCAGACATGGGGGGGGGGGGTGAAAATTTGATGACCATAAAAAATATCACAATATATTAAGTCTCAAAAAATATTACTAGCAAATCCACACAAATATTTGAATACATTTTCAAATGTACGAAAGAAAATTACATGTCTATTAGCTTAAACTCTGCTTTACGACCACCTGTGTCAAATAAGTTGATAATCTCATCATAACTAATCTTTGCACCTATTTCCTTTGCAATATAGAGTATCATATAATGTCGAAGAAAATCATCTCCTATTCTATTTCTAAGACGTGTCTTGATCAGTTTCATGGCTGAGAAAGCTCGCTCGGTAGTTGCAGTTGACACCGGAAGAGTTATGACTAACTGCAATAATCTATCAACCATTGAGTATGTAGCAGCTTTACCTGTTTTAAATAGTCCAACTGTCAAATCAGCAAGTGAAGACAAACATTTTAGCTACGGGTTATTGCAAACATCCAACTGAAACTGGGGAAGTTGAGACTCCAGTTGAGCCCTTTCTTGAGTAGAAAAATCTTCTGGGTAAAACTTTTCAACCAGTGTGCATATTTTTGAGATATCAAAAGAATCATGTATTGGATCCAAAGATGCGCAGAGTGTCATGAGCTCTGTACTTTGGATACCAAATCGATCATTTATCTCAACCAATTGTTGATCTATAGCAACATTGAAGACGCCTACTTTGTAGTGATGTAGTGTCGTTGTGTTATCATGCTTGTTGCGTGACCTTGTCACATCAACGTACCTATGAATTGCCATACATATTAGTACCAGAGTTAAGTAAGTATGATAATACATATTCTAACTTATAATTTTACAAGGAGAGGGGTATTACTTGCGATTTAAATCCGAGACCTCAATGTCATGCTTGATACAAAAAGACTGAATCTCCTCCAAGAGAGATTCCCAACCATTTTCTCTTAACTTACCAAGCAACACTTTTGTGTTCGAAACTGAATCCAATGCATTTAAAATGTCAATGGATTTATTTTGAAGGGTTTGACATAAGACATCTGTGATCTTCATGATTTTCTCCATTAGATGCAAAATGAACACAAAATCAAATGACACAATTATTTTTAGAGCACCTACATCATCTCCTCTAGAATATTTTGAGACTGATCGATCAGTTGCTACACTCTGTAGGACAGCAACCGTAGCACCAAACATCTTAAGTAAACTCTGAATAGATTTGAAGTGAGAACTCCATCTAGTGTCCCCAGGTCTTTGTAAAGATCCTATATGATTTGCTCCTTTTCCTGTATCAAGCTCGCCCAACTCAATTTCACGTTCAATTTTTGCAGTTTGATTTGCTAGTAACTCATTATTGCGTTTAGGCGACGCACTAACAACATTTATAATGAGTATGCATGTTGGAAAAATTGTGCACCACATGTACCTCTCTTAATGCCGCAACAAGAGCCAATTGCAACTGATGAGCCATGCAATGTACATAATAAGCGTAAGGGCATTCATTTAAAATTAGAGCTTTTAACCCATTCCATTCACCTCGCATGTTACTTGCCCCATCATATCCTTGTCCTCTTATATCTCGGATGTTCAAATTATTGTCCGCAAGAACATCACAAATTGCCTGTTTGAGTGTCAATGCAGCACTCTCAGTGACATGAATGATATCAAGAAAACGCTCCTTTATGAATCCCTCACTATTCACAAACCGGAGTACCAATGCCATTTGCTCTTTTTTTGATTCATCTCGAGCTTCATCCACATTATACAAAACTTGCTAGTACCAATTTCTTCTCTAATATTCATCTGAACCTTTCGAGAAAATAACTTAAGAATTTCTTGTTGAATAGTATGGGAGATGTATTTCGCATTATGTGGAGCGTTATCCAATACAACCGCATCCACATCCTTGTTGTAAAAGGCCAATAACTTAACCAATTCAAGAAAATTACCCTGGTTTATGGATCCTCGAGATTCGTCATGGCCCCTATAAGCACAAGCATGGAATGTTAACCACCTGGTGAAATTAACAAGGAAAAAATTGTTACTAACATGCTTACTACAATATATAATATGCTACTCTGTAGGATAAAAAAATATTACTTATCTAATGCAATCAATTGTAACTTTAAGCCTTAGCCTTGCATCTAAAACCTTTTTTTCAGTTGCTTGTACAATTGCCTTGTCAATGTGGGTCATACTATTTCTCAGATTATCAAAACACCGAACAGAATAATTATGAGATGAGTTGGAATCTTTGCCCATCTGGGTTAACAAAGCACAATCTTTACCATCATTCACCTTCTTCCAATTTATAAACCCCTTCACTATGAATGTATCCGAGTCACACTTTCCACTTGGTTTTTTTTGAAGACAAAACAAGACAGACAATATGCACGATGCGTGGAAAGTGAATACTCTAGCCAAGGAAAATTTGTGAAATAGCTAAACTGAAATCGGCGACGATTTTTTTCTTTTCCATTATATGGATACTCTCTCATGTATGGCTGATAAGGGCCTTCCGTAATATAGAATCTCCGTGCTTCTTCTTGCTTATCAACAGGAAGTTCCCAAATCTGTTGGCGCTTACCTGGATCCCTTTCATAGGCTGTGCTTCCAATTCTATCTTGTTCTAAAACTTTTGTTGGTTCCACAGTATTCTGATCATTAGTTTGCATATCAACCGGATTGGGACTGTCATCTACAATAGCTCGCTGCTCCAAAGATGGATTTGCTTTTTCAGAAATAGTAATCTTAGCACTTAAAGTTGAACCAAGTCGGCTGTAAAAGAAATCTACTCCCCTCTATCCCGGTGCCTTTCTCTTCATCTTCAAGCAAAAATTAAATTACAAAAGACTCGAATTAATTAACTAAGCCACCGTTTTCAATGATACATTATACTAATGATGAAAATGCAGAGGCGCAGCACACTTGCGTTCCCGACTTCCAGTCAAATAAAAATGATATACTCCCTCCGACCCATATTAGTTCACTCAGATTTGTCTAGATATGAATGTATCTTGACAAAATATCTAGATACATCCGTATCTAGACAAATCTAAGTCAACTAATATGGATCGAAGGGAGTAGTATACAAGGGCACGATAGTATACTAATGGATCAACAGTTACCTTTAGGTCTCCCGGAGACCGGAGCGCAAAGTCTATCTTCCGGCGGTATGAGACAGAATTGCAAGGTCAATGGCAGTAGGCCAACAGCAGCAGGCGGCACTGCGGCAAGCCGGCGATGGCGATTGGCAGCCTGCAGGCAGCGGCGGCGAGCGGCGCAAGACCTACCTACCAACGCGGGATTAGAGTAGAGGCAGAGGCGGCAGACACGCACGCAAACACAGCTTAGATCAACCGATCAGATTGATCGCTTGGTTTTTTTTTGAGCATTGATCACGTGGTACCTAACCTAGTACATCGGTATGGGCTGTTGTATATTGGGCTGACTTAATCGTTGGGCATTAATGCATGGATCAATTAGTTAAAAACTAGACGTTAATTAGGGGATTCACTTCTGGCCCATTAGTACATTAGTAGTATTACCTACCAAAAAAAGTTGGAGGGGCGAACGATTGGGGAAGGGCATCCGCCCCTAGACCTCACTATACATATATGTGAGCTCCCACCAAATTGGATCAAATCACACATAGGTTTCCACACATATGGACTTTAGGATTTAGAGAAAAACTGAAATCGCACATTGGTGATGTCTTAGCCCATTATTTCTAACACCTGCTGCACTTCGATCTCGACGCCCCGACGAATGCATTGCACTTGCCCATCGGCGGATTAGCTCCACACGTGTGACGATGATATACCACGAAAGCTTCTGCGGGGTTTCATTTCTGCTGGTAGTCCTATAGTACAATCAGCTAGTCTAGATTACTATTTCGCGACGGCAACCTTGAAAAATATAGTTAACGACGGCATCAAAACAAGAAAAACTCACCTAATCATGATTTTGGGAGACACAAAAAACTTCTCTTTTGCCCTGACGTTCACTCCATCGCGGCATCCCCCATATATTGTCGCGTGGATGAATGAAAAAAAAGAAAAACGAGCAGGCCGGCGAGAAGAGCCACTTGCTTGTTGATAACCAAACGGAAGTCAAACTCTAATTACATGGTCGTCCGCTGTTGGCTTTATCTGACTACGAGCATAAGAGCAAGTATAATAGAGCCATGTCAGCTGGCTATGAGAAGTAAACTATAGGATTTATGCTGAGTTGGAAGAGAGAGAAGAGGAGAGAGAAGAGGAGAGAGAAGAGGAGCCGGCTATAAGTTAAGAGTCAGCTCTAGCACGTGCTCCTAGGTGCTTTGTAAGAGTGAAATGGGACCAAACTTTAATAAAATAGTATATCCTTGTGTCTAACTATTATACGTATTAGCTATATGACTGACTCTTGCTCTAACGAATTTCAGGTGGCGAACATAATAGTCAAGAAAAGGAGCCGCCGGTCAACCGTCACCACGACACGATAAGTTCATTATCACCATGAATTCATCTGAACGTATCATCACGTGACGTAACCATTTTCCAACCTAGGAAAGTGAAATGCGCTTCGTATCTACAGCCAAACGCAAACTGGATCAAACTTACAGGTTTCGAATTTTGAAGAAAAAGACGAGAAATAAAACTGACAAGATTCCTTAATGCTGCGATCAAACTATACATATAAACAAGATATACATAGTCAGTATCTGCTGAAGTGCGTCGTCCACTGATGGCCCCCATGTGGGTATGTGCACAAGGCGGCAAAGGACGTACTTGAGGTATATACACAAAGACTTGTGTCGCCTGCACCCAATCGCATGGCAAGCTCTACCGAATACTTGAAGTTTTTTAACATGGTACATGCATAGTACAACAAATACAGTACTACTCCCATGTAGTACAACTTCGTCATGCATAAGGCGACACCATACACGCCAAAATAGGCGCTTTTGGTGCAGGGTCACATGCATGCATCCGTGTCTTCATCGTAACAAGCTAAACACAGCGCCACCGTTGATGCACACAGCATTACTCTACCCATAGCCGGAGTATCATGTAATCCATGTCATGAAAAAAGATGACATGGCACAGGTAATTAATGAAGATAAAGATGATAGTATCATGCTATGATACAGTATCATAACATATAGATTAAAAAAGTAATAGCAAATGAATCTTGTGGGATTCTATAAAATAATAAATAGCATTATACTATAATACCAGTATGAATCTACACACTAAAAGAGATTTTGATACACTCATTTAACAAAGCTAAAACATCTTATATTATTAAACGGAGGAAGTATGATACTATGCATTATAAAAGTGATATGATATACTGGTATCATGTGCATGATACTACTGTATGATACTCTCAACTATGACCAGCCTTAGCGAGAGTATCGGTAGAGGCAGAGGCATAGACAAGAAACAACAAAAACCCCGCGGCCTCTATATGGTACAGTCCTTGCTAGTTGTTTCGACGTACGTATATGCTATTCTCTTTGATCAAAATTAGTTAACTTGGTTTTGTATAGATTCGAATGTATCGCATAAAATAAGTCTAGATACATTCAAATCTAGAAAATCTGAGTCAAACAATTTAGATCAGAGGGAGTACTACTATGTACACCATCCTCTTGGTTGTCCTTTGCATCATAAGCAAAATGACCATATACGTACGGCCAAAATCGGCATGTATACGGCCCAACATGTGTACATGGCTATTGGGGTTCTACTAGGTTTTAATTGATATACGCAACTGATGATTGATGCCTATATATATCGTTGGACCAATTAAATGTTGATCTCGGAGAAATGATCCCTCGTGTATATTGTTAGATAGATGAGACCTCTCCAGCAGCGGATTATACGTGCTTGGATAACACCCTATTTAATTCGGTTCCATGAAGACTCGAATCTGGATGGACTGGCTGCGCACTCGCTAGGCTTGTCACCAAGCCAACACTTGGTTCTCATATCGTTGGAACAATTTCTCCTAGGCATGAGCCAGGCATCTAGCTCAGCATAAGTATGTAATTATATATAAGTGCAAGTTCATGTAATTATATATAAGTGCAAGTTCTTGGACGGGCTCGGTTTTGATATTGCTAATTAGCTACCTCTGGATGGGTGCTGCCGTGCACGCATCTTGCAAGGAGAATCCATGACCTGATAGGCTGATAGGTCAGGACAAGACCCTCCCCAAGAACCCAAAAATTCTTGATTGATGCTCTCTCTCTTTTATGTCAACTTATAATATGATCACTTGCTCTAGGTATGCACAAACATCAAACTTGCGTATATGCTAGCTAGCTGCACGTACAGATCGGCTGCAACCTTGGTCTGCTCTCCAGCAAGGTACCATGGTTAAGAGCTGATAGCCTAAAACTGCCTCTTTGAAGGCGCAATGTACCAAATAATACCATTTTGAGTTTTTCGGGTATATCCACCATTCTACAGGAAGTTTTTTTTTGCTATGTGCGCAAATGGCACTCTGAGAGCGTGTTAACACGGAAACTGGCAGCTGCTCCCACCTAACAGGGTGACATGGCTTGCGGTGATGGCGCGGACTAGCAAACTTTATGACGTGGACATGGATACCACTTGCCAGACTATATTAAGAAAAAAAAAATGAAACGGAGAGATAGTCTCCCTTGACCTAAAGACCTTCACCACCGTCGGTGCTGAGGTGGTCCGCAACGAAGCTCGCGCCCATGGCAGCGAGCCCGCCGACTACCACCCTAGCCCAGGACTTCGCTACTGGCCCAACATGGCCCCAACGCACCCAACTTCAGTGAACAACGAAAGTGTCACTGGCAGAGGTGCAGCCACCGGCGACCTGAGGCGGTCAGCCACGACCAAGGCACGATTAGGAGGGCATGCAAGGATGCGAGGTTAGGCGTGTTCGTCGCAGGTGACTGATGCGGACCATTTGAGGATGGCTCTGCTGATTAAAGGTCACTAGAACAACACCAGAGACATTGCCGAGCGGCGGATGGTGGTGGCGCTCGGCGTGGGGGAAATTGAGAGTGAGAGGGAGGCAAAGGAGTGGCTCAGGAGAAACTGTAGCTCACTAGGAGCATGTGGGAGGTTCCGGGCAAACACGCTTCGAAGGAGATGTGGACCTTTGGAGCTACTCGGAGGATCTAGGGGAGGCTCGAGATGGCGGAGCGGAGCGGCGACGACGGTGGTGGTTTTGGTTCCTCGCAGGGAACAATAATGCAGACGGGAGAAAGATTGAGTGAGGGTGGTGGAACATGATAGGGGGAGAGGAGTCCATATCCTCGTCGCTAGGGATCAGCAGCGGCATGCCAACGATGGGGCAACCCGAGAGGAAGGGGACGATCTCTTATATACATAGTATTTTAAATTAGGCTCACATGTGGGCCCAACAACCGTCGTTAACAGCTGTTACACCTCACCGTCACCTCTTTGACACATCATCCCGACAGGTGGGGCTCACTAGCAGTTTCCATGTTAACACGCTTTCAGAGCGTCCACACATTGCAAAAAACTTGGGGTGAGAGATTTATGTCTGAAAAATGTAAAGTGATATCATTTAGTAGCTTGTATCTTTAAAGTGATAGTTGTAGGCTATTAATAACTCCATTGTTAAAGTACAGATTGACCTCCATGGAGGTGCATGGAGACGGAGTACGTGTGTGTGGGGTTAGCAAAAGAGACGTCTCTAATCCAAATGGAGCACGAGGGCTTCCTCACATCATCGGGAACATCGTCGCATCAACATGCATGTACTATCGATCGGGTCCTGGTTTGACAACATCACACGAGTGCATGCATATTTATTTAGTTTGATATCCATGTAGATGTAGAGGCACAACCCTGGTTTTGACGTCGCCTGTGTCGTCCGTGGGTACTCAACACCGGGATGCGAGACACTCCTTTTTGTTTGGCGCTGGGTACTAACACCCTCCAAACAACTTCATTGACAAGACACAAGTTTTTTACTCAGATTTAGGCCATTGGGAAGCGTAATACCGACATTATCCTCCGAAAAAAAAACTTCACTTCTCATGCTCCTCTCGCCGTCCCTGAGGCAAGGGGGCGCCGCCGCCTCCTCCCAGCCAGAATCTCCCTCCCTCCTCCTCCCCCCGTCGCCACCAGCGGCAGAGGCCTCCTTTACCCGCGCGCCACAAGGAGCCGGTCAGGGCCGGTTATCCCTTGACGACAGTGCACCTCGGGAAGCAGTGGCTTGGGCTCCTCCAAGTGGCGCGGGACGACTGCGGCGACGAGCGAAGCATGGAGACTAAGCGACAACTCGGACACGACGGCATGACGTTGTGCCCTCCCAACCTAGATCTGGGCTTCGGTGGGCTGACCCGTCCGCAGAAGCGACACATCCCGGAGATGGAAGCGATGATGGAGCTCTGGTAGGGGACGACGGTGCAATGCCCTGCCCGTTGTAGCAAGGTGGAAGAGGCTTTACGGACCCATCTGGGCCTCGTTGGGCCTGCTACGACTGGTGTGTCCCTGCTGCTCTGTTCGGTCAACGACCGCCTCTCGGTGGTGGAGGTGGGCTCCTCCCGCGTGGCTGCAGTGCTGCCATCCCTTACTCGAGCATTGTGTTTGCCTCCGTCTTGCGGGCTGTTTGCCGATGTGCACGATGAGATGATGTCAATGGTGACTCCAAGATCGTGGTGCGGCGTGTTGATGCATGTAAAATGCGTACATCAACTTTGTAGTTTATTGACACATATTTCTAGGTATATACATCTTATAGAGTGTTATATCCATGTTTTACATTGATTTTAGATTTTTTTCTAAACAATCCCCTCTCCTCTGGTTCTAACTCTGTCTAGTAGAAAATACCTTTCATTAGTATTTTTTTACTTTACATGACCTACATGACTCCAAAAAGGACAA
Source organism: Avena eriantha (assembly GCA_910589775.1). Classification (NCBI taxonomy): domain Eukaryota; kingdom Viridiplantae; phylum Streptophyta; class Magnoliopsida; order Poales; family Poaceae; genus Avena; species Avena eriantha. The sequence goes on along the minus strand of OU342745.1, from coordinate 324,084,512 downwards.
TGTCAGAGAGCACACTTTAGAATTTTCAAGGAGCATCTAGCATGCCAAAGGAGGTCACCGGGAGCTTAATAGTCTGGGAAAGAGGCCCAGTGGCACAGGGTATAGAGCAGGCCACTCCACCCCACCTCATCCAGGCCTTGCTCAGATGCCATCTATTCCACCGCCATCCTCTTCATGTTGACTAAAAACCTTATATAAAAAGGGCCCCCAATTCGATTTCAGAACATACGGAGGCGGAGATCGAAAACACATAAAAAGAGTCTATAGGCCGCCACCAACGGAGATCAGAGAGGGAAACCGCTGGAATCGCCTCCAGTTGCCTCCACCCCCTCCGGCATGGTCATCATCAACATCTAAAGCGAGATCCTCTCCATCCCTCTAATATAAGTCTTAGCAAATATGATGTGTGATGCAAAGTATTATTTTCCCATGATCTGTTGTATCTCTATGTCTATGTTTGAGTAGTGATCTATTTATGGAAAGTTTGAAATAGTTCATTGTTGGTTTCATAAAGGTATATTATCTTTTATGATGGTCTTATGTACTAATATATGAGTGCACACATATGTTGGGGGATGCATAAGGTTGTCAGCGTTGCATGTTGATAGAAGAAAGGATGTCTGGAGATTAACAGAAATTGTGTCCCAAGTCTAAAATATGCATGTTATATCAACTCATGGTTAACTAACAGGGGTAAGTTATGGAGACCTTGAAACTTACAGCGGTCGTTGGACTTTATGTCTTAATAACTCCCTTGCTAGCTCAGAAACGTGTTGGGATCAATCACTAAGGTTGTAACTGCATAGTAACTGTGCTGCACCTATTTATGGCTCCTCTCTAGAAGAAACAGTAAAGACTATTCATGTGCTTCACTAATTATGTCAACCAAATGAATGAAATAACAACTTTATAAAACACTTGCTCCCTTGAGTTACTCACTTTTACTTTAACTTGTTGTTAATTTTACTCGCTTTTACTTTACTTGCAATAGTTTTACTTTTTGTATTACTTTCAACACTTTACAATTTTCTAGTTATAAGTGAAAAAATACCTTACACACTCTAGTTCATTGCTTTGCACGAAAGGCCATATAACTGGGCTATAGGGCTTTAGAGAAAAGTTAGTTTACCTTTAGCTCCTCGTGGGTTCGAAACTCAAATACTTATCGAATTGTGCTACAATGATCCCGTGCTCTTGTTGGTTATCAAGTACTTTTCTAGCGATGTTGTCGGGAGCATGATCCTAGGCTTCTATCCTTATTTGCATTACTAGTTTATTTTTAGAAACTAACATATTAGAAAATGGAAAATATAGAAAATACTCCTATTATGAGCACAAAAGTATGAATATAAATGAAACTTTGTTTTTGTACTTGAATGCTGCTAAAATTGCTAAGAAGCATAGAGAATCAAGAGAAGGGATACGACTAGAATGTTTCATGAAAAAACTAAATTCTATTGCTAGTGAGTTTCTTGAATATTATGATCAAAATTGTTGTTCTAAATAATGTGGTATACACTTCAAATTTCAATGTATGGTCCATGAAGAATATGTTATAGCATCTTACCATATAGGTGATTATGCTCATTTAGGGATGGAGCAAGTAGAGCAATTTATTACTTTTATGGCAGCTTGTGAATTAGAAACCTTCATTGATGAACATTAAACTAGCACTATAGCTAGTAAATTTAAATATGTGATCACTCTTATCATTGATTATTGCATAACCAAATTCATAGAAAATATTTATGTTGTTGACTTCAATAAGAGGGGCATTGCTGCCTCAGAGAGCACTAATATTTTGTAGGAAGAGGATGATAAAATCATAAGCTTGGGGATGTCCATGCAACCCCAAGAAGAGGATAAGAAAGAACAAGTGGAGGAAGAATGTAGTATCTACCCATCTCCTACTCCCAACAATGGTAACACATAAATTCCCATGAACAACCCTTCTTACATAATTGCAAATGGTGATGATTCTTTATTGCCTAATAGTCCTCTATGTGGAACAATTGTATCTAATATATGGGAGGATGAAATTGATAAAATTGAGTTAGATGATCCATTATACTCATTATATGACTTGTATTTATGTGGTGATTTTATTCAAAGCTATGTGATTGAGTTTACTTTTGATGCTTGCAAATACTATGAAAGAGGAAGAAATAAGAGTCCTCTTTATGTTTCCTATTTATTTAAAATTCAATTTACTAATCATTAGATGCATTGGCTACCACAACATTGCTGTTATTTATTCATATATAAAATGCCAAATGCATAGGAAGAGAGTAAGACTTAAAATTTAATGGATGTGTGCTTTGTGGTGTGCTCCATATGCTTTCAAATAATATTCAGTTTGAGCACACCTTTGTATCATTGTAACATGTAAAATAACTTTAATTACTATTTTCTAACAATTAGTTTAAAAGTTTAACTAAAAATAAAATTTGGAAAAGTAAATGAGAATGATGAGCAATGAAGTAGTTGGGGTCGACTTTGAGCATGTGTTATTCATGCCAATGGAACCATTGCAATCTATATCATTAAAAATCTTCCCATAATAAAACAAAATAAAAAAGTGTTTTCATGTAAATATTTGCTTCTTGAGTAAATTGTTTCCCTAATAGTTGAAGGGGTCCGCAGCAGAAAACTCAATATTTTCTTAACTAGTACAATACCATATGTCAGGATCTATCTAGGAGTAATGCTGTATGATACGTCCATTTTGCATCACTATTTTATATCATAATTTAATGTTATTTATTGATATATTTCATATTAAGAGATGATACTTATGTTATTTCATCTATTTTTGCATGACTGATGACTTTTGGAGGATGAACCACTGGAGTCAGGATTCTGATGGAAAGATCACTATCCAGATGCAATATTGGCGAAGATCAGAAAATCCCAGAAAATATACGGAAATTCCTATTTTCCAGAAGACGAAGGAAGCCAGAAGGGGAAGTGGAGATGGACCATAACCCACACCATCCCCTGGCACGGGCCACCCTTGGCCACGCCACCAGGTGGTGTGGCCACCCTGGCCCACTGATACATTGTAAATGTATCTATAATTTTTGATGTTCCATGCTTGGTTTTATCCACTTTCTTGTGTTTTGTTCCAACTTTGGAGTACTTTTATTATGATTTCTTGGACTAACCTATTAACAAGAGCCATAGTGCCAGCCGCCTGTTTTCTGCTGTTTTTGGTTCCAGGAAAGTCAGAAAATGAATATTCTCGGAATTGGACGGGACAAAAGCCAAAGTGCCTATTTTTCCGGAAGGAATCAAGTGCCAGAATACGAGACGGAGAAGGGCTGGGGGCCGGCCACACCACCTGGCCGCGCGGCCAGGCTTGGCCCGCGCCAGGGGGTGGTCTGGCCGACCCCAACACCCAACTCGGCCTCTCCTTCCGCCTATAAGTTGCCCTCGGGACGAAAACCCTAAGTACCCGATCAAAAATCCACGAAAGAGTCTGTAGCCGCCGTCGTCTCTATCCCTAGATCGGGGGGGATCAGATGCTCTTCCCGGCACCCTGCCAGAGAGGGGAATTCACCCTGGAGGCTTTCTTCATCACCATGCAAGCCTCCGGTGTGATGCGTGAGTAGTTCATCCTTGGACTATGGATCCATGTAGTAGCTAGATGGCTGGTTTCTCCTCCTTTGTGCTTTCATGTTTAGATCTCGTGAGCTCCGTTCATGATCAAGATCATCTATCTGTAATTCATACATGTTGTGTTTGCGGGGATCCGATGGATATTGAGATGCTATTTCAGATTGATTATTGATTCTATCATGTCTTTGTTATTTGCGATCTTGCATGCTTTCCGTTGTTAGTAGCTATCTTGGCCAAGTAGATGCTAGCAACTCCAAGAGTTAGTATTTATGCTCGATAGTGGGTTCATGCCTCTGGTAATCTGGGGAAGTGACAGAAATCTCTAAGGTACTAGATGTGCTGTTGCTACTAGGGAGAAAACAACGATCCTTTGTTCATAGAACAATTGTATAGTTTACTTTACACGCAGTTCATAAAGCAATAATCTGTTGCTTGCAACTTAATACTGGAGGGGGTTCGGATGATAACCTGAAGGTGGATTATTAGTCATAGATGCAGTTGGATGGCGGTTTATGTATTATGTTGTAATGCCTAATCAAGTCTCAAAGGAGTCAAGATGATTAGTATATGCATGTATTGCTTTCTCGGTGTTTGTCAATTGCCCCGCTGTAATTTGTTCACCCAACATGTTATCTATCTTAAGGAGAGCCACCTCTAGTGAACTATGGATCCCGGTCCTTGTCTTTTACATACAATCTACAATCTGTTTACTGCTTTGTGTCTACTTTCTGCAAACTTTTAATTCTTTCCATTCGATACGTTTAATCCTTTGTCTTCCACAAAACACGGTGAGATTGACAACCTCATCGCAAGTTGGGGACAAAGTTCTGTGGTTGTGTTGTGCAGGTCTCCACGTTGCTACTAGCACCGGTAGTGCGCCCTGCCAAAGCTCAGCTAGTAACACCTTTGGGGTGTTTCCTTGCTCCTACTGGTTCGATTAAACCTTGGTTTCATAATTGAGGGAATCTTTCTGTTGTGCTCATCATACCTTCCTCTTAGGGTTCCCAACGAACTCTACGTCGATCGTCGAGTGCATCACCCACCTCTGGCATCACCCTTTGGTGTATATAATCCACTCGAAACCCCAAGACTCGGGGCGCGACCACAGAAAGGTTTCGCCGCCTTTGCAGGGTGGAAACTACAGAGAGAGGAAGAGCTCTCCGGTAGGTAGAAATCTGCCGGGGAAATTCCTTCCCGGAGAGGGGAGATCGTTGCCATAAACACCGTCATCAAGCTAGAATTCATCGGGATCATCATCATTATCATATCCACCATCATCTCCACTAGCACCATCACCACCACTCCGTACCACTATAACAGTTGGGTTGAATCTTGCATAGTTCTTAGGGGAACCTTTCCCGGTGTTGATTACTTGTTGGAGTTGATGCTATTGAGTGGAACTATTGAATTATTGTTCATGTTCAGATTGTTACCTATCATTATTTCATCTCTGATCTTGATCCATATGATGTCTCGTGAGTAGTTCGTTTAGTTATTGAGGATATGGGAGAAGTCATGTTGTTAGTAGTGGAATTGTGTTGAAAAAGATTTAATGGTTTGATATTTAAGTTGTGGTTCTATTCTTCTAGTGGTGTCATTTGAACGTCAACTACATGATATTTCACCTTTATGGGCCTAGGGGAATGCACTGTGTATTTGGCTACTAATCGTGGGGTTGCTGGAGTGACAGAAACCTGAACCTCCATTAGGAAACCTTTGCATAAGGGAGTGTAGGATCTCAAAGTTTAAGGCTGTGGTTAGGTTTTTATCTTAATTACTTTCTTGTAGTTGTGGATGCTTGCAAGGGGTATAATCACAAGTATGTATTAGTCCTAGTAAGGTCAGTACATTAGCATAGGTTCACCCACACAACACTTATCCAACCAAAGGAGATTAATCAACTATATGAAGCGAAAGCACTTGACAATAGTCCCATGTGTCCTTGAGAACGTTTGGTCATCTTAAGTAATTCAACCGACTTGTCCTTTTCTAAAGAAAGGATTGGGCCACTTGCTGCACTTATTATTATTGTCTTTTATTTACTCACACTTTATTTATCTGCATTATCAAAAACCCTAAAAATTCATTTACTAAGTATTTACAGAGAATTCCTGATCCAAACCACTTGTCAACACCTTATGCTCCTCGTTGGGTTCGACACTCTTACTTATCGAAAATACTGCGATACACCCCCTATACTTGTGGGTCATCAAGACTATTTTCTGGCGCCGTTGCCAGGAATGAAGCGCTATTGAAGAGTGGAACTAGTAAAGGAAACTTCTACTATGAGTACTGTTTATTTCTGTTTGTTACTTTATTTTCAATATGGATAGTTCACTTAGTTTCATATTTCAGAATGCTGCTACCATCTGCTAAAGTTGATACTTTTAAAATACCTACAAAAATTGTTGATCGTGTTATCGATAACTACTACTTTGGAGATGGAACTGTCCATCCCGGTGATCATTTGCTCTTTATACACGAATTATGCGGATTGTTCAAGTGTGCAGGTATTACAACAGATCAAGTTAAGAAAAAGTTATTCTCTGTATCATTGAAGGGCAGAGCTGAGGAATGGTATAAGCTGCTAAAGAATGGCCAATCTCTTGAATGGGAGGACATTGTACCTCTATTTTATTCCAAATTTTATCCTCCTAGTGAGATTCATAAAGATCAGAATCAAATATATAACTTTTGGCCTTGTGATGGAGAGAGTACTGCCCAAGCTTGGGGGAGATTGAAGTTACTAATGCTCAAATGTCCAATTCATGAGCTCCCTGATAATATTATTATCAATAACTTTTATACAAGGCTTTATCTTCATGATAAGGACTGCTGGATGCTTCTTGTGCTGGATCATTTAGACGTATGGAAGAAGCTAAATGGGATCTTCTAGACCGTATTCAAGATAATGCTGAAGCATGGGAGAATGATAAAGGAAGAAAGTCAGGTATAAATTATGATTATGAATGCATTAAATCTTTTATGGGAATTGATGACTTTCATAATATTAGTGTTGCTTATGGTCTTGATTCTCAAAGTATTCCAAATTGTTTTAAGGCCTTTGCCTCTTATATTAAAATTCCTAAAAAGAAATGGAACAAGTATCATGAGCCATATAAAGATATTGTTAATTGTGTTCCTGCTAGCAATACTGAAGTTTACAGTGCTGATTGTATTTTACCTTAACCTTACATCGAGAAAATACCTTTCCTAGCTAAGGTAAAGGAACATTCTATGATAGCAAGTATGGTTAACAAAAGTACGAAGAAAGCTGTAGAACCTGATAAACAAATAGATGTTGAATCTGCAGTAGCAAATGTGAAAGACCTTGTCACTAAAAATGTAGAAGATGGGCATATTATCCTTTGTAAGGATACTTCTAATATTGTTTCACATCCTAGTAGTACTAGGAAAGCTAGTGTCTATGTGTTTTCTGTCAGAATAAGTGATCATTGCTACTATGGTTCATGTGATGATTATATCGTTAAATTTATTCATGATGCTGAAAGTTATTATGAGAGAGGGAAAAATGTTTTTATTCATCTCAATAATATTAAGTTTTCTCGCTTTATGCTGAAAGTCTTTATGTTGCACTTGTTTTGCCTTCCTATGCTAGTAGCCTCTGGTTTCAATAATTTATTTTCTTACAAAATTACCTTGCATAAGAAGTGGGTTAGACTTAAAAATGTGTATATTTTCTTCTTGATGCTCTCTTTTACTTCAATTCATATTTTTATGTGAGCATCATTGGAATTATCATGCCTATCTTAATGGCTATAAAGAAAGAGCTTTTTGGGAGACAACCCATTTTATTTTTGCTTTCAGTTTATTCTTGTTTATTTGAGTCTTGGAAGTAATTGCTTTTGTAATAAACTCTCCTTATCCTTTTTGTTTGGTTTTTGTGTCAAGATTAGCCTCTAATGAGAGAGAAGTAAGATTTAGGGAAGATGCTGTCCCGAAACAGATTTTTGTGCTCCACTATAAAAAATCATGAAAAATCCTAGAAAGTCGTACTGATCTGTAATTTTTTGTGTGCATGCCCCAGGTTATTATTTAACTTTTGTTAGTTTTGTACTTTTTGATTTGAGCAACAACAGATTTTCTAAAAAAATGATGTTTACCTGCTGGTATGTTTTAATAGATTTCTACCATTTTTGCATTTGCCTCTTAAATCGATTTCCTTTTTGAATTCTGTTGGAATTTCGAAAAGATTTGCTACAATAGCTTATGTTTTGATGGACTTAAGTTGAAATTGAACCCAAAGGTTTATTATCTTATATGCACTAATGTTTCTAATGAAGATTGTGTGAAGTTTTGTATGAAAGAAATTTTCAAGTGCTAGGAGTGAATGATGTAATGAGTGGTGAATGGTCAAAGACTCAAGCCCTATATTTCTGGAGATTCCTACAATAAATCTATAGATATTGTTCAAGTGGTGACGCCGAATTTATTAAAGACCAAACTCAGAGACCCACAGAGTCCGTTTTCGAATAGGTAACAGTTCTGGTAAGAAAAGGTCCGCGAAAAACCTTTCAATTTATGTTTTTGCAGTTTTTATCAAACGTGGAAGATAATGATTCGAAACAGGGATGGAAACAGAGCTCGGGGGGCTCACACCACCCCGTGGCGCGGGGCCACCTGGCCCCGCCACCAGGGGGTGTGGCCACCTCGGAGCCCGTCTCCGACTCGTTTTCTCCCAGTACCTTCCTTTTGTTATTAAACTTTGTAATATATAATCCCCTAGATCCCCCAAGGTTTGTATATCGTGTTCTCGCCTTGTTTTCACTTTGATATGTTTCTATCAGGAACTATTCTCAAGTTTAGAAGCACAATGGTCTCCACCAACGATAAGGGCAAGAAGCTTGTGGAAGATGATCTCTAAGACCCCAAGCAAGAGGAGGAGATCAAGGGTGAAGCTCAAAAGGACTGCACAGATGTCCACTGGAGCTCCACGGTCGCTTCCTCCACGTGACAAGAATCCCTTCCATGCCCTTATACATGAGCAGCAGTTCCAAAATATGCCTAAGGAAAAATTACCCTCCAATTGGGATATGCCTCGTTCTAACCATGCAGGAAAAGAATACTTTAAGGAGGAAGAGTGGGGAAAGAATCACAAGGGCTGGGATTCACAGCCCAACATGATCATGAACCGCATTGAGCACAATTCGGAGTTGATTCGTACTCTCACCTTCGAGATTGAGGATTTGAAGAAATTGATTGAAAAGCTTATCGAGAGAACACCACCATCACCGAAGGAGTAATTCGTCATCAGGTTTTGGCATCCCTTGGTTTGTTCCAAGCTTGGGGGAGGGCCGCGGTATCACATCATTATCTTTCATCTTTTTACCTTTTTAGTAGAGTCATATCATGAATAGAGAAGTTATCATAAAGGATGGTTTGCATCGTGGAAGTATCTCTCCTCTAGCTAGTTATCTATGTATCCCTTGGTGTGAGTTTCACTTAATAAACTTGAACCATTGTGTCCATCTATGTTGCTTATATGCCTACACTTTATAAGTTGTGAATTAGCAGAACCATGTTACGATGGGGAACACTTTCAATATTGCACTTATTATTCAGTTGATATCATGTTCTTTTGTTTATGGATCCCGGCGATGTGAAATAAAAGGGGAGCTTGTAAGCTCATGGAGTTTGTATACGTGTTAGAGAAACGCTTGGGTGGCTAGCCTAAGCCATGCCTAATCATGATGGAAACTTGCAGCATAACCATAGTGAGCATTCTATGAAGCATCCTCAATAAAACTTTATGCAAATAGCAAATAAAAAGACCGCTGAGATGCTCATTGTATGTTGCCTTGTCATTTTGATATGGGATAGCTCCTGTGTCATGGGGCAAGGGGTACCCTGTTGGCAGTTCTCTATGATACACATGTACTTACAATGACAAGAACTTACTTATGACTAAAGTTGAGTAGCACGAGGTTTGGTACTCGTAAGCAAGGGGCATGATATTTTCAACTTATAACTTGTCAAGCATATCCTCATATTTGTGTCACTTTAACCTTAATCACCTCAAGATGCTTATGATAGGGGCAATGAGAGCTGAAAGCTAATAAGTACCATAATTTTTGGAAGCTATTTATGAAACTTGAAATCCCTGCTTCCCTCTGCGAAGGGCCTATATTTTACTTTTTAGTTGAGTCAGTAAACCTATTTCTTTCTATCTTAAGAAAGTATTTTAGTTGTTGTGATTCAATCATCCATATGATGATTTATTCAATCATGTTTCTTATGTTCCTTGTTTTGCACACTGCTCTTATCTTAGTGAATATTACTTTGAAAGCTATCATTGAAAACCCCATTATGTTTGACTCCTGCAACTTGTTAACCATTTTCTGACCAAGAACAAAGTTTGCCATTACCAATTATGATTTACTTTGTGTATCTTTATTGTGTTTCCCTTACTTATTGCAAGTTAAGTTATATAATAGTGAGTTATTTTCTATTATGATTTGTGTATTGATGAATGTGATGCTTCTTGTCAATATTCTCTTTATCGACACTTTACTCCATAAACCCGTGGTCATGTTTATTGAGCTCAGTTTTCGCTTGGGGACAAGCGAGGTCTAAGCTTGGGAGGAGTTGATACGTCCATTTTTCATCACTATTTTATATCATAATTTACTGTTATTCATTGATATATTTCATATTAAGAGATGATACTTATGTTATTTCATCTATTTTTGCATGATTGATGACTTTTGGAGGATGAACCACTAGAGTCAGGATTCTGATGGAAAGAGCACTATCCAGATGCAATATTGGCAAAGATTAGAAAATCCCAGAAAATATATGGAAATTCCTATTTTTCAGAAGACGAAGGAGGCCAGAAGGGGAAGTGGACATGTGCCACAGGAAGCCCACACCACCCCCTGGTGCGGGCCACCCCTGGCCGCACCACCAGGTGGTGTGGCCACCCTGGCCCATCTCTGGCATCGCCCTTTGGCATATATAATCCCCTCGAAACCCTAAGACTCGGGGAGCGACCACAAAAAGGTTCTGCCACCTCTACGGGGTGGAAACTATAGAGAGAGAAAGAGCTCTCCGGTAGGCAGCAATCTGCCGGGGATATTCCTTCCCGGAGAGGGGAGATCGTCGCCATCAACACCGTCATCAAGCTAGGCTTCATCAGGATCATCATCATTATCATCTCCACCAGCACCATCACCACCACTCCGTACCACTGTAACAATTGGGTTGAATCTTGCATAGTTCTTAGGGGAAACTTTCCCGGTGTTGATTACTTGTTGTAGTTGATGCTATTGAGTGGAACCATTGAATTATTGTTCATGTTCAGATTGTTACTTATCATTATTTCATCTCTGATCTTGATCCATATGATGTCTCATGAGTAGTTCGTTTAGTTCTTGAGGACATGGGAGAATTCATGTTGTTAGTAGTGGAATTGTGTTGAGAAAGATTTAATGGTTTGATATTTAAGTTGTGATGCTATTCTTCTAGTGGTGTCATGTGAATGTCTACTACATGATACTTCACCTTTATGGGCCAAGGGGAATGCATTGTGTATTTGGATACTAATCGTGGGGTTGCCGGAGTGACAGAAACCTGAACCCCCTGTTAGGAAACCTTTGCATAAGGGAGTGTAGGATCTCAAAGTTTAAGGTCGTGGTTAGGTTTTTATCTTAATTATTTTCTTGTAGTTGCGGATGCTTGCAAGGGGTATAATCACAAGTATGTATTAGTCCTAGGAAGGTCAGTACATTAGCGTAGGTTCACCCACACAACACTTATACAACCAAAGGAGATTAATCAACTATATGAAGCGAAAGCACTTGAAAATATTCCCATGTGTCCTTGAGAACGTTTGGTCATCTTAAGTAATTCAACTGGCTTGTCCTTTGCTAAATAAAGGATTGGGCCACTTGCTGCACTTATTATTATTGTCTTTTATTTACTCGCACTTTATTTATCTACATTATCAAAAAACCCTAATAATCCATTTGCTAAGTATTTATAGAGAATTCCTGATCCAAACCACTTGTCAACACCTTATGCTCCTCATTGGGTTCGACACTCTTACTTATCGAAAATACTGCGATACACCCCCTATAATTGTGGGTCATCACTGTAACGGAGAAGTTTCAGTAACATATGAAGGGATTCAGTGGTAGAAAACAATAAATTCCTACAAATAGAACACACCTATCCAGGATCAATCTAGGAGTAATGTAGTAACAGGGAGAGACGATAACATTGAAAGACCATTTAATGGTTCCCTATATTTTGTGTGTTAGATAACAATACCATGGAGTTTTCTCATGTGTGCCAAGTGTGCAAGAAGTGTTTTTCTGTTTGGGGGGCCGGATTATCTGTCCCTATGAGGGGCCGAATAATCCGGCCTACCTCATTTGGCAATGGCAGCGAAGGCGTGATGCTCTGATTGGGGTCGGATTTTCTCCCGGAAAATCTGAACAGGGGCGGTTTTTCTTGCCTGGCCGGATAATCCGGCCCTCGCATGGGGCCGGATAATTCGGTCCCCAGAAGATGATCAAAGGCAGCCAAGGCGCGTCGCTCTGAGTGGATTCGGATTTTCTCTCGGAAAATCCGAACATGGGCGGTTTTTCCTTCCCAGACCGGATAATCCGGCCCTCGCATGGGGCCGGATAATTCGGCCCCCAGAAGATGACCAAAGGGACCCAAGGCGCGACGCTCAGTGTGGCGCGGATTATTTGCCGGATAATCCGAGTCTGGGGCGGAGTTTTCCCCAGGCTGGATAATCCGACCCTCACTTGGGCCGGATAATCCAGCCCCAAATGGCACCAACGGCTCTGTGGGTGCAGGGGGTATAAAAGCCCCTTCACCCCCTTCATTAAGAAATCTTGATTCACTCGAAATTGGTCAGACCCTTTGCAAGAGCTCTCTCTCTAGATCTCCCACTTCAAACACCCGAAGGCTTCGATCTTGGGGGAAATTGAAGGATGAAACAATCTTCATCGCCATCACGAATCAAGCGCATCAACTCCTATCTATTCATTTGGAGAAATCCCCGATCTATTATTCTTGCTAATATCTAGATCTTGTATTTTGTTATTGATAACTTGTTCTTGTGGCAGCTTGTTGTCATTACGGGAACCTCCAATTTGGTTGTGGAGTTGTGCCCCGCTAATTGTGTAAAGGCCCCGGTACCCGCCTCGAAGGGTTCCTATAGTAGAAAGGTGGATCAGGCCTTTGGTGGCGGGATCCATCGGAGAACAGGGTGAGGCCTATTGTGGCGTGGTGGTCTTAGTACCGCCCACCCCTCCAACGCAGATGTACTTCCCTTAACAAGGAAGGAACTGCGGTAAAACAAATCCTGTGTCTCCGCGTGCTTCACTAAGGTTCACTCGATCCTCTTTCCACTCGCCTCTTACTCACTAGTAGATAGGTTTGCATATAGGGAAATTCTCCTAAATAGTTATCTAGAGAATTTACCATTTGTGTCAAGCCTAAATTTGAAAAGCATTAAAATTTGAGGTAGCAACTATTCACCCCCCTCTAGGTTCCCATACGATCCATTTCCATTGGTATCAGAGCCTCAGCTCTTTATTTGGGCTTAACCGCCTAAGAGAAGTATGGGTACCAAGGAGAATGGGAATGAGAATGGGAAATTTGAGGTTCGTCACGTATATTCCCCCGACCCACCTATCCCTCCTCCTCATATAAACAATAGGGGTGATCCACCCAAGCTTACTGCATCTTCATTTAATCAATGGAAATTCTTAATGAAGTCTCATGTTTGCAGCTCTTCTATTGAACTTTGGAGGATTATTGAAGAGGGTCTTCATATTGGAGATCATACCAACCTGACAAGAAGAGAAGTTGTGGACAGCCAATTGAATGCCACGGCTCTCCACAGGATACAGCTCAGAGTGGGTCCCAAGGACATGCCCCACATTGAACATCTCAACACGGCTTAAGAAGCTTGGGATGCCCTCACCGATCTCTTTATTGGGAATGAAAGCATGAGAAGGAATAGGTTTGATGCCCTTAGTAATGAAGCTGAAGGATTCTACATGTTGGATGGTGAAAACCATGAAGACATGTATAGAAGACTCAAGGGCATCGCAACAACATTTAGAAAGCATGGAGCCACTCACATTGATGATGCTCGAATAAAAAGGAAAATGTGAGCGCTTTAATGCCTTTTGAGCCAACGGACTTGAAGAGCTTGCAAGGTAGACACAACTACCATCAAATGACATCCAATGAAGTCATGCAAGAAATGTAGGGGTTCCGCGCATAAAAACAATAAATTTTACTCTACGCCCCTGAACCCCTGAAGCTGCTAGGACCTATCTATTAGTAATACAGTAACGGGAGGGGCTTTTCGCGAACTTACCCTTGAGTTCCTCAAGTGTGACACCTCAGGAGAGCATGGTTGATGTAGACGAGCCGAAGCGGACCTCAAGGTCGTGATGAATTCCTTGCGCTCCTTCTGGCTCCAACGACTTGAGTGCCTCAAGTGTGACACCTCGTGGGAGTTACACACGTCCGGTGCCTAACGATGACTCCTGCTTCCCCAAACCAGCAGCAGTTGCGGAAGTAGAGCTCCCGGATCCGAATCCCGCAGGGCGACGGCGCTCCGCGGTGAAGATGTTTCTCGCTCGCGCTGTCCAGACTTGGGACCACGGTCACGAGAGAGAGAGGGGGAGAGAGAAAATATCAATTAGAGGTCCTCCCAAAAGTGGGTAGACCTTTATTGATTATTCGGTGTATTTTCTAGGCCAATATACCCCACTATATATAGGGGGAGGGGAGGTACTACCTCCCCTCAAGTCCCGGGGTGGGACTAAAGGAGAGGAGGAGGTGGGGGGAGGCGCCGCCGGCCACCCCCTCATGGGCCCCACGTGGGGGGCTGGCCCAATAGGGCCACCGGCCACCCCTTGGCCCCTCTCCCCTCTTGCCTTTCCCTAATGGGCCCTCTCCCCTCTGGGAATTGGCCCATTAAGCCTTTGACCTTTTAATTGATTTTCTCTTTATTAAATAATTATGAATAAATGATTAAATCAATACTTAACATTCATTCACATATCATTTAATCTCCGTGGCCATGGAACACCTTCCACCTCCACTCCGGACATCCTCCGGACTTACCGAAACCCTTACGGTTTTCTTCCTTCTTTTCTTCGGTGATTCTACCGATCCTATAAATGCTCTCTAAGAATCATCAAGCCCTTAAGCGTGATACCCTACGGTTCGGGAACACTCCAGACATGGTCGGGACACTCCCGTACCAATGATCAATAGAGGGACCTGGATGGCCATGTGACCCCTGTGCATTCCACGAAGATCTTTCGTCGTTTGAACCAGTGACAGTCATGTCTTATTCCCTTTGTCATTCGATACTTGTATTGCCCAAGACCTGATCAATGACATCTTCATGTCGAGTTCAATCTCGTTACTGAACAATACTATTTGACTCGTTCCGACAAGTGATATCCCCGTGATCTAATCACACGCTGTGAAGCTATTGGATATAACTTCTCTAAGTGGGCCCTTGAGTATCTTTCTGTCACATGGACGGACAAATCTCGCTCTTGACATATATTGCCTCTACGGGTTCCTCCGAATACCTAAACACACCTTTATAACCACCGTTTTACCAGATGGCGTTTGATGCTATCTAAGCACTCTCGGGAGACAGTGATTGATATAGCCTCACGGTCTAAGGAATAGTCTATGAGGATCCTTTTCTAATCATCGTAACTTGAACTTCGTGACATGATCGAATCACGATGTTTAGGTTGGGTATTGGTTCATCATCTCATTCTCAGAATGAGATGACCTCATTTCCAACTGGCATAAATGCCACATGATCAAGAAACATGATCATCTGTTGACCAATGAACCAGTGACTAGAGTTTCACTGGGAACCTCTGGTTTGTTTGTATATCACATGTGTATTGATGTTTCCACTCAACACAGTTATAGCATGATATAAAACTTAATCATAAACTATATGAAATATGATAATAGTCCTTACTACTATTTGTCTCTAGGGCATATTTCCAACAAGAAATGGCATCATTCAAAGTTGCTGCAAAGAACGCGGAAGATGCCCGTGCCCGTGCTATCAGAATGCAAAAAGGGGTCAATGTCGCTCTAAAGGCTAATGTTGTTGAGCAAGATGAGGACGAAAGAGCTTTCGAGGGTGCCTCCATGGACTGCCCCGATGAAGTCAATCATGCTCATGGTGAGTACATGGCGTTTTATGCAAGGAACTTTTGGAAGGATCCTGCCAAGGCCAAGTCGGAACTCGAGCGCAAGGATGGGTCAAGTGGAAGAAGAGAAAGTGGCCCAAAACTGAGAACATGCTACAATTGTGGAGATAGGCTGCACTTTGTGGCCGAGTGTCCATATCAAAATAGAGAATAGAATTGTGGCAGGCTCATCCTTAAAGAAAAATCCAAGGCGCCTAAGTAGAAGCCATTTATCAAAAAGAATGGCCCTTACAAGAAGCAACCCAGGATCGTCTTGGTGGCATAAGAAGAATACTCCTCTGCAAGTGAAGATGAAGAGGATGAAGATAGTTCTCGCGAGGTGGCTGCTATAGCCACCACATCGACTCCATCATCTCTCTTCGACTCGCCAAACAAGAACGTCATCAACAACAACGTCACTTGCCTTACGGCAAGAGGGTCCGAGGTATCAACTTCTAGCTCTTCATTTCCTAAGACTAACATAAATATGGATATGGATGATCATACTATTCTTAAAATGAAAGACGAAGTTATTGCTTTGGACAACTTTTTCACTAACTTGCAAGGTGAGCACAAACTTCATTTTGATGCTCTTATGAGTCAACTTGCCCAAGCCGAAGATCTTCTTGAAGAAAAGGGCATAATTGAAAGAGAAGATGCCTAGGAGATAGCTTCTTTGAAGAATGCCTTGGAATAAGAAGAGGAAGCTCGAGTATCTTTGGAAGAGAGACTCGAATCCATTGAGGAGCCACATGAAGAAGTTGTGGCTCAGCTCATCAAGGAACGTGAAAATGCTCTTGCCAAGGTAAAGCAACTAAAGAAGGAAAAAAATTGAATTTGGGGCTGCTCATGCCAGACTCTCGGAGAAGTTTGAGAAACTTGACTTTGCCCACAAGGCATTGGAGAGTGAAAACTCTACTCTAAGTGAGTCTCGTGACCAGATCCAAACTCAATTGAGGAATTATGATGTGCCCAACACCTCCACATCATCTTATGGTAAATAAGAACTTGCAAAAGGATCTCAACACAAAGGGAAAGAAGTTTTAGATGAGATACTGAGCAAGCAAATGACAAACAATGGAAAAGAGGGTCTTGGTTATATTCCCAAGACAAAGAATAAGAAGAACAACAACAAGAATAAGAAGAGCAAGACTGCTCAACCAAAGACTAGCACCACCATGAATGACAAGTCTAATTATGATGGTTTTGCAGGGGCTAACAATCCTAAATTTGAGTTATATTGCAATCATTATGGTGATGTTTATGCTAGTTATGTAGGTCCTTATGATTGTTACATACCTTGGTCTATTTGGGTTCCCAAGACCCTTGTCACTAACATGAGAGGACATTGAAAAATGGGTACCTAAAACCAAGAAGTAACTTTCTTGTAGGGCTATGCTTCCGGTGGGTCTAAATGGGTACTCGATAGCGGATGCACGAGTCACATGATCGGAAGCAAGGAGATCATCACGGAGATGCGGCCAAATCATGATCATATAACCGTCTCCTATGGTGACAAGTCAAAATCTGAGGTATTGGGTCTCGGCAAAGTTGTGGTGGCTCACGATATCTCTCTCGTGGACGTCATGCTTGTTGAGACCCTTGGTTACAATTTACTTTCAGTTCGCGCCCTTGGTAAGATGGGCTTTGCAATTTTTATTGATGCTGATTTGGTGGTTCTCTTGTGGAGCAAGTCTCTAAAAGTCGCTTTCGTGGGATATGTCGAAAATGACCTATACGTGGTGGACTTTTTGGGGAAAACCACTACAGGCCCGATGTGTCTTTTCAGAAAGGCTGACATGGGTTGGTTATGGCATCACCGACTAGCCCACGTCAATATGAGAACTTTGCAAAGTCTCGACAAGGGTGGCCACATCCTTGGACTAAAATAAAATGTCTCCTTTGCCAAAGATCGTGTTTGCAGGGCTTGTGTTGAAGGGAAAATGCATGACTCTCCTTATCGAAGGAAGAATATTATTTCGTCAAAAAGGATCTTGGAGCTCCTTCATGTGGACCTATTTGGACCTCCATCTCATGCAAGCCTCGGTGGGAAGAAGTACTGCCTTGTAATCGTTGATGACTACTCAAGATACACTTGGGTCTATTTCTTCAAGTTGAAGAGTGAGACTCAAAAAACGGTCATCGACTTCGCCAATGAGGTTCAACGTCAACACAACGTCCCTATTCTAGCAATAAGAAGTGATAACGGGTCCGAGTTCAAGAACTACACCTTAAATGAGTTCCTAAGTGAAGAGGGGATAAGACATCAATATTCCGCTACGTACACCCCTCAACAAAATGGTGTTGCCGAGAGGAAGAACCGGACTCTTATGGATATGGCAAGGTTAATGCTAGCCAAATTCATGTCTCCATATAACTTCTGGGCTAAAACTATCTCTACCACTTGTCATTCATCCAACCGGTTATTCCTCCGTAAAATCTTGGACAAGACTCCGTATGAAATACTTATCGGTAACAAGCCAAACATCTCATACTTTCGGGTATTCATGTGTAAGTGTTTCTTTCTCATCAAGGGAGTTCGTTTATCTAAATTTGAGTCTAAGGCTTTAGAAGGTATTTTTGTTGGCTATGGTGCCGAATCCCACACTTATAGAGTCTACAATAAGCTCTTCGGAAATGTTGTAGAATCTTGTAGTGTGGTGTTCGAAGAAAATGACGGCTCCGGTGCGGGGCAAGTTGATGTTTGTGATGCAGATGTTGAAATACCCCAAGATGCCATAAGAAGAATGGGCGTGGGATTTTTCCGCCCCATTGAGGAACCCCTTGTGGTGGATCGGGAAGGACAATTCATGAAGAGCCCTCATCTACACATACTCAACATGCTCCAACCACGGGAGTAACTTCTACACCAACTCCACCAATTGCTGAAGGTCAACATGCTCTTGGATGCTCCAGGCCGGATTATCCGGTCGACACCAAATTATCCGGCCACCTTTCCCTTGACGACCAGATTGCTCATCGTATTGAAGAAACCGATGCAAGCTCTAGGCCGGATTTTCCGGCTGACCCCGGATTATCCGGCCCCGCGCCATTTCAAGCAAGTTCTAGGCAGCCCGATGAAATTGCTTCAAGTTCTCCCATGCCGGATTATTCGGCCTCACCATCAGCCAAATTATCCGGCCCTGAATCACTAGATGTTCAACAACGTCCTGTTACGGCTGCTGACCTACCTCAAGGGCATGCTTTGTCATCTCCTACTACTGATCATCATGAGTCTAATCAAGGTCAAGCAAATGATTCCAACGAAGATTCAAGTGATGAAACTATTCCACCAAGAGACAACAAGCTTACTGAACTTCGTCACAAGGCTCGTGCTGATCGGAACCTTGAGTTAAGGGGTCATACTCTTGACAAGGTTGTAGGTGATCTTCGACGAAGGGTTTCCACAAGAAGGGAATTGGCAAGTTTTGGAGAGCATCAAGCTCACATCTCAATGGTGGAACCCAAGAAAGTATTTGAAGCTCTTGAAGATCCGGACTAGGTTGTTGCTATGCATGAAGAATTGAATAACTTTGAGCGCAGCAAGGTCTGGAAACTTGTGGAGAAGCCCATGGATTGCCGCAATGTTATCAGCACTAAATGGATATTTAAAAACAAGCAAGATGAGCATGGCATTGTTGTGAGGAACAAGGCGAGATTAGTGGCACAAGGCTATTCCCAAGTTGAGGGCATTGACTTCGGCGAAACCTATGCTCCTGTGGCTCGTCTTGAGTCCATCCGTTTGAGATGTCTATGATGGGGGAATTATGGTTCTTTCTTGGATTCAAGATCAAGCAACTTAGAGAAGGGAACTTCATCAATCAAGCTAAATACATCCAAGACATGCTCAAGAGATTCAAGATGACGGATCTTAATGGCGTCGCCACTCCGATGCAAACCAAATGTCACCTTGAACTTAACCCCCACGGTAAAGATGTGGACCAAAAGGTATACCGGTCCATGATCGGCTCTCTTCTTTACCTCGGCGCATCTAGACCCGATATTGTGTTGAGTGTGGGTGTGTGTGCAAGGTATCAAGCAGCTCCTAAAGAAAGTCACTTAGTGGCGGTCAAGAGGATCTTCCGATATTTGGTTCATTCCCCCAACTTTGGTCTATGGTATCCCAAGGGCTCAAATTTCTCTCTATGTGGTTACACCGATTCAAATTGGGCTGGTGATAAGGATGATCGGAACTCCACTTCCAGAGCTTGTCAGTTATTGGGAAGATCTCTAGTGTGTTGGTCCTCTAAAAAGCAGAATTGTATCTCTCTCTCCACCGCCGAAGCTGAATATGTTGTTGCTGCTAGTGCTTTCACTCAGTTATTATGGATGAGGCAAACTTTAAAGGAATACAATGTCAATTGTGACAAAGTGCCTCTTTTATGCGATAATGAAAGTGCAATCAAAATTGCGTACAATCCGGTACAACACACAAGGACAAAGCATATTGAGATTCAGAATCATTTTATTCGGGACCACGTTGCTCGAGGCGATATTGATCTATCTTTTGTGAGCACGAAGAACCAACTTGCTGATATTTTCACGAAGCCACTTGATGAAGCAAGGTTTTGCTACTTGAGGAATGAGCTAAATATCGTTGATATGAGCTTTTCTTGATTACCCATGCCCTCACTCGTACATCTCAGTCTTATTTGGTCTAGATGTGGGCATGCATATAGGGGGAGTGTGGTCCTAATTGATTGGGATAACCCTCCCCCCATAATGCCGACAACAATTTCAATCATTTCTCTTAATATCATTTTGTGATATGTGAGCTTATTGATGAGTATTGGTCATGAACCCAAGATATATCTTCGCGGTGTCATACCATACACTCCAACAAGGTGGCTTCGGCCACCGCCCTCTTCCATGAGAAGAGTTGGATTTATTTGGATCTTCTTGATCATTTTTCGCTCCTCTCTTGTTTTTATGGGAATCACACTCAATTTTGGGCTTTTAGTTGCTTTGATTCTTGCAAATTTGAGTGTGTAGTACCATCTCAGTTTGGCTCTCTTAATCCTAAGCCTTTCCCTACCCCTAAGCCATCTATTCTTGCACACAAGTCCCTTGTACACCTTGTGGGGATGTTGTTTGGGGACGCGTGGGCCTGATTTTGTGTGTAACAGAAGTTCAGATTTTAGGCCGGATAATCCGGCCCAAGTATAGGCCGGATAATCCGGCCCTGGCGGATTTCGTTCTTAAGGGCAGGGGTCAGGGGGAAGGGTTCACAACGAGCATCACTTCTCCCCCAACCCTCTCCCTCTCCCCAGCCGCCGCCTGCCGTCCCCCACCCTCCTTGGAGCCTCTCCGGCCACCGGATTTTCTGGGCCTCCCCGGATCTTCTTCTCCGCGCCTTCGGGTGCCTTCTCCTCCGTGTTCTTCCTCCAATGAGTGAGGGTAACTACCTCTCTCCCCATCTTTGGCTAGATGTGTTGTTTGTTGGGTGGAACTTTGTCTAGAAGGACGTTGTTTCGCGTAGAAATCGTAGTCTTGCAGTTTTTAGGCCCGATCTACTCCTATGGATTCAATCGAGGCGATTGTGAAAATTTCTGCCAGGGCCGGATTATCCGCCCCTGGCCAGACCGGATTATTCGGCCTGACAGACTAACAACTGGTTTAGTTTTGCCTTGTTGTGTGCATTGAGTAGGATTGGACTATGAACTATTTGCCTACTTTTTCTCCGCTCTCTCTTGGACTTGTGCGTATGCTTATCCCCATGCTATCCGTCTTGTTCACTTCACAGGTGGTTCCAGTGCTCCCAAGACCTACAAGCGCCGTCCTCGCGGTAAATACTTCCGGGACGACGGTGAGGGTAACTTAGTGGACGAGGTTCAGCTAAGGAGAAGAAAGAACGAGGAGAAGCGCATGGCTGAATAGGCAAAGAGAGATATGAAGGGTGTGTCCAAGAGGAAGGGCAAAGGGCCCAAGATTAACTATAAGAAGATGGATCCTATCACCTACTCTTCCATTCGTCATCGGGATCTGTTTGATGAAGTGCCACATGATACTGAGCTGGGTGACTCTCGCTTTTGGTGCACTGAACAAACGGGGATCTATGAAGATGTGTATGCTCAGCAGAAGATTCGGCCTATGCATCCCCTGAATCTTGCTGAGGCCTTGGATAAACCTCACCTTGTTGATGCCATGTATGTGTCTGAGAGGATGGGGCTGCACCATCTCATGGCCCTCCAATGCTCCTATGATTCTGAGATTGTGAAGCAGTTCTTCTCCACCTTGGTCATTTGTGGTGATGAGCACCGCACCATGAAGTGGATGACTCGTGGCAGGACGATGCAAGCTGATTTCCGTGTGCTTGCTGAGGTGCTTGGTTACCCCTTCCGCCACAGAGACTGTGCTAGTGGCCACCGCATCATCACCCAACTCAAGCCCAATAAAGATGCTATCCTTTCTCCGTGCACCAAAGACAATGGTATTGTGGGCACCCTTGCTGGACTTTCTCCCATATATGCTGCCTTGGTGGGTCTCTTGTATGATTCTATCACCCCGAGTGGCGGCAACAATGACAGCATCCGTGGTCACCTGGTCTAGCTCCTATCCTTCTCTCATGAGGTTGCATCTTGCGCGGATGAGTCTGTGCGGTATCAGCTGGATGTGATGGACTTCATTTACCATGAATTGACTGATGCGATGTTCAATAGGCTATCCATGCCGTATGCTCAATACATCATGATGCTAATCAAGCACCTTCTCCCCTCTGAAGAATTCAATATTGATGTTGTGCACAAGGCCAAGAAGATCTACACCAAGGTTCGAAAGACCTCTCACCCATCCTCTGCTCCTAAGGGTCTCATGAGGGATGCTCGCACTAGTGCTCATAGGCCTCCAGTGCCTCCCATTGCCCGTGAGCTCAAACAGCTGAACTGGTTCCAGCGGAACATCCTTTGCAAGGGCGTGGACACCCGCAAGGGCCAGTACAAGGCTTATAAGCAGCGCCATGAGTTGGCTCACTCTCAGCAGCTTATCCTTCACCATGTGTCTGGTGCTTCTGGCGATCCCCCTGCTCCTACTCCTCCCACGTCGTATGCTCGGTGGAACTCTTCTTCTGGGCTAAACTATGGAGAGCTGGAGCGCCACCTATTTCCTTCCACGGACAGTGCTGATGATGAGGACGATGACACCGAGGAGCTTGAGGATGAGGACGAGGACGAGGACAAGGACGCGGACGATGACTACGAGTGATCCCTTGGGGCGTTAGCATCACTTTCTTCCTTTTTGGTGTTTCGATGCCAAAGGGGGAGAAGTAGTTCTATTAGGTCTCCGGGGATTTTCATGGGTCGGGCACAAGCTTTTGCACTTTTTCTTTGTCGTTTTTTCGCTTGTGCCCATTCAGCGTTGAACTTTAATTTGGTTTGGTTTGTATGAGACTATGTCTGTGTGGCTGTGGATTTATCATGTGGATCATTCATATGGAGTCAAGTATCTTATTGGATATTATTATGACCATTGGATATCTATATCAAGGGAGGCACTCACTATGGATATTATTGGATATTCTTATTATTCGTTTAGGACGCATCTATCTCCCTACCGGTGGTATGAGCTTTTCACACATGTTCCAATGAAATAGACGTATACCCTCTTGTGTGTATTTGTAATCAAATGTATTTTTGGTATGCACACATTGAGGGGGAGTCTTTTTCATGTATTAAATCTTGTGTTCTTGAGATCTATCCTGCAAATCCTAGTATTGTCATCTAACACCAAAAAGGGGGAGATTGAAAGAACATTTAATGGTTCCCTATATTTTGTGTGTTAGATAACAATACCATGGAGTTTTCTCATGTGTGCCAAGTGTGCAAGAAGTGTTTTTGTGTTTGGGGGCCCGGATTATCCGTCCCCATCAAGGACCGGATAATCAAGGCTACCTCATTTGGCAAAGGCAGCCAAGGCGCGGCGCTCTGATTGGGTTCGGATTTTCTACCGGAAAATCCGAACAGGGGCGGTTTTTCTTCCCTGGTCGGATAATCCGGCCCTCGCATGGGATCGGATAATCCGGTCCCTAGAAGATGATCAAAGGCAGCCAAGGCGCGTCATTCTGAGTGGGTTTAGATTTTCTCCTGGAAAATCCGAACTGGGGCGGTTTTTCCTTCCTTGGCCGGATAATCCGGCCCTCGCATGGGGCCGGATAGTCCGGCCCCCAGAAGATGACCAAAGGGAGCCAAGGCGTGACACTCATTGTGGGCGCGGATTATTTGCCGGATAATCCGAGTCTGGGGCGGAGTTTTCCCCAGGCCGGATAATCCGACCCTCACTTGGGCCGGTCAGGCCCCAAATGGCACCAACGGCTCTATGGGTGCAGGGGGTATAAAATCCCCTTCACCCCCTTCATTAAGAACTCTTGATTCACTTGAAATTGGTCAGAACCTTTGCAAGAGCTCTCTCTCTAGATCTCCCACTTCAACCACCCGAAGGCTTCGATCTTGGGGGAATTGAAGGAGGAGACAATCTTCATCGCCATCACGAATCAAGCACATCAACTCCCTCCATTCATTTGGAGAAATCCCCGATCTAGTATTCTTGCTAATATCTAGATCTTGTATTTTGTTATTGATAACTTGTTCTTGTGGCAGCTTGTTGTCATTACGGGAGCCTCCAATTTGGTTGTGGAGTTGTGCCCCGCTAGTTGTGTAAAGGCGCCGGTACCCGCCTCGAAGGGTTCCTATAGTGGAAAGGTGGATCAGGCCTTTGGTGGTAGGATCCATCGGAGAACAGGGTGAGGCCTATTGTGGCGTGGTGGTCTTAGTACCGCCCACCCCTCCAACACAGATGTACTTCCCTTAACAAGGAAGGAACTATAGTAAAACAAATCCCGTGTCTCTGCGTGCTTCACTACGGTTCACTCGTTCCTCTTTCCACTCGCCTCTTACTCGCTAGTAGATAGGTTTGCATATAGGGAAATTCTCCTAAATAGTTATCTAGAGAATTTACCATTTGTGTCAAGCCTAAATTTGAAAAAGCATTAAAATTTGAAGTAGCACCTATTCACCCCCTTCTAGGTGCCCATACGATCCAATTCAAACATACCCTTGTAGACCGTAACATCAAGTTAGACGCCTATACTTTAATGCTACTGTTGTGTATCTAATACTAGCAAACAAACAAGATGCACACAAATAATTAACACCACATGTAATATATATGTGATATGGCATGGTTGTCTTTGCACTCCTTGATCTCCATCGGGTGCTCCGACATGAATCTCTATCTTGCCGCAAGTCCGGCGCCAAGTCCACAACGCCACTAGTCTTGTCATTCATCATCGCGGTGACTACTACTATACAACTTAGTAACAGGAAAGTAAACTACTTTATCTTGTTCATGACTATAACCATATCACATCACAAGCCTCCTTGCAACATAAAGTTAGACGCCTCTACTTTATCTATTGCATGTTTTATGTGGCTGTTAGGCTTTCACAATAGGATCATATATATCTACGAACTTACAACCAAAATATGGATCCAAAAGTTGTCTAGACTACACCCCTTTCGAGGCCCTCCATTGTAAATGCTATATCAACTACTATGAGAGAGACATACACCCGCTAGCCACTTATACGATACAAGTCGTATGTTGAGCGTGGAACCAGTCTCGTGTAAGATTACACGTAAGGTCAGTCCGGGCCGCTTCATCAAAGAGTGCTTCGATATAAATAAATACACATGGAAGGGTAACGACTAGAGTATCAATGCACACATTCAGCATGTGTTCTATCCATACTATCATACTACACATAGATCGGCTCTGATACCACAGAAGGGGTTCCGTGGCAGAAATAAAAAATCCTACGAATAGAACATGCCTAGCCAAGATCTATCTAGGATTAATGCAGTAATAGGGAGAGACATCGGTAACATACCCTTATAGACTGTAAGCGTTTAACGCTCATGCAGGAATGTGGATGAGGTAGTCGTACTCATCCGACCTCAAGGTCGCAAAGCTCCTCGCAAGTCAGCTCTTGTCCAGGTCCTCATATGACGGTCTCGTGCCATAAATGTGTAAGATGATGACCCCCGGATCTCTAATTACTGACGAGATTGTGGAAGTAGATATCCTGGCAGGAATCATTGTAGCACAACGGTGTGCCGCAACAATGTTGTCTCTTGCATGTATAGTCCTTCTAGGGAATTCGTGTTGGGGATCGCAGCAGAAAACAAAAATTTTCCTATGATGTAACCCAAGAACTGCCTAGGATCTATCTATGTAGTAATACGGTAACAGCCGGAGTGTAGAGAATACATACCCTTGTAGACCGTACGTGGTTAACATTCCACGGGGAACGTGGTTGAAGTAGTCGTACTCGTAGCCGACCCCAAGGTCGCGAAGCTCCTCACAGGTCACCCCTTGCTCCTTCTTCATCTTCATCGTACAACAGCTTCGGCTCACGACATTTAAGCGCCCCAAGTGTTGTGCCTCGTGTCTTCGTACACATCCGGTGCACGATGAGACCTCTGGCCCCCTGATCCCGCTAGGAGTGCGGAAGTTGATATCCGGCTAGGAATCCCTACAACGCAACGGCATACTGCAGGCGTGCCTCGATCGCACAACCTAGACTTGGGGCCATGGTCACAAGGGTTAGAGAGAGAGAAGGAGGAAGTCAACCAAAGGACTTCTCCAAATATTGGTGTGTCTCATCCCACCCATGGGCACCCCTTTATATAGGGGGAGGGGGTGTGCCCTCCCCTTTGGGTTTCCCATGTGAGACTATTCAAGGGAGAGGGGGAGGCGCGTGGGCCCTTAGGGCTTCATGGGCCAGCCGGACAGGGGTGGGCCCAACCCCGCACACAACCCTAGGTTGGCCAGGTGGGCCCCCTTGAGGCGCCTGGGCCTTGGCCCCTTGGCCCTTGGCCCTTCCCTCCTTCGGTTTTCCCTCATGGGCCTTTATTCACTAGGAAGTTTGGCCTATTAGTAGAATAACCCTTCAAATTAGATTTTAATATTATAATTAATATTAATTACATTAATTAATATGTAAATACATATTACAAAATCCTTCTTGACCCGAAACACCTTTCGGTTCCCTTTCGATTTCCTCCGAACGACTTCGGATCTTTCCCGGAATGATTCTGTTTCTTTATTCTTTCTCCGAACAACTTCGGATCTCTCTGCGGAACGATTCCGGCTTTCTCTTTCTCTACTGTGATTCCATCTTACGAATTATCGCTCTCATCGTACCATTAAGTGTATCCTCTAACGGCTCAGGAATGCTCTAGACATGATCTGTATCAATGATCAACAGAGGGACCAGGGATGTCCATGTGACCCCTATGCATTCCTGATGACAATGCCGTTTGAACCGCTAAATGTAGCATCCTCTTCCTTTTGTTTATCGATACCACTTGTACGAGATCCGATCATTGGTATCCCATACCTTGTTCAATCTCGTTCACAACAAGTTCTGTTTTCTTGTTTCCGTGACATTACATACCCGTGACCTAGTCACATGTTGCAACATTTATAGATGTAATCTCACCAAGCTGGCCGTATGTATCTTTACCCATCATGTGGGTGAACAAATCCCGGTCTTGCAGTCACATGTCATCAACTATTCCTTCGGAATACCCAACGTACACCTTTATAACCACTGTATTACCAAGTGACGCTTGATGCAGTCAAAGCAGCCTCGGGAAACAGTGAGTAATATGAGCTCACGGTCTAAGGAGAGGGAGTCTAGGTATAGCTGTTGCAACAATGAACTATATGACTTGATCGTGTTGCAATCCTTCGAGGAATTTCCAATCACATCATTTTGCAATGATATGATCCCGTTGTCAGTCGACATAAATGCCCATGATCTTGAAACCCAGATCATCTTCATGACCAACGAACTAGTATAAATAGAGGCTGCTAGGGACTTTGTTGTTTCATACCACACCTGTACCAATGTTTCTACTTGGCACAGTTATAGCACAATATGAAACTATTATAAACTAATTGAGATATGACAATAAAAACCTATTTATTATTTGCCTCTAGGGCATATCTCCTTCAGTCTCCCACTTGCACTAGAGTACAAATAATCCAGCTCGCATTTTACTCATATAAACCATATACCATATGCGTTTACAGATCATGCATGCTCATGGGAAACATCATATCCATGTTCTGTTTTACCAGATCATTATGTCTTTTGCAAATCGTTAATGTCTTCCTAATTTTGACATTCACACCATTATTGTATAATGGGTCGAAGTATTTGTTTGGTGACAAAGTGAGACTTTGTTTCTAGTGTTTATGATGACGGTCGTTTTCATCGTTGTCATCTAAACTTCAAAACACACTTTGTTATCCTTTGTGTATATACTATAGTCATGGCAGCAGAACAAGGCCGGATTCCAGGAGCTTACAGTGACTTTAGATCAACCTCGAGGGTTTTCTCAAGGGAACTGGGCCCTGGGACACATCATTCTACGTTAAAAGCGAACTAGCCCCGCCATAACATTATACATCACATCAGATGGAGCCTTTATACTTCTGTATCTATGTAGATCCTAGTGCATGAAATGCATCTATGCCACTTACATTGCTTCTTGCTATTCAAGCACAAACATAATTCTGATTCAGTGATCAACTCAGGTTCACTTAAATACATGTTCTTATTGTTAAGACTTTGTCCTACCAACTAGAACCTTGGGTCACATTACGTCGAGTATACAACATGGTTATATTAAAGAACCTATGACTGAGGCAGGATATGCAAGGCATCTCTTTCTTTCAACCATAGTTGCAATACTAACTCAATGCTTCATATAGTAAGAACTTCTTTCTCACCTTGTTCCATTCTGAGCTACTTCAGAATCTTTGCTGAGGACATTCTGAACATCTTTCAGAATCAAGTCTAGGAAGCATTCGACATTTAGTGTTTATTAAACTCACCAATCTATCTCGATAGATCTCTTTGTTTAATAACTTCAACTTCATCATTATTTATCTAACTTAAATATTATTAACACCAATCACATCATTCACATATGTTGTCCACATATCTTAGAATGATTTCGCGCTCCCACTCAAATATGACATTCATGTTTGAGATCTAGGGATTTCACTTAGCTCCCACTCAACATATGTCAGCTACATATGATGAATTAGCTAAGCTAATTTGCTCCCACTCAAATCTAGGTCCTCTTGATAATTTTGGACATTCCAAAATTCTTTGATCATTATCAATTTGAGAATACCAATTACGAGACTTCAATATCCGTATATTTCTAGTGTAAATCCAAAAGACTTAAGCATTACTACTGTTGTGGTGAACTCATTGAATTTGTCCAAACTTATGAAAAATCGAGCTTTTTGTCATTCATTAAGTTTCATTTACTTCTTATGACTTAGCAGTCATTCAGAAATATCAAGTAAACTTCTTTACTTTAATAAGATCAAGTAACATGTTACTTTGCAATCTTAAATGTAACTTAATAAAGGATTTTATGACTCCTAGTCATTTCTCGCACTCAGGTCGATCACGCTTCTTTGTAATTCGTAGGATGTCTTGTTCAAAACATGACAAGTGAATCAATAATATAATTCCACAAAATTGTAGAATATATAGTTGAATCCTACTTTCTTTAGTAAAAGTATTTACTTGAAATTTTATGATCATTATCACTGGTTTCTCCTCTATATGTAGAGTTTGGATTCACGAAACAAATTCCACTGCGCCACTCAACAATCCAGAGGTAAGGTCAAATACCTCGTTTTGATCTTTTACTTTCTTCCACCTGTATCTTAATCCAGACACATCAACTTAGGACAACAGCAAGTATTCCCCTTGTGGACGATGCATTCATAGCTTCCTAAGAATGATCTACAAAGACTTGTTTATTCACCACGATTTCGACTTATCAAAATCTCCAGAAACTCAAACTTGCCATAACACTTATGGTGTTGTTTCCATGAATCTTTAGATGTTCCTTTGTATTTCAAATGTGTGTTTGCTTATCTCTAACTCTAAACGACAACTATAACCCTGATAAGAGAAAATATTATACCATATGTATCTAATACATAATGATTATGATGTTTAGACATTTCAACATAGTTTGAATTCATCCAATTATCATAATTTGTGAAACATCTTTCACAAGTTCCTTTTATGCTAAACTTAACTTGAATACTTTAGTCATGTCGATCAAATCGAAGAGGCTTCGTATTCTTGTTAATTTCAATATCCTCCTTAGGTTGTGAACTCATTTGAACAATTCAAATCATTTCAAACTTCATGTTTCATTAAGTAAATACACTTATTCACTTAAGTCCACAATAAATGATTTCCACTACTTGTTGAAAATATGATACATCATTATGTATAAGTTTCAAAATTTCTTCACATATCACCATTTTACCAGAATGCAGAGTTTTAGTCATTCTGCCCAAGAGGCATGGTTTTGCAAAGTCTCTAGATTAAGCATCTAGGACCCCGATCTTTCATAAAGAACCTGCAATAACCAAAATGACTTAAACTATAGTGTCTTTTCATTATTAAACTTTGGATATCTTTTAGCATTCTAATCCTTTATAAATGTTTAAACCACTATCATTAACATAGTGATGAGAATAACTTGTTTGTAATCGTAATGTGACCATAACGGTATTGTTCATAAGAATAGTACAAACTGGCTTGTAACTAGTTCATATGAATAATCGTCTCACCAAAAGCAAGACACACAAACAAGGATTACAAAATATGTTCAAGTTCACTAATCCAAATGACAAAATTTGAGGAAAGAGGTGATGTTGGCCATCAACTATTTTGCTTGCCGTCATCAAGTCACGTTGCCTCAAAACCAGCAATTCTCAAGCAGATCCTCCTATTTTCACAAAACGGGACAAGTATCAAATACTTTGCAAACTACAACGAGTTTTGCAAGAACCACATTTATAATTTGTATACCTTACATATACCTTTTCATCAATGACCTCCATTGCAATCAAGCCCTTCTAAGAGTTCTTAACTCTAATGCAAGATCACTAAGTGTTTTTCCAAACAATCTGTTTTCATCCATGATGGAGGAAAACCCATCCAACGGCTCATACTCTATGTGCCTTATTATGTAGAATACAAAATGTAGCCCAACTCTCCATCGAATGGAGAATGGCTTATTGGATGATTTATGTAGAAAACACAAACATTCCAGAGTCATCGAATTATCTTCTAATGGTGATTGTATCAAGAAGAGAAGATCATCTTTTACGAGGATATCCCTCAGGTGTGGGTATTTATGTATGAAGTTGGACCCTTTTGCTAAGTTCCAAATTAAGCAATATATTCCCATGGTTAGAAAGGACCTCAATGGGATAGGCCAAGGTCTACTAAGATATTTGAAAATAGACATCTAGACTAAGTTTATAATAAGAGATCAATTTATAATTGGTCTCCACTAAAATTGTCATCCCTTGGACGATTTTAGTGATCGCATGATCCCTACCCTCTGCACCTCCCCGTGTTACACAGCCATCGGTGCATTATCAAAGGTAGACATTCACTAATGCCAATCACATCATCCATGTGCCTCATGCTCGATCTTTCGATCTCTTGTGTTCCGAGGCCACGTCTCTATAACCTGCTAGGCTCGCCAAATCTAACTTGTTTGTATTCGCTGTGTAACATGGCTTACACCCACTGTATGCGAACGTAGATATGTCTGACACCCAGGCATGTACCCTGGATCGCCTCATACCGAAGAACTTTCTTGGTAGTGCACACACAAGGGGAACACGGAACATTGGAATTCAATAGGGATTATCTTATTTGCTACCATTGAGTATCTAAATACTAGCACACAATAAGATGTAAAAACTGGTATCAACATCATATGTATAATGTGATATGATATGGTCTCTCTTGCACCTTGATCTCCATCGAGCGCTCTGGCATGATCTCCATCTTGCCCTTGGTTTGACGCCAAGTCCACGCCGCCGCCACCAGGTCATCCATTGGAACGATGACTATTACTATACTACTTAGTAACAGAAAAGTAAACTACTTTACCTTCACAACGACCAATGCCATATCATAATCACATCCCCCCTGCAAAATAAAGTTAGACGCCTCTACTTTATCTATTGCAAGGTTTACGTGTTTGTTAGGGATTTCGCAATAGAACCGTTTCTAAACTACGAACTTTCCAACCACAAAATGGATCCGACAGTTGTCTCTATTACACCCCTTTTAGGGCCCTCCGTTGTAAATGCTATATCAACTATCGAATGAGAGACAGACACCCGCTAGCCACTTATACGGTACAAGCCGTATGTTGGGCGTGGAACCAGTCTCGTGTATGAATACGCGTAAGGTTGGTCCGGGCCACTTCATCAAAGAATACCACAATATAAACAAGTACACGTTAACAACTAAGGGATCAATTCCCGCACAATACTTGTGCGTACTGGCCGTACAACACTCATACGCATAAATCGGCTCTGATACCACAGTTGGGGATCGCACCAGAAAACAAAATTTTTCCTACGATGTAACCCAGAACTGCCTAGGATCTATCGATGTAGTAATGCGGTAACGGCCGGAGCATAGATAATACATACCCTTGTAGACCGTGCATGGTTAATGTTCCGCGGGGAACGTGGTTGAAGTAGTCGTACTCGTAGCCGACCTCAAGGTCGCGAAGCTCCTCGCAGGTCACCCCTTGCTCCTTCTTCATCTTCATCGTGCAACAGCTCCAGCTCACGACATTTAAGTGCCCCAAGTATTGCGCCTCGTGTCTTCGTACACATCCGGTGCACTATGAGACCTCCGGATCCCCGATCCCATCGGGAGTGAGGAAGCTGATATCCAGCTAGGAATCCCTGCAGCGCAACGACATACTGCAGGCTTGCCTCAATCGCACAACCCTGACTTGGGGCCATGGTCACAAGGGTTAGAGAGAGAGAAGGAGGAAGTCAACCAAAGGACTTCTCCAAATATTGGTGTGTCTCATCCCACCCATGGGCACCCCTTTATATAGGGGGAGGGGGTGTGCCCTCCCCTTTGGGTTTCCCATGTGGGACTATTCAAGGGAGAGGGGGGAGGCGCATGGGCCCTTAGGGATTCATGGGCCAGCTGGCCAGGGGTGGGCCCCACCCCGCGCACAACCCTAGGCTGGCCGGGTGGGCCCCCTTGAGGCGCCTGGGCCTTGGCCCCTTGGCCCTTGGCCCTTCCCTCCTTCGGTTTTCCCTCATGGGCCTTTATTCACTAGGAAGTTTGGTCCATTAGTAGCATAACTCTTCAAATTAGATTTTAATATTATATTTAATATTAATTACATTAATTAATATGTAAATACATATTACAAAATCTGTCTTGACCCGAACCACCTTTCGGTTCCCTTTCGATTTCCTCTGAACGACTTCGGATCTTTCCCGGAATTATTCTGGTCCTTTATTCTTTCTCCGAATAACTTTGGATCTCTCTGCGGAACGATTCCGACTTTCTCTTTCTCTAGTGTGATTCCATCTTACAAATGATCGCTCTCATCGTACCCTTAAGTGTATCATCTCACGGCTCGGGAATGCTCTAGGCATGATCTGTATCAATGACCAACAGAGGGACCAGGGATGTCCATGTGACCCCTATGCATTCCTGATGAAAATGTCGTTTGAACCGCTAAATGTAGCATACTCTTCCTTTTGTTTCTCGATACAACTTGTCCGAGATCCGATCATTGGTATCCCATACTTTGTTCAATATCGTTCACCACAAGTTCTATTTTCTTGTTTCCGTGATATTACATCCCCGTGACCTAGTCACATGTTGCAACATTTATAGATGTAATCTCACCAAGCCGGCCGTATGTATCTTTACCCGTCATGTGGGTGAACAAATCCCGGTCTTGCAGTCACATGTCATCAACTATTCCTTCGGAATACCCAACGTACACCTTTATAACCACTGTATTACCAAGTGGCGCTTGATGCAATCAAAGCAGCCTCAGGAAATAGTGAGTAATATGAGCTGATGGTCTAAGGAGAAGGAGTCTAGGTATAGTTGTTGCAACAATGAACTATATGACTTCATCGTGTTGCAATCCTTCGAGGAATGTCCAATCACATCATTCCCAATGAGATGATCCTGTTGTTAGTCGACATAAATGCCCATGATCTTGAAACCCAGATCATCTTCGTGACTAACAAACTAGTATAAATAGAGGCTACTAGGGACTTTGTTGTTTCATACCACACCTGTACCAATGTTTCTACTTGGCACATTTATAGCACAATATGAAACTATTATAAACTAATTGAGATATGACAATAAAAACCTATTTATTATTTGGCTCCAGGGCATATCTCCTTCAATTCGCCACTGCAAAAGACAACAGGAGAGAGATTTTATTCTCTAAGGAAAATCTCCTTAGATAACTATTTGTGTAATTGGTGTGTTTATTTCCATCCATAGGCACCCATTTATATGGGCGAAGGGGGTGTGCTCTTCCCAAGAGCTCCCCCATGTGGGTCTAAATGAGGGAATAGGGAGAGGGGGTGGCCATGGACCCCACGCGGCCAAGGCCCACCCGCCCCTCCTAGGACGGCGGCGACCCCTCCCTTGGGCGGTTTCCCTCTCGGGCCTTGTTCCCTCAGGAACTTGGCCCATTAGTGGAATTTTCCCAATAAATTTAATTTTAAATATTTATTTAATATCAGTTCAATAATTAATATGAAATAGATATTATTATATTCCCTTTGACTCGAAACACCTTTTGGTTCACTCCAAACAATTTCATATCCTCTTGGGAATGATTCTGGTTCTCTCACTTATCTTTCTTCTGTGATTACATTGATGATTCCAAAATTAATGCATATTCAAGTATATAAATTATTCAACTCATTTCACTCATTACATGCCTATTATGTATGATTACTCGTTCTCATTCATTTCCACATGTACTTTGCACATTAGTAGTTTTATTAGGATTTTATTACCTTTTTCTTATCTTTGATTTGTGTGTAGGTGCTATGAACGATCAAGGATAAAAGGAGCCAAGAGAATTCAATATAGAGGAGTTACATGCACCAGACTTAGCTATTTGAGGGGAGGAAAAAGTGGAATTTTCCATTAACTCCAAATAAATATAAAAGGCCATGGTGTTTTTGTAGGGGTTCCGCGTATGAAAACAATAAAATTTAACCCTACGCCCCTGAACCCCTGAAGCTGCCAGGACCTATCTATTAGTAATACAGTAATGGGAGGGACTTTTCGCGTACTTACCCTTGAAGACCGAAAAGCATTGTCAACGCTCATGAGAGCGTGGTTGATGTAGACGAGCCGAATCCGACCTCAAGGTCGTGATGAAGTCCTTGTGCTCCCGTGGCTCCAACGACTTGAGTGCCTCAAGTGCGACACCTCGCAGGGAGTTACACACGTCCGGTGCCTGACGACGACTCACGCTTCCCCGATCCAGCAACAGTTGTGGAAGTAGAGCTCCTGGATCCGAATCCCGCAGCGCGACAGCGCTCCACGGTGAAGATGTCTCTTGTTCGCGTAGTCTAGACTTGGGACCGCGGTCACGAGAGAGAGAGAGAGAGAGAGAGAGAGAGAGAGAGAGAGAGAGAGAGAGAGAGAGAGAGAGAATATCAATTCGAGGTCCTCCCAAAAGTGAGAAGAACTTTATTGATTATTGGGTGTATTTAATTTGGCCAAATACCCCACTATATATAGGGGGAGGGGAGGTACTACGTCCCTCAAAGTCCCGGGGTGGGACTAAAGGAGAGGAGGGGGGAGGGGTGGCACCGCCGGCTGATACATTGCAAATGTATCTATAATTTTTGATTCCATGCTTGGTTTTATCCACTTTCTTGTGTTTTGTCCACACTTTGGATTTATTTTCATATGATTTCTTGGACTAACCTATTAACAAGAGCCACAGTGCCAGCTGCCTATTTTCTGCTGTTTTTGGTTCCAGGAAAGTCAGAAAATGAATATTCTCGGAATTGGACGGGACAAAAGCCAAAGTGCCTATTTTTCTGGAAGTCATCAGATGACAGAATAGGAGACAGAGAAGGGCTGGGGGCCGGCCACATCACCTGGCCGCCCGGCTAGGCCTGGCCCACGCCAGGGGGTGGTCTGGCCGACCCTAGCACCCCCTCAGCCTCTCCTTCCGCCTATAAGATGCCCTCGGGACGAAAACCCTAAGTACCCGATCAAAAATCCATGAAAGAGTCTGTAGCCGCCGTCATCTCCATCCCTAGATCGGGATGGATCTAAAGCTCTTCTCGGCACCCTGCCGGAGAGGGGAATTCACCCTGGAGGCCTTCTTCATCATCATGCAAGCCTCCGGTGTGATGCGTGAGTAGTTCATCTTTGGACTACGGATCCATGTAGTACCTAGATGGTTGGTTCTCCTCCTTTGTGCTTTCATGTTTAGATGTTGTGAGCTCCGTTCATGATCAAGATCATCTATTTGTAATTCATACATGTTGTGTTTGCGGGGATCCGATGGATATTGAGATGCTATTTTAGATTGATTATTGATTCTATCATGTCTTTGTTATTTGTGATCTTGCATGCTTTCCGTTGTTAGTAGCTATCTTGGCCAAGTAGATGCTAGAAACTCCAAAAGTTAGTATTTATGCTCGATAGTGGATTCATGCCTCTGGTAATCTAGGGAAGTGACATAAATCTCTAAGGTACTAGATGTGTAGTCTATGTATTATGTTGGATGGCGGTTTATGTATAATGTTGTAATGCCCAATCAAGTTCCGAAGGAGTCAAGATGATTAGTATATGCATGTATTTCTTTCTCGATGTTTGTCAATTGCCCCGCTGTAATTTGTTCACCCAGCATGTTATCTATCTTAAGGAGAGCCACCTCTAGTGAACTATGGATCCCGATCCTTTCTTTTACATACAATATATAAACATTTTACTGCTTTGTGTTTAATTTCTGCAAACTATTACTTCCTTCCATTCGATATGTTTAATCCTTTGTTTTCATCAAAACCGGTGAGATTGACAACCTCATCGCAAGTTGGGGACAGAGTTCTATGGTTGTGTTCTGCAGGTCTCCACGTTGCTGCTGGCACCGGTAGTGCGCCCTGCCAACGTTCAGCTAGCTACACCTTTGGGGTGTTTCCTTGCTCCTACTGGATT
This sequence comes from Avena eriantha, assembly GCA_910589775.1. Lineage (NCBI taxonomy): Eukaryota > Viridiplantae > Streptophyta > Magnoliopsida > Poales > Poaceae > Avena > Avena eriantha. The sequence continues at coordinate 324,047,567 of OU342745.1, read as the reverse complement.
GATAACCTTGGTTTTGTACTGAGGGAAAACTTGCTGCTGTGCTCATCATACCTTCCTCTTGGGGTTCCCCAACGAGCTCGATATATTTTAGGCCATCAAGCATATTTTCTGGCACCGTTGCCGAGGAGTCAAGGACATCTTCACAAGGGGAGTCCCTCATAACCAATCTCTTTACTTTGTTATTTTTGTTTTTCTTTGCTTTGTTTGCTTGTTTTGTTATTCAAAAACACGAATTTTTTTTTACTAGTTTTCTTTCTTATTTGAAAAACACACAAAAAAATAGTTCCTATCTTAAGTTGCCACTATGTCTAGCCTTGCTCCAATCACTATGTCACCCGAGGAAATGATTTTCACTTTTAAACAAGGAATTGGGGAGAGATTCAAGGAAGCTTGGTCTAGAATCTCTGATCTACATGGAAAAACTGAGCCTAAAATTACTCAAAGCTTGTTCCTTAGCAGTTTCTACCTTGGAATTGCTCTTTGCTATAGATATGCTTTAGATGCTATTGTGGGAGGATATTTCCTCCAATGTAATGAGGATCATGCTGTTAATGCTATAAATAAATTGATCCTTACTTACAACTTGCCTAGCCAAACTGATATTTCTTTCGCAAAAATATTTGCTAGATTGAACACTCTTGAGACTGGCACTGCTAGCTTAAAAGATTGCTATAATACGCTTAGGGAGCATCACAATTATGTTCCAATAAATTCTGAACCATCAAAGTGGCTCCCCACAATAAAGATTGAGATAAACACTAAAATTTTCAAGCCCGCTGTGATATCATGTCTAAATTTTGTCTTATGCCCAAAGATATTTATGAATCTTTGAATCTTTGGGGGCTTACTGAAGGAGGAAAATAAATATATCTTGCTAATAATGCTACCATATTACCTACTGGAATAGCTTAAGGATTGTTTACAAAGATCCTTGGGAAAATGATTTCTACTAATTATCTTGTCATTGAAATTGCAGGAAAAAGACAAATTATACTTGGAAGGTCCCTATTAGAACTCCTTGGAGCAATAATAGATGTGGGAAAGGGGACCATGCACCTTTCTTCTCCACCAAATAATCATATTTTCCCCAAGGTTAGGAATAAAAGTAAGATAGATAAGGGCAAGAAATTTGGTCTTAATGCTTCTTCATTTGAGAACATTTGATTTTTTCTTGCTTCTTATGCCTAACTTAAAGGCATTAAAGAAAAGTACTTATTAGGAGATAACCCAAAAGTTTTAGATGAGTCTTGGAAGTTATTACTTCAGTAATAACCGCTCCTTATCCTTTTTATTTGCTTTTTGTGCCAAGAGTAACCTCTAATGAGAGAGAAGTAATGATTGGGAAAGTTGCTGTCCCGAAACAGATTTCTGTGCTTCACCGTAAAAATTTGTGTAAAATCTCTGATCGTCTTTGTGAGGTGTGAATTTTTTTGCTTCTGCCCCAGGTTGTTATCTAACTTTCGTTAGTTCAACACTTTTTGATTTGAGCAACAGAAGGTCTTAGAAAAAATTCGTCTTTACCTGCTGGTCTGTTTTGACAGATTTCTGTCATTTTCTGCATTTGCTTCTTGTTGATTCCTTTTTGACTTCTTTTGGGGAATTGAGCTTTTTGAGGGAAGTACTTCAGTAGATAGTGTTCTAATGGAAGTTTATTGGTGTTAGAACTGAACCTTAAGACCTATTATCTTGAGTGCACTAATGTTGCTAATAAAGATTGTGTGAAGTTTTGTATGAAGGAAAAATTTCAGGTGTATGGAAGAAATGAGTAATGAGATGAGGGATGGAATAAAGCTTAAGCTTGGGGATGCCACGTGTGTCACTCCAAGAAATATCCAAGAAGTACAAGCATCAAAGCTTGGGGATGCCCAAGGCATCCCCTTCTTCATCAATAAAAAACCCAGGTTTCTTCCAAACGCTTATTTTTTATTGTTCCATGCACAGTTATGTTGTTCTTGGAGCCTCTTCTTTTTCGTTTTTGTTTTGGTTTTTTGTTTGCTTAGTTTGCTTAATAAATTGGTTGGACCCCCTCTTTCATACTTTGGTTTGCAAATAGTTTGGTTTGGATTGGAAAAGAGTAGGAAAGTTCATGCTTATGTGGTAAAAAGAGCTTGTTTTTGACTGTGGCCTATGCTTTGTCATGCCATGCTTGATATTGTTTTGGATTTATGCTTAGTATTCTTTGTTGTAGCATGATGTGTTATAAATAATTGAGATTTCTTAATGTGCCTTGGATGAATCATGCGTTGTTTTAGCATATTGAAGCATAGTATAGTGGTATTCTCCTTTGATGCTTTATTTGGGTTGACTTGGCGCATGCTCACACCATGTTATGACTATCTCAAGTCACCATAGCCTTTATGATCCTTTAGTTTTCAAATTGTAGTATCACTTTATGCTTTGATCAATGATGTTTTGTCGCTCTGCATGATTATGGGCATTATTGCTCTCTTAGTTTGTCGCTCCTAGTCTTTTGCTAGCCTCCACAACCAAGTATGAGTTCCACTCATGCATCCAACTCCCTAAACCAAGTTATTCCAAAGAGTCCACCATACCTACCTACTATCTTATGCTATTCCAAGTATATTCATGCTTTTGTTTACCTTACGAATTAAACTTGTTATGATAAAACTAGTGATTAAAGCTCTCACGAACTTGATGGCACACTTTGCTTTTTTTGCATCTAATAAACTTGAAACGTTTGGTCCTTCTTTGTTGCGTATATGCTTGCACTTTATAAGTTGAAATTACCAGAACCATATATCATGGGGAACGCTTTCAACATTGCACTTGTACTTTGTACCCCGTTGATATCATGTTCTTTTGCTTATGGATCCCGGTGGTGTGAAATAAAAGTGGAACTTGTAAGATCATGGAGTTTGTATGTGTGTTAGAGAAACGCCTGGGCCGCTAGCCTAAGCCATGCCTAATCATGGTGGAAACTTGCAGCATCACCATAATGAGCACTCTATGAAGCATCTTCAATAAAAACCTATGCAAATAGCAAATAAAAAGATCGCTGAGATGCCCATTGTCTGCTTGCCTTGTCATTTTGATTATGGGATAGCTCCTGTATCATGTGCAAGGGATACTCCGTTGGCAGTTCTTTATGATACACATGTACTTACAATGACAAGAGCTTACTTGTGACTAAAGTTGAGTAGCATGAGATTCTGTCTTCATAAGTAAGGGGCATGAGATTTCGGTTTATAACTTGTCAAGAATATCCTCTTAGTTGTGTCACTTTAACCTTAATCACCTTCAAGATGCTTATGATAGGGGCAATGAGAGCCGAAAGCTATAAGTACCATAATTTTTGGAAGCTCTTTATGAGACTTGAATCCCTACTTCCTTCTATGAAGGCCTTTCTTCCACCATTATATATTGAGTCTTCACCTTCTACCTTTATGCACTTACTTTGAGAACATAGTGGTCATTCTTAGTTCTATGTGCATTGTCCCAAGACTAGTTGATTGATGCATATCTTGATATTGCTTGTTTTAAACTATGTGTATCTAGTCACTCTTATGAACTTTGAAGGTGTCCTATGCAATTATATTTGCTACTCTACGAGGGACAAGCTGAATACTATTATGCTATGTTTTCTTTATGTGAAACAAACGAACGTCTTGCAAAGCATTGTTATTCATGAATCTTTTGTTTATGCCTTTTCATGTTGCATCATAGTTTCTTTGTCTTATTGCTAGAACTTTGTCTTTCATGTTATGATTGAAGTACTATGATCCTAGCTTTGAATGTTTTACAAATAATTTGATCAAGTCTTTGATGGTGCATGTCACCTCAAAAATTATTCTTTCTTTTTATCACTTACCTACTCGAGGACGAGCAGGAGTTAAGCTTGGGGATGTTGATACATTGCAAATGTATCTATAATTTTTGATGTTCCATGCTTGGTTTTATCCACTTTCTTGTGTTTTGTGAACACTTTGGAGTAATTTTCATATGATTTCTTGGACTAACCTATTAACAAGAGCCATAGTGCCAGCTGCCTGTTTTCTGCTGTCTTTGGTTCCAGGAAAGTCAGAAAATGCATATTCTCGGAATTGGAAGGGACAAAAGCCAAAGTGCCTATTTTTCCGGAAGTTATCAGATGCCCGAATACGAGACGGAGAAGGGTTGGGGGCCGGCCACACCACCTGGCCGCGTGGCCAGTCCTGGCCCGCGCCAGGGGGTGGTCTAGCCGGCCCCAGCACCCCCTCGGCCTCTCCTTCCGCCTATAAGATGCCCTCGGGACAAAAACTCTAAGTACCCGATCAAAAATCCACGAAAGAGTCTGTAGACGCCGTCATCTCCATCCCTAGATTGGGAGGGATCTGAAGCTCTTCCCGGCACCCTGCCGGAGAGGGGAATTCACCCTGGAGGCCTTCATCATCATCATGCGAGCCTCCGGTGTGATGAGTGAGTAGTTCATCTTTGGACTATGGATCCATGTAGTAGCTAGATGGCTAGTTCTCCTCCTTTGTGCTTTCATGTTTAGATCTTGTGAGCTCCGTTCATGATCAAGATCATCTATTTGTAATTCATACATGCTGTGTTTGCGGGGATCCGATGGATATTGAGATGCTATTTCAGATTGATTATTGATTCTATCATGTCTTTGTTATTTGTGATCTTGCATGCTTTCCGTTGTTAGTAGCTATCTTGGCCAAGTAGATGCTAGCAACTCCAAGAGTTAGTATTTATGCTCGATAGTGGGTTCATGCCTCTAGTAATCTGGGGAAGTGACAGAAATCTCTAAGGTACTAGATGTGCTATTGATACTAGGGATAAAAAAACAATCCTTTGTTCATAGAACAATCATATTGTTTACATTACACGCAATTCGTAAAGCAATAATCCATTGCTTGCAACTTAATACTGGAGGGGGTTCGGATGATAACCTGAAGGTGGATTATTAGTCATAGATGCAGTTGGATGGCGGTCTATGTATAATGTTGTAATGCCCAATCAAGTTCCAAAGGAGTCAAGATGATTAGTATATGCATGTCTTGCTTTCTCGATGATTGTTAATTGCCCCGCTGTAATTTGTTCACCCAGCATGTTATCTATCTTAAGGAGAGCCACCTCTAGTGAACTATGGATCCATGTCCTTTCTTTTACATACAATCTATAAACTGTTTACTGCTTTGTGTTTACTTTTTGCAAACTATTACTTCCTTCCATTCGATACGTTTAATCCTTTGTTTTCAGCAAAACAGGTGAGATTGACAACCTCATCGCAAGTTGGGGACAGAGTTCCGTGGTTGTGATGTGCAGGTCTCCACGTTGCTGCTGACACCGGTAGTGCGCCCTGCCAATGTTCAGCTAGCTACACCTTTGGGGTGTTTCCTTGCTCCTACTGGATTGATAACCTTGGTTTCATACTGAGGGAAAACTTGCTGCTGTGCTCATCATACCTTCCTCTTGTGGGTCCCCAACGAGCTTGATATATTTTGGGCCATCACCGGCCACCCCCATGGGCCCCGCGCGCGCGGGGGGGGGGGGGGGGGGGGGTATGGCCCACTAGGGCGCCGGCCACCCCCTTGGCCCCTTCTCCCGCTCTCCTTTCCCTAATGGGCCCTCTCCCTCCGGAAATTGGCCCATTAAGCCTTTGACCATTTAAATTGATTTTTCTCTTTATTAAATAATTATGAATAAATGATTTAATCAATATTTAACATTCATTCACATATTATTCAACCTCCGTGGCTATGGAACACCTTCCACTTCCACTCCGGACATCCTCCGGACTTACCGAAACCCTTCCGGTTTTTCTCTACTATTCTTTGGCGATTCCTCCAATCCTATAAACACTCTCTAAGCATCATCAAGCCCTTAAGCGTGATACCCCACGGTTCGGGAACACTCCAGACATGGTCGGGACACTCCCGCACCAATGATCGGTAGAGGGACTTGGATGGGCATGTGACCCCTGTGCGTTCCACGAAGATCTTTCGTCGTTTGAACTGGGACAGTCGTGTCTTATTCCCTTTGTCTCTCGATACTTGCATTGCCTGAGACCTGATCAATGACATCACCATGTCGTGTTCAATCTCGTTACCGAACAATGCTAATTGACTTATTCCGACAAGTGATATCCCTGTGATCAAATCACACGCTGCGCATCTATTGGATATAACTTCTCCGAGTGGGCCCTTGAGTATCTTTCCGTCACATGGACGGACAAATCCCGCTTGACATATATTGCCTCAACGGTTTCCTCTGAATACCTCAACACACGTTTATAACCACTATATTACCAAGTGGCGCTTGATGATATCAAAGTACTCTCGGGAGATAGTGATTGATATAGCCTCACGGTCTAAGGAATAGTCTACGAGGATCCATTTCTAATCATAGTAACTTGAACTTCGTGACATGATCGGGTCACGATGTTTAGGTTGGGTATTGGGTCATCATCTCATTCTTAGAATGAGATGACTCCATTTCCAACTGGCATAAATGCCACATGATTAGGAAACATGATCATCTGTTGACCAATGAACCAGTGACTAGAGTTTCACTGGGAACCCCTGGTTGTTTATATATCATACGTGTATTGATGTTTCCACTCAATACAGTTATAGCATGATATAAAACTTAATCATAAACTATATGAAATATGATAATAGTCCTTATAACTATTTGTCTCTAGGGCATATTTCCAACAGTTTTATCCCACGTTCATACGAATCCAACGAGGCAAAGAACACCTCAATCGGAGTCTATATGAAGAAATGGCGGCCAAAACACCGCAGAGTAATGTAGTCGTAACGATCACTGGTACGGGCAGAGCCCGCCCGTACCATACGGCTGCACCACCCTCCGACGGCTTTTTTTTCATACAGAACAACATTTGTGAAGGCCCAATGGGCATATTCGGCCCCAAGCTCCGTCGGTTCGCAAAACTGACCTCTAGATGCCTATTTAAATAGGGAAAAACCCTAGAACAAGGAGGAGAATCCATCCACGCCTCAGGGGCGGAACGCTGCCACTCCGCCACCTCCATAGCCACCACACACAAGATCCACATATCCACACCATCAAGCAAGAGGACAATAAGGAGGCTCCCCACCTTCACCACATGCACCGTTCATCAACATCATCATCTCCAACGACGTATCCATCTCTATCTCCCTTGTCATAGATCTTGTAATTGTAAGACTAAAAATGGTTGTGACTTTTAATATATTCATCTATATTTTGTTGTTCATCCATGTGTAATTGATTGATTAGGTTGTAGGTTGAGGTTTCATCTAGTGCGCTAAGTTACAACATGTTTGTGATCCAAGTATTCAATTACATGAGTCACCAAGATGAGTTCACGGGATCCCTTGGTCCAGAAGTATTTGTTTGCCTCTTGAGTGACACGTGAGAATCATGCATAGTACACATAGTGTGACAACCCGGTAATTGAGTGGAGAATGTTTATTTGTTGAAGGAATCTCCTGTAGACAATGGATCGCACATATATTCGCCCATCTAGTACTAGTGAGACCAATGCCTAGAAACTCTCTCTCATTTCATTCAATCCTACAGCTATAACCCCTTTAGTTTAGTTCTTGTCCTAGTTTACTTTTAGTACTTTATTTAACTTCTTACTAGTTACTTTAAATATCTCTTGTTTACTATTATTCTAGCAACCTATAGAGTAGACTATTTCCAAACACCGTTTTGGGTGCGAACGTGGCCTCATTGACGACGTGGCTACGGGGTCGTGTTGTTGCCACTTGCAAAGCTTCCAAGGGAAGAACTTTATAAATAATATTTGCTGCTACAATTATTGCAATAACCCTGTTATTGATGACAGGAAATCTAGGCATAATCCATCAATTACAGGTGTCATAGTGCCCTTAAGTGTATTACCCTACAGTTCAAGAATGGCATAGCCATGATAGAGACAATATCTGGTCAATGATCAATAGCGGGACCGGGATGCCCATAATGGCCCCTATGCATTCTACGACGACAACATCGTTTTGAACCATCAACGTCGAATCCAATTCGATTATTACTTTGATACCTGACTTGTCCGATATCTGATTATCGGTATGATAATACCTCATCTAATCTCGTTTCCAACAAGGATTGCTTTACTCATTCTTGTGATATTCTATCTGTATGACCTAGTCAAATTCTACCCAAATTATGGATGTAATTCACTGAGTGGGCCCAATGTATGTTCCCATCACACAGGAGAAAAAAATCCCGATCTTTATACATACATCTCAACATGCCCCTCTGGAATACCCAACATACATATTTATAGTCACCCAATTATGGTCATGATGGTTGATGCAGTCAAAGTAGCCTTGGGTGACAATGATTAAATATGATCTCACGGTCTGAGGATTATGACACTTCGTTTCATACTATTGCAACTTTAAAGCTGTGACTTGATGATGTTGCAACAATCATCAGTGGGTAATGTCCATCACATCATTTTCCAGATGATATGACTTCATTGTTAGTTGGCATAAATGCACCATGATCAGGAAAACTTGATCATTAGCTACCTAATTAACTAGTTAAATAGAGGCCAGTAGGGACTCCTGGTTTGTCTATATATCACACATGTATCAATTTTTCCGATTGATACATTTATAGCATGATATAAAACTATTATGAACTAATGAGATATGATAATAAGACCCTTTATTATTTGCTCTAAGGGCATATCTCCTTAAGTCTCCCACTTACACTAGAGCATAAATAATCTAGTTGCATTGTTACTATCAATAAACCATATCACATACGTGTTTATTGATCATGCTTGCTCATGGAAAACTTCCTGTCCTAAATCTGTGTTACCAGATTCATATAGTCCTTTTGCAAATCATTAATGTCACCTATTTGACATTTAACACCATTATCATATAGTGTGTTGAAGGATTTGTTTTGGTGACAAAGTGAGACTTTGTTTTCTAGCATATACAATGAGGATCTATCAGTCAATTTAACTTTCAATGTTGTCATGTATACCTATAAAACACACTTAGTCAAAACTTGAACTTTCTTAAACCAAAACTATACTTGTCAATACTGAAATATTATAATATATCTATATCTATGTAGATTTGATCAAAATGCAATACTTGCGACTTTGATGCCTAACCATATGCTTCCTTTGTGCTAAACTTAACTTTGGTTCAGTGGTTAACTCTGATCACTTGCAAGTAGAAGAATGTAATGCATCTCTCTTTCCTCCATTGTTATAAATACCGAGTATCTACTCAATGCTTTTCGTAGTTTCACAAGTAAGAACTAATTCTTCACTTGAATATATTCTAAACTGTTTTCAGAATCTTAACTAGGACTTTCCGAACCTCTTTCAGAATCCTCGAAGCATTTGACATTTAGTGTTTATCAAACACTATGATCTATCTTCATAGATCCTTTATGGTTAATATATGTTCAACTTCATCCATCTAATGATTCTATCTAATACCAACCACGTTGTTCTTATTATGTCAATTACACATATACGAACGTTGATATGCTCCCACTCAAATATATCACCCATATTTGATAGACTAGGATATCACTTAGCTCCCACTCAAATATGTCATCCACATATTGGACTTGGAAAACTACTTAGCTCCCACTCAATTTATTGTAATTAGAGACTCTCTCGATAATCTTGGTATATTCAAAATTCTTTGATCTTTCATCAGATCCATAATCTTCTATCACAATATACGAGCAGTCTCACGATTGACCAAAACGTACATGTTGTACTAGTTATAACATTTTCTTCAAAATCTTGAAGCTTTGCAGTTTTGAACAGTCCGTTACTAATTTCCAAATTAGACTAATTGCTGATGTAAATCCAATAGCCTTTAATCATTACTACACATTGTAGTAAATCTTGTGAATTTGTCAAAAACATCCTTTGTGACAAATTGAGCTATTATGTCTTCCTTTTAAGTTTCATTTCTTCCTTTCAACCTTGTAGTTTACTGGGAAATATAAAGAAAATACCATTACTTAATGAGATCAAGTAACCTTTTACTTTATAATCTCAAATGTTACTTAATATGGGATTTCATGACTCTTAGTCATTTCTTGTATTTAGGTCCATCATTCTTTCTTTGTAGTTTCTAGGTATGTCTTTTTCCAATAACATGACAAGTGAATCAATAATAAAACTCTGCAAGAAGCAAAATGTATTCATGTATCCTACTTTTATTTTAGTAAAAGTGTCTCTTTTGAAATGCTATTATATTCATCATTAGTTGCCCCTTTTCTTGTAGAGTTTTGGTTTCAGAACATATTCCGTTGCGCTACTCGACAGTCTAAGGTAAGGCAAACAACCTTGTTTTGAGCTTTCACTTTCTTCCACTTACATTTTCTCGAGAGAACATTCATTCAACAAAATACCAGTATGAGATAATACAAACTTTATCTCATTTTGTTGTGGAGTTGTGTTCATAGTTTCCTAAGAATACACTACAAAGATTTACTTATTTGCAATGATCTCGAATTATCAAAATCTCAAGAAACTCGAATTTGCCATGTCTCATATGGTGTTGTTTCCACGAATCTTTGATGTTCCTTATACTTTATATTGAGTGTTTACTATTTCAATATATAACTCTAATTTCTAACATTAACCTAGTGGAAGACCTTTTCATACCATATGTATCTCATACACTATGACTATGTTGTTTTAGACATATCAATACAATTTGATTTTGTCCATTCATCATAATTTGTGAAACAGTTTTCCACAAGTCCTTATGCCAAAGTTATTAACTTGAACACGCTACCACTTTGATCAAGTCATAGATACTTAGATATTCTTGTTAATTTTAAATTCACCTTTATACTAATAAAGTATTTGAACAATTCAAATAGTCTTAGGTTCATGTTTCATTAAGCAAATACACATATTCGCTTAAGTCCACAATAAATCTTAAGAAATAACGATATCGAGTGGATGTTGAATTGCAATAATCATGCAAGACATTCAACAATTTAATCCATAATCTATTTTACCAGAACACAGAGTTTTAGTCATGTCACCTAGTGAGGCATGGTTTTCATAAGTCATAAGATCAAGTATCTAGTAGACTTATTATTTTATCAGAATGAAACAACCATTTGACTTAAACCTCTCGGTGTCATGGAATTATTAAGTTTGAATATGTTTTGGCATTTTTCTTATGTTTCATAAATGTTGTATTATCATCATATAGACAAATACTAGAGTAAGTTGTTCATAATAACAATGTCAATCATAAAAGAAATTATTCATCGAAAAAGAACAACTTATTGTATCTTATTTATACGAATAACTATCTCACAATAAGCAAGACACACTGATAATGTTCACAAAATCGATTACAAAGCTTTTACTCAGATCAACTAATCCTAATGATAAACTTCGAGGGAAGGAGTGTGGTCGGCCATCAACCAGATTGTTGTCGTCATCACGCCATGAACGGCTCATTTCGTCCAGCAACTATCATGCAGAAGGTCCTATTTTCAAATAAAATAGAGTAAGTATCCAATACTTAGAAAAGCTGCATAAGTGTTTCATGGAAACATTTATTACTTGTATATCAAAATATACCTTCTTCGTTGATAACAACCCAGCTTTGGGTTTCGACCTTGGTAGTCCTTAGCTTGGCTATGAATTGACGAAAGGTATATGATATCCCCTTCACTATGTAGTTAGTGACGATGTCCTTGTAGCTGGGAGGAAGCGAACACAACACCCCATCTATCGCAAAGTCGTCGGTCACCTAGTTTCCCATAGCATCCACAAGGCGTTAATATGGAATAGATATTATTAAATTCCCTTTGACTCGAAACACATTTTCATTCGAACAACTTCAGATCCTCTCGGAACGATTATGGTTCTCTCACTTCTCTTTTCTTCTGTGATTCCATCAATTCCAGAATGATCTGCAGGCGTTGAAGTGCCCTTAAGTGTGTTACCCTACAGTTCGAGAATGGCACAACCATGATAGAGACGATCTTGGGTCAATGATCAATAGTGTGACCGGATTACCCATAATGACCCCTATGCATTATACGACATCAACATTGTTTCGAACCATCAACAACGAATCCAATTCCCTTGTTACTTCGATACGTGACTTGTCCGATATCTGATCATCAGTATCATAATACCTCGTTCAATATCCTTTCCAACAATCACCGCTTTACTCGTTATCGTTATATTCCATCCATATGACCTAGTCATATGCTACGCCGCTTATGTATGTAATTCACTAGGCGGGCCCAATGTATCTTCCTGTCACACAGGATAACAAATCCTGATCTTGATACATACACCTCAACATGCCCCTCTAGAATACCCAACATACATCTTTATAGTCACCCAGTTATGGTCATGATGGCCGATGCAGTAAAAGCATCCTCAGGTGACAGTGATTAAATATGATCTCATGGTCTAAGGATTAGGACAATTTGTTTCTAACTATTGCAACTGTGAACTTGTGAGTTGATCGTGTTGCAACAATCATCAGTGGGTAATGTCCATCACATCATTTTCCAGATGATATGAATTCATTGTCAGTTGGTATAAATGCACCATGGTCAGGAAACCTTGATCATCCGCTGCCTAATGAACTAGTTAAATAGAGGCTACTAGGGACTCTTGGTTTGTTTATATATCACACCTGTATCAAATTTTCCGATTGATACATTTATAACATGATATAAAACTATTATGAACTAATGATATATGATAATAAACCCCTTTATTATTTGCCTCTAGGGCATATCTCCTTAAGTCTCACACATGCACTAGAGCATAAATAATCTAGTTGCATTGTTACTAATAATAAATCATATCACATATGCGTTTATTGATCATGCTTGCTCATGGAAAACTTCCTTTCCTAAACAGTGTCACCAGATTCATATAGTCCTTTTGCAAATCATTAATGTCACCTATTTGACATTTAACACCATTATCATATAATATGTTGAAGGACTTGTTTTGGTGACAAAGTGAGACTTTGTTTTCTAGCATATACAATGACGATCTATCAGTCAATTGATCTTTCAATGTTTTCATGTATACCTATAAAACACAGTTAGTCAAAAGTCGAACTTTCATAAACCAAAACTATACTTGTCAATACCAAAATATTATAATATTTCTATATCTATGTAGATTTGATCAAAGTTCAATACTTGCAACTTTGATGCCTATCCATGCTTCCTTTGTGCTAAACTTAACTTTGATTTAGTAATTAACTCTGATCACTTAGGAATGGAGTCAACCTCGACCTCGCATCAGTCGCCCACCCGGAGTCAAACGGCCAAGCAGAACGCGCCAACCAGAGCGTCCTCCATGGTCTCAAGCCGCGACTACAGGTGCCCCTCGAGCGCACCCCAGGATGCTGGGTCGACGAGCTCCCCTCTATGATATGGGGGATCCGCACCTCCGTCAACCGATCAACAGGATTCACGCCTTTCTTCATGGTGTATGGCGCCGAAGCCGTAATGCCAACAGACCTGGAGGATGACTCCCCTCGAGTCGCCAACTACGTCGAGGCGGCCAACAAAACTGCCCGCCAAGACAACGTTGATCAACTCGACGAAGCACGCGACCTGGCTCGCTCCCGCACCGCCATATACCAGCAGGGACTTCGCCGCTATCACTGCCACCGAGTGCGCACTCGCACCTTCCAGGAAGGCGACCTAGTCCTACGACTGGTCCAAGATAAAAAGGGCATGCACAAGCTACCCCCCCATGGGAGGGGCCATTTGCCATAGGCCGAGTCCTTGGCAACGACGCTTACTACCTCATCGACATACGGGGTGACGGCCAATTGGAGGTCGGGAGGCCATGGAATATAAACCTCCTCAGAAAGTTCTATACTTAGAAACTCACACTGTACTCCATCGGCATATATAATGGAATTCATTCGGATCGCACAAATTGTGTCCACTCGCCATATTCTTGTGCCACTCGCACTCGTACATACTAGCAATATGCTACCTACGGAAGTCAACCTCTGGTCGAGCGACCGGCACGGCCAAGTAGTGTGCCACAAGGGCACCGGAAAAATCGGCTTGGGTCATCCACGAAAAACGCCAACCTGGAGCCGCCATTGGAGTCGCCTGGCCCGACTAGCCCGCCGGGCCAAGACATCCGACACACGCTTCTCACAGCGACCTATCCCCCCCACCCTCGCGCAAAGCGACTCGAACGGTTAAGTACCATGCACGGGGACTCCGCAAAACATGGACCCCACGCGGCTCGGGAACACACCCAGTAAGAGAGCTGCCTAGGGCTCGCCAAGCGACTGGCTCTCCGGGCCAGGGGAGGAGACGCGTTACAAACAACGCATCCGTCACCTGCAACAAGATCACGACCAATACGGTCTAGCACAATGCTCAGGGACTCATTCACAAACGAACCTCACCCGCACTCGGGGACTCGCCGTTCAGGAGAGGCGAGAGCAAAAACAAACGCAAAAACAAGGCAAACATATAGAAATACATAGTCGAGTTATACCCCATTAAAGGGCGGACGCGCTCGCGGACTCGCTCAAATTGTTGAACAAAACACTGCTTTAATAAAACACAAGCCGACCAAGTCCCTGCGGCACGGGTCACAAAAAGCATACAAATGTTCGCCACCTAGCATCTATTACAACTTCAACATTTTCTCATTACACAGGCCCTGACGAAGAAGAAGCACCACCACCCCTGACGCGCACAAAGGGCTGCCACGGGTTCGTCGGATACGTGGTCAGCGACTTCGCCAATGATGACCGGAAGGGCTCCTCCGACTTCATGTCGCGGTGCTCCGGCTCGGGGTCGCCAGGCGCTAACACCGTCTCCTGGTACGGCAGCAGATCCCCCATCGCCAAGACACGATCAGCATAAGGAGCGGCCTTCGCGGCCCTGACGAAGAAGAAGCACCACCACCCCTGACGCGCACAAAGGGCTGCCACGGGTTCGTCGGATACGTGGTCAGTGACTTCGCCAATGACGACCGGAAGGGCTACTCCGACTTCATGTCGCGGTGCTCCGGCTCGGGGTCGCCAGGTGCCAACACCGTCTCTACGGCAACAGATCCCCCATCGCCAAGACACGATCAGCATAAGGAGCGGCCTTCGCGGTAAGCTTCAGCACCTCCGACATCTCCACTGTGCCGGTCGCCGAGGGATAGCCACTCGTGACATCGTCAAGGTCGAAGTCGTCGGGGAAATGCGCGAGACCCAAGCTCAACGCCGTGGCGGCCCCGCATCTAAACGCCGAGCGCGTCATCCAGTCCACAACCGCGGGCACCTCCTCCAGATAGCGCGACACCTCCGTGAGCCCCCCGAGGATGACTTCTGTGGGATACATGCCTTGGAGAGCCGCCTGGACACACAACGCCGAGGCTGTGGCCGCATTCACCACGGCAGTTACGCACTGCGAAGCAGTATAAGTCTACACCACCGGGTCGCTTTGGCCTACCACAGCTGCAAAGTCAGGTATCAGTGAAACAATGAAACCCCCAAAGCGGGGACTGGACAAAAGGCTAAAGCAATGACAGAAACTCACCAAGCAGCTTACGACAACTCTCCTTGACGTGCTTCTCCAAGGCGGCCTGGTCGTTATGCAGTCCCACGATGATGGAGTCCGCGGCTTTGCGTTCCTCTTCAGCGGCAGCGACGATAGCCTTCGCCCGTTCTTCCGAAGAAATTGAGGCCGCCTTAGCATCCTCCAACTCCTTGACCAAGAAGGCCACTCGCTCATTCGCCGCGTCCAGCTCCGCGAGTGGGACATACCCCTCATGGGCCTTGGAGACCTCAGCCGGAAAACCGTCTGCAGGCGGAGATGTTAAAGTATCACATAAAAATCAGCTCACAACAAGCAAAGAAGAACAAACGCCAAACACTCACCGATCCTCTCCTGAAGCTGCCGGTCAACCTCCTGCGCCTCGCGCAAGTCACGCTCCAAGAGCTCTCGCGCAACCTACCAATCAGTCGACTCCCGCTGCAACCCCTGCAAAACAACAAGACCAGCTAAACATCGGGAGGAAAATTATCACCAGTTCCAAGTCGCTGAAATTCAGCGACCAGGAACTCACGGACTGGAGAAGGAAGGAAAAACAAGACCAGTTCTCAGTCGCTGAAATTCAGCAACTAGGAACTCACGGACTGGAGAAGGAAGGAAAAACAAGACCAGTTCCCAGTCGCTGAAATTCAGCAACTAGGAACTCGGGGACTGGAGAAGGAAGGAAAAGACTAGTTCCTAGTCGCTGCGATTCAGCGACTAGGCACTCGGGGACTGGAGAATACAGGAAGATAAAGACAATTCCCAACCGCTGAAATTCAGCGACTAGGAATTTGGGGACTGGACATACCTGAATGGCAGCGCCGAGCATCTTGTGAAGTTCAGCAGCGTCAGTCGACGGGACCGTGAAGGAGGTCCGCCCGCGGCGGGCCTCAATCTCCATGTCCATGATTTCCAGGAACTGTGGAGATTGCACGTCCACACCGCCTGGAAAACCCCTCGCCATAAAGCGAGGGAATGACGCCGACGCCCTGGCAGGGGCGCTGACCGTCGGGGCCGGCACCTCCGGCGCGGATGCAGCCGGCGCTGGCTCCGATCGCGTCGCCGCCCCCTCTTCGACGAGCGGCGCAGCAACTAGCTCCGTGGTGCTCCCGTCGGTCGCAACATCGTCAGTACCGCCCTTCTATTTCTTCGCAACTTCAGCAGTCACGACATCCTCGGAGGCCTTCCTCTTCCTAAGGGGATCACCTTTTCCCGCGACAGTGGCCAGGGGAATCTTGGCCACTGAAGGGCGCCCAATCATCTTAGCCCCTGACCTGCACGAACCCTTCTAATCAGTGCAACCATGACACGAAAGATGCAAAGCATAGTGGGACAGGGAAGTGTAAACTTACTTGGCGACTGGAAGAACGCGAAGACCGGTACTGATATGGGCAGGCTTGTCCTACTCGGGACCAAGCTTGCGACTAAGCCCCCGCTCGAATACGTCTGAAGCCCACGAAACCGATGGCTTCCTTGACGATGAAGCCGCAGTCGCCGGGATCTCCGGCTCCGACGCCGCTGCCTCCGACGGCAATGGCGACTTGGGCGGCACCACGTCGGTGGCTTCTTGGCTTGGGACCCCTGAGGTCGACGGCGCGATCGAAGCCAGGGGCGCCTCTACCACCACCTCCGCGTCCACTCCCTCCAACCCCTTCGTCGGGATTGCAGCCCTCGGGACCTTGTGCGAGACTTCAGGAGACCCTTCGCCGTCGGAGTCGTCTTCCGACCCAAACACCACTGACGACCTGACTGGCGACGCGGGCCTCTTCGCCGGCGACCTAGGCTGGCGTGGGGGCTTCGAAGGCGTGGCGGTGCATCGGGACGTCTGCTCCTGTGCGACCTCGTCGCCTTCTTCGAATTCATCCAGGCTGCGGCTCGCTTCGACCTCTCGCTGCTTCTACATTCGGGTCTTGTGAGCCACATGCACTGGGGGAGCGACCTCTTTGTCTTCCCCGTCGCCATCGGAAGGATTCCCCTCGGAATCTTCCTCCAGCTCCTGGGGGACTTCTTCATCGAGCAAAGGGAGCCAACCCTCCAATACCTGAAAAAGCTGAGAACCATTGCGAGTCAGAAACACGACGAGTGAAAAGAACAAGATTGGAATACGAACGGAGCGATTAGAAAGAAGACTTACTGTAGGGGCTTCATTCTTCACGGGAGTATACGGGGTGACTCCGACCGCCGCGCCCGTGAACTCCGCGTCGGTGATCTTCTTCAGGGCGGGCTTGTAGTCTTCGGCTTCCCACGACTCCATGCTGGTGCGAGATGGATCAAGCTTCCCGCTGTACTCGTACATCCAGCGTGGACGAGCCGCCAGCGGAACCAGGCGCCGCCCAAGCCAGCAATTGTAGAGGTTGATCGGAATCAACCCCTGGTCCTTCAGCTTCTGGATCTGGTCCATCATCTCCGCGACGGCCATCCGCTGATCTTCAGGGAGCTTTTTTGGCGCCAATTGGCAGGGCTCGCTCCTCTCGGCAACGAATTCAGGGAGGGAAACCTCACCGGAGGGAGTGGCTTCCTTGACGTAGAGCCAGCTTTTCTTCCACTCGCTGGCGGCCTTCTTCGGCAGGAGAAGCTTGACGAAGTTGGCCTTCGGCTTCAACTGGAAGGTGACCCCGCCTGCGGCCAACATCAAGCCGCTGAACGCCTCGCGCCTGATGTGGCCATGGAAGAGCTCCAGCCACAGCGAGAAGTAAGGCCTGCAGTCGAGATAACACTCGCAGAAGGCGATGAAGATCGCCAGCTGCTCGATGCTATGCGGGCCAAGATCCGAGGGCTTGATCGCGTAGTACGCGCAGAAGCGGCGGAAGAAGAGCGAAGTGGGGAACCCTAAGCCCCTCTCGAGATGGCTGGTGAAACAGATGAATTCGTCGGGCCACGGCTTCGGCTCGGTCTCAGAAGAAGGGGGAACTCGCCAATTCCCCTTGCGAAGCACCCCGGCGTCCTCGAAGGATTTCAACTGGGTCGTGGAGCACTTGGATTTTCCCCACGAGCCTTTGGGAGGAGCCATTGAGTGGGAAGCGGAATCGTGCGATGCGAGGAGAATAGGTCGGGGGCGAGCATGAAGAGCAAATGAGGAAAGATGAAGAATGTGAAGCAAGATTGTGAAGCAGATCCATCACTCCCGTTATATGGGAAAGGTCACCCGCCAAAATCGGGATAGCCGTTTCCCACGGTAATTGCGCCGTAGTTACCGTTGGAAGCTCCAACGGGTAGTTTGACTGAAGTTGACGGTCCAACTTCGGTGATCCACTCGCTACCTGCCAATCTCTCTTCTCACCGAAATGACGACTGGGAAACGATGAAGTTCATTAAAGTGACGAGTGGAGCTGTGGAGAAATTTTCCCCGGCATTAATAGAGTCCACGACTGGGCGCCCAAATTGGGCTCGCCTACTTCAAGCACCAAAGAACGCCTGCGCCTACATCAACAATGGCCTCGGGGACTACTGATGGGGATATGCCTAAGGGGGTATGCTCAGCAGTAGGTTTCGAGTGGGCCGGAAGGCCCGCGAGTACGCCTAAAGGACAGCGACTGGACTTGGAGGAAGGAAGAGGCCCATCGACTGGCGACTGGAAGCCCAGGAGCATAGAAGAAGCCCTGTCGGATTAGGTCAAAGGCTCCCGGATCCTTATCTTGTTTGGAGGCAACTTGTAAAACCGGGGAGGTGCTCCATATATAAACCTCCCTAGGGTATCGTAGAGACTTACGTTCCATCATACACCCCCTCGAGCGACTCGCCGCCCAGCCGCCGAGCTCGCCACCCTTGTAATTCGCTCTCTCATAATCTAACCTAGCAGGAGTAGGTCTTTACCCTCCGGGGGCCGAACCTGGGTAAACCCTTGTGCACCTGCCCCCATCTCGCACCGCAGATGGCCGCCAACTCTTCCTCACGAAACTCTCAATCGCTGCCTATGGCGCGACTGCCGTGGCCATTTCCACGACACTACTCTTACAACTAAGAACTTGGGTCACGTTATGTCAAGTATATATAACATGGGTTTATGTGGAAAACCTATGACTAAGGCATAGGTGATGCAATGCATCTCTCTTTCCTCCATTGTTATAAATATCGAGTATCTACTCAATGATTTTCCTAGTCTCACAAGTAAGAACTAATTCTTCACTTGATCTATTGTGAACTTTTTTCAAAACCTTAACTAGGACTTTCTGAACCTCTTTCAGAATCCTCGAAGCATTTGACATTTAATGTTTATCAAACACATTGATCTATATCTTCATAGATCCTTTATGGTTAATATAAGTTCAACTTCATCCATCTAATGATTCTATCTAATACCAACCATGTTGTTCTTAACATGTCAATTACACGTATAAGAACGTTGTTATGCTCTCACTCAAATATATAAGCCATATTTGATAGACTAGGATATCACTTAGCTCCCAGTCAAATTTGTCATCCATATATCGACTTGGAAAACTACTTAGCTCCCACTCAATTTGTTGTAATTACAGACTCTCTTGATAATCTTGGTATATTCAAAATTCTTTGATCTTTCATCAAATCAATAATCTTCTGTCAGAAGATACCAGCAATCTCACGATTGAATAAAACCTACCTAATGCACTAATTACAACCTTTTCTTCAAAATCTTGAAGACTTGCAGTTTTAAACAGTCCTTTACTAATTTCCAAATTTGACTAATTGTGGATGTAAATCCAACAAACTTTAAGCATCACTACACATTATAGTCAATCTTTTGAATTTTTCAAAAACATCCTTTGTGACAAATCGAGCTATTATGTCTTCCTTTTAAGTTTCATTTCTTCCTTTCAACTTTATAGTTTACTAGGAAGTATTAAGAAAATACCATTACTTAATGAGATCAAGTAACCTTTTACTTTATAATCTCAAATGTAACTTAATATGGGATTTCACGACTCTTAGTCATTTCTTGTATTTAGGTCCATCATTCTTTCTTTGTAGTTTGTAGGTATGGCTTGTTCCAATAACATTACAAGTGAATCAATAATAAAATTCTACAAGTAGAAGAATCTATTCTTGAATCCTACTTTTCTTTTAGTAAAAATCTCTCTTTTGAAATCCTATGATCTTCATCATTAGTTTCAACTTTTCTTGTTGAGTTTTGGTTCCAGAACATATTCCATTGCACTACTCAACAATCTTTGGTAAGGCAAATAACCTTGTTTTGATCTTTCACTTTCTTCCACTTGCTCTTTCTCGAGAGTACATTCTTATGAGAAAATACCAGTCTCAGACAATACAAACTTTATCTCCTTTGTTTGTTGAATTGTGTTCATAGTTGCCTAGGAATACACTACAAAGATTTACTTATTCGTAACGATCTCGAATTATCGAAATCTCTAGAAACTCAAACTTGCCATATCTCATATGGGTGTTGTTTCCACGAATCTTTGATGTTCCTTATACTTTCTATTGAGTGTTTACTATTTCAATCTATAACTCTAATTTCTAACGTTAATCCGGTGGAAGATCATTTCAGACCATATGTATCTCATACACTATGACTATGATGTTTATGCGATTTGATTTTGTCCATTCATCATAATTTGTGAAACGGTTTTCCACAAGTCCTTATGACAATGTTATTAACTTGAATACACGGTCACTTTGATCAAGTCATAGAGACTTAGATATTCTTGCTAATTTTAAATTCACCTTTATACTAAAAAAGTATTTCAACAATTCAAATAGTCTCAAGTTCATGTTTCATTAAGCAAATACACATATTAGCTTAAGTCCACAATAAAGCTTACGAAATAATAATATCCACCGAATGATGAATTGCAATAATCATGCATGACATTCAACAATTTAATCCATAATCTATTTTACCAGAACGCAGAGTTTTAGTCATGTCACCTTGTGAGGCATGGTTTTCATAAGTCATAAGATCAAGTATCTAGTAGACTTATTATTTCATCAGAATGAAACAACCATTTGACTTAAACCTCTTGTGTCATGTAACTATTAAGTTTTAATATCTTTTGGCATTTTCATATGTTCCATAAATGTTGTATTATCATCTTATAGACAAAGACCAGAGTAACTTGTTCATAATCACAATGTGAATCATAAAAGAGTTATTCATAGAAAAAGAACAACTGGTTGTATCTTATTTATATGAATAACCGTCTCGCAATAAGCAAGACACACTGATAAGGTTCACAAACTCGATTACAAATATTTTATTCAGATCCACTAATCCTAATGATAAGCTTCGAGGGAAGGAGTGTCATCGGCCATCAACGAGATTGTTGTCATCATCACTCCATCATCGCCTGATTCCATCTAGCAAATCTCATGCAGAAGGTCCTATTTTCAAATAAAACAGAGTAAGTATCCAATACTTAGAAAAACTGCATAAGTGTTTCATGGAAACATTTATTACTTGTATATCAAAATATTCCTCCTCTGTTGACAACAATCCCAGGTTTGGGATCGACCTTGGTAGTGCTCAGCTTGGCTATGAACTCGGGAAAGGTATACGATATCCCCTTCACTATGTAGTTTGTGACGATGTCCTTGTAGCTAGGAGGAAGCAAACGCAACACCCCATCTATCGCAAAGTCGCCGGTCTCCCAGTTTCCCATAGTATCCACAAGGCGTTCATGGATCTCTTCTATGACAACCAGGTGGTTTTCCAAGCTGGATTTTTCTTCCATTTTGGCGGAAGTAAACACTTCCATTTACTCATATCCATGCGTCTGACCTGAGCTAGGAACATGCACTTCAATCCATCGAGCAAATCAATTGTGTCGATTTCATGGAAGTGCAACCTCAAGCTATATTCCATGGTATGGATAATGGTGTACTTGACAGTCATGAAGGTGTCATGGCAGGCACGAAGAATCACATCTTCTCCACCATCGGAGTCATCTAGGATGTCTTCTAGTGGTTCACGTAGGACATAGAGAAGATGGTTTTCTGTGAGGATGTACCTAGTCGATGAAATTCGACCCATCTAGATTAAGTTTCTTCCCATTCCTAAATGGACCAAAGATGTCCTGAACTCGGGGAATGGCCATGATCTACAATACATTTGCAAAGACTTAGACTAAGTTCATAATATGAGTTCAAAATTTTAATCATACTAACAAATGTGCTCCCACTTAAACTATCATCCCTAAGACAGTTTAGTGATTACGCGATCCATCTACATTGTATCATCCCAGATCGTCACGGCCTTTGATACAGCTGCCAGGGTGGACAAATATCTTCAATCACATCATTCACGTGACTCGTGCTGGATGTTTCAATCTACTTGTGTTCTGATGCCATGTATGTACACATGATAGGCTCGTCAACTCTACCTTAGTGTATTCATAGTGCATACATGACTTGCACCAACCGTATGCGAATGTTGATATATCTAGCACCCGATCATCACAGCCCGATTCACAATGACGGACTTTCTTGGTGGTGCACACTAATGGGAGAACACTATGTTGGAATTAATTAGGGATCATCTTATTTAATGCTACCTAACGAGGGTTTAACTCGTCAATGCCCATTGTTATGGACTTGGGCTTTGGAGAAGGAGGGAGTGCTGGAGGCATCAATCGGCTAGCAAACAAGCACACATGGATGCAAGGTTTACCTAGGTTCAGGCCTCATAGAGGTCCCTACTCCTGCTTGTCTGCTCTTGGAATTATTGAAGGAATTGAAGATTACAAGGGTGCGTAGATGCAATCTGGCAATGGTTGTGGAAAAATAGGGTTGTGATCGTCCTCCTCGCCGCCCCTCCTAGCCTTTGTATAGATAAGCTAGGTCTTGGGTAGCAGGTCAAGTCGGTTACAAGTTAGGGTTCATCCTTTTGAACTTTCTATCTTAAGCTTCTTCTTGCCTTGCAAGCAATCGGAGTCTCTGTGGGTCACCCGAATTCTGTATTGGGCCTTGGAAACACCATGGGCTTCTACTGTATCTAGACTGTATATGCCAAACTCGAGTACCTGTAGGGTATACCCATGTCAGTAGCCTCCTAGTGTCCAGTGGAATCGCAAATTCAACTGGAGACTTTATGAAGTCTTTCGAGTACATGACTGAGCATTTTTTTCGAGTGTTCTGTTTGTGTCATAGGGATTGTTGATATACGTGCCTGACTTATCCGATGTATCAGTATCAGTTAACTTCCTTAGGGCAAAACAACGCAATCTACTCAAACTCGAGTCCCTGGACTCGAATTCGGAAAAGTGCTGGCGTAATTTGACTCAGGCCGTGGAGGTCTTATAGGAGTCGAATTGCAGTGTATGAATGTGAGCACTCGACGCGTCCGTCAAGGAATGTTCATCGTACCTACATGCACGGATATATTTCTGGTAGTGTGCAGTAGATGCGTTGCCAGGCCTTGTTCAGGTCTTATCTTCACGCTGTAAGTGTGGCATCCGAAATTTTGTCATCACGGAGATGATTTGGGTGACCCAAGAGACGTAGTCTCTTTGCAGGGAAAATATGTGGTGGACTCATCACAACATTCGAGTGTGGATGTTATCAACACACAGTATGAAGTACAAATAATCATAGGGTGCGCGACCAGTGCTCCCTATGGGAGTAGCCCCCGAGTGCCTATTCGAGTTGTAGACTCGGGTGGGGACTAAAACATTTGCGACTGCTGTTGCCTTTTGTTGCTTGTTTTAGTCGAATGTGCTTTCAACGCTCCCTATGGGAGTAACCCGTAGTTCACAATCGAATCGTTGATTCGAGTGATGGGTTTTCGTGAAGTTTGTACACGTGTATAAAAATTCCTTCGGGTGCGCGGCCAGCGCTCCTATTAGGAGTAGCCCCCGAGTGCTTGGTTGAGTCGAAGACTCGATCAAGAACTAAAGTAGCCAAAATCTTCTTCTGCTGGAATTGATGACATTAGTGCTGACGATGTGATGACCTCAGTTTCCCGCGTGAGCGGTTTTGACGGGACGTGACGAGCAGTGGGTCCTACTTTCTAACTTTGATTTGACTGGGTGTGCGTAATCTTCTGTTTTAATTGCATCTCCTCAATTTCTACGCCTAATGGGAGTACAGGGGGACGGTTCGTGATTCATCTTTGCCACCCATCAATGGTGATGTGCGCCACGCATTCAGTAGGGTTTTCCCTGGCCATTGGATGACACCTGCGAGGATGTTAAGTAGCAGCGCAACTACGGTAATTTTTCCCTCATCTCTCTTCTTGCTCATGCCTCCTCTGCCATTGTTGCTCTTTCCGGTTCCTTGAGCTCATCCCCTCTCTAGCACTGTGGCATCCCGCTAAAACCACTACCAGAAAATCGTTGTGTTTTCCGTGCTTTGAGCATCGTCATCATCTTGCACGGTTTGTTTAAAAACTATTTTCTGAAAGCCTAGTTTTGTTTTCTAAACACCCCGTATTTATTTCAATTATAAAACTAGGGTATTCCGGATATCTTGTTTTGCCTAAAAATAATTTATAAAAGGCTTTTAAAACAAACATATAATAAAAACATATTTTTATAAAAACCTGGGGAGGCCGCCACCGGCCAGGCCCAAAGGCCCGGCCAGCAGCAGCCTACTACCCAGTTTAATCAAA
Source organism: Avena eriantha (assembly GCA_910589775.1). Lineage (NCBI taxonomy): Eukaryota > Viridiplantae > Streptophyta > Magnoliopsida > Poales > Poaceae > Avena > Avena eriantha. Next base: position 324,022,495 of record OU342745.1, on the reverse strand, counting down.
CCCTACTTCTAACCTTCTTAGCCCTAATCCTACCCCACTCCCTCTCCCCACCTGCCTACCTTCCCTGCAGCCGCCACTACCCAACCCGCGCACAGCTCCCCTCCGCATGCAGCCGGGCCCGCCCGCGCCAGCGCTGCACCGCATAGCAAGCCAGCACGCAGCATGCGCCTCGCGCAACCCCCTCCCGCCAGTCCCATCCATCCGAGAGAGAGCCCCTCCCCCTCCCGACAAAACTCCCGCACCGACCCAGCACGTAACCCCTCTGCCCTGCCTGACCCCACCTACCCCATCGTGGCCACCTACCCCTATCCCCATCAATCCCATCGGCCCCACGCGCACTGCGACGCACGCGTCTGCCCCAACCCTGCCTCGTCCGCCTCCGCTCGCCATCGCCGCCCTAGGCGCGCCTTCCCCCGAGCCCGAGGCCGCCATCCCCTCTTCCCTGCGGCCGCCGCCCTCCGCCGTTTTCACTCCTAGCTCCGGTCGACCCCGCCGCCATCGCTCTACCCCGCCGCCCTCTCTCCGCCACCAGCGAGGCCTCCGCGCCCCGTAAGCTCCGTCACCAAGCCTGGCCAGATCCCACCGCGCCGCTATCTGGACCACCTCCCCGTGACCCTCACCGTGCTCCTCGCCGATCTACACCGTCACACGGCGCAGTGGTCCTCTGCTCCACCCCCTGCGGCCTGCACTGCCTCCGCGTCACCCTGGTGCCCCTGCACTTCCTCGACTGCGCGCCACCACCGGCCTCTGCCTCCACCGCCGAGCTCCCCTCAGGTGCCCGCCCTCCGTCGTCGACTTCGCCAGCCACCAGTGCTGTCCCGTGTCCAGCATCGGCATCCAGCCGCCATCCTCGTAGCCTCGCAGGTAGAGCCGCCGCAGCCGCGAGCACGCCCCGCGAGCCCCCATCGCTGCCTCCTTCCGGGTTGCCACGTTCTTGCGTGCGTGTCCAGCATCTAGGCCGTGCTCACCTCTTGTATGGATCTCTTGTGCACACACCTCACTCGAACGACTCCGTTTAACAACTTTTTGGTGCTCCTGTGCCCTGGTTTTGTCAAGTTCGGCCAATTCCAAGAGCTTCCATGACATCCTCCGGCAATTCAATATCATCCGTCCATGAGATCGGACACCGACTTGAGCATCTGAGTGCGCCTTCATGGACCCAACGATCTCCTTCCTAGAGTTGATGACCCGAAGGTCTTTGTCATGGTGCGATAAGATCGCCACACGGACCCGAAGACCCCGTTCCCAGAGGCGAAGTCCGAACCCAACGACAACCAAGCTCTTCTTCCCGGAACGACAAGTGCTTCTACACGGATCCGATGGTCGAGACTCCGAAGACCGATCTCGCCGAGCCCGAACCCCATCCAACCCTCGGAACACCAAGATCTTCGGAGCTTGATTGTTTTCTTCTTCGCGGATTAGACCAATGAGTGAATGCGAGCATCGACAAGTTCTCCGGATATGAACCTTCTACAGTGTTTTCCAGGCGAGCATCTCTCCCCCTTCTACCTATTTTGCATTTATAGTCTTTATTTCCTCCAGTTGATCTATTGCTATCCGTGTCGTGATGCTTTAGTTTCCGTGCACCAGTTATATCCCGTGCAGCCTCTATATTGCCATGGACACCTCCTAATACCTGTGCTTTGGTAGATAGCTAGCCTTGCGAGTCGTAGTTGCTTGCTCAGGTGCGGTCTCGTGTTGTCGAGTACCACGGTTGTTGGAATGCTGGCAGATGTTTATGGTGGAGATGATCATGACTTCAAATACAACTATTAAATTGCTAGACATAACTAATGCAGAGGCATCGGTGGGCAATAGATGTTATTTGGTTCTTCCACGGTCACTTGTGTCCTGTAGGACCCCGAGTACTTGATACCTGTTCCTTGACTATTCGCACTATCCACATACGGGAGACTCTATGAATCCCCCTTAGCCAGAGCTTGATTCATTTCTTATATCTTGGGGCCAGAAACTAGTTTGGGGCTTTATTACTATCCTGTACCTATGCCATGCTTTACTGCTTTATTTACGATTGTGCGTGGATCACCTGTACTGTTTAGGACCATGACACGTTTTCGCTGTATCGACAAGCCCAGTCACACTTTCAGGTTCCCAGTCATTTACAGCCGTCCACACAAACCTTGGGTCCGTCTCGGAGCCGGCCAACTTCGTTGCGGGTAGCTTCATGGGGTGGCCCCCTGAAATAATTTATGAATCCTGTGATTGCTTTGTCGTGAAAGCCTCGTTGGGTTTTGAGTTGGTTTTCCGAGGTTGATCATGTGTGTGTTGCTATTTGTGAACCCCTGCAGGGTAAATCTTTTTGAAAGCCGTGTCCGCGGTTATGGACGACTTGGAGCACAGTATCTCGATCATAGACAAGCATAACTAGAGTAGTGCTATAAATTTGACTTAATATGTGACTAGTAATCAGCTTCACTACAATGGAATGGATAATAAAAGTGCCGACAACTGGTGGAACTGGTGTGTCTCGTGTCATGTTATACCTGCCTAGTAAGTATCGCAACTCCAATGGAATGAATTAAAAGTGCAAACAACTACTGGGTTTGGGATGTCACATGCTAATGGTATCTCCCTAGTAAGTACTGCAACTACAACTGAATGGTTAACTAAAACTGCCCACTACTTATGCTATTAGGATGACTCATGCTATCTATATCTGACCAGGAAGTGCTTCAACTATAATGGAATGAATAAAACTGCCAACTGTGTGAGTTCCTTGGTTTGACTTCCTCGTTTGGTCTCGAGGGGGAATACCAGGCTAGGTATGATTGGTGTTAGTATCAGGTTGATCCCGAATAGGTCTTTCTTATCCCTCTCTAATAGCCGACAGTTGAATCGAGTCTCTATAGGTTGTTTAGTGCATGCTGCGCTGCCGCTTCAGTCCACCATACCTATGTAGGCGAGAGCCGCCGAATTCTAGCCTCGCCGTGTACTAGCCTCAGTACTGACGCTCCTCTTTTTCCCTTTGCCCTTTGTCGGCACCCCTTTTGTTTAGCAGGTACGAGTTCAACGTCATTAGCAGGTACGAGTTCGAAGTCGTTAGCAGGGTTACCCTTGCGGCTTAGCCTGGGCAGGGTTATGGACGCCATTGGTTATTCTTCAGGGCTCTTAGCCCCATTTGCATCTTGTCCGTAGTCGGACGCTCTATCGTTTTCAAGGTGATTTGGATCTTTGTATAGTATATCTGTATTCTTGACTCATGGAGTCGTTGTTGTATATATCTGTTCTGTGGGTCCCATCGAGGACTATTGTGTAATGGTATTACTTTGTTTTCCACCCGCATGAAAGTGCCTGGTGGGCATCCTTGAATCGTTTCTATGCGGGTTTGGCGGAAAGGGCTAACTTGCATAGGGCTGATTCGAGGGTGTTACAGAGTGGTATCAGAGCTCAGCAGTTACGATACCCCATTGGTCCAGCCTGTAGGATAACCTAGCTAACGGCCGAAGTAGAGTGTCAAAACTATTTTGCAAAATCGGTTGGATAGATCTGATTAGGTCTGATTTTACTCCTTACCCTCTGCTGTTCTCCTCTTACCTCTGCATGTTTTGAATCTGCTTTCTTATCTTTTCTTCGAGTCCAGGAATTCTCGTGGTTGGGTTTCCGTCGTACCTTCAGGGTTTCGCTTCCTCCTTGGGTAACGATGCTTCTACATCCGGTCTTCGTGCTATCTGAGGAGTGGCTCCTCTGTTGGACTTCTTGTTGTTCCTCCTTTGTGCCTTCCGGTGTTTTCGACGCGATGACATCATCTACGCCAGATCCGATGTAGAGCCTGCATCACCCCTTTGTTCTGAACCTTGCTTGTCGAGATCTTCAGTCTTATTCTGAGAGTTGGTTGTATAATTCTGCTATTCACGTACGGAGTAATGATATGAGTGCGGGATGGATTTGCGACCATACTACTACTCTTATCATTCGCTTTTGTATATTGAATCGGTGGATCCAGCAATTTTACTCCGTTCACATAAGCTAGAGGTGGCTTTATTTGTCGGTACCTTTACCTTCCTCCTTTGTTTATCCGGAGTGTTCTCGCGACGATCACGGACAACTACCTCTTGTTATTGGTGTCGCGAGGATCTACACTAAGCGAGAAGATTCAGATCGCCGACCTTCTTCCCCGTACCATGAGGCAGATCTCGAGGGCGAGATCCCTTGTTAGTGGTGTCGCATTGTGCCATCCAGCTAAAACCACTACCAGAAAATCGCTGTGTTTTCCGTGCATTGCATCATCATGACCGCATCCTCATGTCATCATGCCGCATTGCATTTGAGCATCGTCAACATCTTGCACGGTTTGTTTAAAAACTATTTTCTGAAAGCCTAGTTTTGTTTTCTAAATACCCCGTCTTTATTTCAATTATAAAACTAGGGTTTTCTAGATATCTTGTTTTGCCTAAAAATAATTTACAAAAGGCTTTTAAAACAAACATATAATAAAAACATGTTTTTAAAAAAACCTGGGGAGGCCGCCACCGGCCAGGCCCAAAGGCCCGGCCAGCAGCAGCCTACTACGTAGTTTAATCAAACCCTAGTTCTAACCTTCTTAGCCCTAATCCTACCCCACTCCCTCTCCCCACCTGCCTACCTTCCCTGCAGCCGCCACTACCCAACCCGCGCACAGCTCCCCTCCGCATGCAGCCGGGCCCGCCCGCGCCAGCGCTGCACCACACAGCAAACCAGCACGTAGCATGCGCCTCGCGCAACCCCCTCCCGCCTGTCCTATCCATCCGGGAGAGAGCCCCTCCCCCTCCTGACAAAACTTCTGCACCGACCCCGCACGCAACCCCGCTGCCCCGCCTGACACCACCTACCGCATCGTGGCCACCTACCCCAATCCCCATCAATCCCCTCGGCCCCACGCGCACTATGACGCACGCGTCTACCCCAACCCCTCCTCGTCCGCCTCTGCTCGCCATTGCCGCCCCAAGCGCGCCCTTCCCCGAGCCCGAGGCCGCCAACCCCTCTTCCCTGCGGCCGCCGCCCTCCGCCGTTTTCACTCCCAGCTCCGGTCGACCCCGCCGCCATCGATCTACGCCGCCGCCCTGTCTCTGCCACCAGCGAGGCCTCCGTGCCCCGCAAGCTCCATCACCAAGCCCGGCCAGATCCCACCACGCCGCTATCTGGACCACCTCCCCGTGACCCTCGCCGTGCTCCTCGCCGATCTGCACCGTCGCACAGCGCCGTGGCCCTCTGCTCCACCTCCCCGTGGCCCGTGCTGCCTCCGCGTCGCCCTAGTGCCCCTGCACTTCCACGACCGCGTGGCGCCACCGGCCTCTGCCTCCACCGTTGAGCTCCCCTCAGGTGCCCGGCCTCCGTCGTCGACCTCGCCAGCCGGCAGTGCTGTCCCGCGTCTAGCATCGGCATCCGGCCGCTATCCTCGTCGCCTCGCAGGCAGAGCCGCCGCAGCCGCGAGCGCGCCCCGTGAGCCCCCATCGCTGCCTCCTTCCGGGTTGTCGCATGTTGTGCGTGCGTGTCCAGCATCTGGGTCGTGCTCACCTCTTGTATGGATCTCTCGTGCACACACCTCACTCGAACGACTCCGTTTAACAACTTTTTGGTGCTCCTGTGCCCTGGTTTTGTAAAGTTCGGCCAACGCCAAGAGCTGCCACGACATCCTCCGGCAATTCAATATCATCCATCCATGAGATCGGACACCGACTTGAGCATCTGAGTGCGCCTTCATGGACCCAAAGATCTCCTTCCCGGAGTTGATGACCCGAAGGTCTTCGTCATGGAGCGATAAGATCGCCACACGGACCCGAAGACCCTGTTCCCGAAGGCGAAGTCCGAACCCAACGACAACCCAGCTCTTCTTCCCGGAACGACAAGTGCTTCTACACAGATCCGGTGGTCGAGACTCCGAAGACCGATCTCGCCGAGCCCGAACCCCATCGAACCCTCGGAACCCCAAGATCTTCGGACCTTGATTGTTTGCTTCTTCGCAGATTAGACCAATGAGTGGATGCGAGCATCGACAAGTTCTCCGGATATGAACCTTCTGCAGTGTTTTCCAGGCGAGCATCTCTCCCCTTCTACCTATTTTGCATTTATAGTCTTTATTTCCTCCTGTTGATCTATTGGTATCCGTGTCGTGATGCTTTAGTTTCCGTGCACCAGTTATATCCCATGCAGCCTTTATATTGCCATGGACACCTCCTAATACCTGTGGTTTGGTAGATAGCTGGCCTTGCGAGTCGTAGTTGCTTGCTCAGGTGCGATCTCATGTTGTCGAGTACCACGGTTGTTGGAATGCTGGCAGATGTTTATGGTGGAGATGATCATGACTTCAAATACAACTATTAAATTGCTAGACATAACTAATGCAGAGGCATCAGTGGGCAATAGATGTTATTTGGTTCTTCCACGCTCACTTGTGTCCCGTAGGACCCCGAGTACTTGATACATGTTCCTTGAATATTCGCACTATCCACATACGGCAGACTCTATGAATCCCCCTTAGCCAGAGCTTGATTCATTTCTTATTTCTTGGGGCCAGAAACTAGTTTGGGGCTTTATTACTATCATGTACCTATGCCATGCTTTACGGTTTTATTTACGATTGTGCGTGGAGCACCTGTACTGTTTAGGATCGTGACACGTTTTCACTGTATCGATAAGCCCAGTCACACTTTCGGGTTCCCAGTCGTTTACAGCCGTCGACACAAACCATGGGTCCGTCTCGGAGACGGCCAACTTCGTTGCGGGTAGCTTAATGGGGTGGCCCCCTGAAATAATTTATGAATCCTGTGATTGCTTTATCGTGAAAGCCTCGTTGGGTTTTGAGTTGGTTTTCCGAGGTTGATCATGTGTGTGTTGCTATTTGTGAACCCCTGCAGGGTAAATCTTTTTGAAAGCCGTGTCCGCGGTTATGGACGACTTGGAGCACAGTATCTCGATCATAGACAAGCATAACTAGAGTAGTGCTAAATTTGACTTAATATGTGACTAGTAATCAGCTTCACTACAATGGAATGGATAATAAAAGTGCCGACAACTGGTGGAACTGGTGTGTCTCGTGTCATGTTATACCTGCCTAGTAAGTATCGCAACTCCAATGGAATGAACTAAAAGTGCCAACAACTACTGGGTTTGGGATGTCACATGCTAATGGTATCTACCTAGTAAGTACTGCAACTACAACTGAATGGTTAACTAAAACTGCCCACTACTTATGCTATCAGGATGACTCATGCTATCTATATCTGACTAGTAAGTTCTTCAACTATAATGGAATGAATAAAACTGCCAACTGTGTGAGTTCCTCGGTTTGACCCTCTCGTTTGGTCTCGAGGGGGAATACCAGGCTGGGTATGATTGGTGTTAGTATCAGGTTGGTCCCGAATAGGTCTTTCTTATCCCTCTCTAATAGCCGACAATTGAATCGAGTCTCTATAGGTTGTTTAGTCCATGCTGCGCTGCCGCTTCAGTCCACCATACCTATGTAGGCGAGAGCCGCCAAATTCTAGCCTCGCCGTGTACTGGCCTCAGTACTGACGCTCCTCTTTTTCTCTTCGCCCTTTGTCGGCACCCCTTTTGTTTAGCAGGTACGAGTTCGAAGTCATTAGCAGGTACGAGTTCGAAGTCGTTAGCAGGGTTACCCTTGCGGCTTAGCCTGGGCAGGGTTATGGACGCCATTGGTTATTCTTCAGGGCTCTTAGCCCCATTTGCATCTTGTCCGTAGTCGGACGCTCTATCATTTTCAAGGTGATTTGGATCTTTGTATAGTATATCTGTATTCTTGACTCATGGAGTCGTTGTTGTATATATCTGTTCTGTGGGTCCCATCGAGGACTATTGTGTAATGGTATTACTTTGTTTTCCACCCGCATGAAAGTGCCTGGTGGGCATCCTTGAATCGTTTCTATGCGGGTTTGGCGGAAAGGGCTAACTTGCATAGGGCTGATTCGAGGGTGTTACAGAGTGGTATCAGAGCTCAGCAGTTACGATACCCCATTGGTCCAGCCTGTAGGATAACCTAGCTAACGGCCGAAGTAGAGTGTCAAAACTATTTTGCAAAATCGGTTGGATAGATCTGATTAGGTCTGATTTTACTCCTTACCCTCTGCTGTTCTCCTCTTACCTCTGCATGTTTTGAATCTGCTTTCTTATCTTTTCTTCGAGTCCAGGAATTCTCGTGGTTGGGTTTCCGTCGTACCTTCAGGGTTTCGCTTCCTCCTTGGGTAACGATGCTTCTACATCCGGTCTTCGTGCTATCTGAGGAGTGGCTCCTCTGTTGGACTTCTTGTTGTTCCTCCTTTGTGCCTTCCGGTGTTTTCGACGCGATGACATCATCTACGCCAGATCCGATGTAGAGCCTGCATCACCCCTTTGTTCTGAACCTTGCTTGTCGAGATCTTCAGTCTTATTCTGAGAGTTGGTTGTATAATTCTGCTATTCACGTACGGAGTAATGATATGAGTGCGGGATGGATTTGCGACCATACTACTACTCTTATCATTCGCTTTTGTATATTGAATCGGTGGATCCAGCAATTTTACTCCGTTCACATAAGCTAGAGGTGGCTTTATTTGTCGGTACCTTTACCTTCCTCCTTTGTTTATCCGGAGTGTTCTCGCGACGATCACGGACAACTACCTCTTGTTATTGGTGTCGCGAGGATCTACACTAAGCGAGAAGATTCAGATCGCCGACCTTCTTCCCCGTACCATGAGGCAGATCTCGAGGGCGAGATCCCTTGTTAGTGGTGTCGCATTGTGCCATCCAGCTAAAACCACTACCAGAAAATCGCTGTGTTTTCCGTGCATTGCATCATCATGACCGCATCCTCATGTCATCATGCCGCATTGCATTTGAGCATCGTCAACATCTTGCACGGTTTGTTTAAAAACTATTTTCTGAAAGCCTAGTTTTGTTTTCTAAATACCCCGTCTTTATTTCAATTATAAAACTAGGGTTTTCTAGATATCTTGTTTTGCCTAAAAATAATTTACAAAAGGCTTTTAAAACAAACATATAATAAAAACATGTTTTTAAAAAAACCTGGGGAGGCCGCCACCGGCCAGGCCCAAAGGCCCGGCCAGCAGCAGCCTACTACGTAGTTTAATCAAACCCTAGTTCTAACCTTCTTAGCCCTAATCCTACCCCACTCCCTCTCCCCACCTGCCTACCTTCCCTGCAGCCGCCACTACCCAACCCGCGCACAGCTCCCCTCCGCATGCAGCCGGGCCCGCCCGCGCCAGCGCTGCACCACACAGCAAACCAGCACGTAGCATGCGCCTCGCGCAACCCCCTCCCGCCTGTCCTATCCATCCGGGAGAGAGCCCCTCCCCCTCCTGACAAAACTTCTGCACCGACCCCGCACGCAACCCCGCTGCCCCGCCTGACACCACCTACCGCATCGTGGCCACCTACCCCAATCCCCATCAATCCCCTCGGCCCCACGCGCACTATGACGCACGCGTCTACCCCAACCCCTCCTCGTCCGCCTCTGCTCGCAATTGCCACCCCAAGCGCGCCCTTCCCCGAGCCCGAGGCCGCCAACCCCTCTTCCCTGCGGCCGCCGCCCTCCGCCGTTTTCACTCCCAGCTCCGGTCGACCCCGCCGCCATCGATCTACGCTGCCGCCCTGTCTCTGCCACCAGCGAGGCCTCCGTGTCCCGCAAGCTCCATCACCAAGCCCGGCCAGATCCCACCACGCCGCTATCTGGACCACCTCCCCGCGACCCTCGCCGTGCTCCTCGCCGATCTGCACCGTCGCACAGCGCCGTGGCCCTCTGCTCCACCTCCCCGTGGCCCGTGCTGCCTCCGCGTCGCCCTAGTGCCCCTGCACTTCCACGACCGCGTGGCGCCATCGGCCTCTGCCTCCACCGTTGAGCTCCCCTCAGGTGCCCGGCCTCCGTCGTCGACCTCGCCAGCCGGCAGTGCTGTCCCGCGTCTAGCATCGGCATCCGGCCGCTATCCTCGTCGCCTCGCAGGCAGAGCCGCCGCAGCCGCGAGCGCGCCCCGTGAGCCCCCATCGCTGCCTCCTTCCGGGTTGTCGCATGTTGTGCGTGCGTGTCCAGCATCTGGGTCGTGCTCACCTCTTGTATGGATCTCTCGTGCACACACCTCACTCGAACGACTCCGTTTAACAACTTTTTGGTGCTCCTGTGCCCTGGTTTTGTAAAGTTCGGCCAACGCCAAGAGCTGCCACGACATCCTCCGGCAATTCAATATCATCCATCCATGAGATCGGACACCGACTTGAGCATCTGAGTGCGCCTTCATGGACCCAAAGATCTCCTTCCCGGAGTTGATGACCCGAAGGTCTTCGTCATGGAGCGATAAGATCGCCACACGGACCCGAAGACCCTGTTCCCGAAGGCGAAGTCCGAACCCAACGACAACCAAGCTCTTCTTCCCGGAACGACAAGTGCTTCTACACAGATCCGGTGGTCGAGACTCCGAAGACCGATCTCGCCGAGCCCGAACCCCATCGAACCCTCGGAACCCCAAGATCTTCGGACCTTGATTGTTTGCTTCTTCGCAGATTAGACCAATGAGTGGATGCGAGCATCGACAAGTTCTCCGGATATGAACCTTCTGCGGTGTTTTCCAGGCGAGCATATCTCCCCTTCTACCTATTTTGCATTTATAGTCTTTATTTCCTCCTGTTGATCTATTGGTATCCGTGTCGTGATGCTTTAGTTTCCGTGCACCAGTTATATCCCATGCAGCCTTTATATTGCCATGGACACCTCCTAATACCTGTGGTTTGGTAGATAGCTGGCCTTGCGAGTCGTAGTTGCTTGCTCAGGTGCGATCTCATGTTGTCGAGTACCACGGTTGTTGGAATGCTGGCAGATGTTTATGGTGGAGATGATCATGACTTCAAATACAACTATTAAATTGCTAGACATAACTAATGCAGAGGCATCAGTGGGCAATAGATGTTATTTGGTTCTTCCACGCTCACTTGTGTCCCGTAGGACCCCGAGTACTTGATACATGTTCCTTGAATATTCGCACTATCCACATACGGCAGACTCTATGAATCCCCCTTAGCCAGAGCTTGATTCATTTCTTATTTCTTGGGGCCAGAAACTAGTTTGGGGCTTTATTACTATCATGTACCTATGCCATGCTTTACGGTTTTATTTACGATTGTGCGTGGAGCACCTGTACTGTTTAGGATCGTGACACGTTTTCACTGTATCGACAAGCCCAGTCACACTTTCGGGTTCCCAGTCGTTTACAGCCGTCGACACAAACCATGGGTCCGTCTCGGAGACGGCCAACTTCGTTGCGGGTAGCTTAATGGGGTGGCCCCCTGAAATAATTTATGAATCCTGTGATTGCTTTATCGTGAAAGCCTCGTTGGGTTTTGAGTTGGTTTTCCGAGGTTGATCATGTGTGTGTTGCTATTTGTGAACCCCTCCAGGGTAAATCTTTTTGAAAGCCGTGTCCGCGGTTATGGACGACTTGGAGCACAGTATCTCGATCATAGACAAGCATAACTAGAGTAGTGCTAAATTTGACTTAATGTGTGACTAGTAATCAGCTTCACTACAATGGAATGGATAATAAAAGTGCCGACAACTGGTGGAACTGGTGTGTCTCGTGTCATGTTATACCTGCCTAGTAAGTATCACAACTCCAATGGAATGAACTAAAAGTGCCAACAACTACTGGGTTTGGGATGTCACATGCTAATGGTATCTACCTAGTAAGTACTGCAACTACAACTGAATGGTTAACTAAAACTGCCCACTACTTATGCTATCAGGATGAATCATGCTATCTATATCTGACTAGTAAGTTCTTCAACTATAATGGAATGAATAAAACTGCCAACTGTGTGAGTTCCTCGGTTTGACTTGCTCGTTTGGTCTCGAGGGGGAATACCAGGCTGGGTATGATTGGTGTTAGTATCAGGTTGGTCCCGAATAGGTCTTTCTTATCCCTCTCTAATAGCCGACAATTGAATCGAGTCTCTATAGGTTGTTTAGTCCATGCTGCGCTGCCGCTTCAGTCCACCATACCTATGTAGGCGAGAGCCGCCAAATTCTAGCCTCGCCGTGTACTGGCCTCAGTACTGACGCTCCTCTTTTTCTCTTCGCCCTTTGTCGGCACCCCTTTTGTTTAGCAGGTACGAGTTCGAAGTCGTTAGCAGGGTTACCCTTCCGGATTGGCCTTGGCAGGGTTATGGACGCCATTGGTTATTCTTCAGGGCTCTTAGCCCCATTTGCATCTTGTCCGTAGTCAGACGCTCTATCGTTTGCAAGGTGATTTGGATCTTTGTATAGTATATCTGTATTCTTGACTCATGGAGTTGTTGTTGTATAGATCTGTTCTGTGGGTCCCATCGAGGACTGTTGTGTAATGGTATTATTTCGTTTTCCACCCGCACGAAAGTGCCTGGTAGGCGTCCCTGAATCGTTTCTATGCGGGTTTGGCGGAAAGGGCTCAAACTTGCATAGGGCCGATTCGAGGGTGTTACAAGCACTGGACCAGCTGCATGTATTCCCCAGCTATTTCCTTCGTTCTCACCGCCATCGAAAGATGGGCAAAAAGAAAGGAGGCACCGCCACTGGATCTGCGGCCACCATTGCCGCCGCCAAGAAGAAAGGAGGCTCCACTGCCGTGGGTACCAGCACCGCTGGTACTGGGAAGTAGAAAGGTGCAGGGACTGGTGTCACCAATGGGTCCTGGCGCCCATCTATCATCAAGCCCGTGGAGCTGTTCAATCTTCGTCAAGATGGAGCACTTCCTCCCGCGGAAGACGATTCCCGCGTGCCTGGTGAGGAGGTAATTCCCATTCCTCCTCCGGGTTTTCAGGTGATGTTCCTTGCGTTCATCATCTGTGGTCTCTCTCCCCCTGCATCCTTTTGTTAGGGGTCTTTTGTACTTCTATGGGATCTAGCTGCACCAGCTGTCCCCAAATTCGATTCTCCACATCACCTGCTTCATCACACTTTGCGAGTGCTGGCTCGGAATCGAGCCACACTTTGGTATCTTCAAGAAGCTTTTGAAGCTCAAATGCCAGTCCACGTCTGGTCCAGTAGTCTACGATGTAGGAGGCTGTGGAATCCACGTCGACTCCTCCGCCACCTATTTCGACATTAAGCTCACCGTGTCTGTCCAAGGGTGGATAGAAAAGTGGTTCTATATCCGTGACCAGAAGGCCGATGGAGAGCACTACGGACTCGCGCCCTTCGACTCTGTGGCTGCTTGCAAGAGGAGGCGCTCATGGAAGAATGTCGTGATGCCTGGCAAGTCCGATGAAATAGAGATGTTGTATCAGCGTGTCTACAACCTCGAAGGACGCATAGGTAGATAAGAAGGTGGTGTTGCGCTCATTCGCACATGGTTGCGCCACTGTATTCAGCCTCTGTAGGCTAGAGCCCATCCGATGTACCACTAGATCGGTGCTGGCGATGTCACTCGCATATCTGCGGAGGGCATTTCTTCGGGTGAGGTAGACAGGATGTTGCGACTGGTGACCAAGTACACCGCCAAGGAGGATCTTCCAGGCGAATCAGTCGTGCCTCCTTTCGATGCCAACAACCCTCCTCTTGAGGTAGAATTTTACTGTGAAGTAGTATGCTTTTTGATTGCTTGCCAATTGCTTTGATTCATATGAATGTTCTTGTGATTGTAGGATTGGAGAGTTGCTGGCAGCTTGCCCCCTCAGCCTGAAGGGATTATCCCGCCTGAAGCGGTGGAAGAGGACGAGCCGGATTCGACTGTCCCAATTGAAGAAGAGGAGAAAGCCCCCAAGTCCAGTGGACACGTGACTCGCAAGCACTCCCGCAGCAAGGAGTTTGACGCCTCCTCGCTGACGACACCAGAGGGATCTCCTGCTGCCATGGAGGAGCCAATCCCTGTCGTGCCTGTATGCGCCATGGCTCCTCCTGCTCAAAAGATGCTGAGGTTGCCGAAGGATTCATCGGAAGAATCCTTCGACCTCAAAAACTTTAACTGGTGGATTTTGTCTTTGCGAATTTGTGTGCTTCTTCCTTTTAGGCTTCTTCTTCTGAGGCGGCCCATTGCCTGTTTTGTTTATAGTCAAACAGCGTCGTCGTCCTCCGATGATGTCCAATTTGTGAAAGAATCCGGGGTCGCAGACTCCAAGACCAAGGAGGTGGCCGTACAGTTGCCTTCTCCTCCGGTGGCAGCCCACTCTGGCGCCAACTCCTCGAGTTCCCCACATGCTAGGGAGCATCAGATGGTTGCACGGACGTCAGCCCGATAGGCATCTTCGGAGTCCCTAGAGGAACACGTGAGCGCCTTTTTGCTGTTGGCAGTCGAATTATGGAGTTTGTGCCTTTCTTTCAATCTTCATTTCTGTAGATGTAGCTCATCATGAAGGAATCGGCTTGCTTTGCAGAGCAAATCCTTGTCTTGGGTCGTCAGCATGCCCTGCTAGACAATCGCCACCGCGCAGTCGAAGGTAGGTACTAATTGTTTCTCTTTGCTATGCTTATGTAGGAGTTTGTCAACTCAATTGCCGTTATGTCCCGTCCCTTGTAGGTGAGCACACTGAACTTCTTCGGCACATTACATCCCTCGAGAAGGGACTTGCCGTGGCGGAGAAAAGGCGTGATGAAGCAGTCGCGGCTCTGGAGGAGTCGTAGAAGCGTGAGAAAGACTTGCGCTCTTCCAATGCCGAAAGGGAGAAGTTGTTCGAAGAACAACTTTTCTGGATTGACAAGGCTCTCTCAGGTAATTTTGAACTTGACTTGCATTGCTCCTTATTTGATGCGGTGTTGCCGTGCTGACACTCTATGTACGCAGATGCCGCTGGCGTGAGCTTTGACGCCTAGGCCTTGCACCACGCGAATTCCTTGGCTGGCGCTGTGGCCGCAGTCGAGGACCGCAGTGCCTCCCTACAAGAGATATTGGGAAAAGCCAAGGGTGTTCTGAGCCGCCTCCGAGTGGATTTGACCCCAAAGGCCAGCCTAATTGACAATCTTGGCGAGTTGGTGGAGTCCTTCGCTAGGGAAATTCCTATGGATTTCAAGAACTCCCAACAATCTGTTGGCGCCACCATGGCACTCACGATGGCGCAGGACCATGGCGTGGAGTTGGATCCCAATGCGATCTCCGAGGCGATGCCCGTTGACGCGGATGGCCAACAACTAGTATTTGCTCCCTTCGCTACTGGTTGCAGTAAGTATGGGCCATAGCTCATCGATACAGTTGCAAAATATTCCGCGGAGCTGCAACGAGCGAAGAAGGCAACAAAGATGGCGGCGAAGACTGCGGCATCAGGGGCTACCACTGGAAAGTCTGTGGCGTCAGAGGCTGCCACGGATTCGATGAGGCCCCCAAGGTAGAATTCCAAGTCGAAGAAGCAGATTGCTCCTTAGTTGCCAATTTGTAATAGTTGTAGTTGCCTTTTGTCTAAACTATGCTCTTGTGGAACTGTCCCTGTCGAGACTTTGTTGTGCTTGAATGCATTCACGCTTTTATCAATGTATTCTTGGTCCCTTATTTGCTTCTTGCTTGATTGTGATAGGTTATGTCGAGTGGTCCTTCGAGTGATCCTCGTGACTCTCCTCCCACCGATAAAACTTCGGCGTAGCCGCTTTCAAAAGTGGAGGAGCTGTCGTTACTCTCGCGACTGCGCGACCGCATTAAGCAGTTGGAGCGTGAGTTGCCCATCATCCGCGGTAAAACGGATGTGTGGAAGTCGAAAGATGAGAAGGCCACTGCCCGCGAGAAGTATCTTCTGGATGAAGTGGCGCAGTTGAACGAGCAGTTTAAGTGTTAGCTCTCTGTATTCTCATCTTTTGTCTTATTAGCCACTCACAGCGATGCCTTGTTCTTACACTTCGCTTCTTGCTTGGTGTAGTTGTTAGCGCTCGTCATCCGCAGGATGAGAAGGACCGGGTGGCCATTCGAATGAATAACCTGACCCAGGAGCAGCTGCAGGCCAGTGGGTACTTTTGGGTGGACCATGACCGTGCAGTCGCGTTGGTGACCCAACAGGATCATTCTTCGCGAGTACTTCAATGCTTGAAGAAGGCGCAGTCATGTCTTAAACATATCTTTGAAGCAATGTTTCCTCTCAACGCGGTGCCCTCAAGCCAGTTGGCTCTTCTGGCAAAGTTTCAAGATATGAGCGCGGTCCGCGAGTGTGTGTGACAGCAGTTAGTAGCTGGTGCCAAAGCTGCATTGTCACTGGTGCAACTGCATATGCCAGATGTGGATGTCACTTCTGTTGCTGCTGGGCCACCGCCTCCGCCCGAAGGGGTGTCTTGGGACATGGTTCTGCGTTATCGAGCGGTTGATCAGCTAGCGGAGGACATCGTCGATTTCTTCGACGAGCAGACGAATGTTCTTCTTCTGTAGTAGTAGCATAATTTGTATCTTCACATAGATGTACAAGTGTTGTAAAGTTCGTATGATTGTATTTGGGTGTATTTAACACCTGTTGATATGTGAAGATCTTGCTAGCTTGTACAATTTTCGAGTGTATGGTACTCTGCAGTTCCTTTTCGTTAGCCTGACGTGTATTTATCTCAGCACCTTGCCAACCTGTCAGGTGCGTTGCAACTGGGTTGGTGTTTATCAAGGGTTTGATTGGTAGTGTGTCAGCTACTCGGGATACTGCGGTTTGTTCGTAGAACGAAGGTGTAAAGGGTGGCGCAGCCCCCGAGTGATGAAGTTGCAAGAAAATAGAAAAAGACAGAGAGTTTTGGGGAACTTAGCTTTATTTATTCACAGAATAGTACGAGGTACAATGTGTGGCTAAGTAGCCTGGCTGAATAGCCTTATTTGTAATGTAAAAATGACTAGGGGTAGAAACGACGCAACTACACGACGTTCTAGGGGTTGGAGTATGCGACTCCGCTCTTGAAATCTTTAAGGTGATAGGCGCCATCTAGGATTACTTCTGTAATCACATAAGATCCTTCCCAAGGGGACTCGCGCTTGAGATGCCCTTGCTGCTTTAGTCGCAGGACCAGGTCTCCTTCGATGAAGGATCTGGGGCGTAGCCTTCTGCTGTGGTTGTTGCAGAGGCTCTGCTGGTAGATCGTTGATCTCTCTGCTGCTATCTCGCGTGCCTTGTCAAGGAGGTCGACAGATTCTTCGAGTGCGAGAGTTGACTCCTTCTCGCTCTTTGCAACCACCCGTGGGGCTTTGTAGCGCACTTCTGCAGGTAGCACCGCTTCAGCACCGTGCACCATGAAGAACAGAGTTTATCCCGTGGTGCTGGTTGGAGTTCTGTGTAGGCTCCAAAGTATAGATTGCAGCTTGTATGATAGGTAGCTCCTGCGTTTATTAGCCCGAAAGGCATCGTGTTGTAGCAGAACACACCAAAGGGCATTGTAAACACTGTTTTATCCTGGTCTTCCTCCTTCATACGAATCTGATTGTAGCCTGAGTAGGCATCGAGGAAGCAGAGGCGCTCGCATCCCGCAGTGGAGTCGATTATTTGATTGATTCGTGGCAACGGGAAGTGATCCTTTGGGCAGTGCTTATTCAAAGAGGTGAAGTCCACGCACATCCGCAAGATATCCTTGTCTTTTTTAGGCACAAGCACTGTGTTAGCGATCCAGGTGCTTTCCTTGATCTCGCATATGAAATTTGCATCGAGGAGTCTATTGATCTTCATACCGACCGCTTTTGCTCTTGGTTCAGACAATCGCCATATTGTCTGCTTAACTGGCCTTGCGTCTGGGTTCACATTGAGTGAGTGCTCGGTGAATTCCCTGGGAACCCCTGGCATGTCCGCTGGACACCATGCAAAGATTTCCCAATGCTCACAGAGGAATTCGACAAGCGCGAGTTCCTATGCAGAACTCAAGTTCTTGGCGATGAGGGCCGTCTTAGTCAGATCTATTGGGTGGACCTGGACTTTCTTTGTGTGCAACGAAGAGTCGAAGGATAGGTCGGGTGAACTTGGCCTGCTCGGGGGAGGCAAACTGTTGTCTGTCGACTCCTTTAGTTTTGCGAGTTCCTCTTGCATGCCAAAGGACTGGGATATTCTGTTGAATCCCCTATCGCAGCTGTCGGACCTCTCGAAGCTTCCGTTGATTGTGATGATGCCATTTGGTCCTGGCATCTTCATCTGCAGATAGGCATAGTGTGGCACCGCCATGAACCTCGCGAACGCGACACGTCTAAGGATGCAGTGGTACTGTGAGGGCCAGTCGGCGACTTCGAAGTCGATGCGCTCTCGCCGAAATTTTTGCAGTGTGCCAAAGATGACGTCGAGGTTAATTTTTCCCAGGGGATATACACCCTTCCCTCGGATGATGCCATGGAATATCATGTCTGAGACTTCCAAGCATGTTAGAGGGATCCTCATCACGTGCAAGGTACTTGCGAACATGAGGTTGATGCCACTCCTGCCATCCATGAAGAAGCGACTCATGTCAAAGCCCCCGATCTGCGCCTCGAGTACGAGGGGGCAGTGGCCTGGGCGAGGTACTTGGCGTGGGTGATCACGCTTGTCGAAGGTGATGCAGGATTCGCTTCCACTAAGGTACTCAGTGGTCGAAGGTGGGGAGTTTATCGCCAAATTGACTTGGCGAGTGATTCCCTTCTGAATTTGATTGGAGGGGCACCCTTTTTGGATCATCCCCATGTTGCCCACGGCTCGTGGATACAGCTCGCCTCCATGATGCTGGAATGGCGCAACCGCGGGTGGTGGTGGTCCAGGCAGCAGTGGAGGAGCTCCATGTGCCACAACGCCTAGGGTGGCTCCCCCGGTTGATCGCGTCGCGATTCATCTGAGCTAGGCCTTCGTGGAGCTTGAGGAACTTGCGGTAGTCCTTTAGGAGATGGCTGGACTTTTTCTTGCCGTCGTGTTTGTTGATGTAGAAATGCATGTTGCATGGTCCGGACAGTTTGTCCTGGATAGATGTTGCGGGTGCCTCTTCGCGAATGTGGCACTGCCACACCTGTGTGGTTTTCCTGCTGTTGCGGTATCTGCTGTCAGGGGGATGACCCCCAGGTACCCCAACCGAATAAAGAACAGGATAGTCAGATCGCGTCCGGCTGACCAGATGCAGCCGGACAAGGCAAGACATGCCGGCTATCCCTGGTAGCCGGATTGGCAGGAGGCAGCCGGATACGACTACATAGCCAGACTCAATCAATGGGATAGGGCGACGTGTGTATCAGTGCACGATACGCCTTGTACGGTGACAAGACTGGCAACTACCCGGCCATACCGAAGACTTCGCGTGGGTGACGCAGGAACAGTAGCCGGTGCTGACGACAGGCTGGCACGGCGTCCACTGTTCCTACGACAGCCATACCGCTCGTACTACGACAGGACAAGCCATACCGGACACTGTGGATGACTAGTCGGCTGGGACCCGCCTGTGGGGCCCGCCTGTCGGACTGGCCAGTGAGACCTTTGCCTCTCTGCCTATATAAGGAGAGGCAAGGCCTCAATAGAAAGGGCTGGTCTCATTTGCATTTAAGGCAGTAGCTAGAGAATACAGCTCAAGGAGCACCTGTAGTTCGTATATTCCACATAGCCAGATCCGGCAGGAGTAGGGGCTTTACCTCACCACGAGGGCCCCGAACCTGGGTACTTCTCGCGTCCCGTTATGCTCGCTTGTATCCAATCCCGCCTGTGGATGCCATCGATAGCTTCCCTCCTAGTCCCCACACCTCTATCTAACCTCCTCAGGTACTGCCGTTCCCAATACAACGATAGTTGGCGCCCACCGTGGGGCCTATGGCTTCGACCGGAGTCACGTTCCGCACGAGACTCCGCACTTCAACCGGTGAGCGCGTGGCCTCCGGCCTGGTGCTCACGCTCGGCAAATTCGACCGCATCATCGACAACGCTTCCTGCTTCGCCGGAACCTCCTCCCGGCGAACGACACCGTTCTGCTATTCGGCGACCTCTTCGTTTATGTCGCCACCGTCCCAGAACGTTTCCCTAGGGAAATCGTCTCTGTCGTGGGGCTGCCATGCTAAGACGGCAGCGCCTCTGCCGCACCTCGCGGCACGGAGGTCATGATGGCCGGTTCCAGCTCCCATCCCCGCCAGCCGCGGGAGTGAGGCACGGATGAGGTCGGAACTTCTGCTCCCCCGCAGCCCCGGAACCCGGTGGAGGATGCCATTGATCGGCTCCTGATGCCGGTTAACCTCGGGGATAACCCGGAGGAGGCGGAGGCCAACTTCAGCATGGAGAGATAGATCCTCCTCCATGAGGCCATGGAGCTAGCTGCAACCCGTAAGCAGCTCGAGATCACCCGGCGCGAGTACGACCGCGCGCACGGCCTCACTCCGGCTACCGTGGAGCCAAGCCAGCACGGCCAGGTAAGACATCGGGGGTGGCGAGCTTGGCGGTAGGTTGGAAAAGGACGGGGAACCGGATCCCGTGCCCGCCCTCGCACATCCCACCTACAGCACTCCCATCAAGAACTTGCGCGCGGCACGAGCCGCGGCAGAGGAACTGCCTAGCCTAGAGGGCGAGGAGCAAGCCCGCCAGCAAGCCCGCGTGTAGGAGCTCCTCCGCGTCGCGGACGAGCAGGCTGGCGCCAACCGGCAGGTGCAGGAAGACCTTAGCTACTCCAGGAGGAGCGAGCTACCGGCAACAGCAGGGGCACGCCGCGTGACACCCAGCAGGCGTCCTCCCCTCAGCCGCCCAGGGCCCGCAGCAGGCGCCGCAGCTCCGGTAACAGGGGCTAGCCGCGCCAGGAGCAGACGGTGAACAGCAACCCGCCACCTCCCCCTCCGCCAGCCGGAGCGCCCAGACCAGCCGATTCCCGTCTCTCGGGCCGGGTGGGAGCGCCCAACCCGGATCGCCCGGATGCCCGCGAACACATCGAGCTCCTCGCTCAAGCGCGCGTCACAGAGGAGGAAGAGTCTACCGGTCCGGTTTGTTTTGGACCCCGTATCCGGAACGAGCCGTTTCCGGATAAATTCTCCCTGCCCAGGAACACCCCCAAGTACGACAGCAGCATGAAGCCGGAGGACTGGCTGACCGACTACGCTACGGCAGTCGGCATCGCCCACGGAAACAAGCGCACAGCCGTGCGCTACATCCCCCTCATGCTAACTGGGTCAGCGAGGACATGGCTCAATAGCCTCGCGCCCAACAGCATCAACGCCTGGCCTGACTTCGAGAAGGTGTTTGTCCGCAACTTCAACGGCACGTACAAGCGCCCAGGGCGCCCGCGCGACCTGGCCTTGTGCGTCCAGGGCGACCACGAGACCGACCGCGAGTACCTCGCCAAGTGGACGGAGCTGCGCAACACTTGCGAGGGCATCCTAGAGAGCCAAGCCATCGGCTTCTTCATCGAGGGTTGCCGCGAGGGCACCATGCTTTGCCAACGGCTACTGTGTGACGAGCCAAAGACCATGGCGGAGCTCATGACGGTTGTGGACCAGTACGCCACGGCAGATGCCGCCATGAAGAAGCCCCTCCGAGCAAACACGGACGGCCGCCCGACTCCCACGGAGCCGGCTCGCGACCGACCCAGCAATTCGGCTAGAGAAGCCGGACCCTCTAGATGCCACGGCAACGACAACCGGTTCCATGGGGACCGCCAGGCCGAACAGCAGAAGCCTCGCTACCACGCGCGGCAAGTCAATGCTGTGGAGGGTGCGCCCGACGCGCCGGCTAATGAAGCAAGGAGGCAGAAGCCACGGCTCACCTTCGACCAGATGTTCGATGGCCCGTGCAAGTGGCATAGCGGTCCCTTCAAGCCGGCTACGCACACCACCAGGGCAACCAGCCGCGTCCCCCGCCTCCCCCAGCGGGCGGACCTCCACCACCGGCTAGGGGAGCCGGCAATGATGGCAACGACGGCAACAGCGGCAACAACAACGGCTACCCCCAGCCGCACGCCGCCTACCACATTTTCGAGACGGAACAGGACGACAAGCACAACCGTAGGCGACGCTCCAAGGAGGTCAATACCATCGCCTCTCCGGTCCCCCAGTATCTGAACTAGTCGGAAACCCCTATCACCTGGAGCCGGGCGGATCAGCTTGAGCATCTATCGACTCCCGGGGGCTACGCCATGGTGCTCGACCCCCTCATCGTCTCCAACACGCGCACTTGCCGATTCTCGCGCGTCCTCATCGACGGAGGCAGCAGCCTCAACCTCCTCTACCAGTCCTCCCTGGAGAAGCTGGGCATTCGCGAAAGCGACCTGCGCCCGACTACCACGATGTTCCACGGCGTACTGCCGGGGCCAGCGTGCGCCCCGCTGGGGAAAATCCAGCTGGATGTCATTTTCGGGACCGAGGAGAACTTCTGCCGTGAACCAATCTGGTTCGAGGTGGTAAATCTGACAAGCTCCTACCACTCTCTCCTCGGGCGCTCCGCCCTAGCCAAGTTCATGGCCATCCCCCACTACGCCTACCTCAAGATGAAGATGCTGGGACCCCACGGCGTGATCACCATCGCCGGCTGCTTCAGGCGATCGATGGAGTGCGCCTCAGCCGGTTTCAAACTGGTAGAGGCCCTCATCATAGCCGGGGAGAAGCGCGTGATCATGCGCAATGTGGCCATGGCCCAGCAGGACATTCCGGCTAGCAGCAAGCCGGTTGGAGAAGGAGCCTTCCAGCCGACAAAGGAGACGAAGAGGATCCTGCTCGACCCCTCCGATCCGACCAAGTTCGTCACCATTGGCGCTGGCTTGGACAACAAATAGGAAGGCGCGCTCGTCGACTTCCTCCGTGAGAATCGGGACATCTTCGCGTGGTCCCCCAAGGACATGCCGGGTGTGCCGAGGGAGTTCACCGAGCACTCACTTCACGTGCGTCCGGATGCCAAGCCGGTCAAGCAACCTCTGCGCCGGTTCGCAGAGGAGAAGAGAAAGATAATCAGTGACGAGATCACCCGGCTCCTTGCAGCCGGGTTCATCATGGAAGTGTACCACCCGGACTGGCTGGCGAACCCAGTCCTGGTACTGAAGAAGAACAAGACCTGGCGCATGTGTATCGACTACACCAGCCTGAACAAGGCGTTCCCTAAAGACCCCTTTGCCTTGCCCCGTATCGATCAAGTCATCGATTCCACGGCCGGCTGTGATTTGTTGTCTTTTTTAGATTGTTATTCCGGGTACAATCAGATCCGGCTGAACCCGGCTGATCAGATTAAGACATCATTTATCACCCCCTATGGGGCTTTTTGCTATGTAACCATGCCTTTCGGCCTAAAGAACGCAGGCGCCACCTATCAGCGATGTATGCAGAAATGCTTGCACTCGCAGATAGGCCGAAACGTGCACACTTACGTGGATGACGTGGTTATCAAGACCAAGGAGAAGCGCACCCTCCTCGAGGACCTGGGAGAAACATTTGGCAACCTCCGCCAGTACCGGATGAAGCTGAACCCAGAGAAGTGCGTCTTCAGGGTACCGTCCGGTCAGCTCCTCGGTTTCCTCGTTTCACAGCGAGGTATCGAGGCAAATCCGGAGAAGATCGCGGCCATCGCAAGGATGCAACCGCCCAGGAACCTGCTTGGAGTCCAGAAGTTCACCGGATGCCTTGCTTCCCTTAGTCGTTTTGTCAGCCGGCTGGGAGAGAAGGCACTCCCGTTGTACCAACTGATGAAGAAGACGGACAAGTTCTCATGGACTTCGCAAGCCGACGCCGCGTTTCACGACCTCAAGCGCATGCTATCCACAGCACCGGTTCTAGCCACGCCGGCTAGTAAGGAGCCGATGTTGCTCTATATAGCAGCCATCAGCCGGGTTGTCAGCGTCGTCCTGGTGGTGGAGCGCCCCGAGGAAGGCAAGGCTCAGCCGGTTCAGAGGCCCGTCTACTACCTCAGCGAGGTTCTCTCCCTCTTCAAGCAGAACTACCCCCACTACCAGAAGATGTGCTACGGTGTGTACCTGGCATGCAAGAAGCTCAAGCACTACTTCCAGGAGCATCCGATTAAGGTCGTGTGCACTGCACCCCTTTCGGAAATCATCGGCAACAAGGATGCCACCGGCCGAGTCGCCAAGTGGGCCATCGAGCTTGCCGCCTACTCCATCCAGTACGAGCCCTGGCTCACGATCAAGTCGCAAGCGTTGGCGGACTTCCTCGTCGACTGGGCCGAGACCCAGTATCTCCCACCGGTTCCGGATTCGGACCATTGGCGGATGCACTTCAAAGGATCAAAGATGCTCGGGGGCTTGAGAGCCAGCATCGTGCTCACCTTGCCCAAGGGAGACCGGCTGGAGTACGTACTACAGATCCACTTCAAGGCTTCCAACAACGTAGCCGAATACGAGGCACTGGCGCACGGACTCCGGCTGGCCAAGGAGATCGGTGTCAACAGGATCCTGTGCTTCGGGGATTCGGACTTGGTGGTGCAGCAAGTATCCGGGGAATGGGACGCCAGAGACGCAAACATGGCTCTCTACCGGTTCCACATCCAGAAGCTCAGCGCCTCGTTCGACGGGTGCGAATTTCACCACATCCCCCGCGTCAACAACGAGGCGGCTGACGGGCTCTCCAAGATCGGATCCACCAGGCAGCCCATCCCACCAGGGGTGTCCTTGGAGCACCTACGCAACCCATCCATCAACCCGTCGCCAGAATCGGACTCCATCGTCTCGGCAGGAACCGTTTCGGCCGACGGAACGGCGGAAGTAGAGCCGACATAACCACCAAAAAAGAAGACCCGCACCAATTCCGGCCGGGCAGCGCCTTCCGGCTCGCAAGGCCCGGGGGCTGCCGGCTCGGGGGCTGCCTCTCTGGATACGCCATCCGGACGACCCCCAGACACCCGTCAACCGGAGAACGTGAGCATCCTCGTCATTCGGGAAGTGCCATCCTAGGCACAACCCTTCATGAGCTACATCGCCAATGGAGAACTTCCGGACGACGAGGTGCAGGCCAGGCAAATCCGGCTCCGCGCGCACGCATACACCATCATAAACGGCGAGCTATACAAGCGCAGTGTATCCGGAATCTTCCAAAGATGTGTTGATACGGATACGGGCCACCGGCTACTCAAGGACATCCACCAGGGCGAGTGCGGGCACCACGCTTCGTCTAGGGCGATAGTCGCCAAGGCGTTTCGCCATGGTTTCTATTGGCCCACCGCCCTCGAGGACGCTGAGCAGCTGGTCCGCGCATGCAATGGGTGCCAGCGCTTCGGGCAGCTCAGGCACATGCCAACTTCGGTACTCAAGACCATACCGATCACCTGGCCGTTCGTGGTTTGGGGCCTTGACATGGTCGGCCCCTTCAGGCGAGCGCGCGTGGGCATGACCCACCTGCTGGTGGTGGTGGACAAGTTCACGAAGTGAATCGAGGCCAAGCCTATCCGAAAGCTGGATGAGGCGACGGTTGTCACCTTCTTCACCAACATCATCAACCGCTTTGGCTACCCCAACAGCATCATCACCGACAACGGCACGAACTTCGCCAAGGGGGCCTTCGCCCGATTCTGCAGCAACAAGGGCATCCGGCTGGACTTCGCCTCCATCACGCACCCGCAATCCAACGGGCAAGTCGAAAGAGCAAACGGCTTAGTACTAGCCGGCATCAAGCCACGTCTCATCGAGCCGTTGGAGCGTTCACCCGGATGTTGGATCGAAGAACTTCCGGCTCTGCTGTGGAGCCTCCGCACCACGCCGAATAGGTCAACCGGCTACACGCCGTTCTTCCTGGTCTACGGATCGGAAGCCGTCCTCTCCACCGACACTGAGTTCGACTCCCCTCGCAAGCTTCTCTACAACAAAAAAGCCAACCAGGAGGCGCGGGAGGACGGAGTGGACCTCCTGGAGGAGGCCCGCGAGCTAGCCTTGTCCAGATCAGCCCTGTACCATCAGCGACTACGTCGCTACCATTCAAACCGGATCCGCCGAGTCGCATTCCGCGAGGGCGACCTGGTTCTCTGGCTGGTGCAAGACATGAAGGGCATGCACAAGCTATCGCCACCCTGGGAGGGCCCCATCATCATCAGTCGGGCGCTGCCCAACGACTCCTACTACCTCATCGACGCGCAGCAGCCGCGCAAGAACAAGATGGACAAATCAGACGAGGAGACCGAGCGTCCCTGGAACGCGGCCCTACTGCGCCCATTTTACACCTAGTCGCCGGACAGTGTATGTATCCCGAAACCCCTATGAATAAAAATACGGACCCCCACGAGAATCTCGGGGGCTCCTTGCCAGAAATATGTATGCACCTATTTTCCGGTTATTTTTTTCCGGCTCCGGCAACCCCTACTCGGGGCTCGCCGGCTGGCCCGGCCTGCTAAGTCAACAAACCGGCTGAGTACTATGCGACAATGTCAGAGGCCCACTCTTCGTCTCAGCTACAGACCGCAACCCGGTTGTCCGGCTAGCAAGAGCAAAAGCCCGAGGCATCCCACACGAAAAACGGGGAGGAGACGCGACAGATCAGGTGTCCCGGCCCTGCAACTAGCTCGAACCAATCCAGCTACTAAGCCTTTAGTACCGTGCGCAATGTACTGTCAGCTCCCTTCGATTCCGGCTGCAGACCGCAACCAGGCTGCCCGGCAAGGACGCAGCGAAAACAGCAGAGCGCACGGGAAAGCGACTAAGTGTCTAGAAAGGGACAGGCCAGTTTTCAAAAAAACAAGCCGTTTTCCGGCTACAATTTGGCAGACTAACCTACTAACCTATGTGGACATGTGTGTATGCATACATACGTTTCGTCCGGCTACCTAGAGTCGGAATTCAGGAAAAGGAAAGAATATTCGAAGTCCTTGCCTTCATCAAGCGATCTAAATCTCAGGGGCTACACCCACTGGGTGCGCTCGCGTGCCCCCAGTGGAATCTTATGGTTCCCGACCGGCTAAAGGCATTTAGTCGGCCATTCGGAGCCCAGGTGAGGGCAAGGGCTGGAGCAAGAAAAAGACAAGGAAGATTCGAAGCACCTGGCTACGCCAGCTACTCCGAATCTCGGGGGCTACACCCAGTGGGTGCCGCTCGCGTGCCCCCACTAGAATGTTAGTTCCCCCGGCTAAAAGGGTTCAGCCAGTAAAAGCAACCAACTGAGACGAGTCTAGTCGGATAAATACAGAAGAACTGGGAAAGAAGGAAGATTCGTAGCACCTGCCTTCGCCAACTACTACGAATCTCGGGGGCTACACCCAGTGGGTGCGCTTGCGTGCCCCCACTGGAGGTGTAGGTTATCCGGCTAAAGATGTGTAGCCGGACAAGGTTAGCCGGGCAAAATGGCAAAAAGAAACTCAGTGCACAAGGAAAAAGGATTTCAACAATAACAAGCATAAGAGAGACGAAGCTCTCGCAACTTACCCAGCGTCAAAGACAGCAGGCACAAACATACAAGGTTCACAAGTGTACAACACAAGACAATTACACCCGGCATCCCGGGGCGATATCTAGGCGGCAGGACCCTTGCCGTGAGGGAGATCTTGGCCAGCGGAAGCTTCGGGCGGCGGAGGAGGCGTGGAGTCTGATCCGGTTCTGGCGCTGGCAGGCGGCGGCATCGGGGCCTCCACATCAGGAGTGCCAACGGACTCCGAGTCGGTGAGGACCTCGTCGGGGTCCACATTGTCGGCGATCTTGATGGCGGACCCGCGGAGCTCCGGATGGGCTTGACGGATGGCGGCAAGATCAGCCCCGGTACGGAAGCCTCCGTCGATCTTATCGACGCGGGCGTCCTTGTACCAGGAGAGCATCAAGGCCAAGGCCATATCTGCTCCGGCTCGCGCAGCCAGATCCCGCAGCCGGCACCTCTCCCACCTTCGCAGCCAGCTGCGCCATTGTCTCCGGGACCGGAGCCTCCGGCCAGACAAAGGACAAGACGTCCCTCGCTGCCTGGCGAAGCTTAGCAGCCTCCTCGCCAAGAAGGACGACGAGCTCCTGGGCCGTAGGCTGCGCTCCCGGCCAATTCTCCTGTAGCCGGTTGTAGGCCAGCAGGTCTATGCCGGGGTCAAAAACTGTCAGAAAAGAGAAGTCAGATCCGGCTACCGGATCCGGAAAGAAAAGGAGACGGAAAGAAAACTCACCCTTGGCGGTGTGGCCGACCTGCATCAGCTCCTCCACCAGCGCCTTCTCCTTGAGCGCCAACCGTTTGATCTCCTTCTCTTGGTCCTTGTTCTGGGCCTCGAGAAGGGAGAAAGCTTCGGTCCGGCTAGCGAGCGAGGCGTCACGCTCCTTGATGGTGGCCTCCAGACTGTCCACCCGCGCGTGCCAGTCCTTGTTCTGCAGCCGCAGAGTGGAGTTGGACTTGCTCAACCGGTCGTTTGCCTTCTTCAAGCGATCGATCTCGCGCTGAGCGCACATGAGGATGGCTACAACAAACCGGCTATCAGTACTCCAAAAAAAAGAGAGGGAAAGATCCGAATAAAGTGAACTTACTTTGGGAGGTCCCGTTGGTGGCAGCGAGCTTCTTCTCCAACGACCGGTTCCCGCCGGCTGTGGCCTCCAGCAGCCGGATCTCCTCCACCGCCAGCTCGAGCGTGGCGGAAAGGTCCGACAGCGAGGCAGCGGAAGAGGCATCATCGTCCACGGCGTTGACGGCCAGGGACTCCTTCACCGCGACCACCGCCGCCTGCCACTCCTCCCCGAGCTCCTCGTCGGAGTTGTCGTCGCCAACGACGACGAGCTCCTTGCCAGCAGCCCCCCGCGCGCCCGCAGAGGAGCCTTCCGGCTGGGCGGGGTCAGTCGGCTCAGCCCGAGGGGGAGGCGAAGGCTGCCCCTCAGAGGAAGGAGGAGAGCTGGTCGATGCAGTCGGGGTGCGGGGCGGCGACTCGGCGGGCGCGCGAGCTGGGCTCGCAGCTCCAAAGGAAACGAGCGTGCTAAGGAAAAAGCGAGGAAGACAGGAGCAAAACAAGCCAAAGTCAGAAAAGGAGGAAAAAGGCAAACAGACAGAAAGGAAAGGGGGAGAAGGAACATACCCTGGCACCACAAGAGGCGGCCCCTTCATCCGGCCAAGACGGCCTGACGGCAGGGTGCCAGACCGGCTTGGCGGCGGGGCGCCAGACCGGCTCCTCTTGGGCGCCGGCTCCTCCGCCGCGGCGCGGCGGGAGCTGGAGCGGCTGGAGCCGCTCCCACCCGCTCCCCCGTCCGTTGTGGAGCGCGTCGCCGGCTCCGCGGTCGCACGACCTCCTCCTCGTGCACCTCCGGGTGCGGGTCGGCGGCCGGCTCGTCGTTCCGACTAGGGAAGGCGTCGCCATCCCCATCCGATTCCTCGCCGGACCGCCGGGCGCGTGGCTCGGGCAGGTTGGGCGCGAACTCCTCGAGGGCCGCCGCGCCCTCCTCGCAGATGATGCAGGGGAACATCTGCCGAACACAAAAGTCAGCCAGACGAAGACAAAGAACAAGAACAAGAAGACATCAAAAGTGCATCCGGCTAGAAGAGCTTACTCGAGGCGCGCGGTTCTCCCGCGTATACGGCGCCAGGCGGAACTTCCAGTTCTTCGGCAGCCGCTATTTGGTGATCGTCCACACCCACTCCTTCAGGTTGGGGTAGCGGGGATCGCGGCACGATAGCCGGGTCGGGTCCAGCCGGCCCGAATAGCAGCACATCTTGTGTGCTCATTGCTGCAACGGCATCATCAGCCGGGACATCCAGCTGACAGTGATGTCCAGGCCAGTCAGCCGGCAGTGGACGAGGGAGCGCATGTGCTTCAGCAGCTCGTCCGTCTCCGCCTTGTCGCCGTGGAACTTCAAGTCCCAGTTCTGCCGGCTGGACTCGACGTCCTGGAAGGCCGACAGATTGATCCGGTCGACATTGGTGAGGTTCTTCACGTAGAAGTACGATTGCTGCCACAGTCGCACCATATCATGAAGAAGGAACTTGGGGTAGCCGGTCTGCGAGCGAGAGTAAATGGAGGCGCCCCCGCAGACGACTAAGGGCCCCTGGGTGAATTGCACCTGCGGCCGGACTCGAAAGAGCCGGCAGAAAAGCCCGAGATCCGGCTGGATCTAGAGATAGCTCTCGCAGAATGCAACGAAATGCGCCAACGTTCCGATTGCGTTGGCGCCGAGGTGGTGGAGACGAAGGTCAAAGAAGGCGAGGAAGGTCAAGAGGAACGGGTTCACCAGAAGGGCGAACCCGCAGGCCAGATGGGATAGGAATATGACGCTTTCGCCCTTCTCCGGATGCGGCAACACTTCCCCGGCCGGCGCCAGCCGCACCACCACCTCCTCCGCCGGCGGGAGGATGCGGGTGGCGCGGTACTTCGCGATCTGGTCCTCGGTGACGGCGGAGCCGCACCAGGCCCCACGGTCGGCGGCCATCTCCGGTTGATGAGGGGGAGCGGTGACGGAAGAGTGGCGGTGGCCCGTAACGATGACAACGGCGAGCGGGTGGCACAGAGAGCAAGAGCGCGGAAGCAGGAGCACGCGGGGAAGAAGGAACTGCAGCGGGGGAGCGAAGGAAAGAAATCGCCTCCCCCGCGGCGTCCCTTTAAAGAGCCAGAAGGGCAACCGCCGATGGGGCACGTGGCGCGCATCCAGGCGACCCACACCCCAACCGCCGCCTAAGATCCCATGTGCCGGAGCAGGATGCGCAGAAGATCCTGGAGCGGGAACCGAAGCGCCGGACAGCAGCTTCCCGAGGCCACATGCGACGGGACGTTATGCTGCCCGCCGCAGAGTAATGATGGCGCGTGCGCGCGTGGCCGGCGTCAGCACGGACGTCACGGGTAGCGCAACCGCCAAGCTCAGCCGGACGCAAATTCAAAAACAAGAGGAAGCGCGCGCACATTTCGCCTAAAGGTGGAATCCACACGTGCTCGGGGGCTAGTGTCAGGGGGATGAACCCCAGGTACCCCAACCGAATAAAGAACAGGACAGTCGGATCGCGTCCGGCTGACCAGATGCAGCCGGACAAGGCAAGACAGGCCGGCTATCCCTGGTAGCCGGATCGGCAGGAGGCAGCCGGATACGGCTAGATAGCCGGACTCAATCAATGGGACAGGGCGACGTGTGTATCAGTGCACGGTACGCCCTGTACGGTGACAAGACTGGCAACTACCCGGCCATACCGAAGACTTCGCGTGGGTGATGCAGGAACAGTTGCCGGTGCTGACAACAGGCTCGCACGGCGTCCACTGTGCCTACGACAGCCATACTGCTCGTACTACGACAGGACAAGCCATACCGGACACTGTGGATGACTAGTCGGCTGGGACCCGCCTGTGGGGCCCGCCAGTCGGACTGGCCAGTGAGACCTTTGCCTCTCTGCCTATATAAGGAGAGGCAAGGCCTCAGTAGAAAGGGCTGGTCTCATTTGCATTTAAGGCAGTAGCTAGAGAATACAGCTCAAGGAGCACTTGTAGTTCGTATATTCCACATAGCCAGATCCGGTAGGAGTAGGGGCTTTACCTCACCACGCGGGCCCCGAACCTGGGTACTTCTCGCGTCCCGTTACGCTCGCTTGTATCCAATCCCGCATGCGGACGCTGTCGATAGCTTCCCTGCTAGTCCCCACACCTCTATCTAACCTCCTCAGGTACTGCCGTTCCCAATACAACGACATCTGCTGTTGCGGTTGTCATCGCGTTTGTTGGCATAGCTGACTATGACCATATTGACTTCGTCGTGGTCCTCGTAGACGCGCATTTGATGTTTTCCTTGGCAGACGTGTCTAAACCCAATGTTGACTTCATCGTTGGAGTAGGTGTGGTTTTTTACCAAATCTTCTCCGTCCACCCACCGATTCGCGATTTCCATTAGGTGGTCGATCGTTTTGGGCTTAGAGCGGCCCAGCTCCTCCCTGAGCTCTATACGACGAATGCTTTCGTTGAACACGTCGATTGCGTGGTCCTCCGAGATGTTTTTCGTGAAGTTCTTGATGATGGACCACCTCTGAATGTTGGCAGCCTCTTAGTTCTTGACTCGCCAGACCTTTGTTGGCAGCCTCTTAGTTCTTCGATTGATGCGAGCCTTTTGTAAGTGCCTTTGAAGTTGCGCATGAAGCTGTAGACTAGCTCTTCCCAGCTGCGAATGGATCCGCGCGGGAGGTTGTTGAGCCATGCATGAGCGGCGCCGTGCAGCTGTAGCTGTAGGCATTGCATGGCCGTGCTTCGATTCCCGCCGTGCAGCCTGACGGAGGAGATGTGATCCTCCAGCCAAATCTTTGGGTCTTGTAGGCCATAAATTTTGGGTTCTCGGAGGGGAGTTTGAACCCTTTAGGCATTCGTTTTTTCCTAATGGCTCTGCTGAAGCATCTGGCGCCGCAGAGCTCCACCTCGTCGTCTTCCGAGTCAGTTGAACAAGCGCGACTTGCGTGCATTTTGTTGACCTTGCGCTGTGTGATGACATCACGCGCGTCGTAGTTGTGGTCGTGCCACCGTGAGCGGCGACGTCGAGACAGGTCGTGGCTATCATTGCTGGATGAGGGCGAGGAGTAGCGTTTAGCCAAGGCCTTGCTTTTCTTCGGCTCTGGTGTTGGCTTTTTGTCGAGGGCGGCCTCGACTAGCCCTAGGCACGCAATCATAGATCGGTGCATGGCAGCTTGCGGATCTCTAGCCGGTGGCTGGTTGTTGAGGAGGTACATGGTGGCTGTTGTCACCACAGCTTGCGGCATCTTCGGGAGCACGTTGCCCCGTGTATCCACCGTCATAGAGCTGAAGTTGAGGACTTTCACGGCCTCTACACGCTCTTGGTCGGTGAGGTGGGCCAGTCGAGATCGTCTTTTGTTGGCCAGGTACTCGTTGCCTTTGGAGGAGGATCCTCTGTGGGAGGAGAGCTGAGCTCGTCGAAGGCTCGACTCGTCCACCACCTTTCTGTGCGCCTCGACTTGCGCGATTACCTGCTGCTGGTGCTTGAATTCTTGCTTCAGCAGCCGATGGTAGCCCATCAACATGTCCTGCAATGTGTTGGGGGTAGAGGATTTCCCCGTAGAGCTTCTCGACAGCGGGCCCATTCGTTGTCGTTGAGGTTGACTAGCATGCGCTCTCCGGTGTTCTCATTTGTTGTGAGTTGCGGCTCTCCCCCGTCCCGTTATTAGTGGGCGCACCGTTGGCGGGGCCACTATTTCCGACTGGTATACCACCGTTGGTCAGTCCAGTGCTAGTGCCAGTGTTTTCGCAATTGACACCGGTGTCACCCGCGTTGATGACGGTGCACATGAAGTGATTGGGGAGGCTGTTGCTCCCACAACTTTCAGATCCGGAGCCGTAGGCTCCATCTTCTGTGGCCAGGTCCCCCAGATCGGATCCGCGACTGCTGTCGCTGTCCGTGCTCCCAGCTGTTGCCGGGGCGTTGAGCTCACTGAGGGTGCCGATTGGTGGCAAGAACCACGATGCTGGGGCAATCGCAGGTGTCGTCGGCTGGTCGGGCTTGTGAAGCATGCCCAGTTGACCAATATGGAAGCGGAAACTCCTGATTGCCCGGCTGATCCCATCGTCCACGAACTCGAAAGCCGGGCGAGTGGCAGGCGAATGGACGGTGAAGTCAAAAGCGCCAAAGAGCTAGAAAATCTCCGCTGTTGCAGAGTTGTAGATCGCGGTTGATGGGGCCGAAGAAGCCGCGACATTAGCACTCCCTCTTCCCACAGACGGCGCCAATTGACGAGAGTATAACTCGTCAATGTCCATTGTTATGGAATTGGGTTTTGGAGAAGGAGGGAGCACTGGAGGCATCAATCGGCTAGCAAACAAGCACATGGGGACGCAAGGTTTACCTAGGTTTAGGTCTCGTAGAGGTCCCTACTCCTGCTTGTCTGCTCTAGAATTATCGAAGGAATCAAAGATTATAGGGGTGCACAGATGCAATCTGGCAAGGGTTGTGGAAAACTAGGGTTGTGATCGTCCTCCTCGCTGCCCCCTCCTAGTCTTTATATAGATAAGCTAGGTCTCGGGTAGAAGGTCGAGTTGGTTACAAGTTAGGGTTCGTCCTTTTGAACTTTCTATCTTAAGCTTCTTCTTCTTGCGTTGCAAGCAATCGGAGTCTCCGTGGGTCACCCGAATTCTGTATTGGGCCTTGGCAACGCCGTGAGCTTCTGCTGTATCTGGACCGTTTATGCCAAACTCGAGTACCTATAGGGTATACCCATGTCACTACCGTTGTATATCTAATACCAGCAAACAAACAACATGCAACAAAGAACTAACATCACATGTAATCTATATGTGATATGACATGGTTGTCTTTCTTCTATGATTCCATCAATTCTGGTTCTCTCACTTCTCTTTCTTCTGTGATTCCATCAATTCCAGAACAATCTCTAGGTGTCGTAGTGTCCTTAAGTGTGTTACCCTATGGTTCGGGAATGGCACAACCATGATCGAGAAGATCTTGGGTCAATGATCAATAGAAGGACCAGGATGCCCATAATGACCCCTATGCATTCCACGATGTCAAGGTCTTTTCGAACCATCAACGTCGATTCCAACTCACTTATTACTTCGATACTTGACTTGTTCGAGATCTGATCCTCGGTATCATAATACCTCGTTCAATCTTGTTTCCAACAAGTACTGCTTTACTCGTTCTCGTGATATTCCATCCTTATGACCTAGTCATATGCTGTGCAGCTTATGGATATAATTCATCGAGTGTGCCCAATGTATATTCCTATCACACAGGATAACACATCCCGATATTGATACATATGCCTCAACATGCCCCTCTAGAATACCTAACATACATATTTATAGTCACCCAGTTACAGTCATGATGGTTGATGCAGTCAAAGCAGCCTCAGGTGACAGTAACTAAATATGATCTCACGGTCTAAGGATTAGGACACTTTGTTTCTACCTATTGCAACTTTGAACTTGTGACTTGATCGTGTTGCAACATTCATGGTGGGTAATGTCCATCACATCATTTTCTAGATGATATGACTTTATTGTCAGTTGGCATAAATGCACCATGATTAGGAAACCTTGATCATCAGCTACCCAATGAACTAGTTAAATAGAGACTACTAGGGACTCCTAGTTTGTTTATATATCATTCCTATATCAATGTTTCTGATGGATACGTTTATAACATGATATAAAAATATTATGAACTAATGATATATGATAATAAACCTCTTTATTATTTGCTTCTAGGTCATATCTCCTTCAACATGGATGAGGTAGTCGTACTCGTAGCCGACCTCAAGGTCACAAAGCTCCTTGTCCAACATCCCAGGAGCCACAAGTTGTAGCACCTCCGTGGTTTTGCACATGTCCGGTGCATGACGATGGCCTCCGGTTCTCTAATCTAGTTGAGAGTGTAGATGTAGATCTTCTGCCCGGAATTCCTAGAACCCAACAACATGTTGTAGAGAAGCAATACCTTGTGCGTACACTCCTGATTTAGGGATGCACTTGTGAGACATAAGAGAGACATATTCTCTAAGGAAACTTCCGTAGAGAAGATATTGTTTTTGTGTGTCATTTTGCCTCCTATAGGAACCTTCTTATATAGGATAAGGGAGGGGAGGAGGTGTGCGCCAAGGATGAGAGGCCAACCGACTGGGTGGGCCCTATGGATGGACCATGGGGGGAGGTTGGCGGACGGGTGGGCCCCACTTGCTCCTTGCCCTAGGAAGCAACGGTGGCTCCCCATGGGGTAGCTTGGCCTCTTGTGCCTTTCCCTTTGGGGATTTGTCCCATTAGGAAGGTTGCGCCTTTAAATTTAATTTTAAATATTAATTCCAACAATTAATATATAAATACATATTATTAAATTCCTACTAACCCGAAACACCTTTCAGCTCACTTTGAACGACTTCAAATCCTCCCGTCACAATTCCGGTTGTTTCTCAGAACACTTCCGACATTCTCTCTTTCTTACTTCGGTGATTCCGTTATAACCAAAATAATCTCCAAGCGTCATAGTTACATTAAGTGTGTTACCCTACGGTTCGGGAACATCACAAACATGATCGAGACACATCTCATATCAATGACCATCAACGGAAACGTGATGTCCGTAATGACCCTTGTGCATTCCACGATGTCTATTGTCATTTGAACCATAAACGTTGAGTCCAATTCCATTTGTTACTTTCATACCTGACTTACCCAAGGTCTGATCATTGATATCATGATACTTTGTTCAACCTCGTTACTAACAAGCGTTGCTTTACTCGTTCCCGTGATATTACATCCCCGTGATCTAGTCACATGTTGCGCAACATTATGGATGAAATTTCACCGAGTGGGCCCTGCATATCTTCCCATCACACAGGAGAACAAATCTCGATCTCGATGCATATGGCTCAACATATCCCTCTAGAATCCCAATATATACCTTTATGATCACCCTGTTATGGTGTGACGATTGATGTAAATCTAAGCATCCTCGGGTGATAATGATTAAATATGATGTCATGGTCTAAGTAGTAGATACTTTGTTTCTAATTATTGCAATGATAAATTTTGTGACTTGTTCGTGTCGCAATACTTATGTTGGGTAATGTCCATCACATCACTCTCCAATGTTATGACTTAATTGTCAATTGGCATAAATGCACCATGTTTAGGAAACCTTGATCATCACTTGCCCAATGACCTAGCTGAATAGAGGTTATTAGGGAAACATGGTGTAGAACTATTATGAACTAATGAGATATGATAATAAACACCCTTTATTATTTATCTCTAGGGCATATATCCTTGAGTCCCCCACTAGCACTTGAATACAAACAGTATAGTTCTATTTGTTACTTAATCATAAAACCATATCACATATGTGTTTCTTGATGATGCCTGATCATGGAAAAACGTCCTATCCCAGATCTGTATCTTTCAGGTCCTTATGTTCTTTGCAAATCTTTTAATGTCACCTATTTTGATATTATCCTATTATCACATAATATGTTGAAGTACATGTTTGGATAGAGTCATACTTTTGTTTCTTGTGTATATAATGACAGTTGTTCAGTCAAGTAGACTTTCACTATTGTCAAGTATACATAGAACATACTTAGAAAGAAGTTGAACTTCCTAAGCCATAACAATTATACTTGGAACTTCAGAAGTAGCCACATACTTATATATCTATGTAGATCTTAATCTACATTGCATATCATGCAACTTCAATGCCAAACCATGCTTCTTTGCATCTTAAGGATAAACTTAATTCTGTTATAGTGCTCTACTCAGAATCACTTCGAAAACATGTTCTTGAAAGAGATATTCTCTAGAGGCAAATAATAAATGGATTTTATTATCATGTGTCAATTAGTTCATAATTGTTTCATACAGTGCTATAACGGTATCAAGTGAAAACATTGATACAATTGTGGTATGAAACATACCAAGTCCCTACTAGCCTCTATTTATACTAGTTCGTTGGGTAACCGATGATCAAGGTTTCCTGATCATGGAGCATTTATGCTAGTTAACAATGCTAGTTAACAATGGAGCAGTTATGGATATTACTCAAAGATAAGTATTGCAACACGATCAAGTCACAGAATATAACATCCCAAAATTTTGTAAATTCAGATGTTACTAGAAGCACGCATACATACATTGCATCATGGCATCAAACAAGTTTTCATCGAAAAACCTATCTCAAAAACCCTATTTTGTTTTCTCAATAGTACTATATGGGCTAAGAGGGGGTTTTCTAAACCCAACCATCAAAAAACTATGTAAAAGGGTTGTTTTTATGATCCTATGATGATCTCCTTATTTTTACAAATTTTTAGAGACCAAATTCATTAAATTTGGATTTAATATGCAAAAGTTATTATGAAGTATCTAAAACAAAAAAAAGAACAAAAAAAACTAACTAACCTAACCTAAGCGGGCCAGCTGAGCCAGCCCGCGACTAACCTACCGTGTGCACGCTGTGCGGCCTAGCTGGGTCGACCCATTGCTTCTACGTGCAGCCGCTCACACCCCGTAGCCATTGATCGCCTGGGCCCACTCCATCGTCGTCTCGCGGTGTCTTCAACAGACACGCCCATCGTCGTGTCCCGAACGGAATCTCGGACGAATCAGAGCCGCCTCTACACCTCTCGCGCCAAGTAACCCCTCCATATAATCCCCCATGTTGTGCGCCCCTAAACACTATTTATTTGCTAATCACCACTGGGCTGCCAAGGTCGAGGGTGCGCCGATCTCGCCAGAGTTGCGCGCCACTGAGCTCAGGAAACTGAGGGTTTGAGGCTTCCCTCTCTCTCCTTTTTATTTCCCCCGATTCCTCTTGTAGTGCTGCCTCGCCCTAACCCCCTATTTCCCTCTGCTTCGTATAGGAACGGGCTTGCGACCTAGCCGGTGTCCGACGCTATTGTCCACCTCCGTCCATCTGCAACCGTCGTTCCGGGAAGGAAAAGAGTCCGCCAAGGAAATGAACGAGACCAGACAGAGGATCAGATCGCTGTCGACACTTTTCTCGGGTCAGAGGAGCACCGCAATGCCACCATCATCAACCACCTGACCGCGCCACTGCCACCGTCGTCATTGCTGCCACTCACCGTCCCCAGTAAGCCACCACCCCCTCCTGTCCGTTAGATCTAGAATCTAGGGTCTAGATTAGATCAGCGTGCCAAACCAGTACCGCCCAATAGCGATGTGCCGCATGGCATGGACGCATAGTCAGCACCTCATCAGCTCCGCGTCAGCTAGCCAGGCCAATCAAGATCCACCACTTGTCGCCTGTGTGTGTTCTATCGTGAATTTGATTTAAAATAGCCTGAAAATATTTTAAATTTGCAAAATTCATAGTAATTTAATTACTTGGCCAAAAATTACAAACAATACACCGTTGGATTCGTAAAATTATGTAGATTACATATCTGTATTAAAATTTCTAGATCGCTGCAGTAATATGTTTGTAGAATTTAAAATCTAGATTGGAGTATTTTAATTCTAGAAAAATAGTCGTAACCCCGTTTTAGTTGATTCTTGTCGCGTTGGCTTCATAATTCGAGATCTACTATTCGGCATTGGAATTTTCTGCTTAGAAGTTTTAGATCTGTTTCGTGATAGATTCAAAGAATCCATCCCTTTATGAGCATATCTAGAGTATTAATAATACAATTAAATTTAAATTTGAGGGAAATTGATACAAACGACACCCTCAACATAACACACCCCCGGAAAAATGTTCTTGGTCGAATTAAAAACCATCCTCACATAAGAAGATGTTGCATGCATGCATATTACCTTATGGCATTGTTTTTGTGCAATTTGGGATTAGATATATGTTTGTGATCCGTTTGATTGTTTAGAGTGCGCTAAGGAGTATTGTTGCGTAGAGTATTGCTCGGATCAAGGCAAGTTACACCTATTTTTCATACGTTGTCCCTTTTTGAATACTATGCATGTTTTTCTCTTCAAAATAGTAGTATGCATGTGTAGGATTGTTTTGGTAGATTTACTTAGAAATATTTTGCAAGTGCGATGTTTTTTGTAGTATGCCATGATAGTTCTATACTTAGGATTTTCCTTTCCTAATAGGCCATCCCTGATATTTTCTAAGTATTGATTGTGCTATGCTATATAAATAAATTACCGTTGGAGGGTTCGAAAGGCTGAAAGTTTTTTAAGCATAAAAGCTCTCTTGAGAGAACCTTTTCCTCTTAAAGTCTACTTCAAAAGAAAACAAAGTTTTCTTCTGGGCATATTGGTTATCGGGACAACGAGTGGAATTTTGGTGGAGGACGGCCGCCTAGGAATCAAAGAAGTCTGCCATGTATTAGAATTCAGAAGCTTCTAGTGTAACAAGAATACATATGGGCTCTATCTTGGCCTAGTACTTAGTGGGAAACCTGGGTACCACCACTTGGAGGATTTTT
Organism: Avena eriantha; assembly: GCA_910589775.1. NCBI lineage: Eukaryota > Viridiplantae > Streptophyta > Magnoliopsida > Poales > Poaceae > Avena > Avena eriantha. Next base: position 323,982,917 of record OU342745.1, on the reverse strand, counting down.
GGCACGGGTGGATCCAGAAGGTAGAGGGGCTCCTAAGAGAAAGCTTTGCCATGGTATTGTTTGTAAAAGGACTTGACCGTGGATTGTGGGTAATATGCACAAACTCTCAAGATTATTGCAATCTGATCGATCAGCCGCGTTCAAGGAAAAGGAACAGTTTTGAGCATATGAAGGATGGAGCCTCTGAAGGATGTTCCTCTCTCTTTTCAAACAAAAGTTTTTCAAACTCTATGGCATGTGTAATATCGCTAATAGGTGGTTTTGGGGGACTTGATGTGTAATATCCAAGTCACTTGGTGTGTAATATCCAAGTGTTAGGTTGAGGATTGGACACTTGGTGTGTAATATCCTTATGTTCCACTCGACCCTATATTACTTATCAAATGTTTACAAAGTAGGATAAAATATTTTCTCTCTTCTTCGTAACTTAAGAAAAATGGAATTGTGCAAATAAACCTCTATTCTTCTCTAGCCTTCATGTAAAGATAGTATATTTCTTTCTTTGGTGTAATTTGCCAATACATTCAAAGTATTGACCAACTCATTTGGCTGCACATTTCATGTATAGAATCCGAAGATTGAAAGGTGCGTAGAGTTCGTGGGTCTTCACTCAACAATCCTGAGGCATTGATGGACTCAAGTTTTTATTTAGTTTCCGGTGTTTTATTTGAGCTAGCTATAAGCTATGCAAAGATGTAATAATTATACTCTAGATTATTCGTGTAATAATGACTTATGTTTTACATGATATTCATCGACTGTGAGTGCTAGCTATTGATCCAGGGACTAGCATGATAATCACATGGACTTAGGATCTTTATCGATCTAAGGTCACTGCAGATGGTATCAGAGCACAAAGTTGACTGTAGGACATGACCCTTGGATTGGAAACCACCTTTAAACATTGGGCGCTTCTGTTTTTTATATTATTCTAAGTTATTTATGCACTTATAGTGATTACTTTTCCTTATCACTTATTTTATGTACCTAATCTTTGTTCTTCCAACTTAAAGATGACGACCTTCCACTATGACACCGCTGAATACATCAAGTACCTACGCTTTGGGGGATGCCTTCTTGACCTCGTCACAACGTTGGAGCTGCCCATACCATCAATCAAAGGAAACCCATTGAGGAAATTCCACAAAGAGGGTTGCTGGGGAGTCGAGATCATCAAACCGGGGCGAAGTGAGGCTGAGCCCAAGATAGAGGCCATTGTGTTTAACATCATCAGTGACTCCAAGGAGAAGGGACTTAGCACCTGCATGCAAGATCTCATTGGATGTCTATGTGGACATCACTTCGAACAACTTGATGCCCACTACACCTAATCCCTCGGGAGGCATGATGAGAAAGGAGTTCCAATTCAGTTAAGGACAGATGAAAGAGCGACCGCCAAGAGCCAAAGGACCCATTACCAAGACCTAGAGTGTCACATCAACAATCTTGAGGAGGGAATATGATTTGAGATCCTAAGGAATGATGAGTTATGCGTTCTAGTCAAGGAGAAGGACGAGAAGATCCAAGAGCAAGAGGAGGTGATGAAGTCCCAAGAAGATAATTTCCAAGCCCAAGAGAAGAGGTTCGTCAACCAAGAGAAGAGAGTGCAGGATAAGAACAAGAAGATTAGGGAATAGGATGAGCGACTCAAGAGCAACGAGATGGAATTCAAGACCCTTTGCGACATCATTAAGGAGATACATGTCACCAAGAGGGACTTGGAAGGGAAGCTCGCGCCTATGACTAAGGAGTCAAACCTGATTGAGGAGCTACAAGGGGGGAAGAAGGAACTTAAAGAGAAGCTCGAAGCTGATACAAAGGAGCTGCAAGAGGTGAAGGACCTTCAAGAGAAGCTTGAAGCCGCAACAAAGGATATGGAGTTATACAAGTCAATTTTTGTGAAGGAAAGATACTCGTTTGAGGACGAGGAAGTGGAATACTTGGATGAGTAGGGTAGTTAGTTGAACCACCTTTATCTTTCTTAATCTTTAAACATTATTCGTGGTTGTAATAATGATGCCAAAACATGATTGGTTTAGCTGAAATTGGATGACTTATGTGTTAAACATGTTGTGCTATGTGTGCCTTTTCATGTTTCTCATGTATTTCATAAGGGTAGGAGTTTATTACTTAGTACTTCTATATATCTCTTAACTTAGTATTTCTATATATGCCAAATCGTGCGAACAACGATCTCCCTCCTGGGATTGTGCAACTTCTGAACTCTCAGAATTAGATGATCCAACTCCTCACCTAGAACATGCAAAACAACAACAACCCACCGCCTCCGCCACCTCCGTCGCCTTAGCAAGATCGTTTGACTCGGTTTCTAAGACTGAATCCTCCAAGCTTCTCTCATAGCCCTAAGCCAATTGTGGCGGATGACTGGATTCGCACCATTGACAAGAAGTTAGACACCGTCCAAGCTGTTGGAGCTAACATGGTGCATTTTGTCGCGCACCAACTTGAAGGACCTGCTGCTGAATGGTGTGATAACTACCAAGTTACCCATCTGGATATTGATGCTATCACCTAGAACCAGTTTGAGGGAGCATTTCGTACTCATCATGTGGCTGATGGTGTCCTGTCACTGAAGAGACGTGAGTTCCGTGACTTGCGTTAACAACACCACTCTATCTCCGAGTATGGGGACATTTTCAACAAGTTGGCATGTTATGCACCTGACAAGAGCCATGAGTCTGATGTGAAAAAAGCCTATTTCTTGTGTTTTGCATCCGCGTTAAATACTAGTAGTGGTTACCATGCGCAGACTACTAGATGATGGCTATGTCAGATCACGTCCATGTCAAGTCATCTCTGTTTACCATGAATGCCTCGATAGGATGCTTCTCTTCAGAGTGTTAATGACACTGACTGATGGAGACATCTTGAAAACTCGCGCCCCACGCGGCCTTCGATCTTCTAATATGAACTCATTTCAATGGCCAAAAAACCTACGACGCAAAAACATTCGGCCTGCTCTTTTATGCTAGCTTTAGCCTTATCCTAAGAAAATCTTCTCCACCGCACCGGCTGAAGGAATCCTGGTGGCTCAACGGTCGCCCAACGGCGGTTAGGTTTGTCACATCGTTCACGTGTGTCTTGATGGTTTCCTACAGCTGAAGGGGCGGTCATGTGTTGCTGGCTCCATCGGGAAAGCAAGGCTGCCAAACACGCGTTTGGTGGAGGCTATCCTGTGCAATGCTAGTCTGACCGCATCAAGCGTTCGTTCTCTGTGTCGAACGATGCTGGATTTGGTCTCCTACTTGCTACTCATCCTGCGTTGGCCGCTTCACAGACGCATCCGTGCAACAATGAAAGGAATGCGGGCTTTTACGACAAGGCGCCAACATGCCTAGACTTCGACCGCATCGAGGATTCTTCTAGTCCACTGATGGTGGACTTCAGCCATGGTGAATTTATGGTCTTCCAAGGGAGTAGGCAGTTCTGTCACCGGGGATCTGCAAATAGCGAACATTTGGTTGGGCGAGATGACTCGGGAGGTTGTCAGCTTGACGTGCCTGCGTCGGACAATGCATTCTAGGGTCCTCTCAAGCCTATCTATCCTTTTCTCTGCCTTGCTTACACTCAGGACATGCTCCAACCCGAGATCGATGACCTTGCGGCTGACTAAGGTGCGTACGTGGGAAGCGACCTTACAGTGGGTGAAACCGGCTATCAACTTGCGCTTACCTGGATCCATCGGTGAGTTCAGTATAACCCTTGACGGTGTCCACAAATAGACAAAGAAGATCAAGGAGCTATCCATTCACCGTCATGCGTACGCCGGGAGGGCTATGGAACTTGCGACGAGGAATGTCAGTTTGAGGATGGAGACAATAGTGGCGTTAAAGTTCAATGCTTTACTATTTTTCCTAGATTTTATCAATGTATGTATCCACTTGGTGTTTGTCAAACGATAATATGAAATTAGCCACCGTTTTGAGTACTGTACACGAGACGTGAGCACGAGATGCTTCTAAATTGGTGGGCACATATGTTTTTAGAACAGATGCTTTGCTATGTCTTTGTAAGCAGCGTCCTAATTCCAACCACGCCCTGGGGCGTGCAGAGAGAATTCTAGTAGTGTATAAATGGTGCTGGTGTTTGAGAGCAAAAGTAAATAAGAACAAAATAAATTACTAAAGTAAACAAGAACAAGCAAGCATGATTGTGGTGGTGATAATATGGTTAAGGAGTTCACGAGGAGTGTAGGGTACACTACTAGCATTAGTATTAACTATGAGTAGGATAAACCTATGTATTTTTTTATAACATGTGTGCCTAGAAAATCTAAATAACCACTACAACTACCTTCGGTAACCACCAATGGATCCATTGTAATTAAGGGTTACCCCATGGATATCGATATGAGCTTATTGAATCCCTCCTTATACCCATTGTCCATATGTTAAGGCGCTGAAGACGGTATGTCACTTCATGCCGTATGTAATTCCATACTTCCAAGGGTAATTACCTCTTTAGTCTCGAAGGCAAATATTACATGGTCGACTTCATATAATATCTAGAGAAAGAACTAACACATATTCATAGCACAAAGATCATCTTCATTTCATATTATAATATTGCTATGGTTTCTCCTTCTCTGCAAGAACAAGGTAAACTAATCACACATGGAGACAATCAAAAACATCATCATAATCATATGGATGGAATCAAAGTATACGGAGGAATTCGAGTACAAATCCATAATATCAATTGCAATTACAACTAATGGGGATAAGTGATATGGGGAACAATGATGTTCATGGAGATGTAGCGGTTGATGATGGCAGGGATGATGCCTTGTCCTCCAATGATCCAAGTTTCTTATCCTCCATGTGGTGGTGATGGTGGACATCTGAGTGGAGGCCGCGTCTGTAGTAGGGCTCCACCGTGGAGGTATGTGGTGAGATCCATCTCTGTTGACTCCTCACCTCTTTATATAGGCCTAGGAGGGTCTCCAATAGCCCCTCCCACGTTGCCTATGACCTAAGGAAGGTCTGAGAACAAACGGGGACAAATTCCGTGAAGAAACACATCCAGAGAGGGGTTTTCTGTGCATCCCGTCCCGTGGTACGGGCGGACGGTACGACCGTATCGGCCCATACCAACTGTCGTTATGATCTCAGAACTTTTTGGTATTTTGACCGCCATTTTTCATACAAACTACGATTTGGGTGTCTTCGGCTTGTTTGACTCGTATGGACAAGGGCTACAACACCATCGTCTTGGATATTTATTTGAAGTTTTTTTACCATAAAATACTAGGAGAGGCTCCTACTGTATACTATATTAAATAATAATATTTACAACATGATGATGCATGAAGCACCAAATAGAGCTTACAAAAGTATATATTCTATCTAAAAACAAATCTATTGTATTTTCCAGGTTTTGGGTAACCCTGAACCTAAGAAGTTTTAAATCCGCTTTCATTCTGGCCCTCCAAGTATCTATTGATTGCCTGACTCCTTTGAATATTAAGTTGTTTCTCTTTTTCCAGATCCCCAAGCGGCAATTGTGAAATGTTCAAAAAATAGTTGTTCCTGGAAAGTTGAGTTTGCTTGGCTGAGTAAACTAAATTTGCACGTACTACCTGTCCAACTAATATTCAGTCTTGCCCAACATACAATACTAAATAGACGAAAGAAGAACTGGTGCTCTAACATTTCCTCCACCTTTAAAGCAAGTACAATATAGTGACATCAACAGGCTATATAGCTAGAAGACGCTAAATAGTATATTTGTGCTAAGTTGGAGGAGAGACAAGAGGAGAGAAAAGGAGAGTGGACTCTCATGCAAGAGCTAGCCCTAGCACGTGCTCCTACGCAGTTTGTGAGAGTGAATGGTGGGCCAAGTAATGATAAAAAGGAATATTTCTATATCTTGGTATTGTACATGTTGGCTACTGAGTTGCCTATAGATTACATGGCACTATCTTATAGCCAGCAGTTTACTATACTATTGTTCTTGCTCTTAAGCTACAAAGTGGGAAATTATGATTTTGTCCTTCACCAACATTGAAATGTTTCCTGCGAATCATGTTCATAGTGTTTAGTCTGTCTAACAGAAGTAGTCAAGAAAACACTTCTAGTTTTGGCATAGCTCTGGTTTCCAAATCCATGAGATTTTCTCTGGTGGAGTGACCAAATGAAACCAGAATTTATAATACTTCCTGGAAGAATATTTAGCACCCCATCTAAACTTCCAGCTATCCATCGATTGCACTTGTAAATCAAGAGAATTGATATAGTTATGTAGCTGTTGAAGTTCTTTCCAGGCTTTAGTGGAAATTGTACAGAAAATTAACTCATCAAATTCCTGAGCCGCACAAAAGTCCGCTACTTTTATATCCTCATTTATGGCATAAGAAAATAATCTAGGATATTTTTCTTGACATATAATATCATTCGACTCATCCTTCACAAATAATACACTATTGCCTTGACCCAAAGTGCATGATGCAATCCCTCTGAAAATTGTGGACAGTTTCATAATAGATTTCCACCAAAAAGATCCAGAAATGTTAGCTGCATGCGGCACTATATCCTGATAGTAAGTGGACTAAACTACTTTAACCCAACACACCTCTTTTATGTTATATATTTTTTCTAGAAACTTGAGTAGAAGAGTCTGATTTTATAGCTTCATATTTAAAACTCCAAGACCCCTTTTTTCCTTAGGTTTACATACTGATGACTACAAGTGCACAGATCGTTTGTAGCTAGTTTCGAAATAAAGATATCGATCCCATAGGGAGCAGGAGTCTGAAGTCTAATAACTCTTGAAATAAATATTATGATAAAAATGCTAGATAAAGTTCTAAGTGACAAGATAGAATGCGAGTATTGTGTAAAAAAGTGTTTTTGGGTTTGGGGAATAAGAGAAATAATAAAGTAAAGTAGAACAACTGAATACATAAAGTAAGTGTCGCGTATGTAAGAGCGATTGGAACTACAATAGGGAAAAGCGTTCTCAGGAGTAGCGGATACACCACTAGCATTATAAGGATCTAACATAAACATTATCATCATGAACATTCTCAACTATGTATGTGTTGGAGGAACTCCATATTTGGACAAATAGGCAGCAACCGCTGCTCACATCATCCTCATAACCACAACAGTCAGCAATCGACATCAATCAAATTACTGTACTATTAAGGGACGTAATCCCGTAGGACGTATACCATGGCATGGATAGTGTTCCGTGAGTTTCTTCGGTTTTCCAAGTTGATACGTAAGGGGTGCCAACAACTTTATAGTCAATGTAAGTGCTAGCACGCCTCCGTCTACCAACTAGTAGTTTCCTCCATCAAGTCCGCATGAGAGGCAAATATTGGGAGGTTGACTTCTCTCAATATCAAGATGTAGAAAATATAACACATGGTCACAGCGATGAATATCATAATATACTTTATCTTATTTCCATCTCATACTAGGGTTTCTCCATCTCCCCAAGAACTAGAGATCTACTCAGACATGGAGACAATCAACATCATGGCAATAGTAATGGAAACAATCATAGATGAATAGTACTTGTATAAATCCACAAAAAGTATGGGAATTACAACAAGATCTAGACAACATGTAGATGGGATGGATGGAGATGGTGGTGATGCAGCGGTGGATGATGAAGATCGATGCCTTAGCCTCCCGGATCTACGCAGGGCAAAGATGGATCCCCGGTGGATGAGTTCCCCCTCCAGATGCCTTCCGGAGGTGAGGTTTTAGCGATTTTCGGGTGTTCTGTATGTCGTCTCTCTGAACTAGTTGCACGTGGTGATACTATGTGAGGAGGCGGAGGCGGCGCCAACTATACGGCCAGTGCTATACGGTCAGAAAATTTGCTCTGGTCGTATAGTTGGTCATTGAACCTTTTGCCTCTCTTGTTCGCTTCTGATTTTTTCTGGTATTATTAATATTTTCCAAATAAGCGATTTACGTTGTTTTGACTCCTTTTCTCCACAGTACAACTGCTCCAAGAATTGTATCTGTTGGATCCATCATCTATCCCGATCCTGGTGAAAACAAACATGAAATGTGCATGCCCGTAAAATACCAAGATCCTACATCTACAATGCAAAATAATAATATAAACATGATGCAAATATGCACTCATCAACTTCTCTAAGCTTAGACTCTTGCTCGTCCCAAGAAAGTTTAGCTTAATGGATGTGATCCTCATATTCATGAAGCTGAGTCGATTTAAATAAATGAGGCAGTTGCAGCATGTGTTTATCATATACGATACATAGGAATAAGTTCATGAATAGTACCTTACTCGAACCATCTAAATAGTATTAGCAGGCTTCCACACCTTAGTGATCAACAGTTCATAAACGATAAATCTCAATCATAATGTAAAAGTATCCGGTTAAACCGAATGAGTTAGCAAGGTAGTCCCAAGTGTTTTAGGATCAACTGTATTCACTTGGGATTCAAAATCTGGAAAGTGTTTCTTTGTCATACTACAATACAATGGTATATGCCTATTTGCTCTTTGCACAATCACTCCTTTTCTTCTTTCTTTTCTTTTCTTTTGCATATGTGCTCACACTTTTGTTTAAGTGTTGTGCAAAGGAGCTAGCCATATATTCCATCTTATGTAGGAATTCAAAGTTTAACGATCTCAATTATCAAATTCCAACTGTACATGAAGCATTCTTATGACTTGGATATTCTACCTTGACTTGTTCTCAATATATTTTGATAGCACTTTCATTTTCCTTTGTTCAAGGTTTCTTTTTCAACTTAACTTGTATAGATAATCTTTCTTTTGAAAATTAGACCGTAGACTTACAACATATTGACCAAATTATCTTTATGTGTTCCATTGGTGTGGAACACTCCTATTGCTATCATCAAGTGCAAGTAAAATTATACTCAAGCCATTCATATATCATTAAAGCAAACACAAACTCAATATTGCTCCATATATAAAAATAAACTCGGAATTTCATTAAAGGGATCGACTATCCTGAAGGGAATTATAATGATGCAAACCTTATTGCTAGTTTACACTAATGCAAAAATAATAATAAAAACATATAAGATAGATTACAAGGTCTTAAAGATCTCTCCAAGCTTGGAATCAAGCCAGGCGGGATCAAATAATACCTTGCGATTATTTGATACCGTGATTCTTGTAGGTCACTGTGTCGCCATGGCACGTGGTATCTTCTCCTCACGTGCCAGCCTGAGGTGGAGGGATTGATTGACAACTTCTAATTCTTTGACACGCAGCTTGTAGAAAAGATTGTTCCTCTCTAGCACTTTCACTTATTCTTTAATGAACTCATTGTTATCCTGAAGTGTTTGTAGCGCCTTAAGACTCATAGAAAAACCTACTTCGGTTGTCCGCTTGATATCTTCATCAAGTTTATCAAGATAAAGTCGTAGCAATCAAAGGTGTTTGGGTGTCCCTGGCTTCTCTTTGTCCAACTCTTCAATCTTCAGCTCCTGGGCCTTCAAATCCCTCTTCCGACACCCATGGTCGGTGCTGAGGAACTCTATAGGGACGGTCTTGATCTCCTTGCCTTGATCGCTATTGCTCATGATCTCCATGGGATCTTTTCTTCTTGACTTATGTCCCTTGGTTGAGAGCCCTCACGTGTGAATAAAAGGTAGATTGGTTTCTAGAGACTATGATTAGAGAAAGAGACAATGGCAGTATATAAGGGGTGTCAGAGGTTGGTAAAACTCGTGAGAAACACAAAATTGTTGTCCAAGAAAAGAATCTTAACAAAACAGGGAAAGAAATCACGGATTTGGAAGAGTTCTGCCGCGTAAAGACCAACTATATGGGCGCGACCCGTATAGCTCTGGCCGTATAGTTGGTTCCGGGCAGATATTTCCAAATATCTCATGTCTAGGTCGATTAAATCACGACTCGGAACCGACAATAAGTTTTTTAATGAATAAACGAAAAGACAAACGAAAAGTGTCTGATAGTTTAATGACCAACTATACAACCAGAATTTTGGCTCTGGTCATATAGTTGCAACCGTATAGATACAGACACCGAAAAACAAAAGTGTCTGAGAGTTTAATGACCAACTATATGGACGGAATTTTGGCCCCGGTCATATAGTTGCGACCGTATAGATACAGACAACAAAAAGCAAAACTATATGAGAGTTTAATGACCAACTATATGACCAGAATTTTGGCTCCAGTCGTATAGTTGCGACCATATATGCTCAGATATCGAAAACAATTTTACAAAGATGATACAGAGAGTTTAACGGCCAACTATACGACGAGAGCTCTCTCTCCGGTCATATAGTTCCGCCCGTATAGTTGGTAAAAACCCTCTAAAGTTTTAGAAAAACACAAGGAATTCAAAGGCAGAATTTTTAGGAGCAAAATTTGTGAAAACAAATCACTTATTTGGGTAAGAACACTTACCTTACACTTACCATTTACTTATTCTTGGATGAAAAGTTTCTCCAACAACAAAGACTTCTTCTCTCTTGAAGGAATTGACCTTGATTCATTGAATAATTCTCGTAAACAAAAATCACCAGAACTAAAGTTCCTCTCAATAAGATCAGTGTCTTGCTGGGCAAACATGGACACTGCATTTAACATCTTTATTTCCTGCCTCTGCATAATCTGCAACTCAAATTCTTGAAGTGAAAGAATCCAATAGATCAGTCTTGGCTTATGTTCTTTCCTCTCAAGGAGTTTTTTAAACCATCACGATCTGTATGAACTATTACCTTTGCATCAACTATGTAAGAACGAAATTTATCACAAGAGAAAAATACAGCAAATAGTTACTTTTCTTCCTTAGGGTAATTCTTCTGAGCACCATTTAGAGTTCTACTAGCATGATGTATAATATTAAATTTGCGACCAATATCTTGTCCTAGAGTTACTCCTATGACATCATCACTAGCTTCACATATTACGTCAAAGGTTGTATCCTAGATATGTGGTTTAATGATGGGAGCACGAGATAAAGCATTTTTGAGTTTATCAAAGGATTCAAGACATTTATCATCAAAATTAAATCTTACTCCCTTTTACAGGAGAGTAGTCAAAGGTTTAGATATTCCAGAGAAATTTCTAATGAACCTTCTATAAAAACCCACATGACCAAGGAAACTTCTTATACCTTTAATATCCCTAGGTTGTGGCATTCTCTCTATTGCCTCAACCTTAGCTCTATCAACTTCAATCCCCTTACCTAATACCTTGTGTCCAAGGACTATACCTTCTTTGACCATAAAATGGCATTTCTCTCAGTTTAGAACAAGGTTAGTTTCTTCACAACGTTGCAAAACTCTTTTGAGATTATCCAAGAAACTTGTAAACAAAGTTCTAGAGACAGAAAATTCATCCATAAATACTTCCATTATAAGTTCTATGAAATTCGCAAAAATAGCAGTCATGCATCTTTGAAAAGTAGCCGGATCATTACATAAACCAAAAGGCATACATCGGTAAGCATGTAAACCATAAGGACTAATGAAAGTTGTTTTAAGTTGGTCATCAGGATGAACATCTATTTGAGAAAAACCAGAGTATCTGTCCAAGTAACAAAAATGAATATGATTTGTTAACCTCTCTAAAGTTCGATCTATGAACGGTAAAGGATAGTGATCTTTCCTAGTTTCTTTATTTAATTTTCTTAAGTCTATGCACATCCTATGCCCAACAATAGTTCTATTAGGTATCAATTCATTATTTTCATTAGGAACAACAGTAAAACCGCCCTTCTTAGGGACACAATGAACAATACTTACCCATTCACTTTCTTTAACATGATAGATTATACCTGCGTCCAGTAGGCATACAATTTCTTTTCTTACCACTTCTTTCATTTCAGGCTTCAATCTTCTATTAAATTCCGCAACCTATTTAGCACCTTCCTCCATGAATATTCGATGGACGACTATCATGGGACTGGTGCCCTTCAAGTCATCCATTGAGTACCCAAAGGCCTTGTGGTGCTCCTTAAGTATCTCCATAAGTTCTTCTTCTTTTCTTGAAAGTTTAGCACTGATAATAACATAAAATTTATTTGTATCATCTAGAAACATGTATTTGAGATTATTTGGTAAATTCTTCAACTCTGGGGGTGGTAGTTCCTCGTCCCCTCTCTCTTCTAGCTCTTCAAAAGCCTCATCAGTTAGAGGTCCCATTATAGGAAGTGAATCAAATTCATCTTTTAGTTCTCCTAGAGACTTGTCCTCCATAACTATTTCTTCATAATTTGGATATTCATTCATTTCTTCTTCTTGATTACCAAAGAAAAGAGCCGCCATTTACTCAATAGTTCTCTCTTCCTCTTCTTCTTGTATTTGTGGAGGCCTGTCTTTAAATTTGGAAAAGTGGAATTTATTTTCTGTTCCCCCAAGCTTAAGAGACACAATCTCCTTCTTGAAATTAACATAGGAACCTATATCACCCAAAAAATTTCTTCCAAATATAATTGGGCAAAGAGTGTCAGCTGGCATATCAACAACTACAAAATAGATAGGAAAGTTTTAATTGCCAATTGTGACAGTTGCATTTTCAACTACTCCCATTGGAATTCTAAGATTTTTATTGGCTAACATAATTGTCATATCAGTATTTTAAATTGTAGATGATTCTATTTCTTCTTTTATTTCTAAGTATAAATCATAAGATATAACATTAACTTCGGTGCAGATATCACATAAATCGTAATGCGAGGTTTCTTTAAATATGTAGGTAAGAATAGGCTTACCCACATCTTTTACCTTTGTTTTACCTTCAACTAATACGGAAGTCTCTTTATCAAGTTCAACTTTGTTACAATGTGCGTACATAGCCATAATTGCTTCCTTGGTTACCTCTTCATCTTTGGTTTCTTCCAGATGTTCCATGACTTATGGCATACTTTCTTCTTCCTTCTCATACTGTACTGCTTTGGCATGTTCATATTCAAGAATATGCTTTTGTGCAGTGTTAGAGAAAGGCATCTCAATAATTGGTTCGAAGGAGGCCAGTGTTGCTTTATCTTCTCTTTTCTTCTCAGGTTCAGGTGGTGGATCATACTTGACCGGTCCTTATTTTGGAACGTTGATATGTTCTGTAAAAGCTTTAACAACTTGCAAAACAAGATCTGGATCCAAATAAAGTTCTTTAGATAATTCTTTAACATGGACTTTTTTATTGTAGTCATGAATACAATCATGTTCTATTTCTACACCTCTTTCACTTCCTAGACCAAATTTCCATGAAACTCTATGATCATGAATTCAATTAAGTAAATCCCAAGCTTTAGGTATAGGAAGATTCATAAAGGCTCCTTCCGCGAAAGAGTCTAGTTCAATTTTATTAGATTCAATTAAACCGCCATAAAAGATATGCAATAAATACCATTTAGGTAAATCATGATGTGGACATAGTCATAGAAAATATTTAAATCTAATATAAGCTCTTACACGTCCTTCATTAGAACGCTTTTTCCAAGTCATTATAAGACGCCTGATTCCAAAAGATTTTGACAATGGATAATATTTTGCTAGAAATTCACAGGCTAGATTATCCCAAGTAGTAGTGGCTTCTGGTGGTAGAGATCTATACCATGAGAGAGCTGTACTAGTCAAAGTCTGACTAAAAATTTTAACCCTTACCTCATTAGCGGTATATCCCGTCAATAGAAAAGTGCCACATATATCTTTGAAACGTGCAATATGCTCATATGGATCAGGATCTTCTTCATCTCCAGTAAATTGCTTCTTGTGTAAACTATCAACTGGTAGAGGATTTATTTCAAACCCCCTTGTCTTCTCATTGGAGTTGTCTCTTTTATAAATATCATAGGGCTTCCCAAAGTAATTGAGTGGGTTAGCACTAGTCATATGCTCAAACTCCATCATGTTGGAGGAAACCTGTAACTCAAAACAAAATTTAGCAACACAAAAATAAATAAGCAAAAACTAATAGACCTACAATGCTTAGCTCCTCGGCAGCGGCGCCGGAAAATAGCTTGATGACTGCAAGTGCACAGATCGTTTGTAGCTAGTTTCAAAATAAAGATATCGATCCCACACGGAGCAGGAGTCTGAAGTCTAATAACTCTTGAAATAAATATTAAAATAGAAATGCTAGATAAAGTTCTATGTAACAATATAGAATGCGAGTATTGTGTAAAAAGGTGTTTTTGGGTTTTAGGTATAAGAGCAATAATAAAGTAAAGTAGAATAACTGAATATAGAAAGTAAGTATCGCGTACTTAAGAGAGATTGGAACTACAATAGGGAAAAAGCGTTCTCAGGGAGTAGCGGATACACCACTAGCATTATAAGGATATAAGATAAAGATTATCATCATGAATATTCTCAGCTATGTATGTGTGGGAGGAACTCGGTATTTGGACAAATAGGCAGAAACTGCTGCTCACATCACCTCATAACCACGGCAGTCAGTAATCAATATCAATAGAATTACTGTACTATTAAGGGACGTAATCCCGTAGGACGTATCCCATGGCATGGATAGTGTTCCGTGAGTCTTCTCGGTTTCCCAAGTTGATATGTAAGGGGTGCCAATAGCTTTATACTCATTGTAAGTGTTAGCATGCCTCCATCTAACAACTAGTAGTTCCCTCCATCAAGTCCCCATGAGAGGGAAATATTGAGAGGTCGACTTCTCTCAACATCAAGATGTAGAAAATCTAACACATGGTCACAGCGATGAATATCATAATAGACTTTATCTTATTTCAATCTCATACTAGGGTTTATCCATCTCCTCAAGAACTAGAGATCTACTCAGATATGGAGGCAATCAACATCCACTACTAGGGAAAAGCCTACTGGAGGCGCATATGAAAAGCCATTAGAGTCGCATTATGGATGCGACTCGAGCGCCGTGACTTGAGTATAGGAGTGCATATTGATATGTGCCTCGCATATATTGGTTATAGGAGGTGCATCTCATATGCGACTCTAGCATGTATTAGATATGCGCCTCCCATAAGTTTACATATGTGCCTCTAATATGGTCACATATGCGACTCCAATATCAATTTCAAATTTTAAATTTTATAGAACCACAGTACAGTCCAGAATACACAGTATACAGGTATTATACAGTCAATAACAGTATAAACAACACATAATTTTCAGAAAGTTGCATCACACATCAACACTAATACAAGTACATCACTAATACCATTATATCACACATCAACTTGAATTAATCCACGACATACGAGAGTTCACACATCAACTAACTAGAGCATACATCACACACACAACACCAAGTTCACATCTCTCGGGGGACCGATCGAGTACATGTTCACAATCGCATTACAACTACATGCACGGCGGAGCTCTATAGCTAGCTAGGTGAATTAGAGCACACAACCTACTACAATGAAGAGCAAGGTGGTTATCACGACGAAGTTCCTCCACTTCTTCCTCCCATGCTTCCTCCACTTATCTTCCGCCACTTCTCTAATCTTATAGCCTTTGTAACTGTTGCCCAAGAATTCGTTCACGTGCTTCTGGCAGTCTTTCCACTCCTCGTACACACCTAGAACCCTACCGACGTACACGACATAGCACTTCTTCGCCATCTCCTATACACAAGATAGATGATATTAGCTATGTCAGTGGAAAGCAATAGTAGTTCACAAGATAAGATCATGCATATATATATATGGGTGCAACAAGATGTGCACCCAAGATGTAAGAAATCACATTCTAATCATCAGCATTTCGAAGAAAGACAAAAAAAGCAAACAAAGAATGAGTTGCATTAGTGCCTCATACTTAGGTTGGGCATGGAAATAACAATGCTCGCTGTTTCATCTCGTGCGGCAAGTAGAGTATATGCCCAAATTACTAGTCTACTTGGCACACGAGATCAAACAACGGCATATTCATACACATGACACCACAACACGTTCTAATCATCGGCATTTCGAAGAAAGAAAAAAAAGCAAGCCAAGAATGAATTGCATTAGTGCCTCATACTTAGGTTGGGCATGGAAATAACAATGCTCGTTGTTTGATCTTGTGTGGAAAAAGTAGAGTATATGCCCAAATTACTAGTCTACTTGGCACACGAGATCAAACAGTAGCATAGACATACACATGACGCCACAACACATTCTAATCATCGGCATTTTGAAGAAAAGACCAAAAAAGCAAACCAAGAATGACTTGTATTCGTGCCTCATACTATTCATATCGCCAACGACAAAAGAAGAGAAATACTTCCATGATTCATATAGCATGGGCATGATATGTCAAGTGGCAAAGCAAGGAAAGGATTCGGTCTCCATGGCAACGACTCATTTCGAGTTTGGTGTGTCTAAATGAGTCGTTGTCGTGGACCCAAAACCCTTTCCTTGGCTTACCACTTATTATGTCTTATGTATATGAATCTCAAAAATATTTTTCCTCTTTCAACTTTGTGGTTACGAGATGAAATAGTTTATCATTTCATTGTATCACCGAAAGGAAATAAATCATTCCACGATTCATATAACAATGTCGCCAATGCTATATGGATAGTGAAGTAATGTCTTTCGTTTCGACTTTGGGGCTCCAGTGAGATATTTGAAACTACATAATTCACATAGCATGGGCATGATATGTCTAGCGGCAAAGCAAGGAAAGGATTCGGTCTCCACGGCAACAACTCATTTTGAGTTTGGTGTGTTTAAAGGAGTCATTGTCATGGACCCATAATCCTTTCCTTGGCTTGCCGCTAAACATATTATGTCTTATGTATATGAATATCAAAAATATCTATCATATTTTGACTTTGGGGCTACGAGATGAAATAGTTTATCATTTCATTGTATCGCTAAAGACGAAAGGAAAGAAATCATTCCACGATTCATATAACAATGTCGCTAGTGCTATATGTATAGTGAAGCAATGTCTTTCCTTTCGACTTTGGGGCTACAATGAGATATTTGAAACTAAATACGGCACCATTTCATTTGATTCATGCTATCTAATCTATTCGTATCACCAAAGACAAAAGAAGAGAAATACTTCCACGATTCATATAGCATGAGCATGATATGTCGAGTGGTAAAGCAAGGAAAGGATTCGGTCTCCATGGCAACGACTCATTTCGAGTTTGGTCTGTCGAAAGGAGTCATTGACATGTGGACCCAGAATCCTTGCCTTGTCTTACCGCTCAACATATTATGTCTTATTTATATGAATCTCGAAAATATTTGTCCTCTTTCGACTTTGGGGCTACGGGATGAAATAGTTTATCATTTCATTGTATCACCAAAGATGAAAGGAAAGAAATCATTCCACAATTCATATAACAATGCCGCCAATGCTATACGAATAGTGAAGTAATGTCTTTCCTTTCGACTTTGGGGCTACAATGAGATATTTGAAATACAAAAAAATCAAACCAAGAAGTAGGGCGGAAATAACGAATGAGAAGCAACATATGAACAAGCACTAAAATAATTCATAACACAAATAAATAGTGTCGCTCACAATCAAGTTCAACGGTTTACGAAACATACTCTAGAGGTTGCTAGGCAAGTTAACATAGGGACGATAAAGTTAACAACACAAGTTTGGAACTAATAGCTAGCTAGGCAAACATCAAGACTTCTTTGGCTGATGAGTCGTCATGGGGATATTCACGAAGCCCTGTTTAGCTCCTTCCATTAACGTCATGGACGTCCTGCCGTCACCCTGCTTCGCTACATGTTCATCTATGTCCTTGTTGTGCGTTGGAGTGCTGCCCTAGAAGAGGCCCCCCCCCAGATTTTATGACTTGTTGGTGCACGATTGTTGAGATCTCCTCCTGGATATCGAAGAAATCCATCCTAAGGTTGCGATATTGTATACGTTGAAGATCTTCAGCCCACCTTCGGACGTCAGATGGCAACGCCCCGTTATGCTGGCCCCGCACGAATTCCTTCATGTGGTGTAGGGCGTAGAAGGCATCCTTCTCGCTGTCACGCGCCTGCTTGACGTTGGGGAACTCCGTTGTGTGGCCGAACACGTGCATGTCGTGCCTCTTAACTATCCTACTAGGGACGGTGCCTCCCGCTGCGATGTATCCGTTGAGAGCCTCATCAAGAACTCTATTCATAGTGGAGTAGTCTTTCCTCGTCGAACTACCCGAGTTGAGATACAAGGCATTTGAGTGTTGCAAGTTCAAGGATATGAGCATGCAGCCTTGGCGACCATTCTCCCACTCTAGATGGTAGGGAATGAGAATCACATCCTTACCCGGGTTTGTTTGCAGGAAGTATGAGAGGTAGTCGGCCACCATTTGGATGCCCTCATGTGTTCTCAAGAAGGCGTCACACATGAAGTAGGGATCCACTATCGTGATGCCCGAGGTCCCGTCTCTAATGATCTGCATGGCCATATTGAGCAAGAACAGTCGGACCAGGGTATCGTGCAGCCGGAATCCTTGCAACATGTCAAAGAGGTCAGTATGCTGCACGTAGAAGATATCCCCGGGTGCTGCTGCGATGAAGCCCAAAACATTTGGCACATTAGCCTTGTAAACCAGGTACGACTGATCACCCTCTCGAATGCGGCGGTCCTCAACAAACAGACATCCATGATGAATACTATGCATATGCGAGCCTACGACCGTGAGCATCGATTCATTGAGCATTGGTGTACCTGCCTCGTGGACCAGCTTCCTGGGATTTTTTGCAGGGCCGTCACGAGCCCGGACTACAGGCTTTAGTTTCTGGCTCGCACCCTTAGGCTTCCTTTTGTGACCCTTCCCGCCCTTTACGGCTTCAGTATCGGCCACCGCTATCACCTCACCGGCCGCCCTATGGAGGGTGCTGGGGCTGATCATAGGACGAGCTAGCAGCTGAGGCTCGATGAATGCGGCGGGTGGTGGCGTCTCCTGACTAGATGGGAAGAGACGCAGTTGGCAAGTGGGTTTCGCCGAGGGTCCAGGTGCTGGTTGGGGCTCATCAACTGTCTGCGTGAACACCTGGCCTCCCTGTTTCTCATGGTCATGACCAAACCTTGTGTTCAAGAACTGGTCGCCGAAGTTTTCATCAAATTCATCATCATCGTCGGCAGGATTCTATGCCATCTCGATGTCTTCATGATGTGCTGGTTGTGCTGCCTCTAGGGTGGTGCCCCAGCCCTTCGTCCCCAGACGGATCTAGCTCTTTGGCCATAGGAACATGTAGCCGAAGCCGGTACTGTGGACTGCTGGCTCGTCACTATCCCATCCATGAGGTTGAGAAGGAGGTTCCAAGCCCTCGTAGCCCAGAAGCACCATACTGTATTTGACCCTAAGCATGTCGGGTGCCATTGGTTTGCTGTGGAAGATGCGTTTCGCGGGTTGAACGATAGAACCCTTGGCAACATCCTTCAACTCATCGTTCACCCAGTGCATTAGAGTGCAAGGAGTGTGTTCCTGCCAAAGACATGTATAGGCCGGCCGTCAGTAAAAAAGGGAGAGAAGGGAGATGAAGTCACCGGTTGAGCCTCCCAACTCTCGCTTTAATTAGTTACCTTGAGGGCATCGAGCTCGGCCAGTGTCGAGGCACCACTGCCGACGACAAGCGTGCAAGTGGTAGAGTGGCTGCTTGCTGGCAAGGTGCGGGCCAGGGCCTTCGCCGCACCAGACAAGGTAAGCTCCAGACCTTCGGGCCATCTTCCACTTGGCATATTGTTCGAAGTAGGCGGGAAGGATGGTGTTGAGCTTCTCAGCCACTTGTGTCTAGACTTGTGATTGGAATTGTGTCTGGACTACCATCACAGCCTCCTTCACTGTATCTTGGAGTAGCTGCGGAAACTGCTCCACTTGTTCCCTTAGGTGTTTTACCTCGGCACTCTCGTCCTGCTTCCTGCCCTTCCGCGGCGAGGTGCCATAGTATTCGGACCATGTAATACCTCCAAAGCCAGGCACACGGCCAGCCGACTTCGGTGGCACCTAGGGCTCGACCTTCTTAACCCGATTCAGCGCCCTGTTAAAAGTGGTGTCCCACTTGGTGACCGGCGCCGACCCCTGGGATGAGGAGCTCCTACATTCCTCATCCTGCACATAAGGAACGTGAAGCATTTGAGAAGTTGGACTTCGTTGATTAATTGTGAATGCAATTAATCGACTTGCATGAAAATTACTTACATATATATTGATGAAGTCCGTCACATTCGGAGCAAAGGGGCCATAGGGTTCCGAGGAATATTCAAAACTCCCTTTCGGCTTGCGAAACCGGGCCCTCACAAAGTACTTTGCCTGCGGTTCGGCGATATTGGAAAAGGGAGGTGTCTCCCCCTTCTCACGAGCTATGGCGTCCTGCTTCTCCCATTTGGGAATCGCAGCTCTATAACCGCCGGAGCCAAGATGGTGGGTACCGATGTTCATCTCGTACACCTCCTTGAAGTACTTACTCTTGGCCTTGCCCGCGGCGGATTCACATCTGGCCTTGAACACCTTGAAGTGTTCTTCCGTGACCAGAGGCTCCTTCTTGATGACCTCCTCGTAACATAGATTTTTCTTGTAAATGAGCCTCTTCACCCACGCTTTCCAATTCGACAAGGCCTTGGTCATCGTCTTGAGGGCGAACTTGTTTACCGGATTCCTATTGAGATTGTCATTGTTGTATTTATTGTCCTCATCACCCGGGAACGCGTACCTTGCGTGCAGCTTCCTGAAGAGCTGATGGAGGTAATGCTCGTTCTCACGGGCCTTTAGGTTCTCGGTGTTGATCGTGACGGTGTTCCGGAGGATTGCAGAGAGCTACAGGGAGCACGACACGACAAATTCCTCCAACTCCAAAGGCACCCCAAAGGGGGCGACAGCTGGCGGCCATCTACGGTGCAAGATGAGGGAGGATGCACATTGATTTACCTAGGTTTCAGCCCCCTGGTGGGTAAAAACCTACTCCGTCTAGATTAGATTGATGGAGAGCGAGTTACAGGGGTGGCGATCTCAGCATCTAAGCAGCGAGTCGCTCGAAGGGGTGTATGATGGAACGTAAGTCCTTACAGTACCCTAGGGAGGCTTATATAAGAGGCACCTCGCTAGGGCTTACAGTTTTACAACCGAACAAGATATAGATTCAAAGGCTTTGACCTAATCCGACTAGGCTTCAAGTACGCTTCTGGGCCTCTAGTCTCCAATCGCCAGGGCTTCTCCTCACTCGCATTCCAGTCGCCGTCCTGTAGGCCCACTCGCTAGGCCTTTGGCCAAGTTGGAACATCCTGATGGGCATACCCTATTCGGCCTATCCCCATCAGTAGTCCCCGAGGCCATCGTTGATTCAGGTGCAGGCGTTCATTTGGCAGTCAGAGTAGGCAAATCCAATTTGCACACCCAGTCGAATCGGCGATGGACTCTGCTGAGAACCGAGGAAATTTTCCACCGGGTCTCCAGTCGTAGCTTTGGCGAATGCAATCACAACTGAGTCGCTGCCCCCGTCGACTGGACAGGGCATGGCTGCAGACGAGTCGAGTGGAAGGAGGTGGACCATCAGCTTGGTCAAACTATCCGTTGGGTAATCCAACGGTAACTTCGGCATGCTTACCGTGGGTAACGGCTATACCTAGATTGGCGGGTAACACTTCTTTATAAGGGGAGTGACGGATCTGTCCTATAGACCATTCCCGCATTCCTCATCTTTGCGCTTCCATCCCCTCTGTCGCCCCTTGATCCAGATTCTCTAGATTAAGTGA
This sequence comes from Avena eriantha, assembly GCA_910589775.1. Taxonomy (NCBI): domain Eukaryota; kingdom Viridiplantae; phylum Streptophyta; class Magnoliopsida; order Poales; family Poaceae; genus Avena; species Avena eriantha. The sequence continues at coordinate 323,961,277 of OU342745.1, read as the reverse complement.
TCTAATTTCTTTCCTGATGGCCCCTCTGAAAGATCTGTGGGGGAAATCCAAGTGCATTGTGGTGCAGCTCAAGTCATTTGAGGACGCGGGGGTCCTCTATCAGGGGAACTAGCCGTTCCCCACACCTTCCAAGGTCGAGCCGAAGCCACGCGCCGGCGAGTTCATCTGCTTCCCAAGCCACTTGGAGAGGGGCTTGGGATTCCCCACCTTGGTTCCGGTGGTTCTGCGTGTACTACGCGATCAAGCCGTCAAATCTCAGCCCACACAACATCGAGCAACTGGTGATCTTCGTCGCCTTCTGTGAATGCTACCTTGGTTGCCGGTCGTACTTCCCCCTATGGTTGGAGTTATTCCACGGCCGCATCGGGCGCGAAGGGTCCGACGGCCTAATCTTGGTGGCAGGAGGTGTCACGTTCCAGCTGAAGCCGAAGGAAAACTTCATCAAGCTCATGTTGCCGAAGAAGGCTGCGAGCGAATGGAAGAAGAGCTGGTTTTATGTAAAAGATTCCAGCCCCTCCGGCGAGGTGGCACTCCCCAAGTACATCGCGGAGAGAAGCGACCCCTGCCGGCTGGCATCAGACAAGCTCCCCGAGGATCAGAGGATGGCCGTCGCGGAGATGATGGACCAGATCCAGAATTTGAAGGACCAAGGATTTTCCACCATAATTTTGTACAACTGCTGGCTCGGGCAGCGATTGGTCCCGTTGGCGACCCGGCCCCATTGGATGTTTGAGTACACCGGGAAGAATGATCCTTCCCGGACCAGCAAGGAGCCGTGGAACGCTGTGGACTACAAGGCCACCCTTAAGAAGATTACCGATGCGGATTTTACTACCACGTTGGCCGGGCTTGCCCCATACATGCCCAAGAAAAATGAAGCTCCTACGGTAAGCCTCTCTCACCAGATTTATCTTCAATCGCGAGTCTCGCGGTGCAATTCGCACCCGCATCCCTTGATATTTGTTAGTGGCCATTCTTAGTTGTTTCAGGTTCTTGAGGGTTGGCTTCCTCTGCTCGATGAGGAGGTTCCCAAAGAGCTCGAAGAGGGGTCCGAAGGGAACTCCTCTGAGAGCGAGCGGGAAGAGAGGGAGGTTCCTCCCCAGCGCCTGTGGCTCGCAAGACTCGCATGCAGAGACAACGCGAGATCGACGCGAGCCACAGTCTCAATGAGCGGGATGACGATGATGACATTCTACAGGAGCACAGCTCGCAGCGCACCACCACGTCGGCGAAACCCGTGCCCAAGCCGAAGTGGCCCGCGAAGAAGCGTGCTCCGAAGCCGGCGTCGCCACCTAGGTCGGCGGTGGCGTTCGATTCAGACAATGAGTCCAATGAGGATGATGCGACTGAGGTCTCGCCCAAGGTCCCGGAGGGTCCGACTCCGATGATGGGATCGGATGTAGCGAACGCGGCGGTGGAGGTGGAGGTTCCTCTTGCGGTGATTGCGCCGACTTTCCCAGCCGTGAGCTGCTAGAGATGCGACGAACAAATCGCCGTGACCATCGAGGACGACCGCGTAGTCCGACCTAGAAGTTCGGGAGAGCGCGTCTTGATCATCGAAGAAGCCCACGGTGTCATGGGCCTCAGATGTTTTTGAGAAGGGCCTTTCGCGCAAGTTGGGCACGGAATTGGAAAAACCTGCCCACATCAGCACCGGGTTGCGTGTTCTCCTGGTCGTGAAGTAAGTCATGAGTTTCCCTTTCCATTATTTGGTGCTTTTTCGTATGATTTCTTTGCTCACTTTGGTGACTTTGCAAGTCCGGCTCCAAGAAGATTGGTTGTCCTTCAGTAGCGAAGATTCCGCCGGTCACCATCGCAGGGGAAGGCGATCTCCCTAGAGGAAGCCTGCTACGGACGTCGTTCATGTGGAGGGCACGAAGAAGTAGAAGGGAGGTGCCGGCGATGCTACGACAGAAGATAGCGCTAGGGAAATGATCCTACCGCGAGCGCCAAGGAGGTGGCGGTTACTCAATCGGAGCCAGCTAAGGGGGATCCGATGACAGAACCATCGGCCCCAACGACTAGTGTCCCTGCGAGGGCCTCTTCGACGTTTCTGCGCTTCTTGGCGAAGGCTTTTCCGGGCATGGCGGAAAACCAGTCTCCGCAGATGCTAGAGATCGTTGACGAGGACGTTGGGCCTCGTCACGGGCGCACCTCCTTTGTGGTCGCTTCAACGGACGCCACTGGGCTTCACATTATGCCTAGAGCCGCCATTCAGGTACGTCCAGTCCCCGAGTGTCTAGTCGCTGAATTTCAGTGGCTAGGCACTGAGTTTCTTCTAGTCGCCAGTCCCCGAGTGTCTAGTCGCTGAATTTCAGCGGCTAGGCACTGAGTTTCTTCTAGTCGCCAGTCCCCGAGTGTCTAGTCGCTGAATTTCAGCGGCTAGGCACTGAATTTCTTCTAGTCGCCAGTCCCCGAGTGTCTAGTCGCTGAATTTCAGCGGCTTGGAACTGAATTTCTTCTAGTCGCCAGTCCCCGAGTGTCTAGTCGCTGAATTTCAGTGGCTAGCCATTGAATTTCTTCTAGTCGCCAGTCCCCGAGTGTCTAGTTGCTGAATTTTAGTGGCTAGGCACTAAATTATGTGTTTTTGCAGTTGCTAATTGTTCATTCTACTTGTAGGGCTTGCAGAGGGAATAAGCTGATTGGCAGGCCGCGAAGGAGCGCCTGAAACATGACCTGCGCGTGGCGCAGGAGGCTAACCGATGACTCCAGGAGACTGCCGGTGAGTACTTGTTTTGTTTGGCGATTGCGAGCTGCTGGTCATCACCACGATAAGCTAACTATTATTGCTGTTCCTTTCAGATGGTCTTTCGTGTGCTATTGCCAAAGCCCGAGAGGGGTATGTTCCGGTTGCAGAGTTGGACGTGGCGAATGGGCATATCGATTCGCTGGTGAAGGAACTAGAGGAGGCAAAAGCGTCGATGATCTCTTCTAAGGACAGGGCCAAGGCCGCGGTCGCTGTGGCTGAGGAGGAGCGGAAGGCTGCTGACTCAATCATCCTTGGCCTGCAGAGCGATCATGCTACTTTGGAGAAGCATGTGACCGAGAACTGCCGGAAACTCCTTGGTGTGTCATTGTTCTTTTCTTTGATATGTGCTGTGAATCCTCGAGTGGGTGAGTCCGTAGTGACACTGGGTGTCTGGCGTTGCAGCTTTGATAGGGCAAGGCGATCCGGTGGTGCAGACCTTCAATGCCTCACAGTGTGTGACCGTGGTGGTGAACGCATCCACCGCCTCGGTGTTGTGTGTCCAGGCGGTTCTTCAAGGAATGTCCCCTACCGAGGTTATACCTAGGGGACTAACTGAAGTATGGCGCTACCTGGAAGAGGCACCCGCCGTTGTAGAATCGATGGCGCGTTCGGATTTCAGGCGCGAAGCCACCACGACATTGAGCCTAGGGCTCACGCATTTCCCTAACGACATCGACCTCGATGATGTCACCAGAGGCTACCCTTCGGCGACTGGCTCAGTGGAGATGTCGGAGGTGTTGAAGCTGACCGCCAAGGCTACCCCCTTCGCAATCATGTGCTAGTGATGGGGGATTTGCTGCCATACCAGGAGATGGTGGTGGCGCCCGGCGACCCCGAGCCGGAGCATCACGACCTAAAGTCGGAGCAACCCTTTCGGTCGGCGTTGTCGAAGTCGCTGTCGACCTACCCGATGAATCCGTGGGAGCCATTCGTCCGTGTCAAGGGCGGTGGCGGCGCTTCTTCATCGGGGCCTACGAAATAGATATCTGCCCAGGGGCTTTTTGTAAGATATGCCAAGTGGCCACTTTTGTAATATGAACAATATTTATGTCTGGAAGTAAGAGGAGTCAATCGACTCGTAATGCATTGTCAGTTATGTGGTATGTTTGGTTTTTGTTTGAGCGAGTCCCCGAGCGCGTTCGCCCTTTAGTGGGATATAACTCGTTTGTGTACATGTGTGTTTGCTTTGGATTTTTGTATTGGTTGTGACTGCTTTGCCGTGGGGTGTGGGGCTAGTCGCCTTGCGATTCCGAAGGGGTGAGTCCCCGAGCGCGAGTGGGGTCGGTTTAGGCGAGTCCCCGAGCATTTTACTTAGCCGTCTTGGGCGTGTGCCTATTGTAAGGTTTGGTGCGTTGTTTGTAATGCATCTCTTCCCCTGGCTCGGAGAGCCAGTCGCGTGGCGATTCCAAGGCAGATCTCTTACTTGATGTATTCCCGAGCCGCGTGAGGGTTTCTTTTTGCGAAGTCCCCGTGTGTGGTACTTAACCGTTCGAGTCGCTTTGCGCAAGGATGGGGAGGACATGTCGTTGTGGGAAGCGTTTGTCAGTCGTCTTGGCCCGGTAGGCCAGTCGAGCGGGGCGACTCTGATGGTGGCTCTGTGTTGGCGTGTTCGTGGATGACGCAAAGCCCGAATATTTTCAGTGCCCTTGGGTCGCACTACTTAACCATGCCGGTCGCTCGACCAAGGGTTGCCTTCCGTAAGTAGCATATTGCTAAGTGTACGAGTGTTTGTTGCACAAGAGTATGGCGAGTAGACACAATTTGTGCAATCCGAATGAATTTCATTATATATCATTTTGGTACAAGTTTGAGTTCTATGTATAGGACTTCTGGAGGAGGTTTACATTCCATGGCCTCCCGACCTCAAGCTGGTCATTGCCTCGTATGTTGATGAGGTAGTAGGCGTCGTTACCGAGGACGCGCCCTATGGCGAATGGCCCCTCCCATGGAGGGGAAAGCTTATGCATGCCTTTCTTGTCCTGGGCCAGTCGTAGGACCAAGTCGCCTTCCTAGAAGGTGCGGGTCCGAACTTGGTGGCTGTGGTAGTGGCAGAGTCCCTGCTGGTAGATGGCAGTACGGGAGCGAGCTATGTCACTTGCCTCGTCGAGCTGGTCGATGCTTTCTTGGCGGGCGATCTTGTTTGTCACCTCGACGTAGTTGGCGACTCGTGGTGAGTCATGCTCCAGGTTGGTTGGCATTACTGCCTCGGTGCCGTACACCATGAAGAAGGGGGTGTGAACCATGTGGAATGGTTGACGGAGGTGCGGATCTCCCATATTACGGAGGGGAGCTCTTCGACCCAGCATCCTGGTGTTCGCTCGAGGGGCACTTGAAGTCGCGTCTTGAGCCCGTGGAGGACGGTCTGATTTGCTCGTTCTGCTTAGCCATTTGTCGTTGTATTGGGAACGGCGGTACCTAAAGAGGTTAGATAGAGGTGTGGGGGCTGGCAGGGAAGCTATCGACGGCGTCCGCATGCGGGATTGGGTACAAGCGAGCGTAGCTGGACGCAGGAAGTACCCAGGTTCGGAGCCCTCGTGATGAGGTAAAGCTCTTACTCCTGCCGAATCTGACTAAGTGGGGGATACGAACTACAAGTGCTCCTTGAGCTGTATTCACTAGCTACTACCTTAAATGCTATGAGACCAACCTATCTGCGTGTGTATCTGACTGAGTGTGTGTCCCTGGGAGTGAGTGAGCTAGCTCCCAGGGAGAGATCGATGGGTGCACGTGAGAGTGAATGGAGAGTCCCTGTGAATGAGTCCCTCCCTTGCCTTATAAAGGTGGCCAAGAGACATGGTGGGACCCACTGACCTAACTTCTACTATACAAGATGTCATGCATGATGTAGTGCATAGTGTGGAAAACATTGATGATGACGAAAGATTTGCAACGGCGCATGATCATCTGCGCTTCCGTCTCGTCGCTTGGGAGGATCTTGTGCTTGAGGAAGGAGACGTATGGTGTTGTCCAGTCACTGGGCTCCACGACCATGGCGACTAGGGCCGGTCGGGCTGCAGTGGTATCCCGATGTCAATCTCCTTTGGTGCCGAGACTGAGGGCTTGTGGATGATGTCGAGGAAGACTCCTGCGGGTGGGGTTTGCCTGGCCAACCCGATTCTAGAGAGGGCATCTGCCTCCTTGTTCTTTCTCCAATCGATCCATTCAACTGAGTAACCATTGAAGTGTCCTCCCAGCTGGTCTACCGCTTGGCGGTATGCTATCATTGTCGGGGAGACAGCGTCGCAGGTCAGGGCGACTTGTCCGGCAACTAGGTCGGAGTCGCCGTAGCACCGTAGGCGGTTTATGTTCATCTCCTTTGCGGCCCGCATTCCGTGGAGGAGGGCCTCTTACTCTTCCATGTTATTGGTGCAGGGCTTGAAGTCGAGGTGAAGCACGTAGCGGAGCATGTCTCCCTTTGGGGAGATCAGTATGACCCCGGCCCCGGTGCCGTCGGCGTTCTTGGACCCGTCGAAGTGGAGCGACCAGTAGTGGAGGTATGGGAGCATCTCCGACTACTGTGCTTCTTCCCAGTCTGCGAGGAAATCAGCCAGGGCTTGCGATTTGATCGCTTTGCAGGGCTTGTATTTCATGTTGTGGACGTGACGGCCCACTTGGTGACTCGCCCAGTTGCCCCTCAATTGTGTATGTTTTCCTTTAGTGGCGCGAAGGAGACGACCGTGATTGGGTGCTCCTGGAAGTAGTGAGGGAGTCGCCGTTGAGCTCGAAATACCTTGTATACCAGTTTCTGGTACTGCGGGTAGCGTTGTCTTGAGTCCGCCAGGACTTCGCTGATGTAGTAGATAGGGCGCTACACGGGGCGCTCCTTTCCCTCCTCTGGCCGTTTGACAACCATCACGGCGCTGACAACTCGAGTGGAGGCCGCCACATAGACGAGCATTGGCTCTTTGTCGATTGGGGCGGCGAGTATTGGAGCCACGAGTAGCACCTCTTTGGGTGCTTTGAGTGTGTTGTCCGCCTCCGCGTCCCATTGGAACGTGGGGTTCTTGCGCACCAGGCGGTAGAGGGGCATTGCCTTCTCACTGAGCCGGGGAATGAAGTGACTGAGGGCCACGACTCGCCCGACCAACTTCTAGACGTCACGCAGGCACTCGGGTTTCCCGAGTCGTGCGATGGTGTTGATCTTGGTGGGGTTGGCGTCGATGCCTCGTTTGGAGACCACGTACCCCAGGAGCTGTCTGGTGGGGATGCTGAAGATGCATTTTCCTAGGTTGAGCTTGATGTTGTACCTCCGCAGGTTTGCGAAGGTTTCGGCCAGGTCGGCGAGCAGGTCATCCTGGCGGGTGGACTTTACCACCATGTCGTCGATGTAGACATGTATGGTGCGGCCAATTTGGCTCGCGAGACACTCCTGCATGCACCTTTGGTTGGTGGCGCCAGCGTTCTTGAGGCGGAACGTCTTGGCCGTGTAGCAGAAGGCACCGAATGTCGTGATGAACACTGTCTTATCCTCGTCCTCGACCGCCATTTTGATCTGGTTGTATCCAGAATACGCGTCGACAAAGCATAGCGACTCCAATCCCGTGGTCGAATCGATGATCTGGTCGATGCGCGGTAGGACGAACTCCTCCTTCGGGCAGGCGTTGTTGAGGTTGGTGTAGTTAATACACATTCTCCATGTATTGTTCTTTTTCAGGACCAGGACTGGGTTTGCCAGCCACTTGGAGTACTTGATGGGCCGAATGAAGCCTGCGGCTAGCATGCGCTATACTTCTTTGGTGATTGCTCGGCGGTGCTCTTCATTGAAGGCCCGTAACGACTGCTTTACTGGTCGCACTTTGGGGTCGGTGTTGAGTTTGTGCTTAGCCAGTTCCCTCGGGACACCGGGCATGTCTGATGGTTTCCATGCGAAGATGTCACGATTCTCACGGAGGAACTCGATGAGCACGCTTTCCTATGCGGGGCTCATGTGCGCCCCAATGGTGACCGTCTAGCTGGAGTCGCCCGAGACGAGCTCGGCGGTGCAGCTGTGGGTGGTCGCCTCGAACGTGGAGCTCACGGCGATTTGCTTCTTCAGGATGGTGGGGTCGTCTTTGTTGATGTTACCCGCGTATTTCGCGAGTTTCTCCGCGTGGTCAGTCTTCGCGCCAATGACAGCATCGGCGAGCTTGGCGCCTTTGTCCTTGCATTCCACGGCCATGTCGGGGTCACCGTGGATGGTGACGATGCTGTTTGGCCCGGGGACTTTCATCATGTTGTAGGAGTAATGCGGGGTCACCATGAACTTGGCGAATGCCTGGCGTCCTAGGACGCAGTGGTAAGGGCTGCTGAAGTTCACCAGCTCGAAGACGATCCGCTCTGTGCAGAAATTTGCTGGTGTGCTGAAGGTGACTGGCAGCATCACCTTGCCGATCGGATATGCCTTTCGACCGGGGACGATGCCGTGGAAGGTGGTGAGCATCGGCTCGATTGCTGACTCCGAGAGGTGCAGCCTCTTGAATGTGTCCAAGTACATGATGTTGATGGAGTGTCCTCCGTCCATCAGTGTCTTGGGCAGCCAATAGTCGGCCAGGCTGGGCCTGACCACCAGGGCGACTCGCCTTGGGTATTCGATCCTGGGCGCGTGATCCTGGCGACTCTAGGTGATGCTTTTCTCGGACCAGCTGAGGAAGCGGGGGATGTCAACTTGGGTCACCGCATTGACTGCGACCGTGCGGGCGAGCACCTTCTTCTCGCGTTTGGTGCCGAGCCCGGTGAAGGTGTGTAGCGAGCCGGCGGCATGTCCGAACCCGCCGGCATTGCCATTTTCCCTTGGCGGGTTGTTGTTGGGGTCCTCCCTTGCTCGCCTTGCCTTTTAAATCTCCTTTAGAGAATGGCAGTCCTAGGTGGTGTAGGTGGCAGGTTTTCCCTCCCTGCTGCGGTAGACGCAGGGCTGGTTGAGCAGGGCGGCAGGATCGAATTTCGGCCTCGCCGCGTTGTTGGCGCAGTAGTTTTTGCTATCGTGGTAGTTTCCTCCGTCGCGGCGGAAGTTCTTCGTGTCGCGTTGGCCGTAACTGGCGTTAGCGACAAAGTTGACTCGCCCGTCATTGCAGCGCTTGCCGGTCTGGTGGGTGTTACTGTAGCGCATGTCGCGTTGTCGCCCGTTGTTGTGGCCGCTAATGCGGCGCCTTCCTCCTGACTCGTCATCAGAGTCCTGGTTGGGGTCCTCCTCCGCATAGGGCTTGGCAATCACAAGAGGGTCGAGGATGTTGTCGAGCGTCTGGTAGACCCTCTTGATCTTAGCGACCAGGGGTTCGTACCGGCAAGCATGCTTGAAGCAGTGGATCGCCGTGTTCGGGTGGATGCCGGAGGCGTTGATCCATAGTTCTTTCCACCTCTAGATCCAGTGGTGGGTCGACTCACGCTGTCCCTGGATGCATCGCTCCAGTTCCTCAATGGTGGTTGCGTGGGCGTAGGAGCCCTCAAAGTTCCTGACGAAGGCATCCCGCATCTCTTCCCACGAGTCGATGCTATCGGCGGGGAGGGTGTTGATCCATTGTCGGGTCGCACCCTCCATCATCAGGGGGAGGTAACGAGTGGCTAACATGTCGGAGCGGCCGGCGATTCCCATCACCATGAGGTATGTATCCAACCACACCGCTGGGTCGTACGTGGGGTTGTACTTCTCGATCTCCTTGGGGGCTTTGAAGTTGGTGGGATACCTCTTGCCTCGGATCATTGGCCCGAAGCATTGGGGGCCGACTCGGCTGAGCGAGCCCCTTGGTTCGGGGTCGCCGCGGTTGGTGAGGGTGTGCCCCAAGTCTTTGGGCTGGCGTGCTCGCCAAGCCTGGTTGTTGCCAATGTGCGTTTGTGCATCGATGGGTTGCCCGTTGGCGGCGACCGTGTTGTTCACCGGCCACGGCTCGTTGGTGGAGCGCGTGGGGTTTGCAGCCCGTGGCTGGTGCGCCAGGGGCTGGGGTGGTGGTCAGGTCACGGTGTTGGTGACGGTTGGGTGTCCGCTTGAGGCCGCCCTGCGTGCTGATGAGCGGGAATACATCCGCCCCCGCGGGTCGACTCCCGCGGCTTGCTGCTCGACGGCCCTGGCAAGTAGGGCCTTGGCGTACTGGATCTGTAACGCACCTTCCTCTTGGACGTCGAGGTGGGTGACTACGGCGTCGGCCGCGACGACGTTGTCCATTGGAGTGGACTATAGTGGGAGCCCGTTGGCGTCGCTGGCCTGTGGCGAGATTATGATCCACGGTTGGTCTGACGGGGGCGCGCGACCAATGGGTGGCGGTGGGGCCCCAGTCGTTGGTGTGCCGGGTGGTGGTCGGTTGCTGCCACCTGGTGGCGCGTACTCGCAGTACTCACGCTCCGCTACGCGTGCGGGGTCGCTTTCGTTATTGAAGTTCAGGACGCGGCCCTGGACGTTGGAGTTCAGGCGGGTCCTGATGCGGCGCTGGTGGTAGAGCGACAGCTCCCGCGCTGTTTCCCGCTCGAGGCGGAATTTCTCGCGCTCAGCTAGCTCCTTGAGCTGCGCCTCCTCTAGTTGCAGGCGGGCTTCCTCCACCTCCGTGGCCATGGCGGTCGGCAGGATCGGCATGGAGAATGGATCTCGCAGGGCGACCGTGCTGCCCTCCATGTAAATCGTGTTGAAGCAATTGGATCTAGCCTGGAAGTCCTCGGGGGACTACGAGCTAGAGTCGGAATCAAAGATCCCGAGGATGGAGGAATCCTCGAAGTCCTCAGGGTTGGAAACCCACGTGATGGAGTCTTCTCGTGACGCTGCGGTGATGGATCCATTGACTGAGGCAGGGGTCGTAGAGTCGATGTCATCATAGAGGGTCACGTCGTCTGTGGCGGCGTTGGTCTCAGCCATGTTGCTGGCAACCGAGTCATATTCGGTGGCGAGGCGGCTGATGGAGCGGATCTGCTCCACCGAGAGCAGATCACGACGTGGCGGCCATCCGACGACAATCATTGTTGCCGCCGGGTCGACTGCGTCGGTGAAGCCGACGAATAGACTGATGGTGCCCATGGGCATTATCGCGCTGTGGGTGATCGGGCGCGACGCCGTGATGTAGCTATTGGGAAGGATCTGCAAGATCCTGCCTGTGGCGATCACGCAGCCGGTGGTGATCCCCCAATCGATCAGCGAGTAGGGTGTCGTCGCAGAACTCAGGCTAGTCCGGCTAGTCCCTATGGTGGGCGCCACTGTCGTGGAAATGGCCACGATAGTCGCTGCCAAAGGCAGCGATTGATATAATCAGGGGTGAGAGCTGGCGGCCATCTGAAGTGCGAGATGGCGGAGGATGCACATGGATTTACCCAGGTTCGCCCCCCGAAGGGTAAAGTCCAACTCCTGCTAGATTAGATTGATGGAGAGCGAGTTACAGGGGTGGCAAGCTCGACGTCTATGCAGCGAGTCACTCAGAAGGGGTGTATGATGGAACGTAAGTCCTCAGAGTACACTAGGGAGGCTTATATAAGAGGCACCTCGCTAGGGTTTACAGTTTTACAACCGAACAAGATATGGATTCGGAGGATTTGACCTAATCCGACTGGGCTTCAAGTACGGATCTGGGCCTCCAGTCTCCAATCGCCAGGGCTTCTCCTCAGTCGCATTCGAGTCGCCGTCCTCCAGGCCCACTCGCTAGGCCTTTGTCCAGGTTGGAACGTCCTGCTGGGCATACCCCATTCGGCCATCCCCGTCAGCGGCTACCGTCTGTGGCTTCACCACCGTCATCAGTGGTAGTGGTGTCCTCGCCATTGGCATCACCCCCATCTCCCCATTGGACGATGTATCCTCGTCCTCCATCTCCTCTACCTCCTGCAGCATGAATTCCGGGCTCGCTTGTAATTCCATCTCATCCAAATGCACCCAACAGGCCTTCTATCTAGAAGAGCCCACCTCAGCGTCTTGTTGTCCTCTACCTGACATATCTAAACACGAAAATAAATGGAACTAATAAACTCCAAAATTCAAAAATAAAATTGGGCATGACCTTTGCTAATTTTATAGACCTAGGAGTGCCAGAAATTCGCTGAAACAAAAATAAATCAACATTCCGGCAAAACATTGACATCTCAAAAAGAAAAAACCCGCACAAAAAAGCCTAAATAGGCACAAACACAACCAGCAACTTGCTGCCAGCATACACAACCACATTCACAATATGAAGATGTACATATTATATGAAGCTAGCAGTACAAGAAGAAGATGTACAGATTATACAAAGCTAGCAGTACAAGAAGATGTACAGATTATATGAAGCTGTACAGATTATATGAAATCAATTACACATCTATTACCATCAATTTTCCCTTTAGATTATATGAAATCGAGTCACCTTCTCCTCCTCCTCCAATCTATTTTAGAAAGTATGCATATGACATATTCCAAAAGCCAATTTTAAGCCAAACAGAACCAAATAATTCTAAGAATGCCACAGCATCAAAGAGGCATCCTTTATGATACCATATACTCCACCCAACATGTTACCAACAAGTACCTATTGACCCAATTCTAAGTATGCATTAACAATAGCAATACCCTATACTCCACACAACTTGGTCATCCTTTGCAATGCAAACCTAGACAGGACATGCTGCCCCCTTTAATACGGGTGAGGACTTGGTCCAGGCATTCCATATACTCCACCCAGCATGTTACCGACAAGTACCTATCGACCCTGGAGATAAACCAGATAGAATTCATGGAACTAAGGTCCATCTATGATGAACTATATCACAAAACCTAACATAAGCAATTAGACAGAGTTCATATATGTGATGAACACAACCACATACTTAATCTAGACAGGGGCAATTCCTCACTAGGATCACAAAACACATGCCCTAGAAATCTATCTAGCAATTCAACCAACACAGTAAAATCATCTCCAAATCCTAAACCTAAACTAGCTAGAACCTTAGCAAGAAGGCTGGTCACAGAAGAATGATACCTTGTCATAGATGTGGTAGACGACCATGTTGTAGATGAAGCAGGGAAGGGAGAGGGGTGGGTCCTCCTTCTCGCGTTGGAAGGCCGCAGCGTAGCTCTTCTCCTCCTCCTTCTCGTGGCGGCAGGCGGTGGAGCTGCTCTTCTCCTCCTCCTTCTCGTGGTGGCGAGCGGCGGAGCAGATCTTCTCCTCCTCCTTCTCATGGCGGCAGGAGGTCACTGCAAGAGGAGCAGTGTGCAGGTGAGCGACGCAGGGGTAGAGGTGGAAAGGGGGAGGGGAGGGCGAGGGGCGGCTCACCCTCGGACGGCGGTGGACGGCAAACTCGATGGCGCGTCGATCTATGTTGAGGATGAACTGATAGCACAGAGTAGAGCAACGCGTGTCGAGGATGAACCGATGAGGGAGGAGCAGAGCGACTGTTGTCGAGGCTGAATTGACAGCAACTTACAAACTTACGCGAGTCGAATCTAAGCAGGATGCGCCTCTAGTACAAACTTACACGAGTCGTGTCTAGGAAGAATGCGACCCCAATATGATGTTACGCGAGTCACTTCTGGGAAGAATGCGACTCTAGTATGATGTTACGCGAGTCGCATCTAGGACATATGTGCCTCTAGTATAACGTTCGAGGCCCTAGTAAAATAGAATACACATGTAGTTTATATCACAAAACCATTGCTAGCTCAGTGGCTAGACGACTTGTCTCCCTTGGCCACCCAGGTTTGAATCCTGGTGGCCACTTTTTTTAACTTAAAAAAACAAATATGAACAATAAAAATAGTGTAAATATTTTAAATATCCAAAAAATAGACTATTTTGGAACTTAAAAAAACAAATATGAACTATAAAAAAATGTTTCGATACATAATATTTTCAAACCAATAGAAGTGATAATTAAGATTGTTTCGATACATAATATTCCATCAAATTAGCATACAAAAGAGATAATTAAGAATGTATCGATACATAATTGTCAGAGCTAGTTATTAGCGTTTCTTGTTGACAGTTATCTTCTTGCCCTTCTTTGTCGCGGTTGAATAGGTTAGGTTCGGAACATCTTCACTTTTTCTTTTGAACCAGAGTCCTTTATTCGGTAGGCTTGTGATGTATGGTGCTTGGTCGCCGTATCCGTCTTCCATCTTCAGGTCGCCGTACTAGTCAAAGTCTTGCTCGTTGGCGACTCCGTCCGTTCTGATGATGTTCATTTTGCCTCTCCTGACGACAACCCGGCTAGGCTTTGATGGGTCGGTAATGTAGAAGCATTGGTCGACTTTACTAGCCAAAACCCATGGCTTATTTCTCGAGGGTACGTTCGCGCCGGTGGTCTTTGACTTTGGAGGTATAACCATGGTGGTGAAATACCGGTCTTCTTTTTTGACGCTCTTGGTCCACCTGACACGGAATATTGGCACCTTCTCCGTAACGTAGTCCAACTCCCATATCTCCTCAATCCTTACGTAGTATCTTTCCGGGACATCGTCGGTGTAGAATATCCCTGTTACCCCTAAGTTCTGGTAATCGCAGTTATTGTCCTTCTCCTCATTGTAGAACATGTATACGTTGATATCGTATGCCTGATAGGTCATCAGGTTGTGCCTTGGGCCCTGTGACAACGCGAATATGAGTTTATCATCTTCCAAAGACTCGCTCTACGATGGACTATCGAGAACCTTCTTCCTAAACCACTGCATGAAACCGGAGTTGTGCTCTTTGATTACATCTTCCTCCGTCCTCACCAGGCCACGGTCAGCTACTTCTTGATAAATTCTTTGTGCTCATGTATATATGGACCGACCACCTGCAGGTGTTGTAGCGCGACCAGGTTTGCTCTTTCAAAGTCCTTAGTTCGCTCCTCGAAGTCGACATGCTTTTTGCGCTGACCCTCGTGGTGATCCCATCTAACGAGCCTCCCAAGATGCTTGTTGAATGGCACACCGATAGGGGTCTCAGTTTGTAGAAAGTTCGAGCAGAAAGAGATGCGCTCTTTGGCTAGGAAGCCGTTTGCTATGCTTCCATTTGGACGGGACCTATTACGAACGTATCCCTTGACGTGTCCATTCATCCTTTCGAATGGCATCACGCTTCGCAGAAACGGAGGCCCGAGTTGGACGATATCCTCCAGGACATGGAGCAGCAGATGAAGCATGACATCGAAGAATGTGGGAGGGAAGTAGATCTCGAGCTCACATATTATCACCATGATCTCCTCCTGTAGCCTCGTGAGCTACCTAATGCCTATCGACTTCCGAGAGATAACGTCGAAAAAGTTGTAGAGGCCAAACATCGTTTCACGGACGTGCGTGTCCCTTATCCCTTGGATCACAACCGGAAGTACCTACATCATCAGCATGGCGACATCGTGAGACTTCATCCTGCTGAAGTGTTGCTTTGCCTGATCTAGCCATCTGCTTATCTTCCCCGCGTAACCGTTCGGAAATTTAACTCCGAGGAGGCACTTTATGAACGGTGTGGCCTCCGCCTTTCTTAGAGTGAAGCATGCGACCTTGAGCTTAAGTTCGGCCTTCTTAACCTTTTGGCCCTTGCAACGATGACTATTCTGCGTTTCCATCTCCTCCTCCTCCGACTGATCATCGACTTCATTATCACTAGGTGGTGGTTGAAGGTCTTTCCTGATGCCCATATGCTTCAAGTCATTCCTTCCTTTGGCCCATATTTGGTCTTGTCGGTGTTAAGGATTGTGGCAAGTAGACTCTCCCCCACGTTCTTCGTGATATGCATGAGATCAAGGCTATGAGGCACACGGAGGAGCTTCTAGTATGGAAATTCCCCAAAAATAGAACTCGCCTTCCAAACCCTCAATAGCGGCTCTGGCTTCTTTTTGTTCTTTCCTGACGTAGGGCACTCGTTCCATTTTTTCAAGAGCTCATCGATTTCTGCGCCACTCCTTTGGTATGGCATTCCTCGGAGCTCGTCTATCCCATCGAACAGATGTGACAAATTTCTCCAGGCGTGATTCTTCGGAAGACACCTTCGAGACCCCTGGTACATGGTTTTCCCAGAACCGGGATCTTTCTATAGCTGGCGATATGTTGTATTATCCTTGCACCTAACACATGCAAAGAATCCTTGGATCACCTGCCTCGGGAAGTATACGTAACCAAGATAGTCTTGCACCATCGTGATCACTGCCGCTCTCATATCGAAATATTCTTGTGCGGCAGTGTCCCATGTAAGGACCCTGTCTTCCCACAGCATGGCCAACTCCTCTTTCAACAGCGTGAGATACAGATTGATGTCTGTACCGGGCTGTTTTGGCCCTTGAACTAGCATACTCATGGTCACGTACTTCTTCTTCATGCACAGCCATCGGGGGAGGTTGTAGATCCATACAAACACGGGCCATGTGCTATGTGTCTTGCTCTGGCTTCCGAACAGATTGAGTCCATCGGTGCTGACGCCCAACCTAAGGTTCCTTGACACTTTCCTAAACCGTTGGTAATATTCGAGGTCAAACGCCTTCCACTGGCTAGCATCCGAAGGGTGCCTCAGCATTTCCTCCCTTTCTAGATCTTCGTCTTCTGACCTCTTTCTTTCCACGTGCCAGCGCATTAGCTGTCCTTCCTTAGGGTCCACGAAATACTACTACAGACGAGGAGTTACAGGAAAGTACCACACCACTTTTCTAGGAGCTTTCTTGGTCCCTCTCTTGTATCGAGAGGTCTTGCACACCGGACACATGGTATTCTCCACGTCCTCTCACCGGTAGATGATGCAATCATTTATGCAGACATGGTATTTCATGTGCGGTAGATCGAGAGGGTACACGACTTTCTTGGCTTGAGCGATACTAGTCGGACATGTGTTCCCCTTGGGAAGACGATCATGCCAGAATTCCATGTTGTCATTGAAGCATTCATCAGTCATTTTGTGTTTCGCCTTCATCTTTAGAGCCTTGAGCATTACATTCATACGGGTATCCCCGTCGTTGCATCCATCAAACAGTGGAGTAACCATGTCTTTCTCCATTTTCTCTAGCTTAGCTTTCTCTGTAGCGGCGGCTCTAACGTTACTCATCTCCCTGAAAAATAGCTCTTGGTAATGAGGGTCTCGCAACCAGCTTGAATCATGCCCGACACCTTGATCTTCATGTTCCTTCCCGGCACCACCTCGATTATCTTCATGTTCATGCCCAACGCCATCTGCTTGATCTTCATCATGTTCATGCCCGGCGCCACCTTGTTCTTCTTGATCACCTGCCCCGTCAGCATCTTGATCTTCGTCTTCACTAAAGGGAATATGCTCGAGAGGCAATAATAAAGTGGTTATTATATTATTCCATGTTTATGGTAAATGTTTATTTTGCATGCTATAATTGTATTAATTGGAAACGTTAATACATGTGTGTTTAATAAACAAAATACAAAGTTCATAGTATTGTCTCTCATATAAACTAGCTTGTTGATTAACAAGATGATCAAGGTTTCCTGATCGTGGACACTAGATGTTGTTAATAACGATGTCACAACATTGGTGGAATGATGTGATGAACATTCATCCGAAGTATAGCATTACGATCAAAGGCATTATATTTATATTGCTATAACATCATAAGGAGTAATATTAGTCCTTAGACCATGAGATCATGTTAATTGCTAACACCGGAAGAGTATCTTGATAACATCAAACGTCACACCGTAATAGGGTGACTATAAAGGTTGGTTCAGTACTATGAAGGTGTTATGGTGAGGCTCATGGATCAAGAGTGGGATTTGTCCATCCCGATGACGGATAGATATACTCTGGGCCCTCTCGGTGATATCACATTAAGATAGCTTGCAAGCAAGTGATGTGATCACTAGAATGTTATATCACGGGAACGAGAAAAGAGTGCATGTCGGCAACGAGATCAAACTAGGTATGGAGATACCGATGATCGAATCTCGGACATGTAATATATCGCGAAACAAAGTGATTTAGTTACTATCGTTAAAGGTTCTCACGATCACAGAAGTCATCATTGAATGTGTAGGAGTCAGTATGGATCTCCAGGTGACATGCGTATACCCTACAGGTACTCGAGTTTGGTATATACGGTCTAAATACGTACAGGCCCATGGTGTCGCCAAGGCCCAAACGAGGGACTCGAGTAACCTACGGACTCTCGATTGCTTGAAGAACAAGAAGAAGTTAAAGATAGAATGTTTGAAGGGGAAAACCCTAATTTGTAACCGACTTGACCTGTTACCCGGGACCTATCCTATCTATATAAAGGCTAGGAGGGGGCGGCGAGGAGGACAGCCGCAACCCTAGTTTCCACCACCCTCGCCAGATTGCATCTGCGCACCATTGTAATCTTCGATTCCTTCGATAATTCCACGAGCAGACAAGCAGGAGTAGGGACCTCTACGAGGCCTGAACCTGGGTAAATCTTTGTCCCCTGTGTGCTTGTTTTCTAGCCGATAGATGTCTCCAGCGTTCCCTCCTTCTCCAAAACCCCAGTGCATAACAATGGGGATTGACGAGTTAAACCCTCGTCAATTGGCGCCGTTTGTGGGAATTGGGAGTGCTAATGTTGCGGCTTCTTCGGCCCCATCAACTGCGATCTACAACTCTGCAACAGCGGAGATTCGCCAGCTCTTCGGCGCGTTCGACTTCACCGTCCACATGCCGGCCACTCGCCCGGCCTTCGAGTCCGTGGGCGACGGAATCAGCCTAGCGATCGGGATCTTCCGCTTCCAAGTTGGGCAGATGGGCATGCTTCGCATGCCTGATCAGCCGACATCACCGGTGATTGCCCTAGCATCGTGGTTCCCTCCATTGATCGGCACCCTCAGCGAGCTGAACGCCCCGGCAGCAGTCGAGAACACGGTCAGCGACAGCAGTCGCGACTCCGATCCGAGCGATCTCACCACTGAAAATGGAGCCTACCGTTCCGGATCTGAGAGTTGTGGAAGTAGTAGCTTCCCCAATCACTTCATGTGCACCGTCATCAACGCAGGAGATACCTCTGCTAATCGCGACAATGGTGGTAATCCCGGTAATGGGACCGATCCGCCTAACGCCGGCAATGGTGGCAATGGCGGTAACGGTGGCAATCGCGCCCCCGTCAATAATGGAGGAGCAGTCGAACCTCCATCCATAATAAATGAGCAAACTGGTGAACGCGTCGTGATCAAGCTCAACGAGCAAGAATGGGCTCGCTGCCACGAGGCCCTGCGAGGCGCCCCTCTACCCTTCGGATCCCCGCAAGAACTGCTGATGGGCTATCACTGGCTCCGGAAGGAAGAATTCAAGTGCCAGGTGCAAACAATCGCGCAACTCGAAGCGCGTAAAAAGGAAGCGGACGAATTGAGCCTTCGTCACGCTGGGCTCTCCTCGTATGGAGGATCCTCCTCAAGGGGCAACGAGTACCTCGCCAAGAAGAGGCAATCGCGGATGGCCCATCTCACCGAGCAAGAATGCATAGAAGCGTCAAAAGTCCTCGACTTCGGCTCTATGACAGTCGACACGCGAGTCAACGTGGTCCCCAGGACGCCGCAGGCTGCGGTGACAGCGGCCACCATGTACCTCCTCAACAACCAACCGCCAGCTGGAGATCCCCGAACCGCCATGCATCGATCTACGATCGCGGGCTTGGGATTAATCGAGGCCACCCTCAACAAGGAGCCAACACCAGACCCAAAGAAGAGCAAAGCGCTACTCCTCGCGCTCGTCCAGCGATGACAGTCACGACCTGTCTCGACGCCACCGCTCACATCGACACGACCATGACTACAATGCGTGCAACGACCTCACGCAGCGCAAGATCGACAAATCAGGGGCACGACATGCTCGGTCGACTGACACGGAAGAAGAAGTAGCTCTGCGGCACCAGATGCTTCAGTAGATCCATTAGGCAGAAGCGAATGCCTAATGGGTTTAAACTACCGTCGGTGAACCCGAAGTTTGACGGTCTACAAGACCCCAAGATCTGGCTGGAGGACCACATCTCCTCCGTTAGACTCCATGGAGGCAGTCGAAGCACTGCCATGCAATGCCTACAGCTACAGGTGCAAGGCGTCGCCCGAGCATGGCTCAACAACCTCCCACGTGGATCCATTCGCAGTTGGGATGAGCTGGTTTACAGCTTCATGCGCAACTTCAAGGGCACATACAAGCGGCCTGCATCAATCGAGGAGCTGAGATGCTGCCAGCAAAGATCTAGCGAATCGCTGCGCTCCTATATCCAAAGGTGGTGCATCATCAAGAACTCCGCAGAGAACATGTTGGAAGATCGCGCGATTGACGCATTCAACGGTGGCGTCCGCCGCCTAGAACTCAGGGAGGAGCTGGGTCGCTCAAAGCCCCAGACCATCGACCAACTGATGGAGGTCGCGAATCGGTGGCCCGATGGAGAAGATTCGGTGAAGAATCGCGCTCACTCCGACGAGGAGGAGGCACTCAAACGCAGACGCGACAGCCGAGGCAGGCGCCGCATGTGCATCTACGATGACCGCGACGACGTCAACATGGTCGCGGCTGGCTACGCCGATAGACACGACGATAACTGCAACAGGGGATACCGTAGCGGCGGATACCGCGACTCCGGGAAAACCACGCAAGTATGGCAAAGTCGCACTCGCGATGAGGCACCCGCGAACTCCATCGAGGACAAACTATCTGGGCCATGCACGATACAATTCTACATCGACAAGCATGACGGCAAGAGAAAGTCGAGCCACCTCCTCAAGGACTGCCGCAAGTTCCTCAAGCTACACGAGGGATTGGTGCGAATGAACCGCAATGAAGTCGAAAGAGGCTATGGAGCCGCTCCAGGCGCCGTGGCACATGGCGCACCGCCTGTCATGGTGGTGTCACAGCAGATGCCATGGATAGGCTAAAGGTGGGGACTAATACACGCTAGGGGAATCCAGGGAGGGATAATGAGGTGAATCCTCACACAGAAATTTGTATTTTCTTTGCTTCCAAGATTACAAGTGCTCCTAGAGCTATATTGGCGAGAGGAGGAAGAAGAAGCTCTCTTACTCTCACACACTTTCACCCCTAAAACCCTCAACAAAATAACAATAGCAGAACCCCTTCTACAGAGGCCCTAGCCCTCCTTATATAGGGGTGGCTAGGTCTCCACTTACGGCATACGTGGAGGCATATTCCTAAGAATATGCCTTCTCCCAAAGTAGTAAACTGAACGGGTTGCTTTTCCCCCGCGTCACACATGCAGATGCTACGTGAGCCTCTGCGGCGCCTGCGTTAGCCGACATGAGCGTCGTCACCCTTGTCGGCCATGCCTTGGTGGTCCTCCCCTTGCCCGCTTCGCTCATGCTGTGCGTACTGGGGCTTCTTTTGACCAGCGAGATTCCTTCCTTCTCCTAGAAGCTAGATGTGACCTGGATCATAGTTGATCCGGCCACACCCGTTCCTGCATACAAGTTAAATAGGCATTTCCGACTTACTGCTTAAGTCGGATGAGACTTAGTTAGGCGGACGCCCCCTGATCCAGGTTACCCCGTGATTCGGCCAGCCTTGAGGTGACCCGGCCAGCATCCGCTTTGGCCTTGCCGAACCTCGGCTAACTCGGCCTTTATACCCCGGCATGACCCTTCCCGGGGGTATCCCCCCAACATTAGTCCTCGAAGCTGGTGCGGTCTTAGCTGCCTTGGCTGCTAAGGCCACATCAGGTTCAATTATATTTGTGCTTTGGATGCTATTTCCGAGTTACTTCCTTACCTCGGATTATATGGATTTACATTCCCTTTGCACGTTCCATGTTTTCACTTGTCGGCCGGGTTACCACTTCGACTCGGACCTCATGGTTTTACTTTCCCTCTGCACATTCCAAGTGTTCACTTACTGGCCGGGTTACCACGGTTCTATCCGGGTCTTCCTTCCTTCTCTCATACGCCAACCCACATGGAGGCTAATCATTAGGTTGCCTTATTTTAAGGGCCAGCTACAGTAACCGCCGCAGTAATTGTCACTTATCACTACGTGCAGGTCACGTCATGCCTGCCTCCTCGTTTACTGCACCAACGCGCCATGTCATGGGATCAACTCCACTATGTGGCCTTCCGTGTGGCTCCTTGCTGATTGGCCGATGCGGATAATACACGACCACATCGTGTGGCGTGCCCGCAGGATACGATCCCACTTTCCCCTCGTGGGAGAGGTTAAATAGGGGAGGGGCGCACCCCTTAGGCTTTTCCCCTCTCTGCACCCCTCTGCCCCTTGCTCTTCTTCTTCTTCGTCTTCCCCGCGACAGCACCGCCCCTAGTGCTTCCAAGTAGCAGTGCTGCCGCCGCACCTTTTCCCCCACACCTCTACATCGTCGCCACCGCTACGCGCCTCCTCCACCATGGGTCGCTGCCAATCTAGGCCTTTGCCCCCCGCCGCCGCTAGCGCCAGCGAGGGCAGCGAACACCAGATGACGGAGGAGGAGCTCGTCATCGCCGAGCAAGAAATGGAGGAGGACGCCGCGACGGCGGACCGTGGTGCGTGGGCTGGGTCCTGGGTCTGCCAAGACGACCTGGACTGGCTCTACTGCACCAGACGCATTC
Organism: Avena eriantha; assembly: GCA_910589775.1. Lineage (NCBI taxonomy): Eukaryota > Viridiplantae > Streptophyta > Magnoliopsida > Poales > Poaceae > Avena > Avena eriantha. Next base: position 323,939,114 of record OU342745.1, on the reverse strand, counting down.
CCGTCGGCGTCGCTGCGCGTCTTGCCTCCGCTGAATTAGCCCCCTCACCCAATCCGGGTGAGTATGTTGTGTTCTTGTCCCAGTTCCAGTGGGGGTTTGGTTTGCCGGTCAGCGATTTCTTCCGGGATTGGCTAAACAACTACGAACTCCAGCCGCACCACCTTCCTGCCAACGCTATTACTTCTCTTTCCGCTTTCGCTTCTACGATCGAAGGCTATGCCGGACTATGGCCCACGAAGGAGCTATGGATCCGGTTTTTCGGCCTTCATCGTAATGTCATCCCGAACATCTAACTCGATCTGGAGGACAAGCAGCTCACTCGATTCAAAGCTGCGTCCATCTCACCCCAGAGGTTTTCCGTTTTTCCCCGGGTCACCGGGCTAGACTCCTGCAAACGATGGTCCCAGACTTTCTTTTATGTCCGGAATACGGGCACCGAAGACTTGATCCGGCTGCTTCCCTATGCTCTGGGTGCACCTAACCCAGAATTGTGGGATGTCGTCCCCAAGAAGCCCACGGCCTTAGCCAACCAGGTCAACAAGAGGTTCGCGGAGCTGAAGAAGCTCGGGTTGCGCAACGAGGACGCCATGATCACGTTCGTGCGCAACCAGATCTCCCCCCTCTAGAAGCGCACTCACAAGTTGTGTCACATGAGCTTCGGCCGCGACCCCAACCAGACCTCATCCTTTGAGTTGAGCAACACGGAGATTTATCGCCGGGTCAAGGCTCTCTTCACCACCCACAAGGACTTTTCCGCTGAGTGGACATGGGGAATTGAGCATTATTGCCGTGATAGGCTTCCTCCTGCGGTAAGCTTCGTGGTGCAAACTTACTCCGAATTTAATTTTATGTCAGTCATTGTTGCATTTTTGACTCTGTTGTTCATTCTTTTCCTCAGCTATTCCTTCAGCAGACCCTCGAGGATGGCACCGATCTGACCCTTAAGTGGGCGCTCGACCGGGAGACCCCGGACGAGGAAGAGCCGGACCAGGAGATGTTCCTCTCGATGACCGACGCTACGAAACGACCCACCGGTAAACTGTCTTCTATTAGAGATTGGCCTGATGATGAAGATGACTCGGATGTCGAGGTGATGGAACCTGTTGACGCTGTCCCCCTTTCTTATGCTTTCCTGGCATCAGCTAACCCCGGTGGGCATATCCACGAGGACCCTCCCCTTGCTATGGGCGAACATGTTCCGGTAGCGCCGAAGAAGAAGTGCGGAGTTGCATCAAGTTCCTCCTCCGGACCTTCTCAGCCCGCCAAAAGGCGAAAGAAGTCTGGAGACAAGACTGCCTCCAAGCCAGCGGGCAAGGCCCCAGCTCGAAGGGCTCGGAAACCCAAGGAGCCCCAAACCTCGGATGCGTAAGTCTTTTTTCCCTCTTCAACTTGTTCTTCATTGCATTGTTGTAGTCTCTTTTCTGACATAATTTGATTCGGCAGGGCTGCGGTGGAGGTCCCTCAGAGTGGATCTAGCGTCTCTTCGCCGCTCCGACCTAGCCCTTCTCCTCCTTGTGACGACGAGTCACGCCCGCTAAGCCCTATTCCAGAGGGTCCTGCGGCTGCTCCGGGTTCTATTCCACCTCATCAAGAGGGGGGTAACCTCGAAGCGAGGGAGACCGACCCAGCCGAGGCGGCGGCATCCACAACTTCGGCTTCGCCGCAACCAGCAGCTACTGAGACTACCTCAGCACCAGCACCAGCTCTAGTACCAGCAACCAAACCAGCACCAACACCAACCGCGGCACCAGCACCAAATCCGGTGGCAAGAACATCAGCGGCGGCACCAAGTCCAACACCTAGAGCTCCAGCGCCGAGTTCTTCCGCCTCGTCCGAGTCTTCTCAATCTCGGCGAGGAACTACCCCGGCAGTTCCTAAAGGAAGATCCGCTGCAACCACTTCCTCTTCCCAGCAGCCAAAGGGCAAAAAGGCTCCTGACGCTACTAAGGCAGCATTCGTCGAGGCTGGGCAGCGTACCATCGCATCCATGCTCCCCAAGAAAGCTCCAGCAGCGAAGGACGCCCATGCCGAGCCAACCGATGCACACCAAATGATTCTACACACCAGCCCAGCCCTTGCCTTGGTTTAGAGGAAGGAGGCGCATGCGAAGGGCTTGGTGGCGCCCCATATGCCCACCGGCGAGCGGTACCCTCCGATGTTGATTGAATTCGTCAACAACTGGAACAAAGCGGAATTCGTTCATGACGATGATATCCCGGAGAGGTTTGGCCCCGCCGAATTTTCCGCCCAAATGAACACAGCCGCTAAGGCAATCAACCTCGCGGGTCGGATGATGGAGGTACGTCGCTTCCCCTCTACATGCTGTAGATAATGATGATATAACCATTAGTCCCTGAGCCTCCGGGGGAGTAACTTGTTACTCGGCCGGATGCTCCTTAGAAAACCAACGTAGCTCCGAGATAACTTCGAATATGCACACACCTAGAGCCGGGTTAAGTTCCACTTGGCTCGGATCTTGTACACTTCGAATATGCACACACCTAGAGCCGGGTTAAGTTCCACTTGGCCCGGATCTTGTACACTTCGAATATGCACACACCTAGAGCCGGGTTAAGTTCCACTTGGCCCGGATCTTGTACACTTCGATTATGCACACACATAGAGCTGGGTTAAGTTGCACTTGGCCCGGATCTTGTACACTTCGAATATGCACCAAGCTAATTTATGTTTTTGCACTCATTTCAGGTGACCACCAATCACCGGAGTGCTGAATTCCAGTGTCTCCTGGATACTCACAAGATTCTATGCGCAAAGCAAGCTGCACTTCTCGCGGAATACGAGAAAAGGGGTAAATTCCGCAGCTGGGGTGGAGGCTGAGAACAATATTATGCCGAAGAACCTGGAGCAGATCAAGGGTAAGTCGTTTTTGTCTGACCTTACCGTGCTTTCCATCTCCTTTTCTCCTTGGCTCGGCAAACATTCATACCTCGGCTCTGCCGGGTCAACACACTATTTCAGCATCTCTTGAAGATAGTGTGCCCGTGCCTGATATGATGCTGCATTTTCTCGAACAAGCAGGGCAGCACCAAGCCGAGCTTAAGAAAAAAGATGATGAGCTCGCCCTCCTCCGGACCAAGGACGATGAGATCGCTAGGCTCAAGGCCGAGATGGAGAAAATGAGAGTCCAGCACCAGTTTGTGCTCCAAAAGGTTCGCCAGGATTTCACAGAAGAGCGCGAGCGCCTCACTCTCTAGATCGCCAAGGACCAGGATCTGCTCAAGGAGTCCGACATCCAGCTTGGGTCGGTGAATGCTTAGCTTGCGCAGCTTCGCAAAAGGCGTGATGACTGTACCAGGGAGCTGACCCGGATCCTTAGCCATATATCACGTAAGTTCCTTCCCTTATCCGACATACTTCTCCGGGTTACTTCATATGTCTTTTCTTTACCTTCTTCACCACATACTTACATGGTATGAGAAGATCGATCTCAACCTCCTGACGCGTCTGCGCACCGGATCCAAATGGACCAATGACCCGGAGTGGGTAGCTCGGCGTCAGGCTTGCGCCCATAGCCTCATCGAATACGCTCCCATTCATGAATGGGTTGAGGGACCGAGATTCCTGGAAACGGCTGGGGACAAAGAGGTTGAGAACGATGAAGATGGCTCGGACGGTGATGAAGAGGACGACTCTTCGGATATCGAAGACGGCGAAGATGATGCCGAGCTTCCTCCTCCTGCTGCTCCTTGAGCGAAAAAACTTGAAAATTTGTCAGATCCCCGGTATGCTGGGTGGAATTGTATCCCATATACATGTGATATTTTGCTACTAAGTTCCTATGCCGGATTAACTTGGGCGTAGTCCCCGAGTTTCTTTTTCTTGTTCGTCCAATCTTTTGGCTCGGCTCGTGTCTACCTTGATTCGGTTTTACGACTTACGAATTCGAGCCTCAAAAATTGTCTTAACAATACTGGGAAACTTTTAGGCTTATCTCAAAAATAAAACATCATAACAATTTGAAAGTAAACACAAGGTTAGTCCGAAAAACAAACGTCGGCTCGATTAAGTTCTTTTCCTTAGTCGTTTTTCGTGTGCTACGCAATTCCAAACTTGTTCTCTTGCTTGCCATGAAGCCAATTCTTTTTGGACAGCAGCAAGTCGAAGAGTTGGGTTCTTGGTGCTCACACATTACTAATCCGAGTTAAGTAGAACAACTTATTCTAGCTAACGCACAAAAGACAACAAATATTATTAAGGTAGTCCCCGAGTTACTGCTCGAGGTGCCAACATTTCATTGATTAGCTCATTGCCGGCATACATACCAACACATGAGAAGACTCGGATACATACACTTCTTTGCTAAGTGTAGAAGGGACGAAGTAGAGCTATATTCCATGGACGCTTAGATTCCTCGCCTGACCTGTCTGCCTTGTTCCTTTCCTGTGGCTTTGCATCTATAAGATAATAAGAATCATTGTGCAACGCTTTGCTCACGATGAACGGCCCTTCCCATGGGGGGATAATTTATGCATGCCAGTAGTACGTTGTACCAACCGGAGCACCAGATCGCCTTCCCGAAAGACTCAGGGGCTTACTTTCCGGCTATGATAGCGTCGGAGATTTTGCTGATATATGGCGGATTTGGACAATGCCAGTTCTCTTGCTTCTTCCAGCAGATCAGCATCATTTTGCCGGGCTTCTTGCACTTCGGCTTCTATGTATTGGGTGACCCTAGGCGAATCATGCTCTATGTCGGCTGGTAATACAACTTCTGCCCCATATACCAGAAAAACGGCGTGTAGCCTGTTGATCGATTCGGAGTTGTTCTTAAACTCCACAGTACCGCTGGTAGCTCTTCTATCCAGCACCCCGCTGATCTTTGCAGTGGCTCAATGAGCCGTGGTTTTATCCCGGATAATACTAATGAGTTAGATCTTTCCACTTGTCCGTTTGATGCGGGGTGGGCTACCGAGGCTACGTCCAGCCGGATCTTCTTATCCTGAAAAAAGAGCGCGAAATGCTCTTTCCGCAAAATTTGTGCCATTATCGGTTATGATACTGTGAGGATAACCGTACCTCAAGATGATGTCCTTGAGAAACGTTACGGCCGTAGCTCCATCACATTTTCTTATAGGTTTCACTTCAATCCATTTCGTAAATTTGTCCACCATGAACAAAATGTGAGTCATATTTCCCCTTGCTGGTTTGAACGGACCAACCATATCCAAGCACCATACGGCAATTGGCCATGTAATTGGTTTGGTCTTGAGTTCCGACATTGGCATATGTGTCTTGGTAGCATACCTCTGACTACCATTACATTTTCTCACCAGATCTTCTGGTTGCTCTAAGGCACTTGGCCAGTAGAATCCATGCCGGAAAGCTTTTGCCACCAAGGCTCGGGACGAGGCATGATGCCCACAGTCCCCTTGATGTATATCTCGGAGGATGTCAAGCCCTTCTTCCGGGTCAACGCATCGCTGGAGGACGTTGGTCACACTCCTTTTGTATAGTTCGGAATTGATGATCGTGTACGCCTTTGCCCTCCTCTGTGTTTGCCTGGACAGCACTGCCTCAGTGGGTAACGTTCCATCTTTCAGGAATTGAAATATAGGTAGTGCCCAAGCTGGCATCGCTCGCACAGGGAACACATCCTCATCAATTTCCATCATATCCACCGGCATAACCTCAACCGGATCAGGCTGAGCAGTCCCTGGGTCTTGCGAAGCAGTCCCTGGGTTAGCCGAGGCAGTCCCCGGGTTCGCCGAGGCAGTCCTCGGGTTTCGTGCGCCACCTCCCGTGTCAATGTCCATGGGCACAACTCCTGATTCCGTTTCCTCCGGGACATAAATGGAGTCGGTTTCTGGGGATGGATGGTTTCCTGAGGTCCTCTAATGCTACACCCGGTGGAACTTCTTGTCGGGTTGACCCGAGCTTTGACGGCATGTCGGCAGGCTCATTTTCCACCCGGGGTACATGATGAAATTCGCACCCCTCAAAGTAACCAGATATCTTCTGCACATGAAATCTGTATAGTGCCATGTTTGGATCAAGCGCGTCCCACAGTCCCGACACTTGCTGTACCACCAAATCCGAGTTGCCAAAGCATATGATCCGACGTATCCCAATCTGTTTTGCCACCTTGAGCCCGTGCACAAGCGCTTCATACTCAGCGACATTGTTTGATGCCGCGAAATGGATCTGCAGCACGTATTTCAGCTGGTCCTTCTTTGGCGAGGTAAGTACAACTCCGGCACCTAGCCTGGTTTTTGTTTTTGATCCATCAAAGTGCATTCGCCAATAGTTCGGATCTGGCAACGGCGGTTCGTGTTGCACCTCGGCCCAGTCCACAAAAAAGTCTGCCACAGCTTGAGACTTGATTGCCTCTCTTTTGTCATATTGTGGCGCATAAGGAGCTAGTTCAATTGCCCATTTTGCAATGCTTCCACTGGCATCCTTGTTACTCATTATCTCGGATATGGGGGCCTCACATATGACCCTGATAGGATGCTCCTCAAAGTAGTGCTTCAACTTCTTAGCGGCCATGTACACGCCATAAACCACCTTTTGATAGTGTGGATAGTTCTGCTTTGAGGCTGATAACACCTCGCTCAGGTAATACACTAGCCTTTGCACCGACTTACCTACCTCGTCGCGCTCCACCACTATCACTGCAGTTACAACTCGGTTGGTTGCGGCTATATAGAGCAACATTGGCTCCTTTGATAATGGTGAGGCTAACATTGTGCAGTGGCTAACATCTTCTTCAGGTGGGCAAAGGCTTCATTGGCCTGCGGCGTCCAAACGAACTTATCCGACTTTTTCATGAGTTGGTAGAGAGGCAATGCCTTTTCTCCCAACCGACATACAAACCGACTTAGCGATGCCAGGCAACCCGTGAACTTCTGGACATCGTTAAGACACTTCGGCAGTACCATCCGTTCGATGGCCCGGATTTTAGTTGGATTAACCTCGATACCTCGGCTGGAAACAAGAAAACCAAGCAATTTCCCAGCCGGGACACCGAAGGTACATTTTTCCGGGTTAAGTTTCATCCGGAACCTTCTTAGGTTTGCAAACGTTTGCCTGATATCGTCAAGGACCGTTTTGCTTTCCTTGGTCTTGATAACCACATCATCTACGTACATTTGTACATTTTGACCAATTTGGTCATGCAAACATTTTTGCATACATCTTTGGTACGTTGCCCCTGTATTACGTAAACCAAACGGCATGGTGCGATAGCAATAATCCGCATACGGGGTAATAAACGCAGTCTTTATTTGATCATCCGGATTAAGAGGTATCTGGTGGAAACCAGAATATGCATCAATGAATGACAACAATTCACATCCAGCAGTTGAGTCTATGACCTGATCTATCCTTGGGAGTGGAAATGGATCTTTTGGACACGCCTTGTTCAGGTTTTTTGTAATCGATACACATACGCCAAACCACCGCCACATTCGGATCATCCTTCTTCTTTTCCACCAGCACCGGATTAGATAGCCAATCCGGGTAAAGAACCTCCATGATAAATCCTGCAGCTAGCAACCGAGCTATCTCATCCCCGATGACTTTCCTCCTATCTTCGGCGAAGCGGCGGAGAGGTTGCTTCACCGGCTTTGCTCCGGGTCTCACATTCAAAGAGTGCTCGGCCAACTCCCTCGGAACACCTTGTAATTCATGTGTGGACCAAGCAAAAATGTCCCGATTCTCACGGAGGAAGCTGACGAGCTCGCTTTCCTATTTATCACTTAACCCGGCTCCAATTGTTACGGTGCGCTCTGGGAACATATCATCAACGGGAATCTTCTTGGTATCTTTCGTGGCTTGGAAAGAGACACTTCCATGCGGGTTACTCAGCGCCGGCATATACTGTTGCGCGGACTGAGCCAATGTCGCCACCTCTTGAATCTTCCTTTTCTCCTGCGCAATCACAAGTGACTCGGCTAAGTTAGACCCGGTCGACGCACATTCCATGGAACGTCGGAAATCCCCAGCAATGGTAATCACTTTGTTTGGCCCGGGCAATTTCATCTTCAAATAACTAATGTGACAGCTTGCCATGAACTTGTTCAGCGCTGGCCTTCCGAGTAACGCGTGGTACGCACTTTCCAAGTTCACCACCTCGAACTCCAAATTTTCGGTTCGGCAGTTATCTCTCGTGCCGAACAATACGTCAACCCGGACCTTGCCTATGGGCTCGCAAGAAATGCCGGGCACAATGCCATGGAAAGTTGTCCTCGTGGCCTGTAGCATGTTCTGCGAGATACCCAACTTGCGCATTGTGTCCGCATACATGATGTTAATGCTACCGCCATTGTCGATCAGTACCTTTGAGAATCTTACATTAATGCTAGGACCAATGAATGTTGGATCCAACACCAACGCATACGAACCGGGACTTGGCATAAGCTTGGGATGATCCTTTATGCTCCAGATGATTTCTTGGTCAGACCAAGGCATATACCTCGTCACTGCAGGCATTACTACATTCACCTCCATATGTCGGCGCTGCAAGCTCTTTCTATCTGTTTCCTCAGTGGTGAATACGCAGTAACTCTGATGATGCTCTCTGTACTCATTCCTCCCCTCATTTCCGGGGTACCTCTTATCCGGCTGATGCTGATTTTCCACCTGATGCACCGCATCCCTTCTCTCATTGGTATCATACCTCGGCGGAGGGGGAGGTAACATTAGCTGTTGCGTGTTTGCTCTGGAGAGCAATTGCTGTCGGGGTAACTCCTCCCGAGGCTGATCATTCCAGGGTGCCTGAGCATTCCCCGAACCACCTTGTTCAATCTTGCGCATCCACTCACATTGCCTCGTTGTATGACCCGCTGGGTTGTTCGGATTTCGCGTGTGAAACTTACATGGCTGATCCAACATCGACTCATAAGTATACCTCGGACGGTCCTCCTTTTCTTGCCAATATTTCTTTTGCTTTGGCGTCCAAGTTTTCTTGCCATCGTTTCTCGAAGTCCATTGCCCTCCAGTTTTCTGATGTTGAGCGCCCCCTGCGCCGGGCTGATCCTAATTCACAGCTACAACTTGCTGCGTACCGTATCGATGATCCGGTCTGTCATCTCTTCTTTTCCCTCTGTAGCCATTCCTCCGGGATGACCCGGCTCCATCTCTCTAGTAGTACTCATCGTTTGACTCATTCGACACTAGGCTAGGTTGAGTCGGATCACCCAGAGCATACGAATCTGCAATCCGGATCATCTCTGCCAACGTGGTTGGCATTTTCCTTTGCAACTTTTTCCACAGTTCGCTTGCATATCTGCATCCTTGTGCAAACCATGCTATGGCCTACGATTCTATCACGCCCTCACATGAGTTTCTCACCATACACCACCGGGTTAAGAACTCCCGGTCCGTCTCATTCGGCCTTTGCTTGCACATAGCTTGGGTCTGCGGCCTATTTGGCCTCTGATACGTACTTGAAAAATAGCTGATGAACATCTCCTCGAAATCTATCCAGCAGTTAATGCTTCCGGGTGGCAAATTGTTCAGCCATACCCTCGCCGGCCCTTACAACATCCGGGGTATGTATCGTACAACCCATCTCAAGTTGCCTGTGGCAATTTTCACAGCCGTAGCGTAGTTTATCAACCAATCCTCCAGCTTGGTACTGCCGTCATACGTCTTCGTGCCCCTGTGTAACTGGAAGTTGGGTACCGGTGGCTCCTTCATGATCCGGGGCCCGAAGCATGCTGGACCCGGTGGACCTTGACATTCTATTTGTTCCAACCTATACAATCGATCCAGTTTCAGCCTGGCATCATCCGGCATCAAATCCCTGCTTCCCAATCTTGACCATATCACATGATAGTCCGGCCTTGGGTATCCCGCGTTTGCCATTTCCGAATCTCCATCGTTGTACCGGTCTTGCTCTCGTGGAGCACCTCTCTGTTTCATACGTCGGCCGGCACTTTGCTCTTGCCTTGGTATATTCCACAGGTGCGGTTGTCCCGCTCTCGCAGAGTTTCGCTGTCCGGCATTGCTGTTGCCGGCGTTCCCTTGACCGGCATTGCCTTGGTCGCGGTTACCTCTGCCAGCTTCACCTCGGCTCACACTTCGTCGATCATCGAATTTCTGTGCTTCTTTTCCTTTCCCTGCCCGTGTTGGGTCATACGGGACGATCTGCTTGTTTCTTCTGGCCGAGGTTACTACCTCTTCTCTCCTTGGCCCACCATGAGGAGATGATGCGGCTCTAGTGGATTTCTCCGGGTTACCGATCGCCGAATGAACGATCTTGGAGGCCCCAGCCCTCTCCGGGTTAGCTCTGAGTAGTTCCTCATTTTGTCTGTTCGCGATCCGAACCAGCTCATTAACCCTATCTTGTTGTCTTTGCCGGGCCTCACCCGTTAGACCCTCTAACTCGGATGCAGCTGCGTCTGCTTCTCTGAGGTTCTTTGCCGGGGTATTGTACCTCGGCAGCCCCACGGACAAACAGATCTCTGATCCCTCAATTCCAGTATCACCTTCTCTGTTCATTTCGCTCATGAGATTTCTCCCCTTCACTTTTACAGCATCAACTTTGTTTGCCTTTGCGTACTCACGCAGCATCATATTCAACGACTGCTAAGCCGCGGCAATCTTTTTCGCACCCTCTAGTATTTTTTGTCTAGTTTCCTCTAGCTCGGCCTATGCCCGAGCCGGATCTACTGCTGCTACTATAGGGTTTGCCAAGCTATCCATCGCTTCCCTCAACACATTCTCCGGCCTCTCTAGTGGAGGACCTCTAGCTTTCCACGGTGCCTTAGCCGTTACCTCCGGATCTGGCGCCCGCACCATGCTTGCCCCTCGAACCACGGTAAGGGGTGGCTCCCCTGCCTCGACGACGTGCCGTGGATGAACACATGACACATCGACAGCAACGTAGACCTTGTGCGCGCCGAGGTTGACGAAGAGGCCATTGCGCGGAGGTGGGCGTCTGCCGAAGCAGCCAGCGTTGTCGCTGACGAAGTCCAGCGCTTAACAAGCCCGGAGACGATGTGTTCGCCGGTGCCGATGAAGTTTCCCGTCCAGATCTTGACCCCTGCTAGCGCCGCTAGCCCCACGGTGGGCGCCAACTGTCGTGGTGGTGTCACGACAGATGCCATGGATAGGCTAAAGGTGGGGACTAATACACGCTAGGGGAATCCAGGGAGGGATAATGAGGTGAATCCTCACACAGAAATTTGTATTTGCTTTGCTTCCAAGATTACAAGTGCTCCTAGAGCTATATTGGCGAGAGGAGGAAGAAGAAGCTCTCTTACTCTCACACATTGTTCACCCCTAAAACCCTCAACCAAATCAGAATAGCGGAACCCCTTCTACAGAGGACCTAGCCCTCCTTATATAGGGGTGGCTAGGTCTCCACTTAGGGCATACGTGGAGGCATATTTCTGAGAATATGCCTTCTCCCAAAGTAGTAAACCAACCGGGTTGCTTTTCCCCCGCGTCACACATGCAGAGGCTACGTGAGCCTCTGCGGCGCCTGCGTCAGCCGACATGAGCGTCGTCACCCTTGTCGGCCACGCCTCGGTGGTCCTCCCCTTGTCCGCTTCGCTCATGCTGTGTGTACTGGGGCTTCTTTTGACCAGCGAGATTCCTTCCTTCTCCTAGAAGCTAGATGTGACCCGGATCATAGTTGATCCGGCGACACCCGTTCCTGCATAAAAGTTAAATAGGCATTTCCGACTTACTGCTTAAGTCGGATGAGACTTAGTTAGGCGGACGCCCCTGATCTGGGTTACCATGTGATTCGGCCTGCCTTGAGGTGACCCGGCCAGCATCCGCTTTGGCCTTGCCGAACCTCGGCTAACTCGGCCTTTATACCCCGGCGTGACCCTACCCGGGGGTATCCCCCCAACACCGCCACCGCCACCTGGGCCACCCCCGAACGCAGCTGCACCGAACCAGCACCACGGAGGCGAACCGTACCCACGGACCATGGGCACCATGATGATCCAAAAGGGACGCCCCTCCAACAGGGTGCAGAAGGCCATCACTCGCCAAGTCAACTTGGCCACGCACTCGCCACCTTCCACCACTGAGTACCTCAGTGGAAGCGAGTCATGCATCACCTTCGATAAGCGCGACCATCCGCCTCAGATACCCCATCTAGGCCATTGCCCCCTCGTACTCGAGGCCCAAATTGGAGGTTTCGACATGAGCCGCGTCTTCATGGATGGTGGAAGCGGCATCAACCTCATATTCGCGAGTACCTTGCGAGCAATGAGAATCCCTCTAACCTGCCTGGAGGCATCGGACACAATGTTCCACGGCATCGTCCCAAGGAAAGGCGTATACCCCCTGGGAAAAATCAACCTCGACGTTATCTTCGGCACGCCGAAGAACTTCCGGCGCGAGCGCATCGACTTTGAGGTCGTCGACTGGCCCTCACAGTACCACTGCATCCTCGGGCGTGTTCCGTTCGCTAGGTTCATGGTAGTGCCCCACTATGCCTACCTACAAATGAAAATGCTAGGTCCCAATGGTGCCATCACGATCAAAGGGAGCTTCGAGCGATCTGACAGTTGCGACAGAGAATTCAGCAGAATCTCCCAGTCCTTCGGCATGCAGGAGGAACTCGCGAGACTGAAGGATACGACAGACAACAGTCTACCTCTCCTGAGTAGGCCAAGCTCACCTGATCTCTCCTTCGACTCATCTGTGCACACAAAGAAAGTGCAGGTCCACCCATCAGATCCCGCCAAGATGGCCCTCATCGCCAACAACTTGAGTCCAGCATAGGAACTCGCGCTCGTCGAATTCCTCCGTGAGCACTGGGAAATTTTCGCCTGGTGTCCTGCGGACATGCCAGGAGTTCCTAGGGAATTCGCCGAGCACGCACTCAACGTCAACTCCGACGCAAGGCCAGTCAAGCAAACAATTCGGCGATTGTCTGAGCCACGGGCGCAAGCAGTTGGAATGGAGATCAATAGACTCCTCGAGGCCAAGTTCATACGCGAGATCACGGAAATCACTTGGCTCGCCAACACGGTGCTAGTGCCAAAAAAGGACATGGACATCCTGCGGATGTGCGTGGACTTCACCTCTCTAAACAAGCACTGCCCAAAGGATCACTTCCCGGTGCCACGGATCGACCAGATCATTGACTCCACCGTGGGATGTGAGCGCCTCTACTTCCTCGACGCCTACTCAGGCTATAATCAAATTCGAATGAAGGAGGAAGATCAGGAGAAAACAACGTTTACAACGCCCTTTGGTGTGTTCTGCTACAACACAATGCCCTTCGGGCTAAAGCACGCGGGAGCCACCTACCAGCGGTGCATGCAGGCTTGCCTCAAGGAACAACTAGGTCGCAACATCCAAGTCTATGTTGACGACATAGTAATCAATACCAAGGAGGAAGCCTCTCTAATCGACGATTTGCGCGAAACCTTCGCCAATCTCGACCGCTACTGGATCAAGCTCAAACCGGACAAATGCGCCTTCGGCGTACCATCTGGGCAGCTACTCGGGTATCTCATCTCGACTAGGGGAATCGAGGCGAACCCGAAGATGATAAAAGCCATACTGGCCATGGAGAAACCAAAAAACATAAGGGGCGTCCAGCAGCTGGCTGGACGAATTGTAGCCCTCAATCGATTCATTAGTCGAATGGGCAAAAAGGCGCTGCCCTTCTACCAGCTCCTCCGCAAAACTGAAAAATTCGAGTGGACCACTGAAGCGCAAGAAGCATTTGAAGACCTCAAGCGCCTGCTATCCACTTCCCCTGTGCTGGTGACTCCACGAGAAAGGGAACCACTGTTGCTGTACATCTCCGCCACCAATCAAGTGGTCAGCACAGTGCTCGTCGTCGAACGAGCTGAGGAAAACAAGGTCCACGGCATACAATGCCCAGTATACTACCTCAGCGAGGTCCTCACGCCAACAAAACAGCGGTACCCGCACTACTAGAAGCTGGTGTATGGCGTCTTCATGACCGCCTGGTGACTGCGCCACTACTTCCAGGAACACCCAATCGTGGTGGTCAACGACGCCCCCTTAGGGCACATCCTCAGTAACCCCGATGCCACGGGACGAGTCGCGCTTTGGGGAATAGAACTGTCTCTATGAGACATCACATACGAAAAGCGCGACGCAATCAAGTCGCAAGTTCTCCCTGACTTCCTCGTGCACTGGAGGGAGAACCAGCTCCCGGACAAGGCAGATATGTCCTAACTCTAGACAATGCACTTCGACGGGTCCAAGCGAAAAGACGGAGTAGGCGTAGGTGTCATACTGACATCACCTCAAGGGGAGAAGCTGAAATATATCCTGCGAATGTAGTTCACAGCCTCAAACAACGAGGCTGAATACGAGGCCCTGTTGCACGGGATGAGGATGGCAAAAGCCTGTGGCGCCAAGAGGCTCATCATATACGGCGACTCCAAGTTGGTCGTCAAGCAAACAATGCATGAGTGTGACGCACTGAACGACAACATGATCGTGTACCGCGACCTCTACGATACACTCGAAGGGGACTTCGATGGTTGCGAGCTGCGCCACGTAGGTCGCGAAAGCAACGAAGAGGCAGATGCACTCGCCAACATAGGCTCTACCTGCGCCCCCATACCACCTGGGGTATTTCTCGAGCGCATCTACGAATGCTCTATCAAGCCAAAGGCCGCAGAGAAGAAAACAAGCGCAGCAACGGGCTCGGGGGCTACGCCACCCAATGAGCCAATGGCACTCGATGACTTGGAGCTGGACACCAGACTCGAAGGACCAATGAGCGTCATGATGATTGAACAATCATGGACGCAGCCATACATCACATACCTGCTCAGCAAGAGGCTACCAGACGATCCGACAGATGCACGGCACATCGCGCGGCGATCCAAGGCATTCGCTGTTATCAATGGAAAACTATATAACACAGCATCACAGGAGTACTCCAACAATGCGTCTCCATGGCCGATGGAAAAGCAGTTCTCCTCGACATCCATGAAGGGACCTGCGGGCACCATGCCGGCAGTCGCGCCCTCGTTGCCAAAGCTCTACGAGCTGGATTCTACTGGCCTACGGCGATGCGCGACGCCAAGGACATCGTCCAAAAATGCAACGCTTGCTAGCGATTCTTGGACAAGCCGCACGCACCGGGCGCCGAACTACGGCCAATCCCATTGGCCTGGCCCTTCGCGCAATGGGGGCTCGACATGGTCGGCAAACTTCCAAGGTCCTCGCGAGGAGGCTATGTCTACCTCTTGGTCGCAGTCGACAAATTCACCAAGTGGATTGAGGCCATGCCAGTAACCAACCAATCAGGGCACAACGTAGTTAAATTCTTCTAGTCCATCGTCTACCGCTTTGTAGTGCCACACAACATCATCACTGACAACGAGACGAACTTCACATCCAAGGAGTTCCAAGAATTCTGCGAGAACCTAGGGATCAACATCAGCTACGCCTCAGTAGCGCACCCATAGACCAACGGTCAGGTGGAAAAGGCAAACGGGCTCGTCTGCAGCGGCATCAAGAAGCGACTCCTCCGGCCACTCGAACAAGCCGCGGGGTTGCTGGCCGGACGAACTGCAATCCGTACTCTGGAGCCTACGTACAACTCCAAACAGCGCCATGGGCTACACGCCATTTTTTATGGTGCACGGAGCAGAGGCAGTGCTACCAGCCGAGGTACGGTACAAGGTGTCGTGCGTGGTCGCTTACAGCGAACAAGAGTCATCTATCGCACTCGAAGACTCCGTTGACCTCCTTGACAAAGCAAGGGAAATCGCCGCGGAAAGATCAACGATCTACTAGTAGAACCTGCGGAACTACCACAGTAGGAGGCTTCGCCCCAGATCCTTCGTCGAAGGCGACCTGGTCCTGCAACTGAAGCAGCGGGGGCATCTCAAGATCGAGTCCCCCTGGGAAGGACCGTACGTGATTACAGAAGTAACCCTAGGTGGCGCCTATCGCCTTCAAGATTTAGAGATAGGAGTCGCATACTCCAACCCCTAGAACGTCGCACAACTGCGACGCTTCTACCCCTAGTCGCTTTTTGCTTTTACATCACAAATAAGGCTACTCAGCCACACATTGTACCCCGCACTGTTCTTCGAATAAATAAAAGCTAAGTGCCCCAAAATTCTGTGTTCTCCTTTACTTTTTCGATTTATCTACTCGGGGGCTGCGCCACCCTATACACATATTTTCTTCGAACCAAAATGCGATATCCTTAGTAGCTGGTACATCAATCAAAACCCTTAAACACAACATCAACCCAGTTGCAACGCACCTAACATGTTGACAAGGGACTGAGATACAACATGGCCAGGCTAACGAAAAGGACCCGCATCGTGCAACACACTTCATGCTAACAAAGCTCTTTATACACATTTGACAATAAATTATCTACAACATCTATACGAACTTTACAACATAAGTACACTTATGTGCAGGATACAAATTAGGCTACTACTGCAGCAGGGGAACGTTGGTTGGTTCCTCAAAGAAGTCGACGATCTCTTCTGCTGGGTGATCCACTGCCTGGTAGTGCGGCACCATATTCTAGGCAGAACCTACTGGTGGTGCAGGTGGCCTAGACGCAATTGCTGCAACATCTACGTCAGGCCTATGCAATCGCACCATTGACAGAGCAGCCTTGGCACCAGCCACCAACTGTTGCCTCACGCATTCGCGAACCGCGGACAGATCTTGAAACTTGGCTAGGAGGGCCAGCAAGCTTGATGGAGTATCATCCAGCGGAAACATAGCCCGATAAATGTTTTTCAAGCATGACTGCGACTTCTTCAGAAAGAGCAGCACTCGCGACGCACGATCCTGCAGGGTCGCCAGTGCAGTCGCACGATCATGATCTACCCAGAAGTATCCACTCTCTTGAAGTTTCTCCTAGGTAAGATCATGCAAGCGAATGGCAATTCTATCCTTCTCCTCCTGCGGATGACGCGTGCTGACAACTACACGAAGCAGCAATAGCAGCATGAGTACAACGTACCACTGCGAGTAACTACAAGGAAAAGATGAGAACAACCAAACTAACATTTGAATTGATCGCCCAGCTGCGTCACCTCACCAAGCAGATACTGCTCTCGAGCGGCGGCTTTTTCTGCTTTCGACTTCCATACATCTGCATTACCACGGAGCACGGGCAACTCACGCTCCAGCTGCTTCGCGCGGTCACGTAGTCGCGAAAGCAATGACAACACATCTACCCTGGAGCGCGGCGGTGCCACAGTATCATCAAGAGATGGCGAGTCCTGGGTTTCCCTCAAAGGATCACTTGATGTACCCTACCACAAGTCAAGATAGAAGCAAATAAGACGACCAAATCAACACAAAGACAAAAGGATCAGATGCATTCAAGACTAGCAAAAGTATCAGCAGATACACTCGCTAGCAGGCATGTTCTTAAACAAAAGGACATAAGCTAATTAACTATTACAAAGTTAACTAAGGAGTAGCCGGCTTCTTCGACTTCGACGGCTTCGGGGGCTTCATCAAGTCCGTGGCAGTGTCAGACGCCACTGACTTTCCGCCGGCCCCTGATGCCGAAGCTTTTGCTGCCTTCTTGGCACGTTGGATCTCCTCAGAATACTTCGCAGTAGTATTTATCAGATGATGCCCATATTTGCCTAAGGTAGTCGCGAAGGGAGCAAAGACTACCTGCTGGCCGTGCGTGCTAACAGGCATTGCCTTTGACACCGCGGCAGGATCGATCTCGACTCCGTGGGCCTGCACCATGGCAAGCGACATGGACGCGCTGGCTGCACAGAGTGAGTTCTTGAAGCTGGAAGGCACACCTCCCGCGAGTGACTCCACCAGCTCGTCAATATTCTCGACCAGCTCTGCCTTGGGCATCAGCTCCTTGTGAAGGCGACTAAGCACGCTTTTAGCCTTGGAGAGCGTGTCCTGCACGGCGGTGCTGCGGTCTTCGACTGCTAACAATGCACCCGCCAGAGCGTCATCACGACGAAGGGCCTGCGGGTCGAAGCTCAAATCGCCAGCATCTGTACATAAATTCACACATGAACCAAGACATCAGCACCACCGGCAAAAGCATTTGAAGTAGAGAAGGGTAACAATATACACAAGCAAAGTACCTGAGAGGGCCTTGGCAATTGAGAATAGTTGTTCTTCGAACAACTTCTCCCTGGCCGTGAAGGAGGCACGCAGATCCTCTTCACGCTTCCGCACCTCGTCACGCGCTGCGATTGCCTCGTCGTGACCCTTCACAGCCGCGGCAAGTGTCTTCTCCAAGGTGGAAGCGTCATGCAATAGGGCATTATGCTTAGCTACACGACAAACAAAAGTTGACCATCAGTCGACTATATCAAAAAAAGAAGACAAAGAAGAATGAGTGTAGAACACTCACTGTCAACCACGTGGTGACGCGTCTCCAACATTGCGTGCTAGCAGCCCATCGCCATCACTTGTTCTGCAAAGTGCACGGCTTCCTTCACAAGGAGCTATTGTACAACAAGGAACCATCAGAGGCAATAGATAACATTGACTGCAACACTACAAAGGAGAAAAAACTACACTTACATGGTCCTCCAATGACTCCGAAGATGTTTGTTGTACCGTCATCCGAGCAACCATTCAATGCTCCCCTGCATGAGGAGAGCTGGAAGAGTTGTGCCCGGAGTGGGCCGCCAATGGAGGGGAAGGAGTGCGCTCGACCTCTTTCTTGGCCCTCGAGGTCGCGACTCCTAATTCCTTCAAAAATTGGACGCCGCCAGAAGATGACGACGCCACTTGACTACAAGACAAAAACCAAGTTAGGAAAGGGCAAACCTAAAGACGAGCCAACAAGGACAAATCAGAGAAGAACAAGTGAACTAGAAAACTTACGAGTCAAACTTGTCAAAATCAAAAGTGGCATCCCCTGACTCCGACGAAGACTCCTTGGGCAATCGCATCTTCTTGCGAGAAGATGGTGCCACGGCGCTCACAGGAATAGCAGGTATCGGCGACTCCGCACCAACACATGTACCTCTCGGAGTCGATGGAGACGACGCGTCGGAATCCTCGCTACGCGAACGCTTGCGAGTTTTCGGATTATCGGACTCGGGGGCTTCCTCCTCTACATCAGAAGGGACGGCGGACTCCGACTCGTCCTCTTCGAAGGCCTCGCGAGGAATAATCCCCTCAGGGAGAGGGGCATACAAGGCGATACCGCCCAATCCTGCATTCAGACAACAAATTCAGCAAAAAGCAAGTAAACAACAGAGAAGCAATCGACAAATTTAGCTATTGCGTAGCACAACTATACCTCAGGAGGAGGATTCGTAGCATCAAATGGAGGAACAACTGGCTCACTGGGAAATACATCCTTGATGGTGTACTTAGTGACCAGTCAAACCCTCTTGTCCACCTCACTCGCGGACATGCCATCGGTAGACACGCGAGTGGTATCATCAGCGCCTGCCCATTGAAACATGCGGTGGACCCTGGCTTGCAGAGGCTAGACACGATGGCGCAGCCAAGTGCAGATGAGAGCGCAGCCTCCCTCCTCTTTCCCTATGCAACTCTCGACATTGCAGACGCGCCTGTACATCGCATGTGTCTCCGCGGACTCGCCAGGCATGAGTACGTTCTTCCAGGAGTGCATCCTCCTGCATGGCATCACGGGATCAAAGGGCGCGAGTCCAAAGAGCTCACCGTTCGCCTTCTCATCGCGGATGTCAAACCATTTGTCCCTCCATCCCTGGATGGACGCCATGAGCTTGATGTCAAAGTAGGTGGCGGATGGGTCGACATGAATTCCGCAACCACCTACATCGTAGACTAAAGAACAAGTGGCAGATTGGCGCTTCAATTTGAAGAGGCGCTTGAAGAGGCCGAAGTGTGGCTCGATTCCAAGCCAGCACTCGCAGAGAGTAATGAAACAAGAGATATGGAGGATAGAGTTTGGGGATAGCTGATGGAGCTGGAGCCCGTAAAAACAAAAAGACCCCTAAAGAAGGGGTGAAGAGGCAAGGAGAGACCGCGAATGATGAATGCAAAAAACATCACTCAGAAACCAGCGGGGGGGGGGGGGGACAGGAACTGTCTCACCGCCGGGGACGTGCGTGTCGGTGACTGTGGCGGACAGTACTCCGTCTTGGCGAAGAAGATGGAGGTCGGACGCCTTGATGATGGAGGTACGCACCCACCATTTGTGACGCGGGTCGCTGGGACTTTCTTCTTCCCGCCGGCGGCAGTGCTAGTGCCTGCAGCGGCAGAGCCGCCCTTCTTCTTCGCCGTGGCAACGGTGGCCGCGGAATCAGCAGCAACGCCTCCCTTCTTCTTCCCCATTGCGCGACGGCGGTGAGAACGGAGGAAGTAGCTAGGGAAGATACGGAGCTGGTCCAGCGCCACAACGAGAAAGTGCGCAAGGAAATAGAGAGCAACAGCAATGGCGATGGCAGCAAGGATGAATGAGAACATATGGGAAAATTACCGTCGCAGCGCCGCTACTTAACCCCTAGAAGATGCAATCCAATGCCTCAGAAAAACACTACTGGACGCGTGGCACACATCGTGTTGGACACGTGGAGGAGTGGAAGCGCGAACCGTCCCTCCACTACTCCCATTACGCGCGGAAATCGAGGAGGCGCAGTTAAAATAAAGATTACGCACACCCAGTCAAATCAAAGTCAGATAGTGGGACCCACTGCTCGTCACGTCCCGTCAAACTCGCTCACGCGGGCAACTGAGGTCATGAAAGCGTCAGCATTGACGTCATCAAAGCTACGCAGCGGAAAACTTCGACTATTTGAGTCCTTGCTCGAGTCTTCGACTCCACCAAGCACTCGGGGGCTACTCCCATAGGGAGCGCTGGTCGCGCACCCTATGATTTTTCTTTTCTTTTCTTTTTACAGGAATACAGGCAATCACAAGAAAACCCAACCACTCGATTGAGGACATGGGTTACTCCCAAAGGGAGCGTCGGAAACAAATTTGACTGAACCAAGCAAACAAAAGATGACAGTAGTCGCAAAAGTTCTTTAGTCCCTGACTGAGTCTTCCACTCAACCAGGCACTCGGGGGCTACTCCCATAGGGAGCACTGGTCGCACACCCTATAATTATTTATACAGAAAACTGTGTGTTGATAACATCCACATTCGAAACTCATGGCGACACCACCTCATAATTTTTCCCTACAAAGAGACTACGTCTCCTGGGTCACAGAATCGTCTCCACGATGATAAAATTCGGATGCCGCGCTTACAACGTGTAGGTAAGACCTGAACAAGGCCTGGCAATGCATTAGCTGCGCACTACCAGAAATGTATCCGTGCCTACAGGTACGATGAACATGCCTCGATGGACGCGTCGAGTGCTCACACCCATATAACTAGAATTCGACTCCTGTAAGACCTCCGCGGCTTGAGTCGAATTACGCCAGCACTTTTCTGGATTCGAGTCCGGGGACTCGAGTTCGAGTAGATTGCGTTGTTTCACCCTAAGGTGGTTAACTGATGCCGATACTTCGGTTATATCAGGCACGTACATCAACAATCCCTACGACACAAATAAAGCAGTCAAAATACACTCGTTCAGGCACTCGAAAGACTTCCAAAAGTCCCCAGTCGAATCTGCGATTCCACTAGACACTCTAGGGCTACTGACATGGGTATACCCTACAGGTACTCGAGTTTGGTATATACGGTCTAAATACGCACATTCCCATGGTGTCGCCAAGGCCCAAACGAGGGACTCGAGTAACCTATGGACTCTCGATTGCTTGAAGAAGAACAAGAAGGTAAAGATAGAAAGTTTGAAGGGGAAAACCCTAATTTGTAACCAACTCGACCTATTACCCGGGACCTAGCCTATCTATATAAAGGCTAGGAGGGGGCGGCGAGGAGGACAGACGCAACCCTAGTTTCCACCACCCTCGCCAGATTGCATCTGCGCACCATTGTAATCTTCGATTCCTTCGACAATTCCACGAGCAGACAAGCAGGAGTAGGGACCTCTACAAGGGCTGAACCTGGGTAAATCTTTGTCAATAGATGTCTCCAGCGCTCCCTCCTTCTCCAAAACCCAAGTCCATAACAATGGGCATTGACGAGTTAAACCCTGGTCACCAGGTCCCGCTTCTGATTATTGATCTGAGAGGGGTCTCGATCATGTCTGCATTATTCGTGAACCGTAGGGTGACACACTTAAGGGATACCGACACCATTTGGAGCAAATATGTTTCGGATAAAGATTTAAGAAAGCGCTGGAATTATTTCAATAGACACCGAAACTGTTTCGTGTGAAATTGCTAAAATTGGTTCTGCATGTAATATTGAAATGTTGCAGGGAGTTTTATGTGAATGTTTGTTAATTGAAGTAACTAAAAAAATTCTTAATAAATTTAATAAAAGATTTCTATTAAATGAGAGAGCATTAAATTTGGAGAAATTTAATGCATTTAAAGTGGAGACTTTATAAGAGAATGTGAAGGGGCATTTTAATGTGGAGGGAGTTACCACCACATGAATGGGGGAGGTGAGGGGTCACCTCCATGAGGCGCCGGCCATGGAGGGGGTACCCCCTCCTCCTATAAAAGGCCACCCTCTCACTCCTTCTTCCACACACCTCCTCGTGAAGGATCTCTCTCCCCCTCTAGTATTATTTCCCCATGGTCTCGGATTAGTGAGATACATGTTCCCGGTGGCTTTATCTGGAAAGGAGTTGCTGCTTCTGCTGCTTTGCTAGAGCGAGGGACGGAGGTTGTCGGGGTACCGGACGTGTGTGCGATCACGGATGCACCGCTGCTTTGTGGTGCTGGACTTGGTGGTGCTGGACTTGCTAGAGCTAGATCTGAAGGACGTGCTGGAGCTAGATCTGCTGGACTTCATCATGATCTTGAGATCGGCAAGTGTACGACTACATCATCCATGAGTTCCAACTCATTAACAAAGCATTGTTGTCTTCGAGGGTGAGTTCTCTATGGATGTATATCCACCTATTGTTTGTATCTAGTAGATAGATCTTGGCGTATAGTTCCCATAGTTGGAAATTTTTTGTTTTCTATGCTACGAACCCTTCAGTGGTATCAGAGCCTGATCTATGCGTAGGTGCTTTGCACGGGTAGTACACATATGTTTATATGTGGGCGATGATGATCATGTTATTGCTTCTTTCATGTATTTTGGATATTGGTGGCATAGTGGGATGAAGCGGCCCGGACCAACCTTACATGTCATCGTACATGACACCAGTTCCACGACTGACATGCAACTAGTTTTGCATAAGTGGCTAGCAGGTGTCTGTCTCTCCTACTATAGTCAATATCTGATTTACAACGAGTTGCTACTAACTTAGTTATCATCGTTGTGGTTCCATGTTCGTAGGTAAGACAGGTTCTATCTCCGAAAGCCCTAAGCCACGTAAAACTTGCAATGGATAAATTAGAGGCGTCTAGTTTAGATCGTTGCTGGGCTAGTGTCATGATATGGTAATGTTGTAAGTAGATGTATGATAGATACTCTTACAACACACCTAACGTGTAAGTTCCATAGACCGTGGCCTTACACACAAAGGAATGATAGAGATCATACCATGATGCATATGATAGAGATCAAATGCATGGACCATATCATCTCACTTTACACATTAGATGTTTGCATCTTATATTGCTAGTTTGGCGTTTTAGTAGCATTTTAAGATGATCCCTCATTTAGATATCAAGATAAAAATGTGTTCTTCCTTAAGTATGCACCGTTCTATGGATCGTGTTTCGAGACATCACGTGATGACCGGGTGTACTCGACTCTACGCCTTCATACAACGGGTGTAAGACAGTTTTCACACGTGAGTACTAATGTTCTTACTTGGCGAGCCTAGCATGCACAGACATGGCCTCGGAACACGGACCGAAAGGTTAAGCATGAGTCATATAGTTGATATGCTGGCCATATTGATGCTCGCCTTTGAAGCTACACCGACTCACGTGATGATCGGACTTGGTGTAGTGGATTTGGTTCATGTAATCACCAAAAAGACACGAGGGATGTCGTTTTTGAGTGGGAGTTCATTTCTAATTTGGATTAATCGAACTCAATTTTTCATAAACTAAATTGAAGTGAATTTGCATAATTTGTTGTAGCCATTGGCGTCTGTTCACTACCTTATGCTTAGTTTTAATTGAGATAATAGAACTATAGAATTCTGGATATTTACTTTATGAACTGGTATCGTATTGTTTTGAATGTCAATTTAAAGTTTATAAGTCCTATTGCAAACTTTCAGCAAACTCTATTTACTCCATGAATTTTAATAAGTAGTATAAAATCAATAGTAAGAATTCCAATGTTAGTATCTAAAGTATCATGTTTGCCTCCATGATTATTGATATTCAAAAGTTGTTTTAATATCAAGATGATATAGGAGCTGGAAATTGTTTCAGAAACCATCATGTGTGGAAGATATTGTTATATCTGAAACAATGTTTTCGGTTGCATTATGATAGAGTATAATTTAGCAAAATACATGTTCTTATATTGTATGAGAATTTGTGAAGGATGGAGATGCTAGGCATCTGGATCTCCCAAAAAGGTTTTGGGAACTAACATTATACTCGCGATTCTTCCTTATAGGTTGTCGTCGGTTTGAGGACAAGTACGCCATGAGGGGGTCCTCGAGGCGTGCGGGAGAGAGGGGTGTGAGACGTACGGTGTTCTGGGACGGTGAGCACACAAGTTTACCCAGGTTTGAATCCGCCGGCTTTGGACGGACCCTACTCCTGCTAGCAATCCAGTAATACAGCAGATCTGGAATATGGGTTACAAAGGTTTCGCCTGTGTAAGTTGAGATTCTAGACTATTGAGGTGTGCCCTAAAGGCTCTCCCTAGGACGGCTTATATAGATATCCGGCCTAGGGTTTACAAGAGAGATCAATCCGGCTATGACTAAGAGTTGGTTACAGAGTACATCTTGAACTACAAATAACATTATGGGCCTAAGTCGGTAAGTCTTCTGGGCCTTCCCGTAGTCGGATTGGACTCCGTCTTCTCTCCCTAACTGGGCCGCCCGTGAAGCAAAGCTCTAACCCAAAGTGGGCCACCCTAGTCAGTGAGGATCTGTGAGGATACCCGGAAAGTATATCCCCAACAATAGCCCCCGGAGGCCTCCAAGATCCAAAGTCGGATTTTATCATCGTCCAGCTTGATCTTCGACTTGCAGAATCTTGAAGGGTTCCTGAAACTTTACAACAAAAAATACGATCCGGGTCTTAAAAGTAAGTCAGACCTTTCAATTAGTTACTCGCATTTTCCAGCTTGCTTTGAAACTAAGCCAGAACTTGGTCTCTAACGCCACCTGACACAAGCATAGTCAAGTCACGTCATCTGACAGACGTTCCGTCAGCATGACCGTTGGTGGGTCCGTGGTTCGCGGAACCGAGGCGCCGTTTCAATGCGTGCGTGGAGATCGAGGCAACGCAATCATCGCGCGGGCCCTTCCCAGTTCTTTCCACGACGCGTGGCAATTACACTGTAGCGTTTGCACGAATCTTGGCGCAGGTAGGTGGACATAAGGGGTTTAGTTTCTCCTCTCCACCAGTCCTTCGCCGTTCCTTTCTTCCCAATACTCCATCGCGCCCAGAGCCTTTTCGTCCTCTTCCCACAGAGCTCCTAGCGCCGCCACTTTAAGGTCACCTTTTCCACCAGAGATAAAATGGCTTCATCTTCTTCTTCCTCTCTGGCAGCGGCGGCGGAAGCAGCTGCGGAGAAAGAGAGCTTCCGGGGAATCTGGATCCCCTGCTCCCTCGACGACGACGACCTCAAAAACGTGGAGAAGGAGGGGCTTCTCGCCGCCGGCAACTGGCGGAGCGGTTCCGGCGAAACCGTCCCCAATCCACGCGAGGGCGAGCGCGTCCACTTCACCACCCATCTGGACCGAGGTTTGTCCTTTCCTCCCTCGGAGTTCTTCTCCGAGGTGATTGACCACTATGGAGTTCAACTCCGTAATCTTCCTCCCAATTCTCTTCTAGAGATGAGCGCATATGCTGCGCTTTGCGAGGGCTTTCTCGGCATTAGGCCGAGTTTGCTTCTCTTCCGGTATTATTTCCATGTCCGGAGAAATTCCATTACTACCGGTGTTCCTTATAGCACCGGTACTATTAGTTTTTCTGTTAGACGAGACCGGGCATATCCCAAAATTTCTGCCAGTGACTCGGTCAAACAGTGGCCAACCACTTTTTTCTATCATAGGGATATTCCAGCTCCCGACAAAGCTACTGCTTTGCCGGTCTTTGTCGACGGAGCCGCCACAGCCCAGCCTTCCTGGGATGAGGCCGCTCTGGCTCTCACTAACGATCTGATCATCGCTAAGAGGCGGATCGAATATCTTATCAAGCACAAGGGTCTGAAAGGATCCGACTTAGTCCAGTGCTGGGTCTCACGTCGGATCCAGCCACTTCAGTACTACGAGGATAGAGTGATGCACTCCATCACGTCTTCCAAAAAAGACTCTCTCCGCATCAGCCCCAAAGCCTACACCATCCAAGGTTACATAAGCCAGATCAAATGGCTGATCAAGGAGCGGATCGAGAGGAAAATTCCAGAGATTTCTCTGGACATGCACACGGCGGAAAACCCCGTGGTAGCGGTAAACTTCCATCAGTACACCTTTTACGTGTTTCAATCTTTAAATTATATACTGCAATGCTGATATGTTTTCTTGTTTTGAGCTTGCCGATCTCCCCGAGTCGGAGCTTGCTCCACTCGAAGGATATCCTCCTGAGTTCTCTCAGGAGACTGAAGTGGTCCCATTGCCGGACCTTCCGCTCAAGAAGCGCAAAGCTCCGACAGTGGCAGTAGGCACAAAGGAAGTGCCCGTTGTGAAGAGGTAACTTTCATTCACAATTTCCGCCTTTATACCTTTCTCGAATTTCTTCCTGAGATGTAATGTTTCCGACTTTACTACATTCTTAGAGCAAAGCCTCTCATCAAGGGTAAGGGGAAAGGGATTCCTGCGAAGCCCCTGCAACAGACGAAGATTACCATAGCTTCCCCTGCCACAGCTCCTCCGACTCCTGCCCCTCAACCTTCTGCAACACTGGCGATTACTCCTTCTCCAGTTGTTGCAGAAGATCCGGCTCCTCCAACGGTGCTCGTGATCCTTGAATCGCACACTGACGTCACCGTGGGTGCGTCAGCTCAAGATAAGGGTGAACCCTCTTCGGGTAATGATCCATTGGCTGAAGTCTTCGCCGACAACCTCCTCAGCAACCCCAAACTTGCCAAATTTGGCTTATCCCGGAAATCTGCAGAGGAGATCCAGCGGCTGGCCAGGAAAGTCCTGGACAAAAGCCATCTATCCCCCAAAGAGGAAGCGCAAGAAGCAGAGGACGTCATGTTCTCTGACCTTCTCTCTCAAGTCCGCCTTCGCGATGAGAGGATTAGGACTGGCGAGCTTCCAACAGCCCCAGTAATTCCTCTTACTCTCGCCGAGAAGGTGGCAGCTGAGGTGAACGCGGGGTTAGACAAACTCACCCGCGAGCAATATGTAAGTTGGAATTCCAACTCTTGTTTTTACATTATGTTATATCATATCCTCTAGCCCCCAAGCATGAAGTAAGATATAGAAATCCGGGTTAATGCTTTCATTAGGATGCCAAAGAATGAACTAGTGTAGCACCCAAGGCTCGTGCTGATATTTAGCAAAAATATTAGCCCGAGTCTTAAGTAGCTTTCTGACTTTGGGTATTCTGACTTACAGAAAGTATGTTCCTATAACCAGGAATTGTTAAAAAATGTCTGTGATAAGCGGAGAGAAATCAAAGCTATCCGGCTGAAAAATGCTGAGCTCAAGTTAGCCAAGGATGAAGCCGAAGGTAAACATTTCGAGATTCAAACCTTGTTTTTTGCTTTTTTCGATGTCGAATTTTTCTAAACTTTTGTTCTTTTTGTCTTACAGCGTTGGTGAAACAATCCATTGCTATGATTGAAGAGGCCGAGAACCTCAAGACCTTGGTGGTGGAGAACAAGGGACTTCGCTAAGAGCTGGATAAGCTCAAGGCGGATCATGAAAGGAGCATAGCTCAAGTCCTTGAGTCCTCCTCCATGGACACTGAAGAGCGCGATCTCAAGATTGCCGCTCAAGATAAAGTTATCTTGGACCTCAGGAATGAGCTTGGCAGAGAGAAGGATATCTCCCGGGCGCTCCGGGCTGAACTCCAGAGTCTTCGGGAGGAGAAAGCCAAGATTGACGACGTCATTCTTGGTATATTCCATCTATCTGACTTATCATTTCTTCGACTTTCATCAATGTCGGATTTTCATTGACTTGTTTTGTGTATGGTCCTCTGAACTTGACAGACTCGTCCTCGTCCAAGCCC
Source organism: Avena eriantha (assembly GCA_910589775.1). Classification (NCBI taxonomy): domain Eukaryota; kingdom Viridiplantae; phylum Streptophyta; class Magnoliopsida; order Poales; family Poaceae; genus Avena; species Avena eriantha. The sequence goes on along the minus strand of OU342745.1, from coordinate 323,910,869 downwards.
CGCACTCACCGGCTTACCCAAGTCGGTGATCTTCTTCATGACTACCGCCAGTCCCTTGAGGACATTGGCGAGTCTCTCAGGATTCCGGACATGCCAAGCATGTTGGACTTCCAGGTGCGGGAGAAGGCCAAGGAGATGCCACAGCTTGTTCGGGACTAGAACATGTCCTACGCGCGGACTGCTGCGCAGAACACTCTCACCATGGTCATGAGCCACCATTGAAACATGGAGATATGGCAAGTGACCAGAGGGTACTGCAAGGTAGACGAAGACGGCCAGGAGCAAGACCTTCAAGCCATCATGCACTCCTGTGCCGGATATGGGTACCACGTAGCTGATCTGACCAGCTACGAGACGCCCTTCTTCACCCGCGTGGATACTCCGCCACCTCCTCCAGAAAACGCCGAAGAAGTTTCCGACGATGAACGGACCACCTCGGATCTGGACATCTTGGCACGATATCAAGGCTGAGTAACCAGCGATCCGACGGTTCCTTCATCTCCTCCTGCATCATAGATCAGAAAACTATGTATTATTCTGGAAAGACATGATGCGTTTTGTAAATATTAAGTACTATGACTTTTGCTAGTGCTAAGTTTTTTATCTATTCAGCACTTTTGTCTTAGATTATTTGTGTGCCTGAAATGTTTTCATAAGCACTGAGAATTTTCCGCCTCTACTTATCGTTTATCTGGCTTTCCGCCTCGTCCCTTTCGTGAGCCGGCTAAACCTTCAGCCGAAAACTTTGCCGAGCAACGGAGCTCAATTGCTAAACCAGTTTAAACTCGGAAACAAAAGCCGGCTTCCAGTACCAACAATTCACTACTCGGAAGATACCCGCATCCAACAATCAGAAAAATAACCCAAGTAAAGACTAGAATTGTTTAGAGTTATACCCAAATGTAGCAGTTTTAGAATCGAAAATCTAAACCAGAACGAACATGAGCATAAAGTACTTTCAAGCATTCTGGGATTTTCGACTATGACATGATCATTAGGAAATAAGATGGTAAAAACTTCTCAGGAAAACTTTGAGGTAACCAAAACTTTTATTTCTCACAGAGCATGTACATATGCATGATTACAAAGAAGGATAAACTAAGAATAAAAGGGATTTAGCTGAGCAATATTCCACGGTCTGTCTAACTCATCCGGTTTTGTACTGCCTCCAGCTCTCTTTCTCTTCTTAGTAGCAGGTCTTTCTTTGACTGGCCTCATGTCAGTTAAGTAGTACGACCCATTGTGCAATACTCGACTAACTAAAAAGGGCCCTTCCCATACTGGGGAAAGTTTGTGCTTTCTTTGCTGCACAAGCCAGAGAACCAAATCTCCTTTATTGAAAGATCTAGTTCGGACTCTCTGGCTATGATACTTGTGTAACTTCTGCTGATAGGCTGTAGATCTCATTTCAGCAACGACGCGAACTTCTTCGACTAAGTCGAGATCATTTTGTCGAGAAATCTCGGCATCCTCTACGATATACGCGGCCACTCTAGGAGAAGTATGAATTAAATCACTAGGAAGAACTGCTTCTGCGCCGTAGACCAAGAAGAAAGGTGTATATCCTGTTGACCTGTTCGGAGTTGTTCGCAAACTCCAAATTACAGAGGGTAGTTCCTCTGCCCAAGCCCCCGCAGCACGTTTCAGTGGTGCTTCGAGTCTTGGTTTCAAGCCTTGTAGAATTAAACCATTTGCTCTTTCGACTTGTCCATTAGCCTGTGGATGTGTGACTGACGCAATGTCAAGCCGGACATTTTGCTCGTCGCAGAATTCAGCCAACTCTCCCATGGAAAAATTACTCCCGTTGTCTGTGATAATGCTATGCGGATAACCATACCGGATTATAACATCCTCGACAAATCTTTTGGCGGTTGCTCCATCACAACTAGTGACAGGTTTAGCCTCGATCCATTTCGTGAATTTATCCACCATCACTAAGAGGTGAGTAAATCCACTTGGAGCTCGTTTAAAAGGTCCTACCATATCAAGCTCCCATACCGCAAAAGGCCATGTTATAGGTATTGTTCGCAGCTGATCAGCCGGAACATGAGCTTGCTTGGCGTACTTTTGGCAGCCTTTGCATGTCTTGAGTAATCGTTCGGCATCTGCCTGAGCTGTAAGCCAGAAAAAACCATGTCGAAAAGCTTTTGCCACTATAGATTTGGCTGCAACGTGGTGACCACACTCGCCTTCGTGGATTTCTCTTAAGATTTCCACTCCTTCTTCCGGAGATGCACATCGCTGAAAAACCCCAGAAACACTCCGTTTATGGAGCTCACCTTTAACAATAGTATAGGCTTTTGCTCGTCGGATAATCTGCCGGCTCAGCACCTCGTCTTCGGGTAATTTGCCATCTACCAAATAATCAAGGTAGGGTTGAGTCCAGCTGGGAATTACAGCCAGAACTGCTATTAAATGTGAGTCAGATTTGGTCGGATATTCCTCATCTACTCCCTTCATCGAGGGAACTTTGAGGTGCTCTAAAAATGCGCCATCCAGAACCTCTTTCCGCAAAGAGCCTATTCGAGATAGTGCATCTGCTTCCTCGTTTTCTGCTCGAGGGATATTTGAACTTCAAACCCCTCGAATGATTTAGATAGATCATCCATGACAGCTTTATATCCTACCATGTGCTTATTTGCATTACAAATATCCGAGACATGCTGAGCAACAAGATCCGAATCTCCGTAACACATCAAACGTCGGATGCCAATATCCTTAGCAATTCGGATTCCATGCAGCAGTGCTTCATACTCGGCAATGTTGTTTGTCGCTGTGAAGTGGATCTGCAACACGTATAAAAGTTTATCTCCTTGGGGTGATTTGAGCACCACGCCAGCCCCCGAGCCCCCTCGAGCCTTGGACCCGTCGAAAAAGAGGGTCCAATATTCCGACTCAGGGAGGGCCATGTTTTCCTTGGTCTCTGTCCAATCAGCGACAAAGTCGGCAAGGATCTGGGATTTGATTGCTGTCTCGGGTTTGTACTCAATATCGAAAGCTGCAAGCTCTATACCCCATTTGGCGACGCGTCCAGTGGCATCGCTATTTTTGATTATATCTCTCATGGGAGCTTTGCTCACCACGGTAATTGGATGCTCCTGAAAATAGTGTCGTAACTTACGAGATGCTAGAAAAACACCGTAAGCCAACTTTTGATAGTGCGGATATCTCTATTTTGATTCTTTCAGGACCTCGCTGACAAAGTATGTCGGACGCTGCACCAGGTGTTCCTGATTTTCTTCTGGTCTCTCCACTACCATAACTATACTGACAACCCTATTTGTCGCAGCAATGTAAAGCAACATCGGTTCCTGAGGTTCTGGCGCTGCCAGGATAGGAGCAGCTGAGAGTACTTTCTTCAGGTCTTGTAATGCAGCTTCAGCTTCGTCAGTCCAGACAAAATCCTTAGTCTTCTTCAGGAGTTTGTATAATGGTGTGGCTCTTTCACCAAGCCGGCTTACAAATCGACTGACCGCAGCAATGCAACCAGTTAATCTTTATACGTCCTTCAGGCGAGTTAGCCTGGAAATATTGAGAATAGCCTTGATCTTGTCACGGTTCACCTCTATGCCTCTTTGAGACACGATAAAACCTAACAATTTTCCGGCTGGTATTTCAAAGAAGCATTTCTTCGGGTTAAGCATGATGTTGTATTTTCGTAAATTGGCGAACGTCTCCTCTAAGTCGGAAATCAATGTTTCCTTCTTTTTGGACATGACCGCGATATCATCCATGTATGCATGTACATTGCGTCCGAGTTGATGATGGAGGCAACGCTGCATCGTGTGCTGGTACGTAGCTCCTACGTTCTTCAGCCCAAAGGGCATCGTAACATAACAGAAGGTTCCGAAAGGGGTTATGAATGAAGTTTTGATTTTGTCAGATTCCTTCATCCGGATTTGGTGATAACCGGAATATGCGTCGAGAAAACAGAGGAGTTCCGAGCCTGCCGTAGAATCGATAACTTGATCAATTCCAGGCAGAGCGAACAGATCTTTTGCACAAGCCTTGTTCAAGGCAGTATAATCAACACACATCCTTAAATCAGTGGTGTCCTTTTTAGGGACCATTACAGGGTTGGCCGACCAATCAGTATGGATGACCTCTTCTATGAATCCGGCTAACTCGAGCCGCGCTAGTTCCTTAGCTATTGCCTTACGCTTTTCATCACCAAACCATCGTAAGGACTGTTTGACGGGTTTAGCGTTCAGGTTTACATTTAGAGAGTGCTCGGCAAGTTCCCTAGGTACTCCGGTTATGTCAGATGGCTGCCATGCGAAGATATCTTGATTTGCTCGGAGGAACTTGATGAGAGCGCTTTCCTATGCGCTACTTAGGCCTACGCCTATCTGGGTCACCTTAGAGGGGTCATCATCCTTCAACGGCATCGTCTTCGTCTCTTCTGATGCCTTGAACTCTGGATTTGGCTTTGTCACCTCTTTCTTTGTTGCGGGCATCTCAGACGGATCTATGCTCTTCTTGACCTCCTGGTACTCCTGGGCGTGCAGCACGGCTTCGGCAAAGGCGACATTTCCATCCTCGCACTCTCGCACTTTTTTCGGGTCTCCCCTGATGGTGATCACGCCATTGGGACCTGGAATTCTCATCATATTGTAAATGTAACACGGACGAGCCATAAAAGCCCAGTAAGCCGGACGTCCGAATATAGCGTGGTATGCGCTCTTGAATGGGACCACTTCGAAGGAAAGTGCCTCCGTTCGATAATTTTTTGGTGTTCCAAAAGTAACACCCAAAGTGATCTCTCCCAGGGAATTAGCTTGTCTTCCTAGGATAACTCCGTGAAAAATCACAGAGCTATGGTTCAGCTGTGTTTCCGAGATCTTCTCCGGCGTAGTGTTTCTACATAGAGAATATTGATGTTGCTACCACCGTCCATGAGGGTCTTGGAGAAACCATAACCGTCAATAAGTGGACCGACGATTAAGGCGTATTTTCCTCGCCTGTGTAGCTTAGGCGGATGATCAGCGTGGTCAAATGTTATTGCCACTTCCGACCAGTCCAGATACTAAGGGACAACCGGAACTGTTGCATTGAGCTCGTGGAAGAACTGCTTTCTTGACCTTTGCTGGTTGAGATCCGAGGAAGGTGACGTAAGTGTCCTTCTTGGTAGGAAAAGTTTTCTTCCCTTTCGGCTTGGGATTTGAAGCATCGGCTTCCTCCATGTCGGAATATTCCTTGGTCTCTTTATCTTTTTCGGGATTTTTCTTCCCCTTCTTCCGCTTAGCTTTGTAGCCCGCGGTATCATCTCTCTTGATGTCGTCGTTAAAACGACATTCAGCGTTGGTGTGGGACGAGCCCCCATTGGCGTCCAAGTGATGCACACATGGGTTATTGGCGATGTCGGCCCAAGTGTAGGTTTTTCCTGGTTGTTGCTCTCCTCTACCTTGGACTCTTGATGTCCCACGGCCACGCCCGCGGCCTCCACCGCGCCCTCCTCGTCCTCCAGACCCGGAAACAGTAGTGACTACTACCGTCTCCGCGTTGGGATTTTCTTCCAAGGTGTTTTTGCGCTTCTGAGCCTGTTGCTTAGTCTTTGCTGACTGAGGTATAGCCAGGACGTTGAGTAATCCCTCTACATCATCGTCAACATCTGCATACTTGCTCGCTGTTTCTATCATTTCTCCCAGATCAGTACCTTGTCACACTTCAAGCGATGGCGCAATAAACCAATTGGGAGACCTGCAATGAAAGCTTCAATTGCAGTTTGATCATTTACTCCCTCGCAGGAGTTCTTGGTGTCAATCCATCGTCCGAGATAATCTTGACAAGTTTCTCCGGCTTTCTGGGTGCAACGCTGTAGGTCTCCAACCGTACAGGGCCTCCGATATGTGCCTTCGAAATTCTGAAAGAACGCACTTTGTAAGTCATACCAGTTGTGGATGGTGTTCGCCGGAAGTTCATTGAGCCATGATCGTGCCGTCTTCCGCAACATAAGTGGGAGATATCGGGTTGTGACCAGGCTGTTTCCACCTTTAGCGATGTAACAAGCTTGGAAGAAGTCCTGTAACCAGGTATCTAGCCGAACAATGCCGTCGTAGGCTTGAATATGTCTTGAGATAGCAAATCCTTCCGGGAATTTTGTAGCTCTGATGCGTGGTCCGAAGCACTTTGGGCCCACGTACACGTCATCGTTTTCGTAGCGCCGAGCCTCTATGTTGGAGTTGATCCTGTGCCTTGAGTCGTTCGGGGATAGGGATTGTCCCGAATATCGTCTGTGGCTGCAGCGCCTTGGAGCCGGACTTCGGCTTCTGCCACCACCTCCTCCGCCATGTCGTCCTCCTTGACCTCCTTGGGGGCCGTTGTGATAACTGTGCTGTGGAGAGGGTGGTGCAGCTGGGTTGTTTCCAGCTGATCACCGACCTCCGTCCGAAGCATCATTATTCCGGTTCCGGGGAGGTTCTTGACTGTGACGAGCCCCCTGCCGGTTTGTGCCAGCGTGGTTTCCGTCGTTCCTTCGTCCGTCGTTCCCACCATGGCGAGGCTCAGCCGGACGGTTTTCATGTCTAGGAGGTGGCATTTTCTGACGATCCTCCTCCCGATGTTTCTCTTTATCTTCTCCTTTTCGGGGAGGATTCTTCGGAATCAGTGCAGCGATCACGTCTTTCTCGACTGCTGGAGCGACGTTGCTCCAGTTATGTGTAGTTCTGCGGTGCTGTCCTGACGATCCGGTTCTTGAATAATTGTCTTCCCTGCATTCGGGGTGACGATGCTGCGCCCGATCATAGTGGGATCTTACGTCAGCCCATGCCGGATCTGTGCGACATTGGTCGGAATCCGAGACCAGCTTTTGGCGTCCAGACAGGGCGACCTTTTGCTAGTCCAGTCCCTTATTGAGTAGCTTGATACCCAAACGTATCTCTTCTGGTCCTGGATTAGCCGATAGAATTTCGCGAGCTGCCATGGTATTTTGCACTGCTGTTGGGTAAACCCAATCTCCATTGCTGTCCTTCCGTGGCTTCCCCATCTCATCTCCAAAAAGGACGGCACGGACACGTGGGAATTGGTTGTCATCTATGTGACGCTTCCGTGTCTTTTGATGTAGACGGGACATATACTCCTTGTTTGACATGCGCTTCTTCTCCACCTCGATGTTTTTGGCCTCATCAAGGAGTTGTTGACGACGCGCTTCTAAGGCTTGGGCCCTTTCGTCCAGCTCATCTGCAGTAAGTTCTGCAGCTTTAGGGATAGGTGTGGTTAATGCGGCATTGATGAGTTTACGCGCACCTTCAGTGATGACGTGTCCATCCACCAATGCTTCTTTTTTCGGCTCATCTGGGATAAGTGCTCCATCCGAGTCTTCCTCATATTCCTCGGCAATCACCTCCTCTGCCAGAGGGTCTTTTGCCGGGGTCTTGTTCTTCTTGTTCCTCTTCTTTGCCTTCTTGGTAGCGCCGGTAGCAAAGACGGCTTTGGGTCCGTTTCCCGGAGTCAAGCTCTGATCGGTACTTTCGGACATCTGGACTTCAGGATTGTCTCTGACTTCCATATCATCCTGCGTTTTGGGAGAGTGTTCCCTGGATCCTTCATCCATGGCTTCTCCATCTTCTGCAGCTTTGGAGTTGTACTCCTCGTCATATTCTGCGGAGAACTTTTGGAAATCTGCCGGCGTCATGGATTCATCCGAGGATGCGGGAACGTCGGCGTTTGTTCCAATTGCCTCCAGCACCGAGTCGGTGTTTTCTCCAGCATCGGTAGAGCCAGATCCAGATCCAACATACCCGACGAAGTGCGATGCGTGCCTCCTGAGGTACCTACAGCTTTCACGATCAGCCATATCGAAACTTTTAATGGTTTCGAGGATTGCATCTGCGCTAGTGCCTTGCAGTATCATACGTCTTAGTGTGTACCTGAGGAAAGGCCTGTTTGTCCCGACATCATTAGAGTCGGAATCAGTGTCACTGATGTGCTCCTCCTGGATTTCGACTTCCACGGGTGGGTCGATCTGGGATCCAGCTTCTCTAGGGAGATCCACTCCAGATTTGACTTGGACTATGAGGTCTTCTTTAGGCTCGGATTTCTCCACTATCTCCACAACTGGTGCGGGCTGGGTCGGATTAGGGTTTTTTGAGATCCGGAACTCTGCCGCCTCCGCGGACAAAGGGGACCCATAAGATTCTTCTGCCTCTATCATCATCGCTGGGGTGGGTTGGGCAGGTTCAGCGAAACCGATGAAAACATCGATCTCGCCAAAAGACATGATTGTATAGGAAGTCACGGCCTCCCTATCCGGAATCCAAGTCTCGTCGAGAACAATGAGAGGGACGTCGCTAGCATAGAGGATGCGACCGACGGCGATGGTCTTGCCGATTCTGATTCTTGCAGATTCCACTCGGAACACAGATCTGAAGCTCACCTGCCCCACGGTGGGCGCCAACTGTCGTCGGTTTGAGGACAAGTACGCCATGAGGGGTTCCTCGAGGCATGCGGGAGAGAGGGGTGTGAGACGTACGGTGTTCCGGGACGATGAGCACACAAGTTTACCCAGGTTCGAATCCACCGGCTTTGGACGGACCCTACTCCTCCTAGCAATCCAGTAATACAGCAGAGCCGGAATATGGGTTACAAAGGTTTCGCCTGTGTAAGTTGAGATTGTAGACTATTGAGGTGTGCCCTAAAGACTCTCCCTAGGACGACTTATATAGATATCCGGCCTAGGGTTTACAGGAGAGATCAATCCGGCTATGACTAAGAGTTGGTTAGAGAGTACATCTTGAACTACAAGTAACATTATGGGCCTAAGTCGGTAAGTCTTCTAGGCCTTCCCGTAGTCGGATTGGACTCTGTATTCTCTCCCTAATTGGGCCGCCCGTGAAGAAAATCTCTAACCCGAAGTGGGCCACCCTAGTCAGTGAGGATCTGTGAGGATACCCGGAAAGTATATCCCCAACACAGGCTATAGTATCTTGATCATGAAAGTTGTCATGATAAGGATGAATAGAAGATGTAAGTAATTTTTTTACTACACTAATAGATTACTAAAGAATGGATTTTTTGAAAGAACACCAAACATTTGATGATGGTGATCCACTTCAAAGTGCAAGTCCAAAGGTATTTGTATTTGACTATATACACTTTGTACTATGTGTCATGTGAATGACACCACTATTGATGTTGATAGATTCTTTTAAAAGAAAAGGAATTGTTGAAAGAGAATCTATAAAATATTTGGCAAAAAAAGGTTGGATATGTCCAACTTAGGTATATAGAATATATACATGTTATGGCTGTATTCCTTGCTTGTTAAACAATGTGGTTCTGAGGTATTGGATACCGAATTGGTTGGTATGAAGTGTCATACAGGACAACGCAATTCATGAACTGCAATGGCCTAAGTAACTAGCAAGAGAATAAGTGATGATGTTCATCGAAACAAATAAAGTGTTATTGTGTTTTTTGTTGTCGTCAAACCTAGCCTTCAAGATTTGTTTTAATAATTGTTATTTTGTTCCGTTATTACGAGAACAATGGTTGTTCAAATAATTACCGTATTCCATAAAGGATGGATAAACTTTTACAAGTCTAGTGGGAGAAATCACATCCATAAACACTATTGCTAAAATGTCGCAAGACAAATGATTGAAAGATCACTTATGAAGTGACATCGTTGTTTAAATTATATTGGAAAGAAAACATGAAGAAACTCCATGTTGATGGATTTTTGGAGTCTTTGATTTTGATCAATTGACGCTTGTCAGACTTTCTTCGAGATAATTGAAACTCCGTCCATATGCCAAAGAGGAATAGATGACTAACTTATTGGATATTATACATATTGATGTACATAGTCCATATGTAGCCATATACGATGGATCTTTTTGCTTTATATGCGTTCTCCAGAAATATGAGTGAATATATCTATATATTTACTTAATAAGGAAGAAGTATGAAACATTTGAAAATTGTTCAAAGACTTTCAAGATGAAGTGAAAAATCATTGTAACAAGGAAATAAAACAGTTTATGATTTGATCATAAAGGAAGATATTTGAGTTACATGTTTAGCAAAACACTTAAGATTTGAGGAATTGTTCCATGATTTTTGTTTTCCGGCAAACCGTAGGAGTATGGCATATTCGAGAGATGAAATCAAACCATGTTTGACATGGTAGGATCAAGGGTATCCTTTATAAAACTGCCATTATGTTTTAAGGATTGAAGCTTTAGAGACTACTGCTTTTACACTTGTCGTTGTATCGGGAACGGCAGTACCTGAGGAGGTTAGATAGAGGTGTGGGGACTAGCAGGGAAGCTATCGACGGCGTCCGCAGGCGGGATTGGATACAAGCGAGCGTAGCGGGACGCAAGAAGTACCCATGTTCGGGGCCCTCGTGACGAGGTAAAGCCCCTACTCCTGCCGGATCTGACTATGTGGAGTATACGAACTACAAGTGCTCCTCGAGCTGTATTCTCTAGCTACTGCCTTAAATGCAATGAGACCAACCATATTTACTGAGGCCTTGCCTCTCCTTATATAGGCATAGAGGCAAAGGTCTCACTGACCAGTCCGACTGGCGGGCCCCACAGGCGGGTCCCAGCCGACTAGTCATCCACAGTGTCCGGTATGGCTTGTCCTGTCGGAGTACGAGCGGTATGGCTGTCGTAGGCACAGTGGACGTCGTGCGAGCCTGTTGTCAGCACCGGCCACTGTTCCTGCGTCACCCGCGCAAAGTCTTCGGTATGGCCGGGTAGTTGCCAGTCTTGTCACCGTACAGGGCGTACCGTGCACTGATACACACGTCGCCCTGTCCCATTGACTGAGTCCGGCTATGTTGCCGTATCCGGCTGCCTCTTGCTGATCCGGCTACCGGGGGATAGCCGGCTTGTCTTGCTCTGCCCGGCTGCATCTGGTCAGCCGGACGCGATCCGGCTGAACTGTTTCTTATTCAGTTGGGGTACCTGGGGATCATCCCCCTGACACTATCCCCCGAGCGCGTGTGGATTCCGCCCTTAGGCGAAATGTGCGCACGCTTCCTCTTGTTTTTGAATTTGCGTCCGGCTGAGCTTGGCGGTTGCACTACCCGTGACGTCCGTGCTGACGCCGGCCGCGCGCGCACGCGCCATCATTACTCTATGGCGGGCAGCGTAACGTCCCGTCGCACGTCGCCTCGGGAAGCTGCGGTCCGGCGCTTCGGTTCCCGCTCCAAGATCTTCTGCGCATCCTGATCTGGCGCATGGGATCTTAGGCGGCGGTTGGGGTGTGGGTCGCCCGGATGCGTGCCACGTGCCCCGCCGACGTTTTCCCTTCTGGCCCTTTAAAGGGACGCCGCGGGGAGGTGATTTCCTTCCTTCGCTCCCCCGCTGCAATTCCTTCTTCCCCGCGCCTCCTGCTTCCGCGCTCTTGCTACCGCGCTCTTGCTCTCTGCGCCGCCCGCTTGCCGTTGTCGTCGTTACGGGCCACCGCCACTCTTCCGTCGCCGCTCCCCCTCATCAACCGGAGATGGCCGCCGACCGCGGGGCCTGGTGCGGCTCCGCCGTCACCGAGGACCAGATCGCGAAGTACCGTGCCACCCGCGTCCTCCCGCCGGCGGAGGAGGTGGCGGTGTGGCTGGTGCCGGCCGGGGAAGTGTCGCCGCATCCGGAGGAGGCCGAATGAGTCATATTCCTGTCCCATCTGGCCCGCGGGTTCGCCCTTCCGGTGAACCCGTTCATTTTGACCTTCCTCGCCTTCTTTGACCTTCGTCTCCACCACCTCGGCGCCAACGCAATCAGAACGTTGGCGCATTTCGTTGCTTTCTGCGAGAGCTATCTTGGGATCTAGCCGGATCTCGGGCTCTTCTACCGGCTCTTTCGAGTCCGGCCGCAGGTGCAGTTCACACACGGGGCCCTTAGTCGTTTGCGGCGGCGCCTCCATTTACTCCCGCTCGCAGACCGCCTACCCCAAGTTCCTTCTTCACGACAAGGTGCGATTGTGGCAGCAGTCGTACTTCTACGTGAAGAACCTCACCAATGTCGATCGGATCAATCTGCCGGCCTTCCAGGACGTCGAGTCCAGCCGGCAGAACTGGGACTTGAAGCTCCACGGCGACAAGGCGGAGACGGACGAGATGCTGAAGCACATGCGCTCCCTCGTCCACTGCCGGCTGACTGGCCTGGACGTCACTCTCAGCTGGATGTCCCGGCTGATGATGCCGTTGCAGCAACGAGCACACAAGATGTGCTACTATTCGGGCCGGCTGGGACCGACCCGGCTGTCGCGTCGCGATCCCCGCTACCACAACCTGAAGGAGTGGGTGTGGACGATCACCAAGGAGTGGCTGCCGGAGAACTGGAAGTTCAGCCTGGCGCCGTATACGCGGGAGAACCACGCGCCTCGGGTAAGCTCTTCTAACCGGATGCACTTTCGATGTTTTCTTGTTCTTGTTCTTTGTCTTCGTCTGGCTGACCTTTGTGTTCGGAAGTTGTTCCCCTGCATCATCCGTGAGGAGGGCGCGGCGGTCCTCGAGGAGTTCGCGCCCAACCTGCCCGAGCCACGTGCCCAGCGGTCCAGCGAGGAATCGGATGGGGATGGCGACGCCTTCCCCAGTCGGAACGACGAGCCGGCCGCCGACCTGCACCCGGAGGTGCACGAGGAGGAGGCCATGCCGACCGCGGAGCCGGCGACGCGCTCCACGACGGACAGGGGAGCGGGCGGGAGCGGCTCCAGCCGCTCCGGCTCCCGCCGCCCCGCGGCGGAGGAGCCGGCGCCCAAGAGGAGCCGGTCCGGCGCCCCGCCACCAAGCCGGACCGGCACCCTGCCGTCGAGCCGGCTTGGCCGGAAGAAGGGGCCGCCTCCTGTGGTGCCGGGGTATGTTCCTTCTCCCCCTTCCCTTTCTGTCTGTTTGCCTTTTTCCTCCTTTTCTGACTTTGGCTTGCTTTGCTCCTGTCTTCCTCGCTTTTTCCTTAGCACGCTCGTTTCCTTTTGAGCCGCGAGCCCGGCCCACGCGCCCGCCGGGTCGCCGCCCCGCACCCCGACTGCGCCGACCAGCGCTCCTCCTTCTTCTGAGGCGCAACCTTCGCCTCCCCCACGGGCTGAGCCGACTGCCTCCGCCCAGCCGGAAGTTCCCCAGCCGGAGGCGAGGTCCTCCCAGCCGGAAGGCTCCTCCGTGGGCGCGCGGGGGGCTGCTGGCAAGGAGCTCGTCGTCGTTGGCGACGACAACTCCGACGAGGAGCCCGGGAAGGAGTGGTAGGCGGCGGTGATCGCGGCGAAGGAGTCCCTGGCCGTCAACGCCGTGGACGACGACGCCTCTTCCGCTGCCTCGTTGTCGGACCTTAGCGCCACGCTCGAGCTGGCGGTGAATGAGATCTGGCTGCTGGAGGCCACAGCTGGCGGGAACCAGTCGTTGGAGCAGAAGCTCGCTGCCGCCAACGGGACCTCCCAGAGTGAGTTCACTTTGCCCGGCTCCTTCCTCTTTTTTTTTGGGACTGATAGCCGGTTTGTTGTAGCCATCCTCATGTGTGCTCAGCGCGGGATCGATCGCTTGAAGAAGGCGAACGACCGGTTGAGCAAGTCCAACTCCACTCTGCGGCTGCAGAACAAGGACTGACACGCGCGGGTGGACAGTCTGGAGGCCACCATCAAGGAGCGCGACGCCTCGCTCGCCTGCCGGACCGAGGCTTTCTCCCTTCTCGAGGCCCAGAACAAGGACCAAGAGAAGGAGATCAAATGGTTGGCGCTCAAGGAGAAAGCGCTGGTGGAGGAGCTGATGCAGGTCGGCCACACCGCCAAAGGTGAGTCTTCTTTCCGTCTCTTTTTCTTTCCGGATCCGGTAGCCAGATCTGACTTCTCTTTTTTACCCCGGCATAGACCTGCTGGCCTACAGCCGGCTGGAGGAGAATTGGCCGGGAGCATAGCCTACGGCCCAGGAGCTCATCGTCCTTCTTGGCGAGGAGGCTGCTAAGCTTTACCAGGCGGCGAGGGACGTCTTCTCCTTTGTCTGGCCGGAGGCTCCGGTCCCGGAGACAATGGCACAGCTGGCTGCGAAGGTGGGAGAGGTGCCGGCTGCGGTGGACCGGCTGCAGGATCTGGCTGCACGAGCCAGAGCGGAGATGGCCTTGGCCTTGATGCTCTCCTGGTACAAGGATGCCCGCGTCGAGAAGATCGACGGAGGCTTCCATGCCGGGGCTGACCTTGCCGCCATCCGGCAAGCCCATCCGGAGCTCCGCGGGTCTGCCATCAAGATCGCTGACTATGTGGACCCCGACGAGGTCCTCACCGACTCGGAGTCCATTGGCACTCCTGATGTGGAGGCCCCGATGCCGCCGCCTGCCAGCGCCGGGACCGGATCAAGCCCCGCGCCTCCTCCACCGCTTGAAACCTCCGCTGGCCAAGATCTCCCCCACGGCAAGGGTCCTGCTGCCTAGATATCGCCCCGGGATGCCGGGTGTAATTGTCTTGTGTTGTACGCTTGTAAACCTTGTCTGTTTGAGCCAGCTGTCTTTGACGCCAGGTAAGTTGCGAGAGCTTCGTCTCTCTTTTGCTTGTTATTGTTGAAATCCTTTTTCCTACTAGACTCGTCTCAGTCGATTGCTTTCGCTGGCTGAACCCTTTTAGCTGGGGGTACTAACATTCCAGTGGGGGCGCGCGAGCGCACCCACTAGGTGTAGCCCCCGAGATTCGGAGTGGCTGGAGTAGCCAGGTGCTTCGAATCTTCCTTGTCTTTTTCTTGCTCCAGCCCTTGCCCTCACCTGGGCTCCGAATGGCCGGCTAAATGCCTTTAGCCGGTCGGGAACCCTAAGATTCCACTGGGGGCGCGCGAGCGCACCCAGTGGGTGTAGCCCCCGAGATTCGGAGCGCTAGATGAAGGCAAGGACTTCGAATCTTCTTTCCTTCTCCTGAACTCCGACTCTAAGTAGTCGGACGCACGTACGTACGCATACACACATGTCCACATAGGTTAGTCTGCTAAATTGTAGCCGGAAAACGGCTTGTTTTTTTCGAAAACTAGCCTGTCCCTTTCTAGACACTTAGTCACTTTCCCGTGCGCTCTGCTATTTTCGCTGCGTCCTTGTCGGGCAGCCGGGTTGCGGTCTGCAGCCGGAATCGAAGGGAGCTGACAGTACATTGCGCACGGTACTAAAGGCTTAGCAGCTGGATTGGTTCAAGATAGTTGCAGGGCCGGGACACCCGATCTGTCGCGTCTCCTCCCTGTTTTTCATGTGGGATGCCTCGGGCTTTTGCTCTTGCTAGCGGGACAGCCGGGTTGCGGTCTATAGCTGAGACGAAGAGTGGGCCTCCGACATCGTCGCATAGTACTCAGCCGGTTTGTTGACTTAGCAGGCCGGGCCAGCCGGCGATCCCCGGGTAGGGGTTGCCGGAGCCGGAAAATAATAACCGGAAAACAGGTGCATACATATTTTTGGCAAGGAGCCCCCGAGATTCTCGTGGGGGTCCGTATTTTTATTCATAGGGGTTTCGGGATACATACACTGTCTGGCGACTAGGTGTAAAATGGGCGCAGTAGGGCCGCGTTCCATGGACGCTCGGTCTCCTCGTCTGATTTGTCCATCTTGTTCTTGCGTGGCTGCTGCGCATCGATGAGGTAGTAGGAGTCGTTGGGCAGCGCCCGTCTGATGATGAAGGGGCCCTCCCAGGGTGGCGATAGCTTGTGCATGCCCTTCGTGTCTTGCACCAACCGGAGAACCAGGTCGCCCTCGCGGAATGCGACTGGGCGGATCCGGTTTGAATGGTAGCGACGTAGTCGCTGCTGGTACAGGGCTGATCTGGACAAGGCCAGCTCGCGGGCCTCCTCCAGGAGGTCCACTCCGTCCTCCCACGCCTCCTGGTTGGCTTTTTCGTTGTAGAGAAGCTTGCGAGGGGAGTCAAACTCGATGTCGGCGGAGAGGACGGCTTCCGATCCGTAGACCAGGAAGAACGACGTGTAGCCGGTTGACCTATTCGGCGTGGTGCGGAGGCTCCACAGCACAGCCGGAAGTTCTTCGATCCAACATCCGGGTGAACGCTGCAACGGCTCGATGAGACGTGGCTTGATGCCGGCCTGCACTAAGCCGTTTGCTCTTTCGACTTGCCCGTTGGATTGCGGGTGCGCGACGGAGGCGAGGTCCAGCCGGATGCCCTTGTTGCTGCAGAACCGGGCGAAGGCCCCTTTGGCGAAGTTCGTGCCGTTGTCGGTGATGATGCTGTTGGGGTAGCCAAAGCGGTTGATGATGTTGGTGAAGAAGGTGACAACCGTCGCCACGTCCATCTTTCGGATAGGCTTGGCCTCGATCCACTTCGTGAACTTGTCCACCGCCACCAGCAGGTGGGTCATGCCCGCACGCGCTCGTCTGAAGGGACCGACCATGTCAAGGCCCCAAACTGCGAACGGCCAGGTGATCGGTATGGTCTTGAGTATCGAGGTTGGCATGTGCCTGAGCTGCCCGAACTGCTGGCACCCATTGCATGCGCGGACCAGCTGCTCAGCGTCCTCGAGGGCGGTGGGCCAATAGAAACCATGGCGAAACGCCTTGGCGACTATCGCCCTTGACGAAGCATGGTGCCCGCGCTCGCCCTGGTGGATGTCCTTGAGTAGCCGGTGGCCCGTATCCGTATCAACACATCTTTGGAAGATTCCGGATATACTGCGCTTGTATAGCTCGCCGTTTATGATGGTGTATACGTGCGCGCGGCGCTGGATTTGCCTGGCCTGCACCTCGTCGTCCGGAAGTTCTCCATTGGCGATGTAGCTCATGAAGGGCTGTGTCCAGGATGGCACTTCCCGAATGACGAAGATGCCCTCGTTCTCCGGCTGATGGGTGTTTGGGGGTCGTCCGGATGGCGTATCCGGAGAGGCAGCCCCCGAGCCGCTGGGCGAGCCGGTAGCCCCCGGGCCTTGCGAGCCAAAAGGCGCTGCCCAGCCGGAATTGGTGCGGGTCTTCTTTTTTGGTGGTTCTGCCAGCTCTGCTTCCGCCGTCCCGTTGGCGGGAATGGTTCCTGCCCAGACGATGGAGTCCGATTCTGGCGACGGGTTGATGGATGGCTTGCGTAGGTTCTCCAAGGACACCCCTGGTGGGATGGCCTGCCTGGTGGATCCGATCTTGGAGAGCCCGTCGGCTGCCTTGTTGTTGATGCGAGGGATGTGGTGAAATTCGCACCCGTCGAACGAGGCGCTGAGCTTCTGGATGTGGAACCGGTAGAGAGCCATGTTTGCATCCCTGGCGTCCCATTCCCCGGATACTTGCTGCACCACCAAGTCCGAATCGCCGAAGCACACGATCCGGTTGACACCGATCTCCTTGGCCAGCCGGAGTCCGTGTGCTAGTGCCTCGTATTCAGCTACGTTGTTGGAGGCCTTGAAGTGGATCTGTAGTACGTACTCCAGCCGGTCTCCCTTGGGCGAGGTGAGCACGATGCCGGCTCCCAAGCCCCCGAGCATCTTTGATCCGTCGAAGTGCATCCGCCAATGGTCCGAATCCGGAACCGGTGGGATATACTGGGTCTCGGCCCAGTCGACGAGGAAGTCCGTCAACGCTTGCGACTTGATCGTGAGCCAAGGCTCGTACTGGATGGAGTAGGTGGCAAGCTCGATGGCCCACTTGGCGACTCGGCCGGTGGCGTCCTTGTTGCCGATGATTTCCAAAAGGGGTGCGGTGCACACGACCTTAATCGGATGCTCCTGGAAGTAGTGCTTGAGCTTCTTGCATGCCAGGTACACGCCGTAGCACATCTTCTGGTAGTGGGGGTAGTTCTGCTTGGAGAGGGAGAGAACCTCGCTGAGGTAGTAGACGGGCCTCTGAACCGGCTGAGCCTTGCCTTCCTTGGGTCGCTCCACCACCAGGACGACGCTGACGGCCCGGCTGATGGCTGCTATATAGAGCAACATCGCCTCCTTACTAGCCGGCGTGGCTAGGACCGGTGTTGTGGATAGCATGCGCTTGAGGTCGTGAAACGCGGCGTCGGCTTGCGAAGTCCAAGAGAACTTGTCCATCTTCTTCATCAGTTAGTACAACGGGAGTGCCTTCTCCCCCAGCCGGCTGACAAAACGACTGAGGGAAGCAAGGCATCCAGTGAATTTCTGGACTCCAAGCAGGGTCCTGTGCGGTTGCATCCTTGCGATGGCCGCGATCTTGTCCGGATTTTCCTCGATACCTCGCTGTGAGACGAGGAAACCGAGGAGCTGATCGGACAGTGCCCCGAAGACGCACTTCTCTAGGTTCAGCTTCATCCGGTACTGGCGGAGGTTGCCAAATGTTTCTCCCAGGTCCTCGAGGAGGGTGCGCTTCTCCTTGGTCTTGATAACCACGTCATCCACGTAAGCGTGCACGTTTCGGCCTATCTGGGAGTGCAAGCATTTCTACATGCATTGCTGATAGGTGGCGCCTGCGTTCTTTAGGACGAAAGGCATGGTTACATAGCAGAAAGCCCCATAGGGGTGATAAATGATGTCTTAATCTGATCAGCCGGGTTCAGCCGGATCTGATTGTACCCGGAATAACAATCTAAGAAAGACAACAAATCATAGCCAGCCGTGGAATCGATGACTTGATCGATACGAGGCAAGGCGAAGGGGTCTTTAGGGCATGCCTTGTTCAGGCTGGTGTAGTCGATACACATGCGCCAGGTCTTGTTCTTCTTCAGTACCAGGACTGGGTTCGCCAGCCAGTCCGGGTGGTACACTTCCATGATGAACCCGGCTGCAAGGAGCCGGGTGATCTCATCACCGATTATCTTTCTCTTCTCCTCTGCGAACCGGCGCAGAGGTTGCTTGACCGGCTTGGTATCCGGACGCACGTGAAGTGAGTGCTCGACGAACTCCTTTGGCACACCTGGCATGTCCTTGGGGGACCACGTGAAGATGTCCCGATTCTCATGGAGGAAGTCGACGAGCGCGCCTTCCTATTTGCTGTCCAGGCCGGCACCAATGGTGACGAACTTGGTCGGATCGGAGGGGTCGAGCAGGATCCTCTTCGTCTCCTTTGCCGGCTGGAAGGCTCCTTCTCCAACCGGCTTGTTGCTAGCCGGAATGTCCTGCTGGGCCATGACCACATTGCGCATGATCACGTGCTTCTCCTCGGCTATGATGAGGGCCTCTGCCAGTTTGGAACCGGCTGAGGCGCACTCCATCGATCGCCTGAAGCAGCCGGCGACGGTGATCACGCCGTGGGGTCCCGGCATCTTCGTCTTGAGGTAGGCGTAGTGGGGGATGGCCATGAACTTGGCGAGGGCGGGGCGCCCGAGGAGAGCGTGGTAGGAGCTCGTCAGATTTACCACCTCGAACCAGATTGGTTCGCGGCGGAAATTCTCCTCGGTCCTAAAAATGACGTCCAGCTGGATTTTCCCCAGCGGGGCGCAGGCTGGCCCCGGTAGTACGCCGTGGAATGTCGTGGTAGTCGGGCGCAGGTCGCTTTCGCGAATGCTCAGCTTCTCCAGCGAGGAATGGTAGAGGAGGTTGAGGCTGCTGCCTCCGTCGATGAGGACGCGCGAGAATCGGCAAGTGCGCGCGTTGGAGACGATGAGGGGGTCGAGCACCATGGCGTAGCCCCCGGGAGTCGGTAGATGCTCAGGCTGATCTGCCTGGCTCCAGGTGATAGGGGTTTCCGACCAGTTCAGATACTGGGGAACCGGAGAGGCGATGGTGTTGACCTCCTTGGAGCGTCGCCTGCGGCTGTGCTTGTCGTCCTGCTCCGTCTCGAAAATGTGGTAGGCGGCGTGCGACTGGGGGTAGCCATTGTTGTTGCCGCCGTTGCCGCCGTTGCCATCATTGCCGGCTCCTCTAGCCGGTGGTGGAGGTCCGCCTGGTGGTGGGGGCGGGGGACGCGGCTGGTTGCCCTGGTCCTTTAGCTGGCCGGTCAAGCTGCAGTTCCGGGTGGTGTCTGTAGCCGGCTTGAAGGGACCGGTATGCCACTTGCACGGGCCATCGAATATCTGGTCGAAGGTGAGCCGTGGCTTCAGCCTTCTTGCTTCATTAGCCGGCGCGTCGGGCGCGCCCTCCACAGCATTGACTTGCCGCGCGTGGTAGCGAGGCTTCTGCTGTCCGGCCTGGCGGTCCCCATGGAACCGGTTGTCGTTGCCGTGGTGTCTAGAGGGTCCGGCTTCTCTAGCCGGATTGCTGGGTCGGTCGCGAGCCGGCTCCGTGGGAGTCGGTCGTCCATCCATGTTTGCTCGGATGGGCTTCTTCATGGCGGCATCCGCCGTGGTGTACTGGTCCGCAACCGTCATGAGCTCCGCCATGGTCTTTGGCTCGTCGCACAGTAGCCGGTGGCGAAGCATGGTGCCCTCGCGGCAACCCTCGATGAAGAAGCCGATGGCTTGGCTCTCTAGTATGCCCTCGCAAGTGTTGCGCAGCTCCGTCCACTTGGCGAGGTACTCGCGGTTGGTCTTGTGGTCGCCCTAGACGCACAAGGCCAGGTCGCGCGGGCGCCCTGGGCACTTGTACGTGTCGTTGAAGTTGCGGACGAACACGTTCTCGAAGTCAGGCCAGGCGTTGATGCTGTTGGGCGCGAGGCTATTGAGCCATGTCCTCGCTGACCCAGTTAGCATGAGGGGGATGTAGCGCACGGCTGTGTGCTTGTTCCCGTGGGCGA
The DNA here is from genome assembly GCA_910589775.1 of Avena eriantha. Classification (NCBI taxonomy): domain Eukaryota; kingdom Viridiplantae; phylum Streptophyta; class Magnoliopsida; order Poales; family Poaceae; genus Avena; species Avena eriantha. The sequence continues at coordinate 323,890,350 of OU342745.1, read as the reverse complement.
TGCCGAATGCCGTAGCGTAGTCGGTCAGCCAGTCCTCCGGCTTCATGCTGCTGTCGTACTTGGGGGTGTCCCTGGGCAGGGAGAATTTATCCGGAAACAGCTCGTTCCGGATACGGGGTCCGAAGCAAACCGGACCGGTGGACTCTTCGTCCTCCGTGACATGCGCTTGAACGAGGAGCTCGATGCGGTCGTGGGCATCCGGGCGATCCGGGTTGGGCGCTCCCACCTGGCCCGAGAGACGGGAACCGGCTGGTCTGGGCGCTCCGGCTGGCGGAGGGGGAGGTGGCGGGTTGCTGTTCACCGTCTGCTCCTGGCGCGGCTGGCCCTTGTTACCGGAGCTGCGGCGCCTGCTGTGGGCCCTGGGTGGCTGAGGGGAGGACGCCTGCTCGGTGTCACTCGGCGTGCCCCTGCTGTTGGCCGGTAGCTTCCTCCTGGAGTAGCTAAGGTCCTCCTGCACCTGCCGGTTGGCGCCGACCTGCTCGTCCGCGACGCGAAGGAGCTCCTGCACGCGGGCTTGCTAGCGGGCTCGCTCCTTGCCCTCTAGGCTGGGCAGTTCCTCTGCCACGGCTCGCGCCGCGCGCAACTTCTTGATGGGCGTGCTGTAGGTGGGCTGTGCGAGGGAGGGCACGGGATCCGGTTCCCCGTCCTTTTCCAACCTACCGCCAAGCTCGCCGCTGCGACGTCGTACCTGGCCGCGCCGGCTCGGCTCCGCGGTAGCCGGAGTGAGGCCGTCCGCGCGGTCGTACTCGCCCCGGGTGATCTCGAGCTGCTTACGGGCTGCAGCTAGCTCCATGGCCTCATGGAGGAGGATCTGTCTCTCCATGCTGAAGTTGGCCTCCGCCTCCTCCGAGTTATCCCCGAGGTTAACCGGCTTCAGGAGCCGATCAATGGCATCCTCCACCGGGTTCTGGGGCTGCAGGGGAGCAGAAGTTCCGACCTCGTCCGCGCCTCGCTCCTGCGGCTGGCGGGGATGGGAGCTAGAACCGGCCATCATGACCTATGTGCCGCGAGGTGCGGTGGAGGCGCTGCCGTCTGAGCACGGCAGCTCCGCGACAGAAACGATTTCCCTAGCGAAACGTTCCGGGACAATGGCGACGTAAATGGAGAGGTTGCCGAATAGCAGAACGGTGTCGTTCGCCGGGAAGGAGGTTCCGGCGAAGCAGGAAGCGTTGTCGATGACGCAGTCGAATCTGCCGAGCGTGAGCACCAGGCCGGAGGCCACGCGCTCACCGGCTGCAGTGCGGAGTCCCATGCGGAACGTGAATCCGGTCGAAGCCATCTTGCCCCATGGTGGGCGCCAACTGTCGTTGTATCGGGAATGGCAGTACCTGAGGAGGTTAGATAGTGGTGTGGGGACTAGCAGGGAAGCTATCGACGGCGTCCGCAGGCGGGATTAGATACAAGCGAGCGTAGCGGGACGCAAGAAGTACCCAGGTGCGGGGCCCTCGTGACAAGGTAAAGCCCCTACTCCTGCCGGATCTGACTATGTGGAGTATACGAACTACAAGTGCTCCTCGAGCTGTATTCTCTAGCTACTGCCTTAAATGCAATGAGACCAACCCTTTTTACTGAGGCCTTGCCTCTCCTTATATAGGCAGAGAGGCAAAGGTCTCACTGACGAGTCCGACTGGCGGGCCCCACAGGCAGGTCCCAGCCGACTAGTCATCCACAGTGTCCGGTATGGCTTGTCCTGTCGGAGTACGAGCGGTATGGCTGTCGTAGGCACAGTGGACGCCGTGCGAGCCTGTCGTCAGCACCGGCCACGGTTCCTGCGTCACCCGCGCAAAGTATTCGGTATGGGCGGGTAGTTGCCAGTCTTGTCACCGTACAGGGTGTACCGTGCACTGATACACACGTCGCCCTGTCCCATTGACTGAGTCCGGCTATGTCGTCGTATCCGGCTGCCTCTTGCTGATCCGGCTACCGGGGGATAGCCGGCTTGTCTTGCTCTGCCCGGCTGCATCTGGTCAGCCGGACGATATCCGGCTGACCTGTTTCTTATTCGGTTGGGGTACCTAGGGATCATCCCCCTGACAACACTGAAAAGAGCACCCTCGTGATCCGTTGAAATGACACCATATAAGTTATGGTTTAGGATAAAAGCCGCATTGTCTTTTCTTAAATTTTGGTATGCTATGCATAAGTAAAATGTTTACAACCAAAGTCGGATAAGCACGTATTTGTAGGTTATCCCAAAGAATTTGATGGGAATTTATCCATAACACCGAGGACAAAAGAGTTTGTTACTTGGAACGTCAAGTTTCTTGAGAAGGAATTTTTTGCGAAAAGTTAAGTGGGAGGGCAATAGAACTTTGATAAGGTTTCTGAACCTTAGCTATATGTGCTAAGTAGCGCAGCGCTGGAAAGTGTCTCGGTGGTGGCCACAATGCTCATGGCTCCCGTGATTACAAAGGTTGTGATCTCGGAGATTAGAGTTCCTATTGAACCGTGTGGGTCGGTAAGAATCAAATAGTGTGATTTGATAAGCAAGTTGTTATTGTTTTGACAATGATGAACCGACTACATGCAAAGAAGCGATGATGGGCCCTGACTCCATAAAATGACTAGAAGTCATAGAATCCGTGATAGTATCCATACACGAGAAATCAAGTTTCTAAACTTGGAAGACCCTCCGGAAAGGCGTGAAGCCTATCGGTCGTGTTTGGATCTATAAAGAAATAGACATGGATGTTCAACATCTATGAAATAGTCGACATGTCGGAAAGAAGTTTACAAAAATGTTCAAGGAGTAGTCTATGACAAGATTTGATCTTTCATAGCGATATTTAGTCTTGACAGATTAATGTAGCAACCACTACATATAATTTGGTATATGGTAGTTGAATAAACAAAACGAGGTCCTTCTAATAGAATGGTTACCTAGGACGTGTACATGACACAGTCCGAAGGGTTTTGTTAATTCAAAGGGTGCTAAAAGGGCATGCAAACTTCAATAGTTGAAGTAAGCATAGCAGAGTTGGAATCTTCACCATGATGAAACTGTTAAAAGAGTTTAAATTCATCGGAGATGATGAAGATGCTTGCATTTGCAAGAAATTAAGTGGGAGCGCTGAGACATATTTCTAATACATTATGTAGAGGACATATTGTTGATTGGAAATGATGTATCTTGTATTGACACAAGTTAAGAATTTCATTAAAATAAGATTTCAATGAAATACTTGGGCAAAACCGGAATATTTGGCATCAATATCTATATGGATAGATTGAGGCGCTAATATGGTTGTGCCAGACATACATATATGAGATATTGAAAGGGTTCAATATGGAAAATACAAGAAAGGTTCTTGCTGCATGGAAAGGATTGTATCAAGATTCAATAGTTTCAACACTTGGTGAGTAAAATCACATGAACATTTTGATCTACCGTGATATCTACATATCTAGAATGTCCTATGCTCTAAATGTTATGAGCACATACCAGAATGATTCATAAGATGATCATTGGACAATAGTAAAGATATTCTTATGAGCTTTGGAAGAACTAAGAATATATCATGTATAAGTGACAAATAGTTAAAGGTAGTTCATTGTAAAGTGTTACATTGATACTAGTTTTGTCACAAGATACAAATTAAATTTATCTCAATTTAGACTATGGGTGGAACAATGTAATGGAAAGGATGTTCCATGATGGATTTACATAAGTTCCAACGTTGAAACATTGTGATGGATACAACAACAAAAGGCTAAGTATATGACTGCTATAGTAGCAGCAAATGAGGGCATTTGTGTTAAGAAGTTTGTTATCAAACTAGGTGTGGTTCAAAGTGGGCTAATACCATGAAGATATATTGTATGACAATAATATCAACATATTTTAACCCGAACGAACTAAAGGTCTCACCAAAGGACCAAATTTATACAATGCCATCTCATTTGAGAATGAGTAATGCGTAGAGACGCAAAGGCATGCAAATACACACGGACCTGAAAGTGCCAGATCAGGAGATTATGTTAACCACTAGGAAACGCGTATATTCAACACCTAGGTGTTGTATATACAAGTTTGCAAACTAGATTATTGACTCTAGTGCCAGTGGGAGACTGAAGGGAATATGCCCGAGAGGCAATAATAAAGTGGTTATTATCTTATTCATGTTTATGATAAATGTTTATTTTGCATGCTATAATTGTATTAATTGGAAACATTAATACATGTGTGTTTAATAAACAAAATACAAAGTTCCTAGTACTGCCTCTCATATAAACTAGCTTGTTGATTAACAAGATGATCAAGGTTTCCTGATCATGGACATTGGATGTTGTTAATAACGAGGTCACACATTGGTGGAATGATGTGATGAACATTCATCCGAAGTATAGCATTATGATCAAAGTCATTATGTTTATATTGCTATAACATCATACGAAGTAATCTTAGTCCTTAGACCATGAGATCACCTTGCTAACACCGAAAGAGTATCTTGATAACATCAAACGTCACACCGTAACATAGTGACTATAAAGGTTGGTTCAGTACTACGAAGGTGTTATGTTGAGGCTCGTGGATCAAGAGTGGAATTTGTCCATCCCGATGACAGATAGATATACTCTGGGCCCTCTCGGTGATATCACATTAAGATAGCTTGCAAGCAAGTGATGTGATCACTAGAATGTTATATCACGGGAACGAGAAAAGAGTGCATGTCGGCAACGAGATCAAACTAGGTATGGAGATACCGATGATCGAATCTCGGATTAAATAATATATCGCGAAACAAAGGGATTTAGTTACTAGTGTTAAAGGTTCTCACGATCACAGAAGTCATCGTTGAATGTGTAGGAGTCAGTATGGATCTCCAAGTCCCGCTTTTGATTATTGATCTGAGAGGGGTCTCGATCATGTCAGCATTATTCGCGAACCGTTGGGTGACACACTTAAGGGATACCGACACCATTTGGAGCAAATATGTTTCAGATAAAGATTTAAGAAAGTGCTGGAATTATTTCAATAGACACCGAAACTGTTTCGGGTGAAATTGCTGAAATTGGTTCTGCATGTAATACTGAAATGTTGCAGGGGGTTTTATGTGAATGTTTGTTAATTAAAGTAATTAACAAAATTCTGAATAAATTTAATAAAAGAGTTTTGTTAAATGAGAGAGCATTAAATTTCGGAGAAATTTAATGCATTTAAAGTGGAGACTTTAATAGAGAATGTGAAGGGACATTTTAATGTGGAGGGAGTTACCACCACATGAATGGGGGAGGTGAGGGGTCACCTCCATGAGGCGCTGTAGCATCCCATCTGTCTAACATCTGTAATGCTACATGGTCTAATAATAAAGTGCTACTTCCTACATATAATTTTTGCATCATAATTATATCATGCTCATGTCATCATGCCACCTTGCATTTGAGCATCATATAAAACCCATTTCTTTGGATCTTGTCTCATATGCATTTATCAATTGTATTTGGTTCTTAATAAATTGTATTTGGTTCTTGATAAATGCTTGGTGCCCAAGTTGAGTTGGGGGCATATCTTTTATTTAACTCCGCCACCTTTTCTTGTCACCACCCCATAATTCCACCATCCAACTATATGTGAGCTTTGCATTTTATTTGGGTTTACCTCTAGCTCATGTGGGTTGGGATGGATCCACTTCTATTTACACATGCTCCCATATATGCCCCATGTTGTTTTCACATTGTTGATATGTGGAGATCCACATGGCCACCTTTGCATGCATGTGGTTAGTTTCACTTGCTCTATCTTCCATATGGTTTGTTTTGGGAATAATTGAGCATTGTTTAAATATAATTGTGGCCAAATGATCTTCTAGTGGGACATACACACTAGCATGGCCTATTATATTCAATTATGCTTAAATCCACCCTTACCATATTTTATCAAGCTTGTAGCTTATGTGGTGATCTTTATTCAATTATGGATGTGCATGGAGGTAATAGATGCCCATATGTATATGTAGTTGTTTTCACAACTAATGAATGTGGCAATTATTCTTCATGCATGGCCCATGCAAGGCCCCTCTCTTGTTCTTCTATTTTGGTTTCTTTGGGAATATTTGGGTGGAGTTTGTTTGAACTCAATTGAAACAAATGAACCAATTAAATACTTATTTTTCACTTGTCTTCCACCTTGCCACTCTTTTAGTGGATTCTCTCGTCAAGCATACATGGGTTACATATTTTGTTTTCACCAAATATTATCATGTGCATGAGAGAATTCCACATGCAAGATCATCTTTTCTTCCACCTCTCTCTCTCCTTTGGTCCTTTTGGTTTCTCCTTTTTCTTAATTTAAACTTCTTTGGTGTTTTATATCCTCTCTAAACCCTAGCTCCTCCATCTATCCCTCCTACCTTGTCCATCATCTACACATGCATATGTGTAAACATGTGCCATTTTTCTCTTCCTCCCCTCTCTCTTTTCTAGCTAAACCGAGCTATCTCTCTCTCTCTAAACCCTAGCTCACCTCACCACCCGTCCTTCTACCCTAGGCTCCACCACACCTTGTGGTTTGGCTCGAACCAACCCCCCTCCCTCCCCAAACCCTAGCTACCCTGCTCAACACCACCCTAGCTACCCCTCATGCCGAGCCTCCCCTCTCCCAATGCTAGCCGAGCCACCCCTTCCCCTCTTCCCCTCTTTTTCCTCGCTGCCAAGGAGACCCCCGAGCCACTCTGTCCCGCTCCCCTCTGGCCCTAGCTGTAGCCCTTCTCAGCCTCGCTGAACACGTGAGGAGGAGGAGGAGAAAAGGTGGCTACCACCACCATTTTCCACACTGACCGCCACGGCAGCACTCCCCTCCCTCTCGGCCTTATCTTCCCCCTCTCCCTTGCCTGGTTGCACACCAGATCCACAGGGCCCTGCCGCCCCTCCTTCCCCATCTGCCGCTGCCCTTCTTCCCCTCTTCCATCTACACCCCACCGTCGGTGTCTACTCGTGTCCACCACCTTAGCAGGAGGCGGGCGAGGCGTTGGTTGTTGGGGAAGGACAAGCCACGCACCAGCATCACCCTGTACACGGAGACGAGGAGGAGGAGGTCCAGCCCCGCTGCACGCCGACGTGACCGAGGAAAAACCCTAACCCGCCGGCCGCCAGCTCCCCCGGCGATCCCCTGCTTCCCGGCTCGAACCACCACCTCCAACCCACTCCCAGTGAGACTCCGCTTCCCCCTGACATCCTCCCACTGTCAATCTCTTCCTGGACGCGTCGGACCATCCGTCGAGCGCCCTCCGTGCACCACGCTCGCGATCGCGTTCCCGACGTTGCGCCGTAGTAGTTTATCCTTGCCGCGTAGCTGGTACCCAACATCAAACCCCCCTAGCCGCCGCCACGCGTTTGCGCTAGATCGCAAGATCGAGTCCGTGTCGCGCCTGTTTTTTTCGCGCCGCGCGCTGCGTCTTCAGTTTCGTTAGATAACACTGAGAAGAAAAATAGTGCGTGGTGGAACTTTCTCAAAAACCCCTGCCTTTTTGCGTGCGCAACCCGTGGTCCAGCCCGGGCCTGCCTATCTGCCTCTGTGGCCATTTTGCAAAAAGGTACCGCAACTTTTTGAATCATCAACCCACGCTCCAGCCTAGACCCACATGTCATCCGCGGTGGCGATTTTATGAAAAGTCACCGCCTCAACCTGCAGCCCCCGTCCGCGCCGCGTGGCAGCTGTACTCTCAACCACTGGCTTGTGGGGCCGTTTGAGGGACAGGGCCGCTTGTCAGCTGCTGTGGCTGGCTGAACGCGCGGTGAGAAAAGTCTGCCGCGCGCCGTTTTCGCCAGCTCAGCGTGACCCCACCTATCTGTGACTCGGGCTAGATCCCTCTGAGTACAAAAAGTGTCTGTTCTTTTTCTGTTTAATAAAAATGATTTCAGAAATTGTTAAATATGATTTTAAATCCAGTTTTAATAACTTTAAATTGGTAAATCCAAATATTACAAATGATATATGTTTTTGAATCAGAAAAATGTGAGGAATTCAAATATGCCATCCAAAATAATGTTTGACTATTTTAAATTTTCGAAATTGTTTAATTGGAATGAAAATGCCTTTTCTTAATTAATTAATAACTTTAATTCTATAACTCCAAATTTGACAAATAATATATCTAAATTGATCAGCGCGACGAGCCCGTGCTGTTTATTTATTCCATGTTCTGAATTGCAGCATGCATCATATTAATATTAAAAATCAGAACTGTTTATGGCAATAAAACTTGACCAAATAATTAATAAAATGATTTATTCTTGTCCCCACACCTCACCTTTTCCATGCTACATTATTGCCATGTAATTGGTGCATCATTCATCATGGCATACTTGATTGCTTGTCGCATTTTATTTATATGCTTGTGCACTTTATTTATGTTGGCCCTTGTTTGTTTGGTTCTTCTTTCGAATAGACGCCGAGCAGGGGAATTATCAGGAATCCCAGGAGTACTACCCAGATCCACCTCTCGCTTCAACTGAGCTACCAGGCAAGCACTACCACATGCTTGCATACATATAGTGCCTATTGCTTCTATCTTATTCTTGCATCATTGAGTCGCGAATGCATTAAATTGAATCCCAAGTACTGCATAGCCTTTACTTTAAACTCGCCGAGCTTTTTCCTCCATCCCATGAGCCATTACTACAGGAGTTGTTTGAGCCATGTGAGTCGTAGAACAGCATGTGTAGGGTTTGTGAGAGTCTGATGGATAACGAGGTACCTAAACAACTTAACCTGAGTAGTATGGGATAACTAATGAAAGAGGCACCGGTGGGCAATATCTGTTATTTGGTTTTTATGCTCACTTGTGTCCCGTAGGACCCCGAGTACTTGATTCCTGTTCCTTGACTATTCGCACTATCCACATCCGGGAGGCCTTATGAACCCCCCGAGCCAGAGCTTGATTCATTTATATTTCTTGGGGCCACAAACTAGTTTGGGGTTTTATTTACTATCCTGTACTTATGCCATGCTTTACCGCTTTATTTAAGATTGTGCGTGGAGCACCTGTACTGTTTTGGATTGTGACACGTTTTCGCTGTATCGACAAGCCCAGTCACACTTTCGGGTTCCCAGTCGTTTACCGCCGTCCACACAAATCGTGGGTCCATTCCGGAGCCGGCCAACTTCGTTGCGGGTAGCTTAGTGGGGTGGCCCCCTGTAATATTTTATGAATCCTGTGATCGCTTTGTCGTGAATGCCTCGTTGGGTTTTGAGTTGGTTTTTCCGAGGTTGATCGAGTGTGTGTTGCTATTTTTGCACCCCTGCAGGGTAAATCTTTCTGAAAGCCATGTCCGCGGTTATGGACGACTTGGAGCACAATTTCTCGATCATAGACAAGTAAAACTAAAGTACCGCTTTTAATTTGACTAAATGTCTGACTAGTAATTAGTGCAATACTCATGGATTGGTTAATAAAACTGCCAACAGATGGGTTGTTCGTCCGCTTTCTTGTTGGTATGCGAGAAGGAGGATGGATCTGTTAATTTATACTGTTATAATGGTTGTTACTAATTAACGGACATCTGTCTATCTTTGGTTAGGTGGATGGTTAGCGAGTATCTATAGACTTGTTAGTTATTATCTTTTGCTGTAATTGCGTCACCCCAAGTTATGTCCCCTTTAGGGGCATAAAGACTTGCTGAGTACCCCTAGGGTCTCACACGATAAATTGTTTGATTCAGATGAACAGGTGTATTCGCAAGATGGATACTAGGTGGAGGAGACAGATGATGTTGGCAACAATCACTCGGTGTAGAGATTCCGGGGATGGGGATCCGCGAGATCTGTGGGCGGGATGTGCTTATTTATGTGGCATCTTATGCCGATTTGCTTCTTGTCCGTACTCGGATCTTGTTTCCCGCTTCCGCTTGATACTCTGTTGATTGATGTATGAGGAGCTATCCTACACTATTATCTCTATGTAGTATATTTGGATCTTGCCGTATGGCGTTGCAATATTTCTATTTCTTTTAGATGGTATGGCTCTGAGAACTGTTGTAAGGTAGCTTGCATACATACTCACTTGTGTATGTATTTGATCTCTTCGCCTGTTGCCTACGCCGCTCGCTCTTGTCCCGATGTTCTTGAAAGTGGTTAGGGCGGCCGACGGGCCTACACGTGGGTGGCCCCTGGGCCCCCGTTGTAGTACTTTAACCACTTTTGGTTCATCCAGGCTCGAACTTAAAGCGTAGGGTCCGAGGTTGTTACAATTGGTATCAGAGCCATCCCGCCCTTCAGGGTCTCAGCCAAATGGTCGTTGTCAGTCTAGCAAATATTTTGGTAGTTATGTAAACTAGGGAAAAACAAAACGTGAGAGTAGGACTTCTTCCACTTTTCTTCTTACCCACCCACCCACCCTTTTCTGGTAAGGAAGTGTAACGTTTTCCATCCTCTTCTAAAATTCAAACTAGGATTCACGTGTTCTGGGTTCCGTAGTACATAGATTGTGTGTGTAATTTCTTGTGTATCTGTTGCATCCAACTTGTTGTCGCTATCTGCCTTTTGGTTATCAACTGTTGGTACATTCCATACCGACAGGCTTTTGTAAACCGACGCGATCTGTCTTACTCTGTGTTATCCGACGCTATCTTGTTTGGGGTGTTTGTTTTCCATAGTTGTTAATCTTTAGGTTCATCTTAAGAAGGAAGAGAGTTGGGATATGTGTTTTACTTATTCATGTGCGGAGTAATGATTTGAGTGCGGGATGGAGTCGCGACCATACCACTACTTTTATCATTCGCTCTGGTATATTGAATTGGTAGAGTTACTAATCTTGATTCGTTAAGTGGTTTTGCGCATACAGTGGTATTTTAATGCCGAATTTTGCGGAATTTTTTTTCTTTGATAACTTTCTGTACCACACTCCTTGTTCAGTCGTGTGTGATATGCTTAATATCTTCTAGGTGCTTCGAACTTTGTTGATATTTTAATATCATCTTGGTGATTTGTATCCTTTAATCTTGGTTAATTCCATTTGGTACTATTTTGGATTATTATTATTCTCCATTATGGTACTGACTTGAGTTTTATATGAATCACAGGATGGCACCACCACGCCGTACTGAGGAGGACATACCACCTGAACTGGGGGCTGCATTGGCAAGTATTGCTAATGCCTTGGGAACAATGCAGCAGAACCAACAACGTTTTGAAGAAAGTGTCAGGAGGAATGAGTTAGTTCCGCTACCTCCACCTCCCAAGCGAGGAGACATCAAGGGCTTTCTGAAGTTTAACCCGTGCCACTTTGAGGTATCTGATCGGCCACTAGATGCTGATGATTGGCTTCGTGAGATGTCAAGGTTGCTGATGACTGCTGATGTACCTGAACAAGAATGGGTAAAATGTGCCACTCACCTTCTGAAGGGAGACGCAGCTCTGTGGTGGCAGAATTACCTGAAGGCAAACCACTATGGTTTTCAGCCTACTTGGGAGCAGTTCACTGGGGCTTTCAAAGAGCAATATCTGTCAGAAATTGTCATGCAAAGGATGAAGGAAGTGTTTCTCAACCTCAAGCAGGGCAACGACAATGTCAATACCTATATCAGAAATTTCATGAAACTTTCTCGGTATGGTGGCGATGTGATCTCTGATGACAAGAAGAAGCAAAATAGGTTCAGGCAAGGGCTCAATGCATCTATCAAATATGCAATCACTCATGCAAGGCCTGGGTCTTTTCTAGAACTCCAACATATAGCTCTACAGGAAGAAGCCAGTAGGCAAGTGTTCAAGGAGTCCAAGAAACACATTCATGACGCAGCAAGCTCTTCAGCTATGACAGCTCCTTATAAGCGCCACGTGTGGGTTCCTAATACCGCACCGCCACTCCCGGCTCCACCAAGACCTTCAAGCTACGCGGCAAGGCCACCAAACTCCTTCACCGCTGCTCCTAGGGGCTACACCCACAACTACCCTGGAGCGCCTAGCGGAATCCCTGGCTACGCTGCTCCACGGCCACCTGGTGCTTGTTACACTTGTGGGAACACTGGGCATCAACACTGGAGTTGTCCCATGAACAACAAAGCTCTTCCTCCACCACCTCCAAGACCTGCATCAAGTCCTTCTATGGTTCGTGCACCTCCACCTCAGGCTCTCAACATCAACACCAAGCCCGGGTCCACCGTTGCTCGTGCCAACTGTGTCAATGTCGCTCAAGCTGAACATGCACCTAGAGTTGTGATGGGTACGCTTCCCGTTAACTCAGTCCCTGCACGAGTTTTGTTTGATTCTGGTGCTTCGCATTCTTTTGTTTCTCACAAGTTTGCACATGAGCATGATTTGGCTATGGGTCCTCTATTGCATCGTCTCGTGGTACAATCTCCTGGGTCAAACATGAGGGCTGGTCATATCAGCCATGGAAATCAAATTGAGATTGGTGGTTCTTCGTTTCCGGCTTCCTTAATTATTCTGGGCAATTCTGACATTGATGTCATCTTGGGCATGGATTGGTTAACAGCAAATGCAGTTGTGATTGATTGTGCTGAACGCTCGGTTTCTCTGAAAATTCCTGAAGGCCATATAGTCTATTCTCCAAGTCTGACTCCTACAATTCAGCTTTTCTCTTTGGCGGCTCTGAATGATGATGCTATGGATGCTATTCAGAGTGTTCCGGTGGTCCGTGAGTTCCCAGATGTTTTTCCTGAAGAGTTACCAGGTATGCCTCCTGACCGAGAGGTCGAGTTTGTGATTGAGCTTGAACCTGGTACCGCTCCTATCTCCAAGTGGCCTTATAAAATGGGACCTGCTAAGTTGGCTAAACTCAAACGTCAGCTTGATGAACAAGAGAAGTTGGGTTTCATTCAGCATAGTACTTCTTCTTGGGGTAGCCCAACAATCTTTGTGAAGAAGCGAGACCGCACTGATCGACTTTGTGTTGACTATCGGGCTCTCAATGCTAAAACCATCAAGAATAAATATCCCCTTCCGCGGATTAATGATCTCTTCGATCAGCTAGCTGGAGCTATGGTATTCTCTAAGCTTGACTTGAGAAGTGGTTATCATCAAATCAAGATTCGCAAGGAAGATGTTCCCAAAACAGCTTTCACCACCCGCTATGGCCTGTATGAGTACACGGTCATGTCTTTCGGTCTCACCAATGCACCTGCCACCTTCTCGAGGCTTATGAACTCGGTTTTCATGGAGTATCTTGATAAGTTCGTCGTGGTCTATCTGGATGACATTCTAGTCTATTCTAAGTCAAAGGAAGAACATGAAGAACACCTTCGGTGTGTCGTAAACAAGCTTCGTGAGAACCGCCTGTATGCAAAGTTCTCTAAGTGTGAATTTTGGCTTCCCAAAGTCACCTATCTTGGTCATGGCAACTCTGCCAAGGGCATTGCCGTCAACCCAGAAACTGTTCGGCCAATTGTTGAGTGGCTTCCACCCAAAAATGTCAAAGAAGTCCGGAGTTTCCTTGGTTTGGATAGTTACTGTCGTTGCTTCGTTTAGAACTTCTCAAAGATTGCGAAGCCTCTTACCGATCTCCTCAAGAAAGGCAAGAAATACCTCTGGTCTCCTGCATGTCAAGCTAGCTTTGAAACACTCAAAGAGAAGCTCACTTCCACACCAGTCTTGATTCCTCCAGATACATCAAAGCCTTTCCAAATATTTTGTGACGCCTCCTTGCAAGGATTGGGTGCGTTCCTTATGCAAGAAAAACAAGTTGTTGCTTATGCCTCTCGACAGTTGAAGATGCATGAGATCAACTATCCTACACATGACCTCGAACTCGCAGCAGTTGTCTTTGCTTTGAAAGTATGGAGGCACTACTTGCTGGGCAACCGTTGTGAGATCTTTTCTGATCACAAGAGTCTGAAGTATATCTTCACACAACCTGATCTCAACCTTCGTCAGAGGAGGTGGATTGAAGCAATTAATGATTTCGATCTGATCATCAACTACACTCCTGGCAAAGCTAATGTGATGGCCGATGCTCTCAGCCGAAAAGCTTATGTCAACAACCTCATGGTGGAAGAACAACAGCCTCTCTTGTGCGAGGAATTCCGCCAGCTCAACCTTGAAATTGTGGATCTAGTGTATCTTCTGAATCTTCTGGCAACCCCTCTCTTGGAAGAAAAGGTTCGCTCCATTCAACTTGGTGATCCTTACACCAAAAAGATCATCTCCAACATTCAGATGCCGAAGTATGAGTCCTTCCACGTCGACGACCAAGGATCTCTATTCTTTGAACACCGGATGTTTGTTCCGAAGGGTTTGAGAGAGCAAGTTCTTAAGGAGGCGCATGATTCTGTTCTTTCTATCCACCCTGGCAGCACTAAGATGTACATGGACTTGAAAACACAGTATTGGTGGCCTGGGTTGAAACGATATTGTGCCAAGTATGTCTCGGAGTGTGATGTCTGCCGCAGAGTTAAAACTGTTCATCTGAAACCTTCCGGTCTTCTACAGCCATTGAAGCCTCCGGAATGGAAATGGGAGAAAGTAGAGATGGACTTCATAACTGGTTTTCCAAGGTCGCAGAAAGGCAACAATGCAATCTTTGTTGTCATCGACAGGCTTTCTAAAGTGGCTCACTTCTTCCCCGTCAAGGAAAGAATTTCTGCAATTCGGTTGGCTGAGCTCTATATCAACAGAATTGTCTCTCTGTATGGGGTTCCTCTCGAGATCAGCTCAGACCGTGGAAGCATCTTCACGTCCAAGTTCTGGGGAAGTTTCCAAAATGCTTTGGGAACAAAGTTGAACTTTAGCACAGCTTACCACCCTCAGTCGCAAGGACAAGTTTAAAGGATCAATCAGATTCTAGAAGATATGCTCCATGCTTGCGTCATCTCTTTCGGCATGAAATTGGAAGAATGCCTTCCTTATGCTGAATTCTCTTACAACATCAGCTTCCAGAAGAGTCTAAAGATGGCACCATTTGAGGTTCTCTATGGCCACAAGTGCAGAACTCCGATTGGTTGGTCGGGCGCAGGTGAAAGAACATTGTTTGGCCCCGACATTGTAACTCAAGCAGAGGAGAAGGTTCACATCATTCTCGAAAACCTGAAGGTTGCTCAAAGTCGCCAGAAGAGCAACTACGATAGAAAGCACACGAATATGGAGTATGTCCCTGGTGATCTCGGTTACTTTCGTGTCACTCCCATGAGAGGCACGCACCGGTTTGGTATCAAAGGAAAGCTGGCTCCTAGATACATTGGTCTTTCAAAGTTCGTGGAAGAAGAGGAGAAGTCGCTTATGCTCTTGAGCTCCCTGAAAATCTCAAGGTCCATGATGTTTTCCATATCTCTCAACTCAAGAAGTGCTTCAAGGATCCCGGCAGGACCGTGGACCATGAGCTCATTAATCTCCAAGAAGATCTGTCGCAGAAAGAAAGAATCGCAACAAGTCTATAAAGTTCTGCAAGGTGTAGTGGTCGCACCATTCCGTTGATGAAGCCACTTGGGAATGCCAGGATGAGCTCCATGCCAAGTATCCTACCCTCTTCGTGTCTTCTTCTTCTTCCTAGAATCTCGGGGCGAGATTCCTGTTTAGTGGGGGAGAGTTGTAGCATCCCATCTGTCTAACATCTGTAATGCTACATGGTCTAATAATAAAGTGCTACTTCCTACATATAATTCTTGCATCATAATTATATTATGCTCATGTCATCATGCCACCTTGCATTTGAGCATCATATAAACCCTTTTCTTTTCAATCTTGTCTCATATGCATTTATCAATTGCATTTGGTTCTTAATAAATTGTATTTGGTTCTTGATAAATGCTTGGTGCCCAAGTTGAGTTGGGGGCATATCTTTTATTTAACTCCACCACCTTTTCTTATAACCACCCCATAATTCCACCATCCAACTATATGTGAGCTTTGTATTTTATTTGGGTTTACCTCTAGCTCATGTGGGTTGGGATGGATCCACTTCTATTTACACATGCTCCCATATATGCCTCATGTTGTTTTCACATTGTTGATATGTGGAGAGCCACATGGCACCTTTGCATGCATGTGGTTAGTTTCACTTGCTCTATCTTCCATATGGTTTGTTTTGGGAATAATTGAGCATTGTTTAAATATAATTGTGGCCAAATGATCTTCTAGTGGGACATACACACTAGCATGGCCTATTATATTCAATTATGCTTAAATCCACCCTTACCATATTTTATCAAGCTTGTAGCTTATGTGGTGGTCTTTATTCAAGTATGGATGTGCATGGGGGTAATAGATGCCCATATGTATATGTAGTTGTTTTCACAACTATTGAATGTGGCAATTATTCTTCATGCATGGCCCATGCAAGGCCCCTCTCTTGTTCTTCTATTTTGGTTTCTTTGGGAATATTTGGGTGGAGTTTGTTTGAACTCAATTGAAACAAATGAACCACTTAAATACTTCTTTTTCACTTTTCTTCCACCTTGCCACTCTTTTAGTGGATTCTCTCGTCAAGCATACATGGGTTACATATTTTGTTTTCACCAAATATTATCATGTGCATGAGAGAATGCCACATGCAAGATCATCTTTTCTTCCACCTCTCTCTCTCTCCTTTGGTCCTTTTGGTTTCTCCTTTTTCTTAATGCAAACTTCTTTGGTGTTTTATATCCTCTCTAAACCCTAGCTCCTCCATCTATCCCTCCTACCTTGTCCATCATCTACACATGCATGTGTGCAAACATGTGCCATTTTTCTCTTCCTCCCCTCTCTCTTTTCTAGCTAAACCGAGCTATCTCTCTCTCTCTCTAAACCCTAGCTCACCTCACCACCCTTCCTTCTACCCTAGGCGCCACCACACCTTGTGGTTTGGCTCGAACCAACCCCCCCCCCCCCAAAAACCTAGCTACCCTGCTCAACACCACCCCAACTGCCCCTCATGCCGAGCCTCCCCTCTCCTTACGCTAGCCGAGCAACCCCTTCCCCTCTTCCCCTCTTTTTACTTGCTGCCAAGGAGACCCCCGAGCCACTCTGTCCCGCTCCCCTCTGGCCCCAGCTGTAGCCCTCCTGAGCCTCGCTGAACACGTGAAGAGGAGGAGGAGAAAAGGTGGCTACCACCACCTTTTTCCACACCGACCGCCACGGCAGCACTCCCCTCCCTCTCAGCCTTATCTTCCCCCTCTCCCTTGCCTGGTTGCACACCAGATCCACAGGGCCCTGCCGCCCCTCCTTCCCCATCTGCCGCTGCCTTCTTCCCCTCTTCCATCTACACCCCACCATCGGCGTCTACTCGTGTCCACCACCTTAGCAGGAGGCGGGCGAGGCGTTGGTTGTTGGGGAAGGACAAGCCGCGCACCAGCATCACCCTGTACACGGAGACGAGGAGGAGGAGGTCCAGCCCCGCTGCACGCCGATGTGACCGAGGAAAAACCCTAACCCGCCGGCTGCCAGCTCCCCCGGCGATCCCCTGCTTCCCGGCTCGAACCACCACCTCCAACCCACTCCCGGTGAGACTCCGCTTCCCCCTGACATCCTCCCACTGTCGATCTCTTCCTAGACGCGCCGGTCCATCCGTCGAGCGCCCTCCGTGCACCGCGCTCGCGATCGCGTTCCCGACGTTGCGCCGTAGTAGTTTATCCTCGCCGCGTAGCTGGTACCCAACATCAAACCCCCCTAGGCGCCGCCGCGCGTGTGCGCTAGATCGCAAGATCAAGTCCGTGTCGCGCCTGTTTTTCCGCGCCGCGCTCTGCGTCTTCAGTTTCGTCAAATAACACTGAGAAGAAAAATAGTGCGCGGTGGCACTTTCTCAAAACCCCCCCTGCCTTTTTGCGTGCGCAACCCGCGGTCCAGCCCGGGCCCGCCTATCTGCCTCTGTGGCCATTTTGCAAAAAGGTACCACAACTTTTTGAATCATCAACCCACGCTCCAGCCTAGACCCACATGTCATCTGCGGTGGCGATTTTACGAAAAGGCACCACAGGTATCACCGCCTCAACCCGCAGCCCCCGTCCGCCCCGCGTGGCAGCTGCACTCTCAACTACTGGCTTGTGGGGCCGTTTGAGGGACGGGGCCGCTTGTCAGTTGTTGTGGCTGGCTGAACGCGCGGTGAGAAAAGTATGTCGCGTGCCGATTTCGCCAGCTCAGCGTGACCCCACATGTCTATGACTCGGGCTAGATCCCTCTGAGTACAAAAAGTGTCTGTTCTTTTTCTGTTTAATAAAAATGATTTCAGAAATTGTTAAATATGATTTTAAATCCAGTTTTAATAACTTTAAATTCGTAAATCCAAATAATACAAATGATATATGTTGTTGAATCAGAAAAATGTGAGGAATTCAAATATGCCATCCAAAATAATGTTTGACTATTTTAAATTTTCGAAATTGTTTAATTGCAATGAAAATGCCTTTTCTTAATTAATTAATAACTTTAATTCTATAACTCCAAATTTGACAAATAATATGTCTAAATCGATCAGCGCGACGAGCCTGTTTTTTTATGCATTACATGTTCTGAATTGCAGCATGCATCATATCAATATTAAAAATCAGAACTGTTTATGGCAATAAAAATTGACCAAATAATTAATAAAATGATTTATTCTTGTCCCCACACCTCACCCTTGCCATGCTACATTATTGCCATGTAATTTGTGCATCATTCATCATGGCATGCTTGATTGCTTGTTGCATTTTATTTATATGCATGTGCACTTTATTTATGTTGGCTCTTGTTTTTTTGGTTCTTCTTTCAAATAGACGCCGAGCAGGGGAATTATCAGGAATCCCAGGAGTACTACCCAGATCCACCTCTCGCTTCAACTGAGCTGCCAGGCAAGCACTACCACATGCTTGCATACATATAGTACCTATTGCTTCTATCTTATTCTTGCATCATTGATTCGCGAATGCATTAAATTGAATCCCAAGTACTGCATAGCCTTTACTTTAAACCCACCGAGCTTGTTCCTCCATCCCATGAGCCATTACTACAGGAGTTGTTTGAGCCATGCGAGTCGTAGAACAGCATGTGTAGGGTTTGTGAGAGTCTGATGGATAACGAGGTACCTAAACAACTTAACCTCAGTAGTATGGGATAACTAATGAAAGAGCCACCGGTGGGCAATATCTGTTATTTGGTTTTTATGCTCACTTGTGTCCCGTAGGACCCCAAGTACTTGATTCCTGTTCCTTAACTATTTGCACTATCCACATCCGGGAGGCCTTATGAACCCTCCTGAGCCAGAGCTTGATTCATTTCTATTTCTTGGGGCCACAAACTAGTTTGGGGTTTTATTTACTATCCTGTACTTATGCCATGCTTTACCGCTTTATTTAAGATTGTGCGTGGAGCACCTGTACTGTTTTGGATCGTCACATGTTTTCGCTGTATCGACAAGCCCAGTCACACTTTCGGGTTCCTAGTCGTTTACCGCCGTCCACACAAACCCTGGGTCCGTTCCGGAGCCGGCCAACTTCGTTGTGGGTAGCTTAGTGGGGTGGCCCCCTGAAATATTTTATGAATCCTGTGATCGCTTAGTCGTGAATGCCTCGTTGGGTTTTGAGTTGGTTTTTCCGAGGTTGATCGAGTGTGTGTTGCTATTTGTGCACACCTACAGGGTAAATCTTTCTGAAAGCCATGTCCACGGTTATGGACGACTTTGGAGCACAGTTTCTCGATCATAGACAAGTAAAACTAAAGTACCGCTTTTAATTTGACTAAATGTCTGACTAGTAATTAGTGCAATACTCATGGAATGGGTTGTTCGTCCGCTTTCTCATTGGTAAGCAAGAAGGAGGATCGATCTGTTAATTTATACTGTTATAACGATTGTTACTAATTAACGGACATCCGTCTATCTTTGGTTAGGCAGATGGTTAGCGAGTATCTATAGACTTGTTAGTTATTATCTTTTGATGCAATTGCGTCACCCCAGGTTATGTCCCCTTTAGAGGCATAAACACTTGCTGAGTACCCCTAGGGTCTCACAGGATAATTTTTTTTCCAGATGAACAGGTGTATTCGCAAGATCGATACTGGGTGGAGGAGACAGATGAAGTTGGCAACTATCACTTGGTGTAGAGATTCCGGGGATGGGGATCCGCGAGATCTATGGGCGGGATGTGCTTATTTATGTGGCATCTTATGCCGATTTGCTTCTTGTCCATACTCGGATCTTGTTTCCCGCTTCCGCTTGATACTCTGTTGATTGATGTATGAGGAGCTATCCTACACTATTATCTCTATCTAGGATATTTGGATCTTGCTGTATGGCGCTGCAATATTTCTATTTCTTTTAGATGGTATGGCTCTGAGAACTGTTGTAAGGTAGCTTGCATACATACTCACTTGTGTATGTATTTGATCTCTTCGCCTATTTCCTACGCCGCTCGCTCTTGTCCTGATTTCTTGGAAGTGGTTAGGGCGGCCGACGGGCCTACACGTGGGTGGCCCCTGGGCCCCCGCTGTACTACTTTAACCACTTTTGGTTCATCCAGGCTCGAACTTAGAGCGTAGGATCCGAGGTTGTTACAGGCGCCGGCCATGGAGGGGGTACCCCCCTCCTCCTATAAAAGGCCCCCTCTCACTCCTTCTTCCACACACCTCCTCGTGAAGGATCTCTCTCCCCCTCTAGTATTATTTCCCCATGGTCTCGGATTAGCGAGATACATGTTCCCGGTGGCTTTATTTGGAACGGAGTTGCTACTTCCGCTGCTTTGCTGGAGCGAGGGACGGAGGTTGTCGGGGTACCGGACGTGTGTGCGATCATGGATGCACCGCTACTTTGCGGTGCTGGACTTGGTGGTGCTGGACTTGCTGGAGCTGGATCTGAAGGACGTGCTGGAGCCGGACCTGCTAGACTTCATCACGATCTTGAGATCGGCAAGTGTACGACTACATCATCCATGAGTTCCAACTCGTTACCAAAGCTTTGTTGTCTTCGAGGGTAAGTTCTCTATGGATGTATATCCACCCGTTGCTTGTATCTAGTAGATAGATCTTTGCGTATAGTTCCCATCGTAGGAATTTTTTTGTTTTCTATGCTGTGAACCCTTCATTCACCATTATTGACATCCTCGTCATCATCTTCGTCATGACGTATCCACCGAGTGTAGACATCCATGAAACCTCGTCGGAGCAGGTGCGACTCCAGCATTCCACAATAGTGCTTTATCAAATACATCAGTTTGCACTCGCGACACAGACATATTATCTCTGTCATGTTTGTCCGTGCCATGTCGGCCCTCGCGCATCTCATCCACCTATCCACGAGGGGTGTGCTCAATGGTTGGACCATTGTCGCATGCGTGGTATACAAAGAGCAAAAGAATAATTAGAGCATGGACGTCGAGATCGCCGGAAAAAATCGGCATGACCTCCCCTAAAAAGGGGACATCCGCTGGGTGCCAGAAATTTGCCGGAACAGAAATGAATCTACATTCCGGTGAAACATTGGCAACCCAAAATGAAATGCCTACACAAAACAAAGGAAGCACACGACACAATCTAGTCGGTGTCGCCGACAACATGCATACATGCAACAAACGCCTTCACACTTCCTCCAATGACGACTAGGAGTACGAGAGCCAGAGGAGAAATAAAGTGAGATCTTGTAGATCTAGAAGTGAAATATCTTTCACTTACATATCTGTTTCAACCAGTAGATGTTTGGCAAAGCTTCTATGCCGAAACAATGGAGAAAATAAGGTGGGGAGGAGGAGGGGGCGACTAGATCTATCTTTGTGTGGAGGAGAAAACAACAAGTGAGAGAGATAAGTGAGCGGGGTGCATGTGCATGCATGGCCAAAAAAGGTGGCGAGATTACTCGAGTCGCATCCTACAAAGTATGCGCCTTGTATACATAGAATACCTGAGGCGCATATACCAGATGCGCCTCGAGTTTCTGGCGCCTATCACGCTCCCGGACCCACATCACTTACTTGAGGCGCGTCTCACAGTAATGTGCCTCCACTACTGAGAACTACTAGAGGAGCATAATGTCTGGTGCGCCTCTTATTTGTCGTACCTACCAACACTGGGCCCACCCACTTTACTCGAGGCGCATTTGCCCCGTATGCGCCTCAAGTAGTTAAACTACTCGATATGCGCCTCGAGTAAGGGGGGCCAGCCAGATCTGGTCCATACATACAATATAGGAGATGCATCATTTAGTAATACACCTCTAGTATTAGAATATTGGAGTCGCACCGATTAGGCATGCGCCTTGTATATATAGTGGAGGCGCATATTCTAGGGATGCGCCTCCTAGAAGCATGTCTCCTATAGGATTTTCCCTAGTAGTGATCATGGAAATAGTAATGGAAACAATCGTAGATGAATATTACTTGTATAAATCCACAACAAGTACGGGAATTACAACAAGATCTAGAAAAGATGTAGATGGGATGGATGGATATGGTGGTGATGCAGCGGTGGATGATGAAGATCGATGCCTTAGCCTCTCGGATCTGTGCTGGGTGAAGATGGATCCCCAGTGGATGAGTTCCCCCTCCAGATGCCTTTCGGAGGTGAAGTTTTTGCGATTTTTGGGTGCTCTGTATGTCGTCTCCCCGAACCAGTTGCACGGGGTGATACTATTTGAGGAGGCGGAGGCGGTGCCAACTATATGGTTGGAGCTATACGGTCAAAAAATTTGCTCCAGTCGTATAATTGGTCGTTGAACCTTCTGCCTCTCGTGTTCGCTTCTGGTTTTCTTCTTGTATTATTAATATTTCCCAAATAAGTGATTTATGTTGTTTTTGACTTCTTTTCTCCGAAGTGCAACTGCTCCAAGAATTGAATTCATTGGATCCATCATCTGTCCTAATCCTGGTTAAAACAAACATAAAATATGCGCGCGAGCGCCGTAAAATACCAAGATCCTACATCTACAATGCAAAATAAATGTAAAACATGATGTATATATGCACTTATCACATACCAAATCCCAGGCAGCAAGAGACACACACTTTTAACCATCATCTGTCTTCTTATTCCACACGCATCTTCTTCTGATTTTCTCCATATATTCAAGGATTTTGGGGTGAATTTCAATAGTGCACATTATGTAAGTAGGAACTGATGTCAGAATAACATTCACATAGGCTAATTTTCCAGCATGTGATATCAATAAAGTAGCACTCGGCACCTTTCTTTCTTCTATCGACCAACGACAGAAGCTCTATTACTGATGGTTTTGTTGTCCCCATTGGAAGACCAATGTATGTAAAAGGCATGGAAGCTACAATACAACAAAAAATGGTAGCCAAATCATGAGCTCAGATGGAAGAAATATTAATAGGGATTAAACAAGATTTCTGGAAGTTTATATTCAAACCAGTAGAAGTAGCGTAGTCCATTTTTTTATTGATGAGCCACTTCATCTCTATTAGCTTGAAGAACTAGTATAGTATCATCAGGATACGGAATAATGGGAAATTTACCACCATAGGGAATAGGTAAATATAATCTCCCTTCCTGCATTTCACTATTAATAACAACTTGTAGAAGTTCAGATGCAGCCACAAATAGTAATGGGGACAATGGGTCACCCTGCCTAACTCCCCTCTTGCAATGAAAAGATTCTCTTGGTACCCCATTTAAAAGAACGTAAGAATGTCCATAAGAAAGAAGACATATGGTCCATTTTAACCAAAGTTCATTAAACCCCATATGCTTCATTATATCAATAATAGTATCATGTTCTATCAAGTCAAAGGCCTTATCGAAATCTAGTTTTAGGACAATAATTTCCTTTTTTGATACCTCACGTTGGTGCAAAACCTCAAATGCCTAGGCCAAACAATTTTGAATTGTTCTTCCTCTTATAAACCCATACTGATTCTCACTCACTAATTTTAAGATCCATTGATGTAGTCCATCAGCTAGTAGCTTAGTGATCAACTTCAAGCAAGTGTTCAACAGAGATATAGGTCTATAGTCATTAACATTAGTTGGAGATGTTTTTTGGGGAATTAGAGTTATTAGAGAACTATTGATACTATGAAGTAAGGTATTTCCTTCAGGAAAAGATTGACATAATTTATAGAAGTCCAGAGGCACAATACCCCAACATGTTTTTAGGAAACAACCATTAAAACCATCTGGGCTAGGACTTTTGTCAATTAGAATTTTGTTCATATCCTTGTCAATTTTCACTTTAGAGAAAGGAGATGATATAGTTTCTAAACCAGGAGTAGGTGAGAATAAAGTGGACAAATTAAATCGCATGTAATGTTGCTCTATTACTCCCAAACTTAGTTTATAGGCTTCAAATGGTAGCTGGGCCTTGACATCATGATCTGCAATCCTACTACCATCGAATGTGGATATGGTAGCAACTGCATTCTTCCTATGTCTTTCTGTAGCCACTCTATGAAAAAATTTAGTGTGCCCATCTCCGTATGTAATCCATCTCTTAGGACACCTTTTTTCTAGGTATTGTTGCTTGTAAGATAGCAATCTTATAATATGATTTTTTTAAATCCTTCAAAAATTCCATCCAGGCCTTGTCAACTATCTAATTTGTTCCAATTCATCAACTTGCCAAATACCTTTTAATAATTATCAATGAGAAAGGATAGTTTAGAAATTGACTTACTCCAATTTTTTAGAGCTCTTCTATTATTTTTTAGCTTGGAGTTCAAAGTTGATGCTGGGTTGCTACTTCTTACTGGAACTAGCCAAGCTGCAACCACTGTCTCCTTGAAACATGGGTGTTGAATCCAAAAAATCAAACCTAAACACCTTACTTCTTGGAATGGAAGATTGAATAGAAATGAGACATGACACATGATCAGAAACAGGGCGAGACAGAGCTTTTACTAAATTATTTGGAAAACAAGTAGTCCAATTGTTAGACATGATAAACCAGTCCGACCTTTCCAATAAAGGTTCAATTTGCATTTTACTCCATGTATAAGGTGAGCCTTGCAAAGGAAAATCTACTAAATTTTGTGCTATACTGGCATCATTAAATAGTAGCATGTCCTTAGTATTCCCTCCATCTCTATTTCGATCATTCAGTGATCTGTAAAAGTTATAGTCACCAATGAGCAACCAATATCAGAGTTCCCTATATTCAGGTTATAAAGCCATTGCACAAAATCCTGCCTTCCTTCACCAGCACATGGTCCATAAATATTAGATGATAACCGGTTGCTATTGGACTGAGTTGATGAGTATTTTATAGTAGCTTCCCATGATACTTTTTCAATCAATTCTCCATTGAATACAACACTATTCAAAATAACCAACATACCCCTAGAGTTTCCTTCCGAAGGAAATAACGAACCTATCAAATTTGCAAGGACAAAATTTTCTGATGTAGGAGTGATCAAACCGATCCATTTTTTTTTCTTGAAGATAAGTAATTACACAATGAGAGGAATCAATGTCAGCACGCAAAGCATTATGTTTACCATCCGAATTTAAACCTCTAACATTCCAACACAAAATATGCCATTGTCTTAAGGTAGAGTTCATAACTTAATAGAATAGGAATAACCCAAAGTTTTAACACAAGCCTACAAGAAATAACATCAAGTTCCATGAAATAAACTAAAATAAATTTATTTATTGCAAGCCAAAGGCAATTAATCTTCAGCTCCACTATCATCTTGCTCTATTTTCTCCTCCTGCAGCTCCTCTGGGGGAATGCCACAGATGTTGATCCCGATCTTCTGCAACACTGATATGGGAGTGGCAAGTGGCATAGGTGATGTAGGGTTACTCACTTCTGAATTTTTAGAATCATCAGCATTGTTGCTTGCCCTTGTAACTAAAGGAACAACTCTGCTTTTCACTTTGGACTTCCTCTCCATGGAATCTGTTGGCATGTACACTTTAAATCCATTGTAAACATTGTTTCTTGGACTCCTACGTACTGGAGTAGTATGAATTAGCACCTTTTCCTTCCCTTTTCCTTTAGACATCCTATTGACAAACTAGATGACCTCACCTACATCCTCTGATTCATACTCAGGAGCACAAAGCATCATGGTAGATTCAGAATTAGGATAATCTTCAAAGCAGAGCTTCCTTGCTACCTTACGGTTCTTTGTGAAGGATTCAGATTTTTTCTCACACACAACAGACTCATCCGCTAAGAAAAATGTTTTAACCAAGTGTGCTGGGGGAATCACATGCCCAAACAAAGCATAAGCACCAATGAACAAGTTAGGTTGCTTCCAATTAATGAGAACCACTCTAGCAATCATAAAAGTAGGAGGGATATCTTCCATATCATTATTAGAAACATTATTGCTTAACCCCTGAGCTCTAGCTTCACCTTGAGCCAAAGATTCAACACCGTCTTAATTCCTAGTAATTATCATGATCATTTCCGTTGAGCTAGCACTATTGCTAGAAATCATATCATTCCAAGATGAAAACGGGTTTTCAGTCAAACTGTTGATCGGAGGGTGTAGACCATTAGAGAACAGCACACCAGGCTCCCTCAACATTTCTTGGTAATTTACCTGACCCTCACAGGCAAGATCATCATGCGTGCACTAGTAGCTCTATTGTGACCTCCATTACTTGACAAACATTACCTCCATTTCCGCCATTGCCACCATTATCTTGTGCAAAGATACCATTCTGCTGAAGCCAGCCCTAGAGACGTCGCTGAAAACGCAATTCAACAGACACATGAGGCCCATAGAAGGGGTGAGGGTCGCCATATGTAGGTGGTTGGTATTTAGTATGGTTAGGTAACACATGCATGTGGGCATTCCACTCATCACTACACATCACATAAACTGGGACAACCCAAGCTCGGGGATGCCCACCCATTTGATACATAACTAGACTTTTAGGCACAAGATCATCATTCAAAATCCAAGCCTTAACCAAAATACAAGCATCATTCTAATCACTAGTATTAAACTAA
Organism: Avena eriantha; assembly: GCA_910589775.1. Classification (NCBI taxonomy): domain Eukaryota; kingdom Viridiplantae; phylum Streptophyta; class Magnoliopsida; order Poales; family Poaceae; genus Avena; species Avena eriantha. The sequence goes on along the minus strand of OU342745.1, from coordinate 323,863,597 downwards.
ATGTATAACTTTCCGAACAAGCATACTGCCTTTTGAATCCAATACATAGCTTGATATTCTAGAGGAAAATTCCGAAACATAACCCACTTTTCATGTCCTAGAGATGTTGTCCTTATGTTTAACCCCTCATCATGCTTAGCAAAAGTAACTCTTATCCAATCTATGGTGTGTGATCTTCCCACTACAAAACCTTTGGAAAAAGAAGTTGTAAAGCTGAACAAACCAAGCACAATAGGGTAATCTTCCATATGGCTAACCTGAAAACCTTGCTAGCTCAGCCTGCGACGAAGTTCTCTGCAAGCATGATACTGCTGCTAGATAAGAACGTTAACACTAATTATCATGGCCAAGAGGAGCACTTGCGTTGATCACCAGTTCACTTCTCGCTTTGTGCCCAGGTGGTCCATGATCAATTTCAAAACCGTTGAGCACAAAGGCGAGTGGGTTGTAGGGGTAGTTTTCCATGGATGGATTTTGGTGGAGCTCTAGAAGAATAGATGTGGAATCGCCGCCAAGTGACGAGGAGGGAGATAATTATGTTTGAAACTTGTCGCTAGAAGGTTGCTCCTTATTTATCTTAACTCTCCAAGATCTTTATTTGGAGTTGATGGAAAAATCCACTTTTTACACTCCTCATATGGTTAAGTATGGTGGCTACAACTCCTCCATATTTCCCTCTCTTCAATTCCTCTTGCCTTGCTTTTTCCATTATTCTCCATAGCACCTACACACATGTCAAAGACAAGGAAAACTAATAAAACTAATAAAAACTAGTAGTTGTGCAACACTCATATGAAAATGAATGAGAACCGGAAATCATGCATAATAGGCATAGTTGTATCTAGATGGAGCATGAGATGAGTGAAAATATGAGTAATTTGTATGCTTAAATATGCATCAATTGCACTCATCAACATTCTCAAGCTTAAACATTGATCGTTCTCGAGAAAGAGAGCTGGTAACTTAATGCCATCATTTAGCTTACCATTTAAGATTGATGCCTTGCATCCTTATTTTTCCTGCAAGATCAAAGTAAGATGTAACATAATCATACAAAGAAACACAAACTCAACTATGTCAATCCATAAAACATAAATTACAACTTCTATGCCCCATGTAAAATGTAAATCTATCTTGGAAGCAAACCATTGATCCTCCTACTATGCCTTATATATTTTTGTACTTGATTTTGTAAGGTAAAAGATTAGAAATTAAAAGTAAGAGATCATGTCAAAAGAAAGCTTAGCATTAGAGTGTCCCATTAGAACACTCACATCAATAAATCAGGGCTATCAAACACTTCTTTTCTATTATTTGTCTTTCTAGAACTTCATTTTTTAGTAACAAGACGATATCAAAACTTAGTGAGTTCAAACAGACGGTGTAGGCTAGGAAGGATACTCGTGACCGCCACCAAGTTTATTTTGTTTTAATAATGATTTCTCATTGCGAATTAGAGGATTACTCCAACCTTTGCTTACAATGCAAGCCCATGAGAATGCGAATACTCTTACCCATTATATCATTGCTTCTACGAATGTGTAATCAACTCATAGCCTAAATCCAGAGGTTTCCCCCATAAGGATCGTTCGTAGGCCAGCAGAATTGTTAGCATCCCATGGAGAGTGACTATTTTGTAGACGTGTATAAAGCTATATCATAGTTTAATCAACAAGTAAAAATTTGGCATACATATCAATTACCACTAAACATTCGTTCCTTTAAACAAATCATTTGAAGAGATCTCAGAGGAGTTGCGCATACACGCGGCAGCAGTGGTGGAGATCGATGGTGGTCGGCGCAGTTAGTGGCGGTGATAGGATCATGAGAGAAACAAGGACCGAGAGAGGAGCGAGCCAGGTCCGTACGTGTGTGTCTAGGAGGAAGGGCAACTTAGATAGGGAGGGGCTAGGGTTAGCCCATACACACTAGGCCTATTAGGCTGACCCATTGGGGCAGGTTCCATGAGATCAGTTGGGCCTTAGCCCAAATGTATGTGCGCTGAAAAGAAACAATAAATAGATACCTTTTTTACTTAAATAAGCTCCATAAAATAATATTAACTAATAAAAGGCATATAAAGTTCAAATAAAATTAGAAAATATTTATAATATACCAACATGCTCACAAAAATAAGATCTATCTAGGTAAAATATATTATTACGTTTGAGTTAAATAAAATGCAACTCAAAAGTTAAACATTCAAATCTCTTAATAAAATAAGAAAAATACATAAAAATAAATAAAATTCATAATATTGCAATATTAAGATTAAAATACTTTATAAAAAGGTAAAAAATATTTGAATATAATTGTTGAAAACAAACAAACATAAATAAACCACTTTTATTTTTGAAAACTAATAAAATAATGTTTTATCTCAAAGATATAATGAAATTCTAAAAGAATGGAATTTCAACAACTCAATTATTTATTTTGAATGATCAAACTACAAAGTTAAATATTTCTATGTGTTAAATTATGGTTTTAGAATTAATAGCATATCATAAACCCTTAAAATCTTGAATAATAATACACCATTAAAACAATATTGAATAACGTTATTATTTTTGAAGTCATGATTTCTCTCAAGAAAATATTTAAGGTATATAAATATCTATTTTTCTACTATAAAATAAATCATCAATTTATCTCTTCAATTTCTAAAATCTAATAAGTACTATTTTGAAAGGAATAAGTATTAAGCAATTAGAAATTGTTTTAAACTAATATTTTTTACCTTTTATAGAGATACCATATTATAAATACACTTAAGGGTTTCCTTCTAATAAACGGCAAACTCAAAATTAAGTTAAGAATCAAAGAAAATCATCCATATACAATTTATGCCTACACCTTAGAATTTTATTTTGGGGTTTGTACAAATTGCATAGAATTACTTATGCATAATAACATCTTGGTTCTTTAAACATTAGTCTTTACCAGACTAACGATGTTGTTTCAGATATGGAGTTTATATCGACTAGAAGACCTTGGCAGCATAATCTTGCTGTTAAAAAGGCAAGTTCATACTTTCTCATCTCCTTTGATTATTTTATATCAACCATTTTAAATCTACTATTGTTATCACCTACATATTGAAAGAAAGTATAGTTTCACAATTAACTTGAACTACTGGATACTGGCCCGGGGTGGTCAACTAAACTACTATGTTAGGCAAATGGAACCACGATATGTTATATGTGGTTGGTGGAGGTTTCATTTGCATGGAAAAGTATCATCTAGGACTTAATAAAATTGTCACCAGTGATTTTTGCGCCGTATATTATGCGTTAACCATAAGATCTGGAATGGGACGGAAAAGTCAGTTGGATCTTCTTCATTTCGCATGTCAACGGTTGACCTTACTTGTAAGCTGTATTGTCCGCGGGCCTACATGCACATGGGTGGGAACCCACATCGCCCCACTGTATTGGTATGTATAAGGGTCTGTAATGGTCTACCAGAGGTATATCTGCCAACAAGGGGAATACTAGAGGTAGATCTACTTATAGCAAAGGGTGGGCATGCGGGGTCATGGAAAAGGATAGTGATTCACTTGGATCATCTACTAGGCCCCGCACCAAAGGAAGTGTGGACTAGAAAGATCACTTGGTTGTGCAATAAAATATTTGGTCTATTATGGGTAAAGTAATGCACCTCTACAAAGTGTACAAAATGTGACATGTTACTCCCTGTTTCGGGAAGGATCTATGAGCACAACAAGGAAAGAACACCATGAAGTTCTAGTAAACCTGTGAGGGCTAATGGATATATATTTTCATAATAAAAGCAACATTTTGAAGAAATGTTTACGAAAACTTGCATTAGCCTACGACCTATGGTATCTGGCTATAGATAGTGCATCAAAAGTCCTTTTTAATGAACTTGCTGAGTACGCTCGTACCCAACCGTACCTTCTTAAACCTTGTTAGATTCTTAAGCTATTGAAGACATCATTAACCCCAATAAGATGCTGATGGCAACAAAGGCTACCACTTTTCGTTGGGACTCCAAGTGTAGAGTGTTGTAGCAAGATTCTTTTCCCCACAAGGGTGACTCGAGGGTTTATATCAAACTCTCGTGGAATTGGCTATAGAAGGATGTTTGTCTTCTCCTCTTCAAGAAACCTGTAAAGTATAATAATTTGTCTTGTGTCCCTACTCCACCAAGTGGTTGTCAAGCACAAGGTTTCGTATTAGTAATATGAAATAAAATATAAAACAAAATAAAGTAAAGTAATGTAAACTAGATGATATGGAAGACAGTAAAGTTCTTTTTGGGTTTTTTATGAATGATTGCAAGTAGAGAAAGTATTTTTGTATTTTCGAAATAATAAATTGTAGAAAATGTAAAGGATAGTAGATGCAAAGGAAAGGTGTTTCTTATGATAAAAATTGGACCGCGGTTCATTGGTTCACTTGTCTACTCTCTTGTTCAGTTGTAGTGATCACAAAACAATTCATCAATGATAAAGATTCATGGAAATTCTATAAGTGCTTGATAAAAGGAAATAATACGGGCATCACATTCTAATATTGGGATGGAATACATCTCTCTCTTATACTCCTAAAGAAAGGGAAATCTCCATGCAATCTTGATTCAAGAACAAATCAGAGTATAGATTTAAGCAATATTATATGATGTTTGAAATAAAAAATATGCTACCTTGATTTAACAAGGTCATCACACTATCACGTGGTAACTGTAGCACATGATTTCACTTTACACCTAGTGAGGCAGCAAAAAAGAAAGGAAAAATCCAAAGTAGACCTTGAATATAATGTCACAATTCAATCTCTACCCCTATGATACTCCATCTACACACTTCTCCCCAAATAAGTTCTTGCATACAAGTTGGATCAAAACAAACAATGAATAACGGGGTGCATGATATGCATCTATTAAAACATCTTACACAAAATAGATCCCAATCTCAAATAACAAATCATAGAAAAAAGATCCGCCACATAGGAATTACAAATATGACCATAATCATGTTGGGCAGCTCATATGGTACTAGATCTATGAAGAACAAGAGAGAAGTAGATCAAGCTACTGGCATAAACCCCTAGCCCGGAGGTGGACTACTCCCTCTTCATCAAGGTGATGAAGCTAGAGATATTGGAGAGGGTGGAGATCTCCCCGGAGGTGGCTCTAACGGAGTTTTCCCCTCCAACCTTTGCTGGATCTGACTTTGTTTGGTGGTGTTTTCATATCTGGTGGCTCTCTCTCTGTGAGCACGCCCCCGGGGGGGTCCTTATATAGGGTTTTTTTAGGTCAAGAGAACTCCGTGGGCAAAAGAATCAAGGCGACCAGACGGTCGAGGAGGGAAAGACCCTCGGTGGCGCGCCCACTAGCCCTGGGCATGCCACCTTGGCTCTTTTGGTCCTCCTGGTGAGATTTCAGTGCTCCAGATGCTTCTCTTGGATAAATATTGTGATTCCCAAAAGTACAAGTCCATTTGACTTTGTTAAAGTCCTGAAACATCAAAAACATTGAAAACAGGGTTTTTCTGCCTACAGGATTATAACCAAAATAAAGGGGATCATTGGTAAATCCCCAAAAATCAATATAAAACAACGATATAACATTATATATGATGCAAATATGTGGGAAAACATGTTAACAAACTACAAAGTTCACGTATGCATTTTACATGCATCAACATCCCCAAGCTTAACCTATGCTCATCCTCGAGCATGAAGGTGATAAAACTAAATATGGACTTTGGATTTTGTTACCTTTGCTTCCTTCATTATCATGTAGAGTTCATAGGCTCAATTCCTTTCAGTGAAACATAATATGCAAGTGTACTATCAAGTTGTATCTTTTACACATCCATAAATATGCTAAACAATAAGTGATGGTGTGATAAAACAAATTATGAACAAAATAAACCTTCAATCGCACTTTGATGAACCTATAGAATAAGAGACTCTTTTCATGATTTCCATTGGTGTTTTCGGGCCTTTATTTTTGGGCTACTTCTTAGTTTCATGCCCTTGACTGGAATACTCACTTCTTAGTTTTATGTCTTCCCTTGAGATGTTTTGCATCCCGTACCAAAGTAAACATTGAAAACATATTTTAATCCTCCAGAAAGAATAAAAATATAATTTTGAGCAATGTAATTCATGTCAACAATACTAATAAGGATGGGGTTCCATGTAGCTTTTTTGTATTTCACTTTGTTTTAAAGATTTGTATGGTTTATGTGCTAAACATATTACAAGTTGATTGTTTCATGCGCCTAGTCTATGATCTTGCACTCCTCATGCTACTCAACTTAGGACTATCATTATACTCATGTTGGTATTGTGAAACTGCATCACTGAAGTACCTATTGCCCCTATGTAGCGATATGCCCCCTTTTGGCATTTTATTTATTTATCATAAAATATAATATAATTCCTTGATTGTGTTCAAGGTGGGAGGCAGCAGTATCTCTACTCCAAAAGACAAGAAGAACAGACATATGAATCATATCAACAAGGATCATCATGCTATAAGTTTCCACCATGTCAAGCATGGCTCTGGCTGGTGGTTCAGGAGCGTTTTCTACCAATATGCCTAAACCAGTATGCACACTTTATTTCACATTGATGCAATCCATATGTAGAACTTTGAACATGATTGATTATCAACATTAAAAGCTTGTGCCATGCCAGCATGGTTTAGCCAACAACAACTAATAAGATGTAAAGCACAAAATTTTCCATAGTGGTATCACCCCAAACCTTACTTTCTTATGAGCTTTAAAATACATGAAAATGGTGTTTTTAAGAATGTTTGGAGGATTAACATAGATACTATACTTGAAAGTAGATTTTTCCATAGGTAGGTGGGTATGCCTAGTCTAGTTTTAAGGGGCTTGGAAGAAGTCTTAGCTTGTGTAGAAAAGGCTTAGCAAAAAGAGATCTAAAGAGTGTGCCATCTAGTTCATAATGTAAACATTTATTCTATCAACTTGCTTCTTCATGTTAATCATAAATATGCACAAGCAAAGGATACAAATTAATAGGCATAAAATAGATCATGTTTCATATAAAGTACTTGAGTTTAAGAACTAGACACAACATGAATTCCAGCTTTTCTTTTTATCTCCCCTTTCCTTTTATTCCATGTCATTCTTTTTCAGTTTTAATCCTTAAAGTAGAGTTTCTTTTTAGTATATGATCATAAACATTTATGATAATGGTGGTGGTGGTCTTTTTAATGCAAACAAAAAAATAAAATGACAAAACAGACGCTCCAAGTTTCTACGATAGTTCTATGTTGCTCAAAAAACAGAGTTTAGAGGTTTGCAAACCGAGAGTTCAGTTGGTCCAGTGGAGTACCTTGGTAATCCCCAAGCTTATGGTTTTCACCATCCTTGGATTGCTCTTGGTGTGGTGTTCCTCTATTTCCTGTCAAAAAACTTCAACACAAATATTTTCTCCCATCTCTTTTCTGAGAGGTGACATTAGTGGCACAAGAATATAATAATTGCTGCATATATATCAAATAAAAAATTCTTACTAGATTATACATCAAGCATATAGTGTTCCTACATATCCCTAGCATATAATATGGCTCATACAAATCATCTTAGGACACTTGGGAATGGTTAAAACAAAATATGGCAGAATCTGTCTAGATTTTCAGCAACAACAAAATGAATTTTCTTCGCCCACTTAGACATGTCAGGAATTTAGACAATTTTTTTGCATACAAGGGATGAAAAGTTGTAAATTTTGTATGAACCTGAGTGCAATCTGAGTTACATAAAAACTATTCTGCAGGAATTTGCTACTCCATTTGTCTAGCAACTTTTAAAACATCCAAAATGGGTTTCACTTGGTACATTATTAAAAACTACAGAAAGAAAACCAAAACAAAACTCTCTTGCTACAGCAAGATTTCAAAACAAAAATCCAAAAGAAAATAACCGGGTTGCCTCCCGCAAAGCACTTTCTTTATAGCCATATAGCTAGGATTTACTTACTTCGTTTTAGGTGATGTGGAACTCATGGGGTAGCTTGTGCTTCTTAGCTACCTCCTTCTTCCTTGGAAAGTGTTCCATGCATTTCTTGTGAGGAAATTTAAACTTCACATTTCCTTCTTTTGTGTCAATGACTGCACCTGTGGTTCTTAGAAAAGGTATATCAAGTATTATAGGACTTGAGGTATTGCTCCCCATCTCCATGACAATAAAATCAACAGGTACAAATGTCATATGTAATTCAACCATAATATCTTGAACTTTTCCTAGAGCATGTTTAGTTGAATCATCAGCAAGTAAAAGATCTATTGAGCCTTTTTCCATAGGTTTTAATTCAAGTAAGTCATATACATCCTTAGATAAAACTGAGACACTAGATCCTAAATCTAGAATAGCATGATGTGTCTCTTTTCTAGTAGTGATTAATACCTTGGGGGTCCATAAAACCCCAAGATTAGGTGGTATAATGGCTTCTCTATTTTATCTTTCAATCTTTTCTTTTATAACATAGTTTGCTAGGTAGGAACCAAATCCTGTTTGATGACCATTAAAGGATGGATCATTAGAATTTTTTGCAATAAATGAATGAGTTCATGCAAGCTACATTTATAAAGATCAAGTAGAGGTTATTTTGTTTCACTTAGCATTTTTACTTCTTCTACTTGTTTATCTCTATTATATAAATTGAAGATTTCATGTCTATCATCAAATACATCTTTTGGTACTTTAGCTTTTAAAAGGATTTCTTTGACTTTTACATCTAAGAGTAGGCCATCTAACAATATATAAGCATTGTTGGCAGTTATATTTAAGAAGTAACCTCCACTTTGTTTATCTAAATAAGCCATTGAACTTTTAGTTAGCCCTTTGTAGAAAATGTGCATTAATATTCAATCTCTAAAATCATGTTTTGTCCCAAAAGCTATTTCTCTAAATCTTTCCCTAGCTCTTATAAGAGTTTCATCATTTTTTGGTTAAACATGATAAGCCTTTCTCTAAGATGACCTATTATTTTGGGGGTACCAAATCTTTCAACAAAAGCAGCTTTAATATTAAACCAAGAGCTAAAATTTCTGGGTGGCCATTTTAATATCCAATCTAAAGCCTTACCAGTAAGTGAATGTGGAAAAGTTTAACTTTAATCATACTATTGTTTTCATTACTCATGTTTAGATCATTGCATATTTCATTAAAAGTTCTCAAATTCTACATAGGGTTTTCATTAGGCTTCCCATAAAAACGGTTTTCATAAATAGCTTTAGTAGCTGCAGGGTCTATTTCAAATGGTTCAATTGATATCTCACTTTCTTTTGGGAAATTCATTACACTAAAGGGCCAATAAGCTCTCTTTTACATATTTTTATGTGTTTTTGTGTTTTAAGGAAAAACTTAAAAATACTAAAAACGAGGCAAAATGAAATACTTTAAAAATCTAAAAGGAGAAGAAAAACCTCACAGTGGTGCAACCTCCCCAAGCTTGGGTTGTTGCACAAGTTGATGAAGATGATGGCGCTAGAAAATAGCCAGTTGTCGTGGGAGTTACCTTGCCCTTCAATATTGCTCTTCAAACTTGATGAGGATGCAGTTGTGATGTTCCTTCGCCAATTCCCCAGCAACGATACCAGAAAATAGTCTGGCAGTTGAAGTGGGAGTTAGCTTGTGCTTCACCACGCATAAACCACTATGATGTATCCTTCTTGCATTCCCCGACAACATCGCCAGACAATAGTCATGACAGCAAGAAAGGCTGCCACTTTTCATTGGGACTCCAAATGCAGAGTGTTGTAGCAAGATTATTTTCCCCACAAGGGTGACTCGAGGGTTTATATCAAACTCTCGGGGAATTGGTTGTAGAAGGATGTTTGTCTTATCCTTTTCAAGCAACCTGTAAAGTAGAATAATTTGTTTTCTATCCCCAACTCCACCAAGTGGTTGTGAAGCACAAGGTTTTGCATTAGTAATATGAAATAAAATATAAAAAAGTAAATTAAATAAAGTAAAGTAATGCAAACTAGATGATATGGAAGATAGTAAAGTTGTTTTGGGTTTTTATGAATGATTGCATGTAGAGAAAGTATTTTTGTACTTTCGAAATAGTAAATTGTAGAAAATGTAAAGGATAGTAGATGCAAAGGAAAGGTGTTTCTTATGATAAAAATAGGACCGAGGTTCACATGTTCACTTGTCTACTCTCTTTTTAAGTTGTAGTGATCACAAAACAATTCATCAATGATAAAGATTCATGGAAATCCTACAAGTGCTTGATAAAAGGAATTAATATGGGCATCACATTCTCATATTGAGATGGAATACATCTCTCTCTTATACTCCTCAAGAAAGGGAAATCTCCATGAAATCTTGATTTAAGAACAAATCAGAGTATAGCTTTAAGCAATATTATATGATGTTTGAAATACAAAATATGCTACCTTGATTTAGCAAGGTCATCACACTGTCACGTGGTAACTGTAGCACATGATTTCACTTTAACCCTAGTGAGGCAACAAAAAAAGGTAAAAACCAAAGTAGATCTTGAATATAATGTCACAATTCAATCTCTACCCCTATGCTACTCCATCTAACACACACTTCTCCCCAAATAAGTTCTTGCATAGAATTTGGATCAAAACAAGCAATCAAAAACGGGGTACATGATTTGCATCTATTCAAACATCTTACAAAAAATAGATTCCAATATCAAAAATCAAATCATAGAACAAAGCTCCACCACATAGGAATTATAAATATGACCATAATAATGTTGGGCAGCTCATATGGTACTAGATCTATGAAGAACAAGAGAGAAATAGATCAAGCTACTGCCACAAACCCATAGCCCGGAGGTGGACTACTCCCTCTTCATCATGGTGATGAAGCTGGAGATATTGGAGAGGGTGGAGATCTCCCCAAAGGTGGCTCCGATAGAATTTTCCCCTCCAATCTTTTCTGGATCTAACTCTGTTTGGTGGTGTTTTCGTCTCTGGTGCCTCTCTCTCTAAGGACACCCTGGTGGGGTCCTTATATAGGTGTTTTTAGGTCAAGAGAACTCCGTGGGTGAAAGAATCAAGGCGATTAGATGGTCGAGGTGGGAAAGATCCTTGGTGGCGTGATGACCCACAAGTATAGGGGGAGTATCGCAGTATTTTCGAGGGAAGTGAAACCCAATTTATTGATTCGACACAAGGGGAGCCAAAGAATATTTATAAGCCTTAACAACTGAGTTGTCAATTCAGCTGCACCTGGAAACAATCTTGCTCACAACAGTTTATCAGTAGCAACAGTTTTGTAGTAGGAATAGCAAAGTAATTGTAGTAGTAAAGTAAAGACAGCAGTAACAATAGCAGTAACAATGGGATTTGAGTGCGGTAGGCATAGGGATGGATGGACGGGCGTTGCATGGACAAGAAAATTCACAAATCAATAAGAACATAGGGCAATTGCAGATAAACAAGATAAAACATCCAAGTACTAGATAATCCTAGGCATGTGTTCCATATATAGTCATACGTGCTCGCAATGAGAACTTGCACAACATCTTTTGTCCTGCCAGCCCGTTTGCAGCGGGGCCTCAAGGGAACTACTGGCAATTAAGGTGCTCCTTTTAATAGAGCACCGGAGCAAAGCATTAACACTCCGTGAACACATGTGATCCTCACATCAAAGCCATTCCCTCCGGTTATCCCAATTTCTGTCACTTTGGGGCCATTGGTTCCGGACAACAACGTGTGTATACAACTTGTAGATAAGACCAAAAACAATACTATCATAATGAATCAATAACATGTTCAGATCTGAAATCATGGCACTCGGGCCCTAGTGACAAGCATTAAGCAGAACAAGTCGCAACAAAGTCATAAAGCACTAATTAAAGATACTAGGCACCATGCCCTAACAATCTGATGCCACTACATGAATGATCTCATCCAATCCCTACCATCCCCATAGCCTACAGCGGGGGATTACTCACTCATAGATGGGGGAAACATGGATGGTCGATGGAGAAGCGAGGGTGATGATGATGGCGATGATCTCCTCCAATTCCCTGTCCCGGCAGGGTGCCAGAACGGAGTTTCTGGTGCTATTTCATGGAATCTGGTGGTGGCGGCGGAGCAGAACTCCTTCTGGAAAAACGTCGAACCCGCCGAAGGTTTTAGGTTAGAAGGCAACTTATAGGCGAAGAGGGAGACCGAGGGGGTGCCTAGGGGGCCCACACCACCCCTTGGCATGGCCTGGCCTGGCCCGCGCCACCAGGTGGTGTGGCCACCCCCTGGCTCTTCTCTGTCTCGTATTCTGGCTCCTGGAGTCTTCGGGTGAAATAAGCACTTTGGCTTTTGTCCCGTCCAATTCCGAAAATATTCATTTTCTGACTTTCCTAGAACCAAAAACAGCAGAAAACAGGCAGCTGGCACTGTGGCTCTTGTTAATAGGTTAGTCCAAGAAATCATATGAAAAGTACTCCAAAGTGTGGACAAAACACAAGAAAGTGGATAAAACCAAGGATGGAACATCAAAAATTATAGATACATTTGCAATGTATCAACATCCCCAAGCTTAACTCCTACTCGTCCTCGAGTAGGTAAGTGATAAAAAGAAAGAATAATTTTTGAGGTGACATGCACCATCATAAAAAGAAAGCATTTGTAAAACATTCAAAGCTAGGATCATAGTACTTCAATCATAACATGAAAGACAAAGTTCTAGCAATAAGACAAAGAAACAATGATGCAACATGAAAAGGCACAAACAAAAGATTCATGAATAACAATGCTTTGCAAGATGTTTGTTTGTTTCACATAAAGAAAACATAGCATAGTGGCATTCATCTTGTCCCTCATAGAGTAGCAAACATAAATGCATAGGACACCTACGAAGTTTACACGAGTGACTAGATACAAATAGTTTAGAACAAGCAGTGTCAAGGTATGCATCAATCAACAAGTCTTGGGACAATGCACATAGAACTAAGAATGGCCACTATGCTCTCAAGAAAGTGCTCATAGAATGTGTGGAGACTCAATAAGGAAATGAACAGGTTTTGAAAAGTTTGAAAGGCTTCCAAATGCTGAAAATATGATACTCATTAGCTTTGAGCTCTCATTGCCCCTATCATAAGCATCTTTAATGTGGTTAAGGTGAAAGTGAGGTCCAATCTGAGTTATATGGTTGACAGACTATAAACTGAAAATCCCATGTCCCTTGAGTACGAGGGCCGCTCCTCATGCTACTCAACTTTAGTTACCGGTAAGTTCTTGTTATCGTAAGTATGTGCGTATCATAGAGAACCGCCAACGGGGTACCCCTTGCCCAATGATACGGAAGAATCCCCATATCAAAATGACAAGGCAAGCAGACAATGAGTATCTCAGCAATCTTCTTATTTACCATGGGAAAATGGTGCTTTTTCTCTCTTTCCTCCTTTCATAAATCTCCCTTTTTTTCAATAGCTATCTCTCTTTTTTTATAAGAAGAATGCTTCATAGATATCATTATGGTTACGCTGCAGGTTTCCACCGTGTCAGCATGGATTAGACCAGCGACCCAGGCGTTTCTCTAACACACATACATAACTCCATGGACTTACAAGATCCCCTTTTATTTCAAACTGACGACATCCGCAAACAAAAGAGCAAGGTATCAACTGGGTATATATTTACAAGTGTTGAAAGCGTTCCCCATGACAGCATGGTTCTGCTAATTCCTAGCCTATAATTAGCAAGCATATAACTTTCATGGAGAGACACAATGGTTTAGGTTTATTAAGTGTAGGAAATAAAGTGTGCCATCAAGTTCGTGAGAGCTTTACTAACTAACTTTCTCATAACAAGCAAAAAATTTATTCGTAAGAAAATAAGGCATATTAAATATGCACGGAAATAGCAAATGATGCTAATAGGTAGGTATGGTGGACACTTTGGCAATATTTGGTTTAAGGGAGTTGGAAACATGAGTAGAGCATACTCAGTGAAAGTGAAGGCTAGCAATAGTAAGGGAGCGACAAACAAGAGAGCAATAATGGCCATAATCATGCAGAGCGACAAAACATCATTGATCAAAGGCTTATGGTGACTTGGGATAGTCATAACATGGTGTGTGCATGTGCCAAGTCAACCCAGATAAAGCATCAAAGGAGAATACCACAATACTATGCTTTAATATGCTAAAACAACGGATGGTTCATCCAAGGCACATTAAGCAATCTCAATTGTTTATAACAAGTCATGCTACAACAAAGAATACTAAGCATAAAGCCAAAACAATATCAAGCATGGCATGACAAAGCATAGGCCACAGTCAAAAACAAGCTCTCTTTACCACTTAAGCATGAGTTTTCCTACTCTTTTCCAAACCAAACCAAACTATTTGAACACCAATGTATGAAAGAGGAGTTCCAACCAATTTATTCAGAAAACTAAGAAAACCAAGCAAACTAAAAACCAAAACGAAAACGAAAAAATAAGACGCTCCAAGAGCAACACAATTGTGCATGAAACAATAAAAGTGAAGTGTTTGGAAGCCTGAGATTTTTATTGATGAAGAAGGGGCATCCCCAAGCTTTGACGCTTGTAATTCTTGGATATTTCTTGTGGTGACACGCATGGCATCCCCAAGCTTAAGCTTTAGTCCATCCTTCATCTCATTACTCATTCCTTCCATACACCTGCAATTTTTCTTCATACAAAACTTCACACAATCTTTATTAGCAACATTAGTGCACTCAAGATAATAAGTCTTTAGGTTCAGTTCTAACACCAATAAAACTTCCATTAAAACACAAGCTACTGTAGCACTTCCCTCAAAAAGCTCAATTCCCCAAAAGAACTCAAAAAGGAACCAACAAGAAGCAAATGCAGAAAATGGCAGAAATATGTCAAAACAGACCAGCAGGTAAATACGATTTTTTTAGAAGACCTTCTGTTGCTCAATTAAAAAAGTGTTGAACTAACGAATGTTAGATAACAACCTGGGGCAGAAGCACAAAAATTCACGCCTCAAAAAGACCTTCAGAGATTTTACACGAATTTTTACGGTGAAGCACATAAATCTGTTTCAGGACAGCAACTTTCCCAATCATTACTTCTCTCTCATTAGAGGTTACTCTTGGCACAAAAAGCAAATAAAAAGGATAACGAGCGGTTATTACCGAAGTAATAACTTCCAAGACTTATCTAAAACTTTTGGATTATCTCCCACTAAGTACTTTTCTTTAACGCCTTTAAGTTAGGCATAAGCAAAAGCTAAAATAGATAGAATAGAAGTAAGCGGAGATAATCATAGTGAAAACATTGTTTTGTTCAATGAAATCCTTTTGTTAAGAAGGTTAATCAAGTCTTGCTACCAAAACAATTCCATATGAAACAAAACTTTGTATTCCACTAATGATTATGTTACCTCAACCTTGACAGCAATGGTCCCAATCATAATAGTTTCAAATTTTTCTCTTGGTATGGGACAATATATTTATCCAACTTGAATGCCTTCAACATGTTCAATTGAATTCAAACCATAAGTCCTTTCAATCTTCTTGGGGAAATAGATAGTATGTTCCTTGTCATTAACATTGAAATTCACCTTTCCTTGATTACAATTAATAACAGCTCCAGCAGTATTAAGAAAAAGGTCTCCCAAGAATAATAGACATATTATCATCTTCAGGCATTTCAAGCAGAACAAAATCAGTTAATATCAAGAAATTATGAGCCACTTGAACAGGTACATCCTCACATATACCGACATGAATAGTGGTAGATTTATCAGCCATTTGCAAAGATATATCAGTTGGTATTAATTTTTCTAGTTGAAGCCTCTTATAGAGAGAGAAAGGCATAACACTAACTCCAGCTCCCAAATCACTCAAAGCAATTCTAACATAACTATTCGTAATAGAGCAAGGGATAGTTGGAATCCCTGGGTCTCCAAGTTTCTTAGGAACCTTACCATTGAAGGAATAATTAGCAAGCAAAGTAGGTATTTCTTCACTAGGGATCTTCCTTTTATTCTAGAAAATATCCTTCATATACTTTGAGTAAGGAGGCAATTTAATAGCATCAGTCAAAGGGATTTGCAAGAATAAAGGCTTCATCCACTCACAAAACTTATTATAGTGTTCATCTTCCTTTGACTTGTGTTTCTTATCAGGGAAAGGCATAGGTTTTTGTACCCAAGGTTATCTTTCACTACCATTTTTCTTAGCAATAAAATCTTCTTTGGTGTATTTAGTATTCTTAGTGTGGTTTTTAGGTTCTTCTTCAACTTTTTCTTTATTAGGAACTTCATTTTCTTCATTACCACTTCCATTTTCAGCATCAGAGATAGACATACTATTAGGATCTATAACAGGTTCAGAGGGTTCTACAACAATTTTATGCTTCTTTTTTCCTTTTCTTACGAGTAGAACCACTATTTTTAGCTTGTAGAGGATCCTGCTCAATTCTTTTGGGATGCCCCTCAGGATATAGAGGATCCTGGGTAGCAGCACCACTTCTAGTTCTAATTTCATAAGCATGTTTTCTTTAGCAGCATTAACTAGCAAGTCGTTTTGCACTTTAACGAGTTGATCTATTTGAGTTTGAACCATTTGAAAGTGTTTAAAAATCATTCTAACATCATTAGAGGTTCTTTCCACAATATCTTTCAACTCAACAATAACTCTAGTGTTTTCCATTAGATGATTTTGCACCCTTTTATTAAAATTATCTTGCTTAACAATAAAGATATAGAATTCTTCTAAGCATTGATCAGCAGGTTTAGAGTAAGGGATATCACCTTCATCAAAGTGTTGGAGAGAGTGTACCTCAATAGTGGATGAGTAGGGAATAGGCTTACATAATTCTTCTATAGGAGGTAAATTCTTGACATATGCAGCTTTAATTCCCTTCTCCTTAAGACATTTCTTAGCTTCCTTCATCACTTCATCATTTAATTCAATAACTCCACTCTTCTTTGATGTTGGAATAGGCACCGGAATAGATGGTTCAGGTACAATTACTTCAGGTATAGCTTGTTTAGGAGGAGTCCAATCTTCATAATTCTTGCTTATTTTAGCCATTAATTCCTTAGCTTCCTTAGGAGTCCTATTCCTGAAAACACAATCAACACAACTATCTAGGTATGTCCTAGATTCTTCAGTTAGTCCATTATAAAATATATCAAGAAGCTCATTGTTAGGTAATGGACTTCCAGCCTATGCATGAATCAAAGCACAAAACCTCCCCCAAGATTTAGGCAATACCTATTTTTCTCCCTGTTTAAAATCAAAAAGTTCCTGCAAAATAGCATGTCTAGCACTATGTGGCATCCCGCAAAAACCACTACTAGAAAATCGTTGTGTTTTTGTGCATTGCATCATCATGACCGCATGCTCATGTCATCATGCCACATTGCATTTGAGCATCATCATCATCATGCATGTATTGTACAAAACTATTTTCGAAAAGCCTGGTTTTGTTTGCGAAACGCCCCGTCTTTTATTCAAACTATAAAACCCAGGCTTGTCCGTAATATTTCGTTTTGTCTACAAACAGATTCCAAAAGCCCTGTTTTAAATAAATAAAATATTGAAGTTGTTTTTAGGAGGCAGCCAGCCCGGCACAAAAGCCTAGTCGGCCACCTCCTTCCTAACCTATCAAACCCTAACCCTAATCCTACACACTACCACCTGCCGCCGCCGCTACACACACGCACACTCGCGCGCGCCGCCACCACCTACCGACAAAGCTACCTGCCCGCCCCTGTCCCCCGCTCTGTCCCGGCCCCACCGTCAAGAGACGTGCCCCGCACGATCCCCTCACCAGACGCGTACGCGCACGCACGCACACCCCCGTGCGTGCACCCAACCCCCTCCCCTGGACCCAACACGACCCAGCCAGCCGCCACTCCTCTCTCTCCCTCCACCGCACACACACATCCACCTCACCCTGTCCACTCAGAACTCGCCACCTCACGAATCACCCCTCCACCCTATACTCCCAGCCCGCCACCTTTTCCTCACATCCTCCAGCTCCCGCTCGCTAACCAGGCCACGTCCCTGTGCCGACAAGGCCCCCTCCTCGGGATCTCCGCCTCCAGGCCCGCATCCACCTACCCCCCCCCCCGCTCGGCCCCACCCGCAGGCCCCTCTCTCCCCCTCCCCATCCCGTCTCTCTCCTTCTCTGTTCCTCTCTCCCCCCGCACTCCTCCATCCGCCGCCGCATCCCTCGCCACCTAGGCCGAGGCCGCCGCCGCCGCCCTCCTCCCCAAGCTCCTCATCCGCGAGCAGCGCTGCCTGCGCCCCCTCTGCTCACGTCGCCAGCGAGCCCGCGAGCCATTCCTCCGCCACGGCCTCAGCCGCCCGCTAGCCCGCCTCTGCAGGTCGCCGTCGACGACCTCCCCTCCTCCCGCACGGGCGCGGCATGCTGGAGCCACACCGCCTCCTCCTCCATCACCGCCCGCTGCCGCGTCCTTCCTCTAGAGCGCCTCGCGCCATCGAGTTCGCCAGAACTGCCTCCCTCCCCCCCTGTCGTCGCCGCCGTGCTCGCCTACCAAGATCCTCCCCGCCTCGGGCCCTGCTCCCCGCCACCTCGCTGAACCACTCGGTCTCTGTCGCCGTTCCGTGGCCCGGCCAGGACCCGGGCCTCTTCTGCTCTGGCCGTGTGGCAGCCGTCACCGGCGTCTCACCCTCCTCCCGGCTCTGGCTGCCCCGCGGCTATGCACTGACCTCTGCCATGCCCCGTGTCAAGCGGCCGCGTCCCTGGTTGCGCTTCGTTGTCTGCTCTGGCGTGGACACCGGCCTGCGCCTCCCTCTTAGTGTGCTACCCTCCGTTGAGGTCCTCTCGTCCAGCCTGGCTCGGCCTGTTGCTCAAGCCTGTGAGATCCGTCATCGGCGCCTTCCGTTTGGTCTGCCCCGCTACCGGCATGTGTCCTATCGCAGCTATGCGCCTCTCTGTTCCGTTTTGATGTTGTCATGTTGGTGGCACTATGTTGTGGTGTTTGGCTGCTCAAGACCAAACAAGAGCACATGCGCTACAAGACCCCCGTCGACAAGATCTCCGATCCGACACATCAACAAGTTCGCCTCGAGGAGCCGCATGAACCTGAGGAATCATCGACAAGACCTTCAACGCGAACATCGAGCTCTTCTCCCCGAGTCCGAAGACCGAACCCCGGGGCGCCAAGTTCTTCCTCTCGGAGCTGGCCGGATCGCCTTCACGGACCCGGAGAATCCCCGATCATGGACGACAAGGCCTTCCTCGGACCCGATGACCGCCAAGATCGCCACACGGAATGACAAGCGCTTCACCTCGGACCCGATGACCGCCAAGATCGCCACACGGAATGATCTCCTTCACTGATCCGAAGACCCTGAACCCCGGAGTCCGAACCTCGCTTCCCGTCAAACCCTGAGACCCAGACCCGAACCCCCGGACCCAAGATCTCCCGAACCCAGATGTGTGAACCCTTTCCGAGCCTCTATTTTATAAATGCTATATATATAAACTGTCGTATCTTAAATTGTTCATGCATGCATATCTGTCTGTGGTTTGGGGGCATTATGCCGATTCATCGCATGATTAAATATGGAGTCTATATGCGGGATATTATTGTCTTATGCCGGACTCCATTTAAATTGGTGTAGCGAACTGATGCCATGTTTTGCATTGTTAAGACAACATTTAATTTGCGGGGTACCTAAATAACATGAACCTCCTACTTAATTGACGGGACCTTGGTTCCGCTTAATATTGCCTAATTGCATCGCATCTGTGCCATGCCATGCATCATATCATAAGCATGCCGGATCTTCTGCCGTAGTATTGAATATTGCATCCGGTGTTTCTTCTAGTGTTTGCTTCTTCGCGGATTCGGCAGTGTTTCCCAGCGAGCATTCTCCCCTTTTCTACCTATTTTGCATTTATAGTCTTTATTTCCTCCGGTTGATCTATTGCTATCCGTGTCGCGATGCTTTAGTTTCCGTAGACCAGTTATACCCCGTGCAACCTCTATATTGCCTTGGACACCTCCTATTACCTGCGTTTGGTAGATAGCTGGCCTTACGAGTCGTAGTTTCTTGCTCAGGTGCGATCTCGTGTTGTCGAGTACCACAGTTGTTGGAATGCTGGCAGATGTTTATGGTGGAGATGATCATGTCTTTAATTACAACTATTAAATTGCCGCGATAACTAATGAAAGAGGCACCGGTGGGAAATATATGCTATTTGGTTTTTATGTCCACTTGTGTCCCGTAGGCCCCGAGTACTTGATACCTATTCCTTGACTATTTGCACTATCCACATCCGGGAGAGTCTATGAATCCCCCTTAGCCAGAGCTTGATTCATTTCTATTTCTTGGGGCCACAAGTAGTTTGGGGCTTTATTACTATTCTGTACTTATGCCATGCTTTACTGCTTTAATTACGATTGTGCGCGGACCACCTGTACTGTTTTGGATGCGGAGTGTTTTCGCGGTATCGACAAGCCCAGTCACATTTTCGGGTTCCCATTCGTTTACAGCCATTGACGCAAACCTTGGGTCCGTCTCGGAGCCGGCCAACTTTGTTGCGGGTAGCTTAATGGGGTGCCCCCCAAAAATAATTTATGAATCCTGTGATTGCTTTGTCGTGAAAGCATCGTTGGGTTTTGATTTGGTTTTTCCGAGGTTGATCGTGTGTGTGTTGCTATTTGTGCACCCCTGTCGGATAAATCTTTCTGAAAGCCGTGTCCGCGGTTATGGACGACTTGGAGCACAGTATCTCGATCCTAGACAAGCATATCTAAAGTAGTGCTATAAATTTGACTTAATATGTGACTAGTAATCAGCTCAATTATAACGGAATGGATATTAAAAATGCCAACAACTGGTGGATCTTGGTCGTATCGTGTTCTGATATACCTGCCTAGTAAGTATTGCAACTCCAATGGAATGTGATAAAAGTGTCAACAACTGTTGGGTTTTGGGATTCCTCGGGACAATTATATCTGACTAGTAAATGTTCCAACTACAACGGAATGATAACAAAAATTGCCCACTACTTATGTTATCATATCTATATCGGACTAGTAAGTGCTGGAACTATAATGGAATGAATAGAACTGCCAACTATGTGAGTTCCTCGGTTTGACTTCCTCGTTTGGTCTCGAGGGGGAATACCAGGATGGGTATGATTGGTGTTAGTATCAGGTGGTTCCAAATAGGTCTTTCTTATCTCTCTCTAATAGCCGACAGTAGTACTGAGTCTCTATAGGTTGTTTAGTGCTGCTGCGCTGCCGCTTCAGTCCACCATACCTATGTAGGCGAGAGCCGCCGAATTCTAGCCTCGCCGTGTACTGGCCTTAGTACTTACGCTCCTCTTTTTCCCTTCTCCCTTTGTCAGCACACCTTTTGTTTAGCAGGTACGAGTTCGACGTCGTTAGCAGGGTTACCCTTCCGGCTTGGCCTAGGCAGGGTTATGGACGCCATTGGTTATTCTTCAGGGCTCTTAGCCCCATTTGCCTCTTGTCCGTAGTCGGACTCTCTATCGTTTTCAAGGTGATTTGAATCTTTGTATAGTATATCTGTATTCTTGACTCATGGAGTCGTTGTTGTATATATATGTTCTGTGGGTTCCATTGTGGACTAATGTGTAATGGTATTACTTTGTTTTCCACCTGCACGAAAGTGCCTGGTGGGCGTCCTTGAATCGTTTCTATGTGGGTTTGGCGGGAAGCGCTGAAACTTGCATAGGGCCGATTCGAGGGTGTTACACCCTAGGAGGAAAATATTTTTGCAGGAAAGTACTAATCAAGCACTCAGGGCTATCAATAGATCCAAGAGGTAAGTTACTAAACCAAGAGCTTCTCCTTTCAGTGAAAAGGGGAAAATCTTCGCAACAAAGTAAGTACGCATCTTAATATCATCAGAAAACAAGCCACTCATGGTAGAAAGTTCATTCATATGTGCTACCGCACTTTCATTCTTAGTCCCACAAAAAGGTTCTCTCTCGACAATAGCTATGTAAAATAGATCGAGAGAGAAGTCATAATCTTTATGTGTAATTTTTATGGGAGAAGCAGCAAACTTAGCAATAGGAGACAATTTGGGTCTAATAGTACGCCTCTCAAGGAGACTCTTAGCAGCGCTCTCAACATAACCATCTTCAATATCATAACTCTCACTAGACTCAGGAGAACTAACAGGTGTAGTAGTGTCTTCATTAGGAGTTTCAGTATTTCCAGCTATAGTTCTAGCAATCGTAGCATCTAGGAAAGGACCTAATGAACCACTCTTATCAAGCACAGTAGAAGCAGCATCAGAAGTTTGAGATTCAGCAGTAGTAGCAGTGTGTGTAGCATGTGTATGTGGTGGTGTAACGAGCTTACTTATAACAGACGGTGAATCAAGAGCAGCAGAGGTGTTCAGAACCATACCTCTTCTTGTAGTGGATGGTAAGATAGGAAACTTGCCATCACGAGACTTACCCATGATGGATGGATAGCAGCGAACAATAGAGAATCCAAGTGAACTTGATAAATAAAGCTATGCTCCCCGGCAACGGCGCCAGAAAGTAGTCTTGATGACCCACAAGTATAGGGGTGTATCGCAGTATTTTCGAGGAAGTGAAACCCAATTTATTGATTCGACACAAGGGGAGCCGAAGACTATTTATAAGCCTTAACAACTGAGTTGTCAATTCAGCTGCACCTGGAAACAATCTTGCTCACAACAGTTTATAAGTAGCAATAGTTTTGTAGTAGGAATAGTAAAGTAACAGCAGTAGTAAAGCAAAGACAGTAGTTTTGTCCTGCCAGCCCGTTTGCAGTGGGGCCTCTAGGGAACTACTGGCAATTAAGGTGCTCCTTTTAATACAACACCGGAGCAAAGCATTAACACTCCGTCAACACATGTGATCCTCACATCAAAGCCTTTCCCTTCCGGTTATCCCGATTTCTGTCACTTCGGGGCCATAGGTTCCGGACAACAACGTGTGTATACAACTTGTAGATAAGACCAAGAACAATACTATCATAATGAATCAATAATAAGTTCAGATCTGAAATCATGGCACTCGGGCCCTAGTGACAAGCATTAAGCACAACAAGTCGCAACAAAGTCATAAAGCACTAATAAAAGATACTAGGCACCATGCCCTAACAATCTGATGCCACTACATGAACGATCTCTGGATGTACGAGTGCAGCGACTCGCCAGACCTCTGGTGACAGCCTCTTAGTTCCTCGATTGATGCGGGACTTTTGTATCTGCCCTTGAAGTTGTGCACAAAGCTGTAGACCAGCTCTTCCCAGCTGCGAATTGATCCGCGCGGGAGATTGTTGACCCATGCACGGGCGGCGCCTTGCAGCTGTAGCTGTAGGCATTGCATGGCCATGCTTGAGCTTCCGCCATGCAGCCTGGCGGAGGAGATGTGATCTTCCAGCCAAATCTTCGGGTCCTGTAGGCCGTCAAATTTTGGGTTCTCCGATGGGAGTTTGAACCCCTTAGGCATTCGCTTCTGCCTGATGGCTCTGCTGAAGCATCTGGCGCTGCAGAGCTCTACTTCATCATCTTCAAAGTAAGTTGAACAGGCATGCCTCGCGTGCATCTTGTCGACCTTGTGCTGCGTGATGTCATCATGCGCGTCGTACTTGTGGTCATGCTGCCGTGAGCGACGTCACCGTGACAGATCGTGGCTGTCATCGGTAGAGGAGTATGAATAGTAATACTTGTCCAGAGCTTTACTTTTCTTCGGCTCCAATGTTGGCTCCTTGATGAGAGCAGCTTCGACTAGCCCCAAGCCCGCGATCGTAGATCGGTGCATGGCAGCTCGTGGATCCCCAGCCGGTGGATGGTTGTTGAGGAGGTACATGGTGGCCGCAGTCACTGCTGCTTGCGGTGTCTTTGGGAGCACATTGCCCCACGTATCCACCGTCATGGAGCCGAAATCGAGGACGTTCGCGGCTTCTTCGCGCTCCTTGTCGGTGAGGTGGGCCAGTCAAGATCGCTGTTTGGCGGCCACGTAGTCATTACCCTTGGAGGAGGATCCTCCCATGGAGGAGAGTTGACACCATCGAACGCTCGACTCGTCCGCCGCCTTTCTGCACGCGTCGAGTTGCGCGGTTACTTGTTGCTGGCGCTTGTACTCCTCTTTGAGCAGCCAATGGTAACCCACCAGCATTTGTTGTGATGAGTTGAGAGGGAGGGGATTGCCCCGCAGAGCCTCCAGACATCGGGCCCACTCGTTGTCACTGAGCTTGATCAGCACATGCTCTTCGGTGCGCTCATTCACCGTAAGGTTCGGGTCTCCTTCTATCCCATTGTTGGTGGGCACGCCATTGGCGGGGCCACCATTTTTGCTGTTGGTCGGTCTAGTGTTGGTGTTGTCGTGATTGACACCGGTGTCGCCTACGTTGATGACGATGCACCTGAAGTGATTGGGGAAGTTGTTGCTCCCACAACTTTCAGATCCGGAGCCGTAGGCTCCATCTTCTGTGGCCAGATCACCTAGATCGGATCCATGACTACTATTATTGTCCATGCCCCTAACTGTTGTTGGGGCGTTGAGCTCGCTTACGGTGTCAATTGGCGGGGGAAACCACGATGCTAGAGCACTCGCAGGAACCGTCGGCTATTCAAGGAGGCGAAATGTGCCTAGCTAACCAACTTGGAAGATTAAGCTCCCGATCGCCAGGCCGATCCCATCGCCCACGGACTCGAAAGCCGGGCGAGTGGCCGGCGTGTGGACGGTGAAGTCGAAGGCGCCAAAGAGTTGGCGAATCTCCGTTGTTGCAGAGTTGTAGATTGTGGTTGACGGGGCCGAAGATGCCGCAACATCAGCACTCCCAGTTCCCACAGATGACACCAATTAACGAGGGATTAACTCATCAATGCCCATTGTTATGGACTTGGGTTTTGGAGAAGGAGGGAACGTTGGAGGCATCAATCGGCTAGCAAACAAGCACACAGGGACGCAAGGTTGACCCAGGTTCAGGCCTCGTAGAGGTCCCTACTCCTGCTTGTCCGCTCTTGGAATTATCGAGGGAGTCAAAAGTTACAGGGGGTGCGCAGATGCAATCTGGCAATGGTTGTGGAAACTAGGGTTGTGATTGTCCTCCTCACTGCCCCCTCCTACCCTTTATTTAGATAGGCTAGGTCTCGGGTAGCAGGTCGAGTCGGTTACAGATTAGGGTTTGTCCCTTTAAACTTTCTATCTTAAGCTTCATCTTGTGTTGCAAGCAATCAGAGTCTCCGTGAGTCACCCGAAGCCGTTATTGGGCCTTGGTAACATCGTGGCCTTCTGCCATACCTGGACCGTATATGCCAAACTCGAGTACCTGTAAGGTATACCTGGACCCTGTATTTTTGAATGGGCACTTGTATGGTTTTTATCAGTTGATCTTTCATTTACTAAACCGTTGTAGTCCCAAAATTTATTCAAATGTTGATCTTGCAAGTACTGCAATCTTTCCATATGCTCATCTTGTATGTACTGAATTCTTTTAGTACCGGATGAATTATGACTAGGTAACTTTCAGAGTGTTGATCTTGCATTTACTAAATTTTGGTATTTTCAAATTTTATTCAGGTTATGATATTGCATTGACTAAACAGTCATAGTGTCAAATTTTATTATAGTGTTGATCTTGCAAGTACTAAATTTTATTTGCTTATGGAATCTATCCATTTGCTCATCTTGCAACTACTGAATTTTATTAGGACCAAATAAATTATGACAAGCCAATGTTGAGAGTCTTGGTCTCGCATTTACTAAACTTTTGTAGCTTACAATTATATTCAGATGATGATCTTGCATTGACAAAACATTTATAGTTACAAATTTTGGTCACACATTTTGTGATGACAAACTACATACTTTCAGGACTGACAAGAAGTGTCCGGCGCTGCGCCAATTCCTTGTAAAAAACAAATTGTTTTCCGCACTGTTGACAAAAGAACCGATTATTTGAAATTTCATTATGAGGAAATTACAATTCCTGAGCACAAGTGGGTCAATATTCAGAGTCTTGTGAAGATCAAAGGGAGCTCGAGGAAGGATGGAATGACTAGTCTCGCAACTAAAATCACCGATGAGTCGTACAACAGAATGAAGGCTGATTTCCCTGAAGATAGGCATGGTTTCTAGGAGGAGAGGCCATTGTCTGAGACAAACCTGAAGTATGCAGCCATAGATGCTTACGTGACCTACCAGCTGTATGTTCAAATCCATTTCTTTCTATGTTTCCTCGTGTTTTTCCCTAGTTTCAAGAGGGAAGACAAGCAAAGGGGAGCCCTTTGTAACAAATGTAGTTTAGCTAAGTGTGACACTGCATATGCAAAGATAAAGAGAGAGGTTGTAGCTAAAGAAGCAAATAGAGAGGTTGCAGCTGAAGTAGCAAATAGAGAGGCGACATCTTCCAGCGGAAACAACCAGGCCTGTGATGCACCGTTCATTGTGCCGTAGGATGCTAAAGATAGGGAAGCCAACGCCCCTTCTAGGTGGGATGGACTTGCATTTGGTAAGATGTGGGAGGCCAATAAGAAAAGCGATAGCTGGGATGATGGCAGTTGGTCTCCTAGGAAAGATGGAAAGTGCCTCAAGTGGTTTAAAGAGAAGTCAATTAAATTTTACTTCTTTGTGTTTTGTTTCTGTATGTGTCTGTTAGTCTGTCAAGATGGCAAGCGCCTCAAGTGGTTTGAAGAGAACTGAATTAAATTTTACTTCTTTGTGTTATGTTTTTGTATGTTTCTATATGTCTCTGGTAGCTTGTCAAGATGTCAGCTCATTAATTGGTAGTTTGAAAGAGCACCTTTTTCCTCTCTTGCTAACAGTTATGTTTCTTTTTGCCCAAATTGGTAGCAAATCTAGAGCAGCTTCTCTCTTTGATCATTCGTTCCTTTTGGCCCTCGTTTTGGCCTGATCTGGTAGCAAATGTAGAGCAACAAATTACACCGGTAGAATACATACATTCAGAAAACAAAAAAAATGTAGATATAGTTGTGCGCAGCTAAATAGGATATAGTGATAGAAAGTAGGTTACTTAACGAGGTTCGATACATTCGTTGCTCAGCAGCCATCACACACAATATAGAAAAATAAAACAAGCTACATTACAGTAGCAGCAGCAACCGCAAACACGTTCAGACCCTCCTGGCTGGCGCCTCCGCCTCCTCCCTCTGGCACTTCCTCCACTTCTTGTTACCTAGTCCGTTGATCGTGGGGACCTTGGGCTTGATCGGAGGCATGCGAACCTCGTTGATGGCCACCCGCTGGAGGTTGCGGAGGTGAATGTCGAGTGCCCGATGTTCATCGATGTAGGCATTGACATTCATGATCTCGCCAACATTGGGGTTGCAGGAGCTCAAACCCACTACATGCATCACAACGCAGTTGAAGTCGGCGTCGGTGAGTCTCTTCCTGTAGAAGGGGCACTGGTAGACGCCGCCAGCAAAGTAGTCGTCATACTGGCTGTCATGCTACCTCCTCAGCACCTGACGAGTCTTGGTGTGCCTGGACTCATCATCTCTACAGACGTCACTGCCGTACACCTATTGGAAAAAATATAGCATCCAACACTAGAGGATTGGATGATAGAAGATCGATCTAGCATCCAACGATTGAAATGCGAATAACTGAGCCTTAATAACCTAATATCTAACATCCAACGATGGGAATTGCAAAAGAACTACGGAGGGGGAGCAAACCCTAGTTACCTCCGACCATGGGTCATTGATACCGATGTCGTAGGGGTTCACCGGAGAGGTGTAATCCTCTGGATCATAGGGGTCCCAGTAGATCAGGATCTGCCAGTGACCGGTTAGGGCCTCCTCGCCGGCTATGCTGGAAGCAGGGATAAGGGTCTTGACGCGGATTTCGGCTGCCATCGATGCCTCGATAGGGGCCTGGACAGGGACAACGGCTGATTTCAATGCCTCGAGGAGGGCCAGAATAGAGACGGGGGCGTCCTCACCGGTGGCCTTGAAGGCGATGATGGCCACCACATTCTCCTTCACCATTTCCGGTGTGGTAGGGGTTCTCTCGGGAGTTTACAAAAGGTGATGGGACAGTGGAGACGGTTGCCTGAGCGGAGTGAGAGAGAGAGTGAGAGTGGGTAGGCAGAGAGGGAGAGGGGCTAATTAAGGTGAAGGGGATGGACATTTCGTTGCACCACCGTGCACCGCTGAAAGAGCATGTGGGCCCCCATGTGTGGTTTTGGTAATTAATGACAATCTCTATGGACTAATGTTTGCATTGAGTTGCACTTGTAGGATTTGTCCATTGGCTTTGCTTGGACCATGTGTTGGATTCAAGGTGAAGAAATGAAGAATAAGAAGCATTGTCCAAGGGCCTTGGGCCTTTTGGAATCATATGAAGTTAGAAGAAATGTTGTGCAAGATCAAGATGCACCATCTCTAGAAGATCTCATGCTTGAAGCTTGCCATTCTAGGTGGTCATGGATCGATGAAAACAAGGTAAAAGAAGAGGCTTCCCCATGGTGTATGGGGGAGCATATGTTAAGTCTTCATCAACTGAGTGTGTGCAAGAGCAATCAAGAAAGGTGTCCATCTTGAGAAGGACAAGATCATCTACATCAAGCTCAAGTTGATTTCTCAAGGCAAAGGTATAATCTTGATAGCTTTTTCCTTTTACCGGTCTGATGTTGGTAGTTGGGAGACCAGGTTTAGGATAGATAACCGTACTGTCAAGAGGGGCTCTCGAGTGAGTAACTCAATTATATCTTTTAGAGAGACCTCAAACCATTGCATTCTTAGCATCATCTTTATTAGTTGTTATTTGGACCTTATCCATGTGAGGGTCTAGATATTGTGGTTATCTTCATAAGAAGCTCTAGTTCATCAAAAACGCATCTCCCTTTTATATCTTATTGTGTTTTTGATCTTGGAGTTTTTCTGGATCCTCACCAAGGGAGGTATCTCTCATCATAATACTTGATACTTTCTTACTTGGTGGTATCCAATATTTTGTTGGGTAGCTCTTGTCGTCCTCTTTCCCACAAAATTGGTTTCGGGTCAATAAAAGTTACCAAACTCTAGATATTGCATTTTGAAGATTGCCTTCTATTTGCTTTAAAAAGAAAAAAAGAAAAGGGGGGAGCAATTGCTGGGCTGGGCAGTACTACCGCATGCCGCTACCGGGCGACACCGAACGCTCTCGTCGCCTCTATCTGGCCCGGTTGTGAAGCCGGCCTAGGACAGACAGTACCAGGCCATCGCAGTTCTACCGCCGGTCTGTCCAGCACTACTAGGCCGGCCCGTCTCGCTTGCCTAGCTCCTACCGCTGCCGCTCCTCATGCGCACATGCTCGCTTTCTCCTCCCGCGCTGCGCTCGCCCCGGTCCCCTTTCCTCGCTCGCCCCGCGTCGCTCAACCAGGTTGCCTTGCACCCTCGCCCGCATTGGCCTACTTTTCTTCCTTTGCCATGCCTTGAGCAGTACTACCGGCCCACGGGTGTCTATATCGGCCCATAGCCGTATTTGGCCCCAATGGCCAGAAAGTCAGGGCCCCTTTTTAAGACGCTTTGCTCTCTCTTTTTTTGTTTCTTTTTCCTCTCTCCGTCAAGCTCCTTCCCCATTCTTGTTGACCCTTTTTGAGCTTGATTTATTTCTCCCCATCCAATGATTCTTGCATCCATTTGAGAGAAAGATTGAGGAGATTTAGATCTACACTTTGACCAAATCAAATCATCTCTTTGTGAGTGAATCTTTGGGATCTAGATCTTGGAGGATTTGGTGTTCTCCTTTGGTTCTTCCTGTATTATTCCCCCAATTGCTTTAGTATCTTTGTTGGGATTTGAGAGTGAAGGATTGGAGCATCTTTGTGGTGTTCTTGCCATTTGCATTAGGTGCATCGGTTTGAGTTCTCCCCAGAGTATTTGTTTGGTGAAATCAATAAGCCTATTCATCTTGGGTTCTTGGAACCCTAGACGGTTGTGTGGCCTTTGTGGCAAGTTCTTGGGGCCTTCAGTTAAGTTGTGAAGTTCTCCCGAAGATTGTGGCCTTGGTGGCGATTATTGGGAGCCTCCAATTAAGTTGTGTAGATTGCCCAATGTTGTACAGGTTTGGCGATCGCTCTCAAGTGTCCCATAGTGGATTGGGTGCTTGCCGTTTGGTGGGTGCTCAGGAGAATAAGATGAGGCCTCTTGTGGCATTGGTGGTCTTAGTACTGCTCACCCCTCCAACAAGACGTACACCCTTATTGGGAGGAACTCGGTAAAACATCCTAGTCCCCGTGTGCCTCGGTTATCTCTATACCCGAGCTCTTTACTTATGCACTTTACATTGTGGTAGCCTTCGTGCTTTAAGTAATATATCTTGCTATCATATTGTTGCTTGTCTTTCTTAGCATAAGTTGTTGGTGCGTATAGGTGAACCATAGTATATATAGGCTTTGTGCTTAACAAAAGAAAATGCTAGTTTTATTCCACCTTTGTTAAGCCCGTCTCATAAAAGTTTTTAACCGCCTATTCACCCCCTCTAGGCGGAATCCGTGATCTTTCAACCGCGTACTAACCACGTAGGCTACTGCACCCTACACCACGACACGCATATGGTACATCACGTTTTTCCTGGGCCATGCATGGAAGTTCTGTATTCTGTCGCATGCAAACGGTGCAGACACAATTTATAAGTACGAAGGTTGACATGACCATAAAATTGGTGATAAAAAGATAATTAAAAGGGGAAATGTAAAGGAGAAGGTAGGTGGCTGTACGGTGAGATTTATGGGGTTTTGCTAGATCGGGCAGAGGGAGGTGTGGATGAGTACGAGGGACACGATGAAGGCAGAGGCGTTAGGTCTCCTCAAGGTGGGGCCCCCTCCTCGAGGCCCATTTCTCAGCTCTTCGGCCTCTGCCTAACGCGTGGAAGTTTCTTGCGGTAGGGCCTAGTTGGAAGTTAGATTGAGGGGGTGCTGCGTAAAAATGGGATATGCCTTATTGAAGTCAAGTGGCAATAAATTGCAGCGCCGGTCGATGACCTGTTGCCCTATGCATGTGTTGTGGCGTAGTAGTAGTAGTAGTAGTAGTAGTAGCAGTAGTAGGCTTTTCAGACAAGATTAAACATGAGACGACTTTTTAATGTACGGATGTGTGTTCCTTCTTGTAGAAGTGTCGCTGAGAGAGACGCCCGTGCGTTCTCACACTGTAATATGCAGGGCACGATGCGTGCAATGATCCGCTTGGATCACACAGGATCAACGGTTGGTGCGCACAATCCGCGTGACAACCGTGTCAACCAATTAGGGTGTAGTAGCCAGAGTGAGCACACGTTTGGGATTTTATGTGATTTGTGACTAAGAGAGAGGGAAAAACTAAGTAGTATCATAAAACACATAGGAAAGTAGCTTACATAATGCATGTTGCACTAGTGTGGCAGAAGATGCATCACAGAATCCACTGGAGTGTGTGTGACATGGTAAATCAATGTGGTTCAGGAAATGAACACATGCAATAACACTAGTGGATCAATGTGGTTTAGGAAAAGAACACATGTAATGACACTAGTAGATCCAAGTGTCAAATCATGGTCACGGAGACCAAAAACACATAGGAAAGCAGCTTACACAATGCACGTTGCACCAGTGTGGCAGAAGTTGCATCATAGAATCCACTAGTGTGTGTGTGGCCATGTGAATCAATGTATTTTAGGAAAAGAACACATGCAATGACACTGTTGGATCAATGTGGTTTAGTAAAATAACACATGCAATGACACTCTTGGATCCAAGTGTCAAACCATGGTCACATAGACCAAAAACACATAGGAAGGCAGCTAAAACATTGCATGTTACACTAGTGTAACAGAAGTTGCATCACAGAATCTGCTAGAGTGTCTATGACATTGGTGGATCAATGTGGTTTAGAAAAAGAACACATGCAATGAGACTAGTGGATCAATGTGGTTTAGTAAAAGAACACATGCAATGACACTGATGGATCCAAGTGTCAAACCATGGTCACATAGACCAAAAACACATAGGAAAGCAGCTTAGACAATTCATGTTGCACCTGTGTGGCAGAAGTTGCATCACAGAATCTACTGGAGTGTGTGTGGCCATGTGGATCAATGTGGTTTAGGAAAAGAACACATGCAATGACACTGGTGGATCAATGTGGTTTAGGAAACATGCATTGATACGTTGCAAACGTATCTATAATTTTTGATGCTCCATGCTTGTTTTATATCATTTGTCCTATGTTTTGTCCACACTTTGGAGTACTTTTACACATTTTCTAGAACTAACCTATTAACAAGATGCCACAGTGCCAGTTGCCTATTTTCTTCTGTTTTTGGTTCTAGAAAAGCCAGAAAATGAATATTCTCAGAATTGGACCGGACAAAAGCCAAAGTAGATATTTTACCGGAAGACTCACAGAGCGAAAAGACGAGACGGAGAGGGGCCAGGGGCTAGCCACACCATGTGGTGGCACGGGTTAGCCCTGGCCGCGCCACCAGGTGGTGTGGGCCCCTTGTCCACCCTCTGACATCCCCCTTTCGCCTATAAGAAGCCTCTGATGTAGAAACCCTAAAGAATCTAGCCGCCAGCCACGAAAAGTTCCACAACGTTGCCGCCACCGAAGGGGAGATTTAGGGGACAGAAAGTCTCTGTTCCCGCACCCTGCTGGGATGGGGTAGTGCCCCCGGAGCCATCTCCATCGATCTCCACCACCATCTCCATCGCCGTTACTGATTCCCATGATGAGGAGGGAGTAGTTCTCTCTTGAAGCTAAGGGCTCAGCTATGTGTTCATCTCTCTCTCTATGCGTGATCATAATGTGATCATGAGCTTTGTAATCAAGTAGATCTACCTTGCTACTCAAGTGATTTAATAGATCTCTGGCTCTCCCCATGTCTGTGAAAGTGACAACGTTCACACCAGGGTGGCACTTAGGCTAGAGATTACAAATACTTGTTATGAGTTATATTTGGAGTTGGATGTCTCTATGAAATTGTGGTGTTTGTTGGAACCAACTAGTGCTCAAGGTGATAGTGTGGGGTTATCTAGATGCAAAAAGTGAACTTTGAGGAGTGTTGTTATAGCCATACCATGGATTAGAGTGTCCAACCGAAGAGTAGTTCAGAGTAGTATCATAAAGAGAAGATATTTATATGAGAGTGTTCACTAGTGAAAGTATTATCCCTAGGCCTTGTTTCTAAGCATTGAAACACCGTTTGCAACTAGATCTGTTACATGTTTGCTTGCTTCCATCTTTATTTTAGATTGCCTTTAGTATCTTCCTACCCATCAAGCTCTTTTCTAGCACTTTTACCACTTATAATTATCCATACCACTTGTATTTCACTATCTTTTCGCCAAACTAGTGCACATATACACATGACAAGTGTATTGTGTGTGTTGGGGACACAAGATACTTCTTGTATCTTGATTGTAAGGTTGCTTGAGAGGGATACCTTTGACCACTTCCTCCCTGAGTTCGATAAACCTTGGGTAATCCACTTAAGGGAAACTTCTTGTTGTTCTACAAACCTCTGCACTTGGAGGCCCAACAGCTGTCTACAAGAATAGAAGTGCGTACACATCAAGCTATTTTCTGGTTCCGTTGCCGGGGAGGTAAGGTAAAAGGTACTCACATCCTCTGGCTACTATGCTATCTTCTAGCATTGTTGCTGGTGTGTGAGTGTTCGAAGTTATTCCCGTTAGATTCTCCAATTATATCTTCTCGTTTCTTGTTTTTATTTTCACTAGTTAGGCTTAATGGTATTTATCTTGAGTTAGGACATGAAGTGTTTGAAGAGAAAATTAAAAAACCTATGGAACTTTAATTGCATGTTAATAGCAATGCTGTTAGTATGAATTCTTTGGACACCATTATTGCTAATGCTATGGAAAAGTCTAAGCTTGGGCAAGCTAGTTTTTATGAAAATAATCTTTTTAGTTCCCAAGCTTTGGAAGATAGCTATTCTATTGCTTATGATGATACCAAACCTCCAATATATGATGATTACAATGATGAATATGATATTTTCAGTCCACCTACTATTGAGGAGGAAATTAATTATGACTACAATATGCCTCCTATATTTGATGATTATGTTGATTAGAATAATAATGATAGCTATTTTGTTGAATTTTCTCCCACTACAATTAATAAGAATGACTATGCTTATGTGGAGAGTATTAATTCTTTTATGCATGTGGATCATGATAAGAATGTTTTATGTCATAGTTATATTGTTAATTTTATTCATGATGCTACTGAAAGTTATTATGAGAGAGGGAAACATGGTTTTATGTATCTCAACAATATTATGTTTCCCCTCTTTATGTTGAAAATTTTGAAGTTGCACTTGTTTTGCTTTCCTATGCTTGTTACTTTGTGCTTTCATGACTTGTTTATTTACGAGATTATTTTTCATGGGAAGTGGGTTATAATTAAATGTGCTTTGAATTTGCTTCTTGATGCTCTCTTTTACTTTAATTCATATTTCTTATGTGATCATCTTCTCAAACTATCATGCCTAACTTAAAGGCCTTAAAGAAAAGTACTTCTTGGGAGATAACCCAATAGTTTTCTTGAGTCTTGGAAGTTATTACTTCTGTAATAACCTCTCCTTATCGTTTTTTATTTGATTTTTGTGCCAAGAATAACCTCTAATGAGAGGGAAGTAAGATTTGGGGAAGTGCTGTCCTGAAACAGATTTTTGTGCTTCACTGGAAAAATTCATAAAAAATATATGTATGTCGTATTGAGCTGTAATTTTCTGAATAAATCCCCCAGGTTGTTAGCTAACTTTAGTTAGTTCAGCACTTTTTGATTTGAGCAATATAACGCCTTCAAAAAAATCAGTTTTCACCTGCTGGTATGTTTTGACAAATTTCTGCCATTATTTGCATTTGCCTCTTTATCGATTTCTTTTTGGGTTCTTTTTGATCATTTGAACTTTTAAAAGGAATTGCTACAGTAGCTTGTGTTTTAATGGAAGTATTACTTCTGTTGAAACTGAACCAAAAGACTTATTATCTTGAGTACATTAATGTTGCTAATGAAGATTATGTGAAGTTTTGTATGAAGGAAATTTTCAGGTGTAGTGAAAGAATGATGTAATGAGATTACGAATGGACAAAAGCTCAAGCTTGGGGATGCCGCCCCGTGTCACCCTAAAAAATATTCAAGAGGTACAAGTGTCAAAGCTTGGGGATGCCCAAGGCATCCCCTTCTTCATTAATAAAAATGTCAGGTTTCTTCCAAACACTTCATTTTTATTATTTCATGCATAATTGTGTTGTTCTTGGAGCGTATTTGTTTTTGTTTTTAGTTTTCTTTCGTTTGGTTTGCTTAAATTAGTTGTTTGCATCCCAGCACACTTCTTTTGGAGAGAGACACACCCCGTTATTCATTGCCTAGAACACTCTAGTTTTCATTCTTATTATTTTGTGAGTGTTCTCTTTTGCTAGAACTGTATTTAGCCTTAGTTTTCTTGTGCTCTCGTATTAGAAATTTTTAGTTCTTCTTTTTGGATTTGTTAGACAATCTCACTAATATTTATTTATTATTATCTTTGTGAGTTCTTTCAAATAGGTTGATTTGGATTGGAAAAGTGTAGGAAAGTTCACGCTTAAGTGGTATAAAAGGAGCTTGTTTTTGACTATGACTTAGACATTATC
This sequence comes from Avena eriantha, assembly GCA_910589775.1. Classification (NCBI taxonomy): domain Eukaryota; kingdom Viridiplantae; phylum Streptophyta; class Magnoliopsida; order Poales; family Poaceae; genus Avena; species Avena eriantha. The sequence goes on along the minus strand of OU342745.1, from coordinate 323,828,025 downwards.
ATTTCATGCTTGATATTGTTTTGGCTTTATGCTTAGTGATTTTTGCTGTAGAATGACACGTTATAAACAATTGATATTTCTTAATGTTTCTTGAAAGAATCATGCATTGTTTTAGCATATTAAAGCATAGTATTTTGGTATTCTCCTTTGATGCTTTATTTGGTTGACTTAGTGCATGCTCACACCATGTTAAAACTATCCCAAATAACCATAGCCTTTATGATCCTTTAGTTTTCAACTTGTAATATCACTTTATGCTTTAATTAATGATGTTTTGTCGCTTTGCATGATTATGGCCATTATTGCTCTCTTAGTTGGTCGCTCCCAGTCTTTTGCTAGCCTCCATAACCAAGTGCGAGTTCCACTCATGCATCCAACTCCAAATAAAACCAAGTTATTCCAAAGAGTCCACCATACCTACCTATTAGCACTTGCTATTCCAAGTATATTCATGTTTTTATCTACCTTCGGAAATAAACTTGTTATGTGAAAATTAGTGATTAAAGCTCTCACGAACTTGATGGCACACTTTACTTTTCTCGCATTTAATAAACTTGAACCATTGTGTCCATATTTGTTGCTATATGCTTGCGCTTTATAAGTTGAAGTTAGGAGAACCATGTATCATGGGGAACACTTTCAACATTGCACTTATTATTCCATTGATATCATGATTCTTTTGCTTATGGATCCCAGCGGTGTGAAATAAAAGGGGAACTTGTAAGATCATGGAGTTTGTATGTGTGTTAGAGAAATGCCTGGGCCGCTAGCCTAAGCCATGCCTAATCATGGTGGAAACTTCCAGCATAACCATAATGAGCACTCTATGAAGCATCCTCAATAAAAACCTATGCAAATATCAAATAAAAAGATCGCTGAGATGCTTAGTGTCTGCTTGCCTTGTCATTTTGATATGGGATAACTCTTGTGTCATGGGGCAAGGGGTACCCCGTTGGTGGTTCTCTATGATACATATGTACTTACAATGACAAGAGCTTACTTGTGACTGAAGTTGAGTAGCATGAGGTTTGGTACTCGTAAGCAAGGGGCATGAGATTTCAACTTATAACTTGTCAAGCATATACTCTTATTTGTGTCACTTTAACGTTAATCACCTAAAGATGCTTATGATAGGGGCAATGAGGGCTAAAATCTAATAAGTACCATAATTTTTGGAAGCTCTTTATGAGACTTGAATCCCTGCTTCCTTCTATGAAGGCCTTTCTTTTACTTTTATGTTGAGTCTCCATCTTCTATCTTTATGCACCTATTAAGAGAGCATAGTGGTCATTCTTAGTTTAATATGCATTGTCCCAAGACTTGTTGATTGATGCATAACTTTGATATTTTTTGTTCTTAAACTACTTGTATCTAGTCACCCTTATGAACTTTGAAGGTGTCCTATGCATTTATGTTTTGCTACTCTATGAGGGACAAGCTGAATACCATTATTATTATGTTTTCTATATGTGAAACAAACAAACGTCTTTCAAAGCATTGTTATTCACGAATCTTTTGTTTGTACCTTTTCATGTTACAACATAGTTGCTATGTCTTATTGCTAGAACTATATCTTTCATGCTATGTTTAGAGTACTTTGATCCCAGCCTTCAATGCTTGCAAATGGTTTGATCTTGATTGTGATGGTGCATGTCACCTCAAAAATTATTCTTTCTTTTTATCACTTACCTTCTCGAGGATGAGTAGGAGTTAAGCTTGGGGATGTTTATACGTTGCAAACGTATCTATAATTTTTGATGCTCCATGCTTGTTTTATATCATTTGTCCTATGTTTTGTCCACACTTTGGAGTACTTTTACACATTTTCTAGAACTAACCTATTAACAAGATGCCATAGTAGCAAATGCCTGTTTTCTTCTGTTTTTGGTTCCAGAAAAGCCGGAAAATGAATATTATGGGAATTGGACCAGACAAAAGCCAAAGTCGATATTTTACCGGAAGACTCACAGAGCCAGAAGACGAGACGGAGAGGGCCCAGGGCCTGGCCACACCATGTGGTGGCGCGGGCTAGCCCTAGCCGCGCCACCAGGTGGTGTGGGCCCCTGGTCCACCCTTTGACATCCCCCTTTTGCCTATAAGAAACCTATGATGCAGAAACCCTAAAGAATCTAGCCGCCAGCCACGAAAAGTTCCACAGCGCTGCCGCCACCGAAGGGGAGATTCGGGGGACAGAAAGTCTCTGTTCCGGCACCCTGCCGGGATGGGGTAGTGCCCCCGAAGCCATCTCCATCGATATCCACCACCATCTCCATCGCCGTTGCTAATTACCATGATGAGGAGGGAGTAGTAATCTCTCGAGGCTAAGGGCTCTACCGGTAGCTATGTGTTCATCTCTCTCTCTCTCTCTATGCGTGATCATAATGTGATCATGAGCTTTGTAATCAAGTAGATCTACCTTGATACTCAAGTGCTTTAACAGATCTCTGGCTCTCCCCATGTATCTGAAAGTGACAGCGTGCAAACCATGGTGGCACTTTGTTGGGGATGTGACCCCATGTACCCCAAAGTTGGTGCATGAAGTGGCGCAAATAGAGCAAGGAGAGAATTGATAAAAAGATATATGTGGAAAAGAAACACATATGAATAAAACAAGGGGTAAAGAGAACAAACAAAATAGAAAAGGAGAAGAGGTAAGACTGGGCCGGATAGAGGAAAAGTCGGCCCAGTCCGAAGTACAAAAGGAAACCAACTAAAGACTAGGAAGAAATCCCGGCTGGGCCGAGATTTGAGCTAACTCGGCCCTAGCCGGCCCACTGAAGAAGGGCCAATTTCCACCATACCCAGGGTGGGCAGGCATAACCCTCACCCGGCCCACCACGGGCTGCAGCACATATCCCGTCGAGCCACCTGCAGCTCCCGCCAACGCACCTCGCCACTTCGCCACCTCGCCACTTTGCCACCCCGCCAGTTCCCTCCGCGTCGCCCGGGTGGGCCGGCAAGGACCCAGCGCGGCCCACCATGGGACTTCCTCTGCGTAACCAGAAGCAACCGGGGTAACCCGGGTGGGCTGACGTCACAGCCCACCCCGGAATTCCCATGCGCCACCGAGCTTCCCCTAGCGGGCCGGATAAACCTCAGACCTAGTCGGGCCTACCTCTGCCAGGCCGAGTGGGGGCATAACCCGGCTGGGCCACTTCGCCACCTCGCCTGGGACGAACCAAAGGAGATCCGGCTGGGCCTTTTCCTGCTTAATCTGGTTGGGTGAATTACAGAGTAATCCGGCTAGGAGAAGAATGACCCGGCAAGGGCACTGTTCACCGCCTAGGTGGGCCCGATTTCACCCCCGGGCCGAGTTATTTTCCTCCTTGGCCTAATTTCACTTCCCCGGGCCGAATTAATTCGTCCCGGATGTCACTTTGCTCATATCCGAACCAACCATCGACCCCTATGTCCACACGCTGCCAAGTCAAGTCAAGCCTTCGTCAGGTGCCAGTCTTGGGATGCCCCTGGCTCAGACTGGCCCCTTTGGTCCAAGATGCTAAGGAATATGCTGGGCATCTTGGGAGATGCTAGGGAATATGCCGAGCATCTCCAAATATGCTAAGGAATATGCCGAAGGGATAAGACTAATGACTTAACAAAGGACAAGCTGACTAGGCAAGCCCCACAAGACAACTCATAGGAGTACTTTAGATGACATACCTTGTCCCCTGGGCTCCCCTTTATAAGGAGCACCAGGGGTAACGTTACATGAGAGGCTCCCGGAAGGGCTCCTCTCCACCGGCTCACTAGGAGCATGGTTTCTTCTTCATCTGCTCTCTCCTTGAGAGGCATAAGAGTACAGCTCACGAAGCACCATTGTAGCCACAAGCATGGCAAGATATATGAGATTAGATGCAGGAGTAGAGGTGTTATCTCACTAAGAGAGCCTCGAACCGTATGAGGTCTTCACTTGATCATCCCTTCCCGGATTCCTCCATCGTCCATTCGGCCCCAACTTTAGCCTATACCAGGCATCTGCCGTGACACGACCACGACAGTTGGCGCCCACCGGGGGGCTGATAAGCAGCACTGGTTGGGTTACCATCCGGACGGGAACATCTTCATCAAGCTCTGCTTCAACATCGATCAAAGGTCTCTGCATCCTCTTCCTCAACATACAAAGAGCAGGGGAGTTGGCATACAAGCCTCCCTTGTTGAGGTGTTTCAACCTCTTCCCCAACCTCTTCACCAATAGTACAGTAAGTCGTGACTGACCCTTTGGGAGTGACTCAACTAGAAAACTCAACCAACATGCACATGAGATACCCTGGATGTCACTCGGGGATTATCACCTAGTTGTTCACCCCAGGGATGAGATAACTCAACCCGGGGACTAGCACACAAGCCTTTTTGAGTCACCTAAAGGTAGAAAAAGTAGCTCGGGGACTCGGTGTCTCCGAGCATAGAAAAGTAACTCGGAAAAGACTTAAGATATGCCATGATCTCGTATATATCCACTGCTTTGTGTCTTTAAGCTGCTTTGGATAAAAAAGTAGCTCACTGAGTCATTTATAACTCGGATTTAACTCAACTTACCAATTTATCTAATAACTAGGATTATAATTCGCCTTGCCAGGTTATCTGGTAACTCGGATTTGACTCAGTCAGCCGGATTACCTGGTAACTCAGATTTAACTCGGATTGCTATTTTCAGCTTACCAGGTCATCCGTAACTCGGATCGGTGTGTGCATCACCATGCCAGGTTACCCGATAACTCGTATTTTACTTCAGTTTGCCTAATTACAGGTTTCCAAGTTACATGGTAACTTGGATTTACCCTCGGTTTTTCTAATTACATGGTAACTTGGATTTTACTTCAATTTGCCTAACTACAGATTTCCAGGTTACATGGTAACTCGGATTTAACCTCGGTTATCCTAGTTACATGGTAACTCGGATTTTTACTTCATTTTTCCTAACAACAGGTTTCCTAGTTACATGGTAACTCGGATCTTACTTCAGTTTGCCTAATTACAGGGGTAATTCGAACTCGCTTCAGTTTCCTAGTTACAGGGTAACTCGGATTTTAACCCAGCTTACCAGGTTATCTTATACCTCAAATCAGTTTGTTCCATATCTTGGATGGCATGTGCCAGCATATCAATCATTCATCATATCAAATCTCGGATCTATATCTCGGATCCATATCTGTGGAAATGTGCCACGATATCATGAAGTCAATTCATAACTCCAAATCATATCTTGGATCAATATCTCGGATCCAAATCTATGGCGGTTTGTTAGCCAATTGTAAGACCATATCATGTCTCAACCAATTAACTCGGATCTAAGACTTATGTCAGATTCGAGTCAAGCAACTCAAACTCCCATCAGGTTACTCGGATTTGAGTCATGTGACTCGGATCTTGTAACTCGGATTTTGGGTCAAGTAACTCAAAACAGAGACTCATGTCAATTTTGAGTCATATAACTCAGCAATTGTAACTCGGATGAGATAACTCTGATTATAATTCATAAGGCCAGAGCCGAATCAGGACAGAAGCCAAAAGACTTACCCAAAAGGGTTAAGGCCAGAGCCGAATCAGGCCAGAAGCCAAAAGACTTACCCAAAAGGGTTAAGGCCAGAGCCAAATTCGGCCAGAAGCCAAAAGACTTACCCAAAAGGGTTAAGGCCAGAGCCGAATCAGGCCAGAAGCCAAAAGAGTTACCCAAAAAGGTTAAGGCCAGAGCCAAATCAGGCCAGAAGCCAAAAGACTTACCCAAAAGGGTTAAGGCCAGAGCCAAATCAGGCCAGAAGCAAAAAGAGTTACCCAAAAGTGTTAAGGCCAGAGCCAAATTCGGCCAGAAGCCAAAAGACTTACCCAAAAGGGTTAAGGCCAGAGCCGAATCAGGCCAGAAGCCGAAAGACTTACCCAAAAGGGTTAACGGCAGAGCCAAATTCGGCCAGAAGCCAAAAGACTTACCCAAAAGGGTTAAGGCCAGAGCCGAATCAGGCCGGAAGCCAAAAGACTTACCCAAAAGGGTTAAGGCTAGAGCCGAATCAGGCCAGAAGCCAAAAGAGTTACCCAAGAGGGTTAAGGCCAGAGCCAAATTCGGCCAGAAGCCAAAAGACTTACCCAAAAGGGTTAAGGCCAGAGCTGAATCAGGCCAGAAGCCGAAAGACTTACCCAAAAAAGGTTAAGGCCAGAGCCAAATTCGGCCAGAAGCCAAAAGACTTACCCAAAAGGGTTAAGGCCAGTGCCGAATCAGGACAGAAGCCAAAAGACTTACCCAAAAGGGTTAAGGCCAGAGCCAAATTCGGCCAGAAGCCAAAAGACTTACCCAAATGAATTAAGGCCAGAGCCAAATTCGGCCAGAAGCCAAAAACTTACCCAAAGAGGGTCAGATGACGAATGCCCATGAAGGCTATATGACGATCTGAGTCAATTCTTGCCAAGGATATATTGAAACGGAGAAAAAGGATTATAGGTCACAGACAACTCTGGAGAAACTTCTTTTAAAGCCTATGCACGATTCTACAAATCCCACATAGACTCGGGGACTAATGTTGGGGATGTGACCCCAGGTACCCCAGAGTTGGTGTATCAAGTGGCACAAATAGAGCAAGGAGAGAATTCATAAAAGATATATGTGGAAAAGAAACACATATGAATAAAACAAGGGGTAAAGAGAACAAACAAAATAGAAAAGGAGAAGAGGTAAGACTGGGCCGGATAGAGGAAAAGTCGGCCCAATCCGAAGTACAAAAGGAAACCAACTGAATACTAGGAAGAAATCCCGGCTGGGCCGAGATTTGAGATAACTTGTCCCTAGCCGGCCCACTGAAGAAGGGCCAATTTCCACCATACCCCGGGTGGGCAGGCATAACCCTCACCCGGCCCACCGCGGGCTACAACACATCTCCCGCCGACGCACCTCGCCACTTCGCCACCCCGCCAGTTCCCTCCGCGTCGCCTGGGTGGGCCGACGTCGCAGCCCACCCCGGAATTCCCACGCGCCACCGAGGTTCCCCTAGCGGGCAGGATCAACCTCATACCCGGACAAGCCTACCTCTACCAGGCTGAGTGAGGGCATAACCCGGCTGGGCCACTTCGCCACCTCGCCTGGGCCGAACCAAAGGAGATCTAGTTGGGCCTTTTCCTGCTTAATCTGGCAGCGCCGAATTACAGAGTAATCTGGCTTGGAGAAGAATGACCCAGCAAGGGCACTGTTCACCGCCTAGGTGGGCCCGATTTCACCCCCGGGCCGAGTTATTTTCCTCCTTGGCCGAATTTCACTTCCCCGGGCCGAATTACTTCGTGTCGGATGTCACTTTGCTCATATCCGAACCAACCATCGACCCCTACGTCCACACGCTACCAAGTCAAGTCAAGCCTATGTCAGGTGCCAGTCTTGGGACGCCCCTGGCTCAGACTGGCCCCTTTGGTCCAAGATGCTAAGGAATATGCTGGGCATCTTGGGAGATGCTAGGGAATATGCCGAGCATCTCCAAAGATGCTAAGGAATATGCCGAAGGGATAAGACCAATGACTCAACAAAGGACAACCTGACTAGGCAAGCCCCACAAGACAACTCATAGGAGTACTTTAGATGACATACCTTGTCCCTTGGACTCTCCTTTATAAGGAGCACCAGGGGTAATGTTACATGAGAGGCTCCTAGAAGGCTCCTCTCCCTCGGCTTACTAGGAGCATGGTTTCTTCTTCCTCTGCTCTCCTTGAGAGGCATAAGAGTACAGCTCAAGGAGCACCATTGTAGCCACAAGCATGGCAAGATATATGAGATTAGATGCAGGAGTAGAGGTGTTATCTCACTAGGAGAGCCTCGAACCTGGGTATATCGTGTCTCTCTGAGTTCTTCCATATGAGGTCTTCACTTCATCATCCCTCCCCGGATTCCTCCATCGTCCATTCGGCCCCAACTTTAGCCTATACTAGGCATCTGTCGTGACACCACCACGACACATTAGGCTAGAGATTACAAATACTTGTTATGAGTTATATTTGGAGTTGGATGCCTCTTTGAAATTATGGTGTTTGTTGGAACCATCTAGTGCTCAAGGTGACAGTGTGGGGTTATCTAGATGCGAAAAGCGAACTTTGAGGAGTGTTGTTATAGCCCTACCATGGATTAGACTGTCCAACCGGAGCGTAGTTCAGAGTAGTATCATAAAGAGATGATATTTATATGAGAGTGTTCACTAGTGAAAGTATGATCCCTAGGCCTTGTTTCTAAGCATTGAAACACCGTTTGCAACTAGATATGTTACATGTTTGCTTGCTTCCATCTTTATTTCAGATTGCCTTTAGTCTCTTCCTACCCGTCGAGCTCTTTTCCAGCACTTTTACCACTTATAATTATCCATACCACTTGTATTTCACTATCTCTTCGCCGAACTAGTGCACATATAAACCTGACAAGTGTATTGGGTGTGTTGGGGACACAAGAGACTTCTTGTATCTTGTTTACATGGTTTCTTGAGAGGGATACCTTTGACCACTTCCTCCCTGAGTTCAATAAACCTTGGGTAATCCACTTTAGGGAAACTTGATGTTGTTCTAGAAACCTCTGGACTTGGAGGCCCAATAACTATCTACAAGAATAGAAGTGCGTAGACATCAGTGATGCAATGACACTGGTGGATCAATGTGGTTTAGGAAAAGAACACATGCCATGACACTGGTGGTTCAATGTGGTTTAGGAAAATGACACATGCAATCACACTGGTGGATCCAAGTGTCAAACACTGGTCACAAAGACCAAAAACACATAGGAGAGCATCTTACACATTGCATGTTGCACGAGTGTGGCGGAAGTTGCGTCATAGAATCCACTTGAGTGTGTGTGACACTGGTGGATCAATGTCGTTTAGGAAAAGAACACATGCAATGACACTGGTGGATCAATGTGGTTTAGGAAAAGAACACATGCAATGACACTAGTGGATCCAAGTGTCAAAACATGGTCACAAAGACTAAAAAACATAGGAAAGAATCTTATACAATGCATGTTGCACTAGTGTGGCAGAAGTTGCATCACAGAATCCACTAGAGTGTGTGTGGTGACGTGGATTAATGTGGTTTAGGAAAAGAACACATGCAATTACAATGGTGGATCAATGTCGTTTAGAAAAGAACACATGCAATGACACTAGTGAATCCAAGTGTCAAACCATGGTCAGAGAGACCAAAAACACATAGGAAAGCAGCTTACACAATGCATGTTGCACTAGTGTGGCAGAAGTTGCATCAGAAAATCCACTAGAGTGTGTGTGGCCATGTGGATCAATGTGGTTTAGGAAAAAAATACATGCAATGATACGGGTGGATCCAAGTGGTTTAGGAAAAGAACACATGCAATGACACAGGTGGATCCATGTGTCAAACCATGGTCACAGAGACAAAAAAACGCATACGAAAGGAGCTTACACAATGCATGTTGCACTAGTGTGGCAGAAGTTGCATCACAGAATCCACTAGAGTGTGTGCAACACTAGTGGATCAATGTGGTTTAGGAAGAGAACACATGCAATGACACTGGCGGATCAATGTGGTTTAGGAAAAGAACACATGCAATGACACTGGCGGATCAATGTGGTTTAGGAAAAGAACACATGCAATGACACTGGTGGGTCAATGTGGATTAGGAAAAGAACACATGCAATGACACTGGTGGATCCAAGTGACAAACCATGGTCACAAGCACTAAAAACACATAGGAAAGCAGCTTACACAATGCATCTTGCACCAGTGTGGCAGATGTTGCCTCACATAATCCACTTGAGTGTGTGTGGCCATGTGGATCAATGTGGTTTATGAAAAGAACACATGTAATGACACTGGTGGATCAATGTGGTTTAGGAAAATAACACATGTAATGATACTGGTGGATCGAAGTGGTTTAGGGAAAGAACACATGCAATGACACTGGTGGATCCAAGTGTCAAACCATGGTCACAAAGACCAAAAACACATAGGAAAGCATCGTACACAATGCATGTTGCACCAGTGTGGCAGAAGTTGCATTACAAATCCACTGGAGTGTGTATGGCCATGTGGATCAATGTGGTTTTGGAAAAGAACACATGCAATGACACTGCTGGATCAATGTGGTTTAGGAAAAGAACACATGCAATCACACTGGTGGATCCAAGTGTCAAACCGTGGTCACAGAGACCAAAACACATAGGCAAGAAACTTACACAATGCATGTTGCACCAGTTTGAAAGATGTTGCATCAGAGAATCCACGGGTTTGATCGTAACCTTTGCCCCCAATGGTGGCCGTTAGATCGAGTCTTCTAGAAGGCATGCCCCCAAGACACATGTTCTGCATCACGATTGTTACAGACCGTTCGATCAGGGCACTTGGATGATTGGGATGGTTCATCGTAAGAGCGATCCACGAGTAGGCTGTTCTTCGATATGATTGGTCGTGCTTACTGTCCGCTTGCTCTGGACAAATTGGCAATATCGCATGCTCCCACTTGCCAGTGTCACGTGTTCTGTGGGCCCACCTGCTAGTGTCATGTCCCCTTTACTTCTCTTCCTCCCCATACTTATCTTCCTTCCCCTCTAAGCCACTTTCCCCACTTCTCTTCCATCTTGTCATAGCCGCAAGCCAACGGTGCCTCCAGCAATCTCTCCCACAGCCACCCTAGTCCCCCACCCCCCTTTTCGCCAAGGGCTCAAGGGCAGACGGTGAGGAAATGCGTCGTGACAAAATCGACGGTGATTTTTATGTGAGTCATCTCATCTCTAATATCTATGGTTGTTTATCTATTTTGAGCTAGATCTACTCTGATTACTCATGCAAGAAGGAAGATGTGCATCGGTCTAAGATTAGGAAGAACAAGGAGATGTGTGATAACTAGTTATATTAAGCTAGAGCTCCATACTTATTTAATTATAATAATAGTACTTGTTGACCAAGTGATCTGAACTAGTGGTCTGGGAGTCCTGGGAGAAAGAAATTGATCGACCATTCCTCTGTCTTATTATAATAGTACTTGTTAACCTAGTGGTGTGAACTAGTGGTCTGGGAGTCTTGTGAGAAAGAAATTTTGGTCGTCCGTTCCTCTATATTAGCCCTTCATTTCTTCCTTTTGTCTGATGATGGTTGTAATCTGACTGTGGTGGTTTGTTTAAACGTAATCTATGTGGATTGTGTTGCATGCAAATGGCACAAACACAATTTATAAAGTGGAAGTGGAAGCACATACACCCTATTACTGCACTTAACAAAACTATCCATAATTCTCATTATAGCTCACCAAACCCATTACAATAATTGTGCTCGCACTAAACACAACCGAAATTGCAACCATCCTAAACAACATCTATACCCAGATCATAGCTAAAATAGTACTACTACTAGTATCATTCTACACATTCTACACATCAGCATGCTCCCGGGGATAATTAAATACAATGAGGTTATGATACTACTAGTACTAGTATCATCCTACACATTTGTGTGCTCCCAGGAGTCGTACGCTGGTGTGCATATCCATTGTCCCGTAATTAGTGTGTGTGCGCATGCGCGTGCCCGTGCCATTTTGATGAAACATGGTTACGGTTGCTATGTTGCATGATATCGTCTCATTTCTACACGCTTTGTTTAACTTTCTCAAGTGTTTGTTTAAATGTGTGTCTCTAGAACCGCTTCTTCTTCCAGTCGATGGGCCGAGACCACACGAACTCCATCATCCACGGTCAGCAAGAAGAAGCAGGACTCGCCACGGGCTAGTCTCCCTGAGGCACTCGTCTAGAAGATAGATGACATCTTCCTTTCGATGGACGACTTTGACTACTACGTCGCCATCCGGGCAGTCTGCAATGCCTGGTGCAGCTGTACGGAGGAGTACTTTATGCCAACCAAGTAGATTGTTCTAGAGCACTAGTTTTCGGAGGAGTATCTGGTAGATGATGCCGCCATCATATTGCTGAATGTGAGAACTGGCCGCCACCTTGAGAAGAAGATTAGCCGGGTTATTTGCAGGTGCTTTCTTGGTATTCATCTGTATATATGTGATCCTTTTTTGCATTCACCTCCTATACTATCTATTTTTTAAGTTTTGTTTCTTTGTCTACTTGTTGGCCTGGGTTTTGCTCCATGGTTTACCTTGATTGAATCTCAGTCTATTTACATTGACTAAATCTCTATTTCTCATCTCTCTCTCTTGAAGGTACTTTTATGTCGGTAGCATAACCGGTGGCCTCCTTGTGATTAGACAGAGGGTGTAGCCGTACAAGACCCGGTTGTAGAACCCCTTCTTAGACGCTATCAAGTGATTGTGGATGGAGATACGGACCGAGCAGGTGGCTTCTGTCACTATGACAATGTTCCTATCGTTGATGGTGTTTACATTTGATGCATGTAAAATATATACATGAGATTTGTAGTTTGTTAACATGTTTTCCCACATATTTGCATCATATATAATGTTGTATCCATTTTTATATTGATTTTTGGGGATTTACTAATGATCCCCTTTATTTTGGCTATAACCCGGCATGGAAAAAAACCATGTGTTTAATGTTTTTGATGTTTCAGGACCTATACGAACTCAAATGGACCTAAACGTTTGGGAATGCCAATATTTATCCATGAGAAGCATCTGGAGTAAAGAATCCCACCTGGAGGGCTAGGAGGCCCAAATGAGCAACATGGCACGTCCAGCCCAGGTGGGCACGCCACCTACCCTCTTTTGCTCCTCGGTCGTCCGATGGCCTTGACTCTTTCGCCCACGGAGTTCTCTTGACCTAAAAACCCCTATATATAAGGATCCCCCGGAGAGTCCTAGAGACAAAGGAGACCCGAGATGAAAACACCAACAAACAGAGTTAGATCCAGCGAAGATTGGAGGGGGAAACTCCGCCGGAGACGCCTCCAGGGAGATCGCCACCATCTCCACCATCTCTAGCATCATTACCATGATGAAGAGGGAGTAGTCCACCCTCGGGCTATGGGTTTATGGAAGTAGCTTGGTCTATTTCTCTCTTTTTCTTCATAGATCTAGTACCATATGATCTGCCCTACATGATTATGGTCATATTTGTTTCCTATGTAGTGGATCTTTGTTCTATGATTTGATATTTGAGATTGGAATATATTTTGTGTATGATGTATTGATAGATGCATATCATGTACCCCATTCCCATTTGCTTGTTTTGGTCCAACTTGTATGCAAGAACTTGTATGGGGAGAAGTGTGTATTAGATGGAGTAGCATGGTGGTAGTGATTGAATTGTGACAAACAATATTCAAGATCTACTTTGGGTTTTTACCTTTCTTTTGCTGCCTCGCTAGGGATAAACTGAAATCATGTGCTATAGTTATCATGTGATAGTGTGTTAATCTTGTTAGATCAAGGTAGCATATTTGTATTTCAAACATCATTTTATATTACTTAAAGCTACAATCTTATTTGTTCTTAATTCGAGATTGCATGGAGTTTCCCTTTCTTGAGGAGTATAAGAGAGATCTAGTTCATCTCTATGTTAGAACGTGAAGCCCATATTCATTCCTTATCAAACACATATAGAATTTCCATGAAAATTTATCATTGATGAATTATTTTGTGATCACTACAACTTAAAAAGAGAGTAGACAAGTGAACCCATGAACACCGGTCCAATTTTAATCATAAGAAACACCTTTCCATTGCATCTACTATCTTTTATATTTTCTGCGATTTATTATTACGAAAATGCAAAAATACTTTCTCCACTTGCAATCACTCATAAAAGCCCAAAAACAACTCTACTATCTTCCATATCATCTAGTTTGCATTTCTTTAATTTATTTACTTTAGTTTAATTTATATTTTATTTCATAGTACTAACACAAAACCTTGTGCTAGACAACCACTTAGTGGAGTTGGGGACACAAGACAAACTATTTTACTTTACAGGTTGCTTGAAGAGGAGAAGAAAAAAACCCTTCCATAACCAATTCCCCGAGAGTTCTATGTAAACCCTCGAGTCACCCTTGTGGGGAGAAGAAGCTTGCTACAACACTCTACACTTGGAGTCCTAGCAAAAAGTGGCCACGATTGTTGCCACCAAAAATATTTTCTGGTGCCGTTGCTAGGGAGTTGGAGAAGGTACACCACAACTGCATCCTCATCAAGTTTGAAGAGCAAGTTTGAGGAACAAGGTATTTCTCGCAACACTTGCAACAATTTTCTGGTACCACCATCTTCATAAAATTATGCAACAACCCAAGCTTGGGGAGGTTTCAACACTATGAGATTTTTCTTCTCCTTTTAGATTTTTAAAGTACTTTACTTTGTCTTGTTTTTAGTCTTTTTAAGTTTTCCTTAAAACACAAAACACATAAAAATTAGTATTAACTTTTTATTTACAAACATGGGAGAAAGAGGAAAAAACTTTGTGACTACTCAAACACTCCTAATGATCAATTCATAGCTAGACCTATTACCACTCTTGAAATTACTACTGAAAGTTTTGAAGTAAGTCTTGGTCTTTTAAACTTTATAACTAAAGAACAATTTGGGGAGAATACTAGTGAGGATGCCTCTATGCCTTTGCATGATTTTTGTCAAATTTGTGATATGCAAAAGTTTAAAAATGTGGGAAATAACATTGTCAAACTCAAACTATTCCCATTTTCACTAAGAGTGTCGTGGTGGTGTCACGACAGATGCCATGGATAGGCTAAAGGTGGGGACTAAATGCACTAAGGGAATCCAGGGAGGGATAGTGAGGTGATTCCACACACAGAAGTTCTATATTTGATTCACTTCCAAGGTTTACAAGTGCTCCTAGAGCTGTATTGGGGAGAGGAGGAAGAAGGGGCTCTCTTACTCTCACCACTGGCTAACCCGTACAAGACCAACCAGAGATCAACCCGTAGAACCTAACCCTTCTACAGAGGCCCTAGCCCTCCTTATATAGGGGTGGCTAGGTCTCCACATAGGGCATACGTGCTCCCAAAATAGTAAGCCGACCGGGTCGCTTTTCCCCGCGTCACCCATGCAGAGGCTACGTGAGCCTCTGCGGCGCCTGCGTCAGCCGACATTGGCATCGTCACCTCAGTCGGCCACGCCTCGCTAGTCCTGCCTTTGTCTGCTTTGCTCATGCCGTGCGTACCGGGGCTACTTTTGACCAGCGAGATTCCTTCCTTCTCCTAGAAGCTTGACATGACCCGGATCGTAGTTGATCCGGCCACACTTGTTCCTGCATGAAAGTTAGATACATCTTTCCGACTTACGGATTAAGTCGGTTGAGACCACGTTAGGTGGATGTCCCCTGGTCCAGGTTACTCCGTGATTCAGCCTGCCTTGAGGTGACCCGGCCAGCATCCGCTTTGGCCTTGCCGAACCTCGGCTAACTCGGCCTTTATACCCCGGCATGACCCTACCCGAGGGTATCCCCCCAACATTAGTCCACGAAGCTGGTACGGTCTTAGCCGCCTTGGCCGCTAAGGCCACATTAGGTTCCATTTCACTGAGCTTTGGATCTTATTTCCGAGTTACCTCCTTATCTCGGATTCTATGGATTTACTTTCCCTTGGCACATTCCAAGTCTTCCCTTGCTGGCCGGGTTACCACCTTATCTCGGATTCTATGGATTTACTTTCCCTTGGCACATTCCAAGTTTTCACTTGCTGGCCGGGTTACCACATTCTCATCCGGGTTGTTCTTCGTTCTCTCATACGCTTCCCCACGTGGAGGCTAATCATCACATCGCCTCATTTTAAGGGCCAGCCATAGTAACCGCCGTAGTTACTGTCAGGAGTTACTGTGCGCGCGTCACGTCACGCCTGCCTCCTCGTTAACTGCATCAATGCGTCGCGTCATGGGATCCGCTGCGTCCTGTGGCCTTCCGTGTGGCCTGATACTGATTGGTTAATCCGGTGTGTACATGGCCACACGATGTGGCCCGCCCGCAAACGCGATCCCACTTCCTTGCAGAGGGAGCAGTTAAATAGGGGAGGGGTGCGCCCCTTTGGTCCTTTTGCCGCCGCCTCCACGCACCTCCTCCGCCATGGGTCACTGTCAGTCCAGGCCGCTGCCCCCACCGCCGCTAGCACCAGTGAGGGCAGCGAACTCGAGATGACTGAAGAGGAGCTCGCCGTCACCGAGCAGGAGATGGAGGAAGATGCTGCGACGGCAGACCGCGGTGCGTGGGCCGGATCCTAGGTCTGCCAGGATGACCTGGACAGGCTCTACCACACCAGGCGCATCCCTGCAGGCGTCACCACACGCCTCGCCTCCGCCAAACTCGCCCCCTCACCAAATCCGGGTGAGTATGTGGTGTTTCTGTCACATTTCCAGCAGGGATTTGGTTTGCCGGTCAGCGATTTTTTCCACGATTGGTTGAACACCTACGAACTCCAGCTGCACCACCTTCCTGCCAACGCAATCACCTCTCTCTCTGCTTTTGCCTCCACGATCGAAGGCTATGCCGGATTATGGCCCACGAAGGAGCTATGGATCCGGTTTTTTGGCCTTCGTCGTAACGTAATTCTGAACATTCAGCTTGACCCGGAGGACAAGCAGCTTACGCAGTTCGGGGCTGCGTCCATCTCTCCCCGGAGGCTATCCGTCTTCCCCCGAGTCACCGGGCTGGAGTCCTGCAAGGGATGGGCCCGGACTTTCTTTTATGTCCGGAACGCCGACATCGAAGACTTGATCTGGCTGCCCCTATACTCTGGGTCCTCCTAACCCAGAGTTGTGGGACGTTATCCCCAAGAAGCCCACGGTCTTGGCCAACCAGGTCAACAAAACGTTCGCGGAGCTGAAGGAGCTCGGGTTGCGCAACAAGGACGCCATGATCACATTCGTCTGCAACCGGATCTCCCCCCTCCAGAAGCGCACTCACAAGGTGTGTCACATGAGTTGGGACGCGACCCCAACCGTACCTCGTCTTTTGAGCTGAGCAACACAGAGATTTACCGCCGGGTCAAGGCCCTCTTCACCACCCACAAGGACTTCTCCTCTGAGTGGACGTGGGGAATTGAGCACTATTGCCGAGATAGGCCTCCTCCCGTGGTAAGCTTCGTGGCGCAAACTTTCTCCGAATTAAATCTTATGTCGGTTGCTGTTGTATATTTAACTCTGTCATTTTTTCTCTCCTTCGCAATTTCTTCAGCAAACCATCGAGGATGGCACTGATCCCTCCCTCAAATGGGCGCCTGACCAGGAGACCTCGGATGAGGAGGAGCCAGATCAGGAGATGTTCCTTCCAATGACCGACGCTACGAAGCGACCCACCGGTAAACTCTCTTCCATTAGAGATTGGCCCGATGATGAAGATGACTCGAATGTCGAGGTGATTGGAGCTTTTGATGCTGTCCCCCTTTCTTATCCTTTTCTGGCATCAGCTAACCCTGGTGGGCAGATCCATGAGGACCCTCCCCTGGCCGTGGGTGACCCTGTTCCGGTTGCACCGAAGAAGAAGCGGGGAGCTGCATCAACCTCTTCCTCTAGACCTTTTCAGCCAACCAAAAGGCGAAAGAAGTCCGGGGACAAGACTGCCTCCAAGCCTGCAACCAAGGCCCCAGCACGAAGGGCTCGGAAGCCCAAGGAGCCACTGACCTCGGATGCGTAAGCCTCTTTTCCGTTTTCCATTCACTTGTTCTTGCATTGTTATAGTTTCTCATCCGACACTGTTTCATTCGGCAGCGCCGCAGTGGAGGCCCCCCAGAGTGGATCTAGCATTGCTTCGCTGCTCCGGCTCAGCCCTTCTCCCCCTCGTGGCGACGATTCACGCCCGCTGAGCCCTATTCCGTTGGGTTCAGCGGCTGCTCCGGGTTCCACACCACCTCGTCAAGAGGAGGGAACCTTGGAGCAGGGGAGACAAGCGCTGCCGAGGCAAGAGCATCCACCACTTCGGGTTTGCCGCAACCAGCTACCACCGAGGCTACCTCAACACCCCCACCAAAGAAGAAACCAGCAGCAGCACCAGCACCAAGTCCAGCACCAACTCCGGCACCAGCACCAACTCCGGCAGCCAGAGCAACAGCATCAACCCCAAAAGGAACAGCAGCAGCGCCAAGCTCCTCCGCCTCGTCCGAGACTTCCCAGTCTCACCGAGAAAGTACCCAGGCAGCTCCCAAGGGTAAATCTGCTGCGACCACTTCCTCCTCTCAGCAGCCCAAGGGCAAAAAAGCCCCTGACGCCACCAGGGAAGCGTGCGTCGAGGCTGGACAGCGTACTCTCGCGTCCATGCTTTCCAAGAAGCCTCCAGCACCGAAGGACGCCCCTACCGAGCCAGATGATGCGCAACGGATGGTTTTGCACACCAGCCCGGCTCTTTCCCTGGTTGAGAGGAGGGAGGCGCACGCGAAGGGCTTAGTGGCGCCCGATATGCCCAGCGGCGAGCGATACCCTCCGACCCTGATTGAATTCGTCATGAATTGGAACAAAGCGGAGTTCGTCCACAACGACGATCTTCCAGAGAAGTTTAGCCCCGCTGAGTTTTCTGCTCAAATGAACACAGCCGCTAATGCAATCAACCTCGCGGGTCGGATGATGCAGGTACGTTACTTCCCCTTTTCCTTAGCATGTTGTAGATATTAATGATATAACCATTAGTCCCCGAGCCTCTGAGGGAGTAACTTGTTACTCGGCCGGATGCTCCTTAGAAAACTAACGTAGCTCCTTGATAACTTCGAATATGCACACACCTAGAGCCGGGTTAAGTTCTACTTGTCCCGGATTTTGTACACTTCGAATATGCACACACCTAGAGCCGGGTTAAGTTCCACTTGGCCCGGATTTTGTACACTTCGAATATGCACACACCTAGAGCCGGGTTAAGTTCCACTTGGCCCGGATTTTCTACACTTCGAATATGCACACACCTAGAGCCGGGTTAAGTTCCACTTGGCCCGGATTTTGTACACTTCGAATATGCACACACCTAGAGCCGGGTTAAGTTCCACTTGGCCCAGATTTTGTACACTTCGAATATGCACACACCTAGAGCCGAGTTAAGTTCCACTTGGCCCGGATTTTGTACACTTCGAATATGCACACACCTAGAGCCGGGTTAAGTTCCACTTGGCCCGGATTTTGTACATTTCGAATATGCACACACCTAGAGCCGGGTTAAGTTCCACTTGGCCCGGATTTTGTACACTTCGAATATGCACACACCTAGAGCCGGGTTAAGTTCCACTTGGCCGGGATTTTGTACACTTCTAATATGCACTCACCTAGAGCCGGGTTAAGTTCCACTTGGCCCGGATTTTGTACACTTCGAATATGCACACACCTAGAGCCGGGTTAAGTTCCACTTGGCCCGGATTTTGTACACTTCGAATATGCACACACCTAGAGCCGGGTTAAGTTCCACTTGGCCTGGATTTTGTACACTTCGAATATGCACACACCTAGAGCCGGGTTAAGTTCCACTTGGCCCGGATTTTGTACACTTCGAATATGCACACACCTAGAGCCGGGTTAAGTTCCACTTGGCCCGGATTTTGTACACTTCGAATATGCACACACCTAGAGCCGGGTTAAGTTCCAGTTGGCCCGGATTTTGTATACTTCGAATATGCACACACCTAGAGCCGGGTTAAGTTCCACTTGGCCCGGATTTTGTACACTTCGAATATGCACACACCTAGAGCCGGGTTAAGTTCCACTTGGCCCGGATTTTGTACACTTCGAATATGCACACACCTAGAGCCGGGTTAAGTTCCACTTGGCCCAGATTTTGTACACTTCGAATATGCACACACCTAGAGCCGAGTTAAGTTCCACTTGGCTCGGATTTTGTACACTTCGAATATGCACACACCTAGAGCCGAGTTAAGTTCCACTTGGCCCGGATTTTGTACATTTCGAATATGCACTCACCTAGAGCCGGGTTAAGTTCCACTTGGCCCGGATTTTGTACACTTCGAATATGCACACACCTAGAGCCGGGTTAAGTTCCACTTGGCCCGGATTTTGTACACTTCGAATATGCACTCACCTAGAGCCGGGTTAAGTTCCACTTGGCCCGGATTTTGTACACTTCGAATATGCACACACCTAGAGCCGGGTTAAGTTCCACTTGGCCCGGATTTTGTACACTTCGAATATGCACTCACCTAGAGCCGGGTTAAGTTCCACTTGGCCCGGATTTTGTACACTTCGAATATGCACACACCTAGAGCCGGGTTAAGTTCCACTTGGCCCGGATTTTGTACACTTCGAATATGCACACAACTAGAGCCGGGTTAAGTTCCACTTGGCCTGGATTTTGTACACTTCGAATATGCACACACCTAGAGGCGGGTTAAGTTCCACTTGGCCCGGATTTTGTACACTTCGAATATGCACACACCTAGAGCCGGGTTAAGTTCCACTTGGCCTGGATTTTGTACACTTCGAATATGCACTCACCTAGAGCGGGGTTAAGTTCCACTTGGCCCGGATTTTGTACACTTCGAATATGCACACACCTAGAGCCGGGTTAAGTTCCACTTGGCCCGGATTTTGTACACTTCGAATATGCACACACCTAGAGCCGGGTTAAGTTCCACTTGGCCTGGATTTTGTACACTTCGAATATGCACACACCTAGAGGCGGGTTAAGTTCCACTTGGCCCGGATTTTGTACACTTCGAATATGCACACACGTAGAGCCGGGTTAAGTTCCACTTGGCCCAGATTTTGTACACTTCGAATATGCACACACCTAGAGCCGGGTTAAGTTCCACTTGGCCCAGATTTTGTACACTTCGAATATGCACACACCTAGAGCCGGGTTAAGTTTCACTTGGCCCGGATTTTGTACACTTCGAATATGCACAAGGCTGTTGTAATTTTGTACTCTTTTAAAGTGACCACTTACCGTTGGAGCGCTGAGTTTCAGCGTCTCTTGGACACTCATAAGATGCTGCGCGCCAAGCATAACGCACTTCTCGCTGATCATGATAAGAGGGGTAAGTTTCTTCCTCAGCATTTTTCCATTTTCCTTCATATTCTTCTACCGAACTAATTCGTCATTCGGTTTTGGCAGCTAGGGTGGAGGCTGAGAACACGCTTATGAGGAGGAATCTGGATCAGATCAAGGGTAAGTTATATCTGCTCAACCTTGCTTATGCTTTTCATCGCCTTTCCTCCTTGGCTCGGCAAACATTCATACCTCAGCTTTGCCGGGTTGACAAACTATTTCAGTATCGCTGGAAGATAGTGTGCTCGTGCCAGGTATGATGTTGCATTTTCTCGAACAAGCAGGGCAGCATCAGGCCGAGCACAAAAAGAAAGACGATGAGCTTGCCCTCCTCCGGACCAAGGATGATGAGATCGCCAAGCTTTAGGCCGAGATGAAGAAATTGAAGGCACAACATCAATCCGAGCTCCGAAAGGCTGGCCAAGACTTCACTGAGGAGCGCGAGCACCTCAACCTCCAAATTGCCAAGGACCGAGAACTTCTCCATGAGGCCGACGTCAAGCTTGAGTTGGCGAACGCTGAACTTGCGCAGCTTCATAAAAGACGTGATGACTATACCAGGGAGTTGACCCGGATCCTCAGCCATATTTCACGTAAGTCCCTTCCCCTTATCTGGCATATTTCTCCGAGTTACTACACATGTTTTTTCTTTACCTGCTTCTCTTATCTCGTTTTCAGGCAAATTTCTGGAGGGCACTGCCATCGCGAGCACCACTGTTGCTGATTTCCGCCGAGAGAGGGGTACTCCCGTTGGGCCTGACGCTGAAGAGATTCCCTATGACATGGAGGACCTGTTGGTCAGCCTGTCATCTCGCGTGGAAATCATCAAGAACTATGGCAAGGATATCCTTGACGTTGCAGTCCGAATCTTCAATACGTTTTAGCCTGCAGAAGACACTCCGGAGGGAACCGCACTTCTTGTTGAAAAATTGATGGAATGCGAGACCCAGCTCGACCTTTGGAGGGAATCCGCTAGACGCGCCGCAGCTGAGACCGTTCTCCACTACGTACTTATGTGGTACAAGAAGATCGACCTCAACCTCTTAGCGCGCATGCGCACCGGATCCAAATGGACCAGTGACCCGGAGTGGGTAGCTCGGCACAAGGCTTGCGCCCATAGCCTCATCGAATATGCTCCCATTCACGAATGGACTGAGGGACCGAGCTTCCTGGAAGCCGCCGGTGACGAAAACGCTGAAAACATTGAAGATGGCTCGGATGAGGACGAAGAGGCGATGCCTCGGATATTGAAGACAGCGGAGATGACGCCGAACTTCCTCCCCCTGTTGTTCCTTAAGTGAAAAAACTTTAAAGTTTATCAGATCCCCGGTATGCCGGGTGGAATTGTATCCAGTACACATGTGATATTTTGCTACTAAGTTTTTATGCCGGATTAACTTGGGCGTAGTCCCCGAGTTTCATTTTCTTGTTCGTCCAATCTTTTGGCTCGGCTCGTGTCTACCTTGATTCAGTTTTACGACTTATGAATCCGAGCTTCAAAAATTGTCTTAACAATACTTGGAAACTTTTAGGCTTAGCTTAAAATAATTTAGCATAATAAACTTAAAACACACAAGGTTAGTTCGATAAACAAACGTCAGCTCGATTAAGTTCTTTTCCTTGGTCGTTTTTCATGTGCTACGCAATTCCAAACTTGTTCTCTTGCTTGCCGTGAAGCCAATTCTTGTTGGACAGCAGCAAGTCGAAGAGTTGGGTTTTTGGTGCAAGTTAAGTAGAACAACTTACTCCAGCTAACGCACAAATAACAAAAGACAACAAATATTATTAAGGCAGTCCCCGAGTTACTGCTTGAGGTGCCAACATTTCATTGATAAGCTCATTGCCGGCATACATACCGACATATGAGAAGACTCGGATACATACACTTCTCTGCTAAGTGTAGAAAGGACGAAGTAGAGCTACATTCCACGGACGCTTAGATTCCTTGCCGGACCTGTCCGCCTTGTTCTTTTCCTGTGGCTTTGCATCTATAAGATAATAAGAATCATTGTGCAATGCTTTGCTCACAATGAATGGCCCTTCCCATGGAGGAGATAATTTATGCATGCCAGCAGTCCGTTGTACCAACCGGAGCACCAGATCGCCTTCCCGGAAAACTTGGGGGCTTACTTTCCGGCTATGATAGCGTCAGAGATTTTGCTGATATATGGTGGATATGGACAGTGCCAATTCTCTCGCTTCTTCCAGCAGATCAACATCATTTTGCCAGGCTTCTTGCACTTCGGCTTCTGTGTATTGGGTGACCCTAGGCGAATCATGCTCTATGTCGGCTCGTAATACAGTTTCTGCCCCATATACGAGAAAAAATGGCGTATAGCCCGTTGGTCGATTCAGAGTTGTTCTTAAAATCCACAGTACCGCTGGTAGTTCTTCTATCCAGCACCCCGCTGATCTTTGCAGCGGCTCAATGAGCCGGGGTTTTATCCCGGATAATACCAATCCGTTGGATCTTTCCACTTGTCCGTTCGAAGCAGGGTGGGCTACCGAGGCAACGTCCAACCGGATCTTCTTATCCTGCCAAAAACACGCAAATGCTCCTTCCGCAAAGTTTGTGCCATTATCAGTTATGATACTGTGAGGATAACCGTATCTCAAGATGATGTCTTTGAGAAACGCCACGGCCGTAGCTCCATCACATTTTCTTATTGGCTTCACCTCGATCCACTTTGTAAATTTGTCTACCATGACCAAAATGTGAGTCATATTTCCCCTTGCTGGTTTAAACGGGCCAACCATGTCCAAACACCACACGGCAAATGGCCAGGTGATTGGTATGGTCTTGAGCTCCGACATTGGCGTATGTGTCTTGGTAGCATACCTCTGACAACCATTGCACTTTCTCACCAGATCTTCTGCTTGTTCTAAGGCACTTGGCCAGTAGAATCCATGCCAGAAAGCTTTTTCCACCAAGGCTTGGGATGAGGCATGATGCCCGCACTCCCCTTGATGTATATCTCGGAGGATGTCAAGCCCTTCTTCCGGGTCAACGCATCGCTGGAGGACATTGGTCACACTCCTTTTGTATAGCTCGGAATTGATGATTGTGTACGCCTTTGCTCTCCTCTGAGTTTGCCTGGATAGCACCTCCTCAGTGGGTAAAGTTCCATCATTTAGGAATTGAAATATAGGTAGTGCCCAAGCGGGTATTGCTCGCACAGGGAACACATCCTCATCAATTTCCATCTGATCCACCGGCATAACTTCAACCGGATCATGCTGAGCAGTCCTCGGGTCTTGCGGAGCAGTCCTCGGGCTTGCCGAGGCAGTCCCCGGGTTTCGCGCGCCACCTCCCGTGTCAATGTCCATGGGCACGGCTGCGGATTCTGTATCCTCCGGGACGTAAATTGAGTTGGTTTCTGGGGATGGCCTGATAGACAGTTTTCTGAGGTGTTCCAATGCTACCCCTGGTGGAATTGCTTGTCGGGTTGATCCGAGCTTCGAGAGTATGTCGGCAGCCTCATTTTCCACCCGGGGTACATGGTGAAATTCACATCCCTCAAAGTAACCAGATATCTTCTGCACATGAAATCTGTACATCGCCATGTTTGGATCAAGGGCGTCCCACAGTCCTGACACTTGCTGTACTACCAAATCTGAGTCGCCAAAGCATAGGATCCGACGTATCCTAATTTCTTTTGCAACTTTGAGCCCATGCACAAGTGCTTCATACTCAGCGACATTGTTTGATGCCGTGAAATGGATCTGTAGCACATATTTCAGCTGGTCCTTCTTTGGCGAGGTAAGTACAATTCCAGCGCCTAGCCCGGTTTTTTTTTTGACCCGTCAAAGTGCATCCTCCAGTAATTCGGATCTGGTAGCGGTGGTTCGTATTATACATCGGCCCAGTCCACAAAAAAGTCGGCTACAGCCTGAGACTTGATGGCTTCTCTTTTGTCATATTGTGGTGCATAGGGAGCTAGTTCAATTGCCCATTTTGCAATCCTACCACTCGCATCCTTGTTACTCATTATCTCGGATATGGGAGCCTCACATATTACCCTCATGGGATGCTCCTCGAAGTAATGCTTCAACTTCTTAGTTGCCATATACACACCATATGCCACTTTCTGATAGTGTGGGTAGTTCTGCTTTGAGGCAGACAACACCTCGCTCAGATAATACACTGGCCTTTGCACTGACTTACCCTCTTCGTCGCGCTCTACCACAATCACTGCACTTACAACTCGGTTGGTTGCGGCTATATAGAGCAACATTGGCTCCTTTGATAGTGGAGAGGCTAACACTGGTGCAGTGGCTAACATCTTCTTTAAGTGAGCAAAGGCTTCATTGGCCTGCGGCGTCCAAACGAACTTGTCCGACTTTTTCATGAGTTGGTAGAGAGGCAATGCCTTTTCTCCCAACCGACACACAAACCGACTTAACGATGCCAGGCAACCAGCGAACTTCTGGACATCGTTAAGACACTACGGCAGTTCCATTCGCTCAATGGCCCGGATTTTAGTTGGATTGACTTTGATACCTTGGCTGGAGACAAGAAAACCGAGTAACTTTCTAGCCGGGACACCGAAGGTACATTTCTCCGGGTTAAGCTTCATCCGGAACCTTCTCAAGTTCGTGAACGTCTGCCTGATATCGTCAAGGAGCGTCTTGCTTTCCTTGGTCTTGATAACCACATGATCCACATACACTTGTACATTTTGACCTATTTGGTCGTGCAAACATTTTTGCATACATCTTTGGTACGTCGCCCCTACATTACGTAAACCAAAAGGCATGGTGCGATAGCAATAAGCCCCATACGGGGTGATAAATGCAGTCTTTATTTGATCATCTGGATTCAGAGGTATCTGGTGGAAACCAGAATACGCATCAATGAATGACAACAGTTCACATCCAGCAGTTGAGTCTATGACCTAATCTATTCTTGGCAGTGGAAATGGATCTTTTGGACACGCCTTATTCATGTTCGTGTAATCGATACACATACGCCAAACCACTGCCGCATTCGGATCATCCTTCTTCTTTTCCACCAGCACAGGATTAGACAGCCAATCCGGGTAAAGAACTTCCATGATAAATCCTGCAGCCAACAACTGAGCTATCTCATCTCCGATGACTTTCCTCCTATCTTCGGTGAAGCGGCGGAGAGGTTGTTTCACCGGCTTTGCTCTGGGTCTCACATTCAAAGAGTGCTCGGCCAACTCCCTCGGAAGACCTTGCAAGTCCTGTGTGGACCAAGCAAAAATGTCCCGATTCTCACAGAGGAAGTTGACGAGCTCGCTTTCCTATTTGTCATTTAACCCGGCACCAATTATTACAGTGCGCTCTAGAAACATATCATCAACAGGCACCTTCTTGGTATCTTTCGTGGCTTGGAATGAGACACTCCCATGCGGGTTATTCAGCACCGGCATATACTGCTGCGCGGACTGAGCCAATGCCGCCAGCTCTTGGATTTTTCTTTTCTCTTGCACGATCATGAGTGACTCGGATAGGTTAGACCTGGCCGACGCACACTCAATGGAACGTCGGAAGTCTCCAGCAATAGTAATCACTCCGTTTGGCCCGGGCAACTTCATCTTCAAGTAACTGATGTGACAACTTGCCATGAACTTGTTCAGTGCTGGTCTTCCGAGTAATGCGTGATACGCACTTTCCAAGTTCACCACTTCAAACTCCAAATTCTCAGTCCGGCAGTTATCTCTCGTGCCGAACAATACGTCAACCCGGACCTTGCCTATGGGCTCACAAGAAATTCCAGGCATGGAAAGTTGTCCTTGTAGCCTGGAGCATGTTCTTCGAGATACCCAACTTGCGCATTGTATCCGCATACATGATGTTAATGCTACTGCCATTGTCAATCAGTACCTTGGAGAACCTTACATTGATGTTAGGCCCAATGAATGTCGGATCCAGCACTAACGCATATGAACCAGGACTTGGCATAAGCTTGGGATGATCTTTAATGCTCCAGGTGATTTCCTGGTCCGACCAAGGCATATACCTCATCACTGCTGGCATCACCGCATTCACCTCCATATGTTGGCGTTGCAAGCTCTTTCTATCTGTTTCCTCAGTGATAAACACACAGTAACTCTGATGATGCTCTCTGTACTCATTCCTCTCCTCATTTCCGGGGTACCTCTGATCTGGCTGATGATGGTTTTCTACTTGATGCACTGCATCCCTTCTCTCATGGTTATCATACCTTGGCGGAGGGGGAGGCAACATTAGTTGTTGCGTGTTCGCTCCGGAGAGCAATTGCTGCCGGGGTAACTCCTGCCGAGGTTGATCATTCCGGGGTGCCTGAGCATTCCCCGAACCACCTTGTTCTATTTTACGCATCCACTCACATTGCCTCGTCGTATGACCAGCTGGGTTACTCGGATTTGGCGTGTGAAATTTACACGGCTGATCCAACATCGACTCATAAGTATACCTCGGACGGTCCTTCTTTTCTTGCCACAGTTTCTTCTGCTCTGGCGTCCAAGTTTTCTTGCCATCATTTCTTGGTGTCCATTGTCCTCCTCCAGTTTTCTGACGTTGATTGCCTCCTGCTCCGGGCTGATCTTGATTCACAGCTGCAACTTGTTGCAAACTGTACCAGTGATCCGGTCTGTCATCTCTTCTTTTACCTCTATAATCATTCCTCCGGGATGATCCAGCTCCATCTCTCTGGTAGTACTCCTCATTTGACTCGTTTGACACGAGCCTGGGTTGAGTCGGATCACCCAAAGCATATGA
This sequence comes from Avena eriantha, assembly GCA_910589775.1. Classification (NCBI taxonomy): domain Eukaryota; kingdom Viridiplantae; phylum Streptophyta; class Magnoliopsida; order Poales; family Poaceae; genus Avena; species Avena eriantha. The sequence continues at coordinate 323,800,414 of OU342745.1, read as the reverse complement.
ATCAGCAATCCGGATCATCTCTGCCAATGTGGTTGGCATTTTCCTTTGCAACTTCTGCCACAGCTCGCTTGCATATCTGCACCCTTGCGCAAACCACGCTATGGCATGTGACTCTATCACACCCTCACACGAGTTTCTCACGGTACACCACCGGGTTAAAAACTCTCGGTCCATCTCGTTCGGTCTCTGCTTACACATAGCTAGGGTCTGTGGCCTATTTGGTCTCTGATACGTACTTGAGAAATTGCTGATAAACATTTCCTCAAAATCGATCCAGCAGTTGATACTTCCGGGCGGAAAATTGTTTAGCCAGACCCTCGCTGGCCCCTCCAACATCTGGGGTACGTATCTCACAGCCCATCTCAAGTTGCCTGTAGCAATTTTCATAGCTGTAGCATAGTTTATCAACCAATCCTCTGGCTTAGTACTGCCGTCATATGTCTTTGTGCCTCTGGGTAACTGGAAGTTAGGTACCGGCGGCTCCTTCATGATCCGGGGCCCAAAACACGCAGGACCCTATGGACCTTGACATTCGATCTGTTCCGACCTATACAGTCGATCCAGTTTCAACCTGGCATCATTAGGCATCAAATGCCTGCTTCCCAATCTTGACCCTATCACATGATAGTCCGGCCTTGGGTATCCTGCGTTCACCATTTCCGAATCTCCATCGCATACCGGTCTTGCTCTCGTGGAGCACCTCTCTGTTGCATACCTAGGCCGGCACTTTGCTCTTGCCTTGGTATATTCCGCTGCTGTGGTTGTCTTGCTCCTGACGAGTTTCGTTGTCCTGCATTGCCGTTTACAGCATTTCCTTGACTGGCATTGCCTTGGTCATGGTTACCTCGGCCAGCTTCACCTCGGCTCACACTTCATCGATCGTCATTTCTTTGTACTTCTTTTCCTTTCCCTGCCTGTGTTGGGTCATACGGGATAATCTGTTTGTTCCTTCTGGCCGAGGTTACTACCTCTTCTCTCCTAGGACCTCCATGAGGTGACGATGCGGCTCCAGCGGATTTCTCCGGGTTACCCACCGCTGAATGAACAATCTTGGAGGCCCCAGCTCTCTCCGAGTTAGCCCTGAGCAATTCCTCATTTTGCCTGTTCGCGATCCGAACCAACTCATTGACCCTATCTTGCTATCTCTGACGGGCTTCACCCGTCAGACCCTCTAACTCGGACACAGCTGCATCCGCTGCCCTAAGGTTCTTAGCCGGGGTACTATACCTCGGCAGCCCCATGGACAAACAGTTCTTTGACTCCTCAATCCTAGTGTCTCCCTCTTTGTTCATTTCACTCATGAGATTTCTCCCCTTTACTTTTACAGCATCTACTTTATTTGCCTTTGTGTACTCACGCAGCGTCATGTTCAACGACTGCTGAGCTGCGGCTATCTTTTTCGCACCCTCTAGTATTTTTTTCCTAGTTTCCTCTAGCTCGGCCTGCGCCTGAGCCGGATCTACTGCTGCTACTACAGGGTTTGCCAAGCTATCCATCGCTTCCCGCAGCACATTCTTAGGCCTCTCTAGTGGAGGACCTCTACCTTTCCTCGGTGCCTTAGGCGTTACCTCTGGATCTGGTGCCAGATCTTTGCTTGCGCCTGCACCAGAGGCAGTCATCATCACCTCAGCACGGTCCGGGGAGCGAGTGATACACGCCCCGTGAACCACGCTAAGGGGTGGCTCCCCTGCCTCGACGACGTGCCACGGATGAATGCACGACACATCGATAGCAACATAGACCTTGTGCGCGCCGAGCTTGACGAAGAGGCCGTTGCACGGAAGTGGGCGCGTGCCGAAGCAGCCAGAGTTGTCGCTGACAAAGTCCAGCGCTCCAAAGCGCTGAACGAGCCCGGAGACGATGCGTTCGCCGGTGCCGATGAGGTTTCCCGTCCGGATCTTGACCCCTTCTAGTGCCGCTAGCCCCACGGTGGGCGCCAACTGTCGTGGTGGTGTCACGGTAGATGCCATGGATAGGCTAAAGGTGGGGACTAAATGCACTAGGGGAATCCAGGGAGGGATAGTGAGGTGATTCCTCACACAGAAGTTCTATATTTGATTCACTTCCAAGGTTTACAAGTGCTCCTAGAGCTGTATTGGGGAGAGGAGGAAGAAGGGACTCTCTAACTCTCGCCACTGGCTAAGCCGTACAAGACCAACCAGAGATCAACCCGTAGAACCTAACCCTTCTACAGAGGCCCTAGCCCTCCTTATATAGGGGTGGCCAGGTCTCCACTTAGGGCATTCGTGGTATTCCAGGGAATATGCCTCCTCCCAAAATAGTAAGCCGACCGGGTCGCTTTTCCCCGCGTCACCCATGCAGAGGCTACGTGAGCCTCTGCGGCACCTGCGTCAGCCGACATTGGCGTCGTCACCTCTGTCGGCCACGCCTCGCTGGTCCTGCCTCTATCCGCTTCTCTCATGTTGTGTGTACCGGGGCTACTTTTGACCAGCGATATTCCTTCCTTCTCCTAGAAGCTTGACATGACTCGGATCGTAGTAGATCCGGCCACACCTGTTCCTGCATGAAAGTTAGATACATCTTTCCGACTTACGGATTAAGTCGGTTGAGACCACGTTAGGTGGACGTCCCCTGGTCCGGGTTACTCCGTGATTCGGCCTGCCTTGAGGTGACCCGGCCAGCATCCGCTTTGGCCTTGCCGAACCTCGGCTAACTCGGCCTTTATACCCAGACGTGACCCTACCCGGGGGTATCCCCCCAACAAAGTGGTAGAGCTAAAGAATGGTTATTATCACTTCCCACTCCTAGTATAAACTCCTGGGATGACTTAAAAGAAGCTTTCATTAAGAAATACTACCCACATGTTAAGATCCTACAAAACAGAAATAATATCCTATCATTTAGACAAAATGGTAGTGAACATGTAGCAACAACTTGGGAGGGAGTTAAAAACATGCTTAGATCTTACCCATCACATGGAGTAAATGAATGGACAATATTGCATTCTTTTTATAATGGCCTAAATAATATGTCAATAAGCATTCTAGATTCCACTGCGGGGGTGCATTTATGAGTAAAACTATTTCTAAAGCTAAAACTATCCTAGAAACAATGCTCCACAACCATAGTCAATGGCATACTAAAAGAGGACCAAACACATCTAGGAAAGTTAACTCCATTGAAGAACTAGACTCCACAGGAAGTAAACTTCATGCTATATTTGCCTACATATCTAAGCAAAATACTGATAATGTTTATCTACAAGAATTAGTAACAAACACCAATGAATGTTTAGATGTTAACTACCTAAGAAACTTTGGTAGTAATGGATATGGGAACAACTATAATAACTCATATGGCAGGCCACCTTTTGTTCCTAATAAATATGCTAGTGGCAATAATGCTTCTAATAATTTAGAAAGCACCATGAGATCCTTTATAGCTACTCAAAAGGAACTTAACAAGGAATTTATAGCTAAGTTTGAAAGACAAGATGCTTTATTTGAAAGGGTAGATCTTCTAACACAAGAAGTCACATCATTTAAAAATCTTATTCAAGCTCAAAATAACCATGAGGAAACTATTAAGTATGTGCAAGAAGTAATATATAAATCATGCGAAACTCTTAATATGATGGAGGAAAATGAAACACTAATGAGAACAAATGATAAAAGTAAAAGAAGTAAAAATTCTAAGTGAAACAAAAGAACCTGTACTTGATCATGATAAATGTAGCTTGCATGAACTCATTACCTTATTGCAAAAGTTTTCTAATGATCCATCTTTTAATGGTCATCAAGCAGGATTTGATTTCTACCTAGCAAATTATGTTATAAAAGAAAAGATTGAAAGATATAATAATGAAGCTATGGTACCACCTAAGCTTGGGGATGTGTGGATCCCCAAGATTTTAATCACTAATGAAAAAAAAGACACATCATGCTATTCTATATTTAGGATCTAGTGTCTCAGTTTTATCTAAAGATCTATATGATTTACTTTATTTGAAACCCATGGAAAAATCCTCTATAGATCTTTTACTTGTTGATAATTCAACTAAACATGCTTTAGGAAAAGTTAAAGATATCATGGTTGAATTTCATATGACATTTTCACTTGTTGATTTTATTTTCATGGACACGGGGAGCAATACCTCAAGTCCTATAATACTTGGTAGACCCTTTTTGAGAACCACAGGTGCAGTCATTCATACAAAAGAAGGAAATGTACAGTTTTAGTTTCCTCAAAATAAATGTATGGAACACTTTCCAAGGAAGAAGGAGGTAGCAAAGAAGCACAAGCTACCACATGAATTCTATATCACTTAAACCAAGTATGTAAGCCTAGCTATATGGCTATAAAGAAAGCACTTTGTGGGAGGCAACCTGGTTATTTTCTTTTGGATTTTTGCTTTGAACTCTTGCTGTAGAAAGAGATTTTTTGGTTTTCTTTCTGTAATTTATAATAAACTACCAAGTTGAACCCATTTTGGATGTTAAAAAGTTGTTAAACATATGGAGTAGCAAACTTATGAAGAATTTTTTGTCCAAGAATAACTCCGATTGTGCTCATATTTACACGGAATTTACAACTTTTCATCCTCTGTATGCACAAACATTGGTTAAATTCCTGACATGTTTAATTGGGCAAGAAAATTTGATTTGCTGCTGCTGAAAATCTGGACATATTCTGCCATGTTTTGTTTTAACCATTCCCAAGTGTCCTAAAATTATTGTTATGAGTCATATTATATGCTAGGGATATGTAGAAACATTATATGCTTGTTGGAACATTTAAAAATAATTTTGTCTTTGATATATATGAAGCGACTATTATACTTTTGTGCCACTAATGCCACCACTCAAAAAGAGATGGGAGAAAAAGTTTTGTGTTGAATTTTTTGACAGGGAATAGAGGAACATCACACCAAGAGCAATCCAATGATGGTGAAAACCATAAGCTTGGTTATTCCCAAGGCACCCCACTGGACCTATTAAACTCTCGGTTTACGAACCTCAAAACTTTGTTTTTTGAGCAACATAAAGTTATCATAGAAACTTGGAGCAACTATTTTGTTTATTTTGCATTTGTTTTTCATTAAAAGGACCACCACCACTATTATTATAAGTGTTTATGATAGAGCTATGATGCATTCAAAATTGAAGCATACGTACCTTTTGTTTTTGCATAAATAGAGTAGGGATTTTTGTATTTCATCCCGTCTACGCGCACTATTTTGTTCTTGTTTCAAAAGGATCCCAAATAATTGAGTCATATATGAACATATCAATTAGAGCTATCATATTATGTAATTATATGATATTTATAACTGATAAAAATCATTTTATGAATTTTCCTTCGCACCTGGAAGAATATCAATCGAAGAGGCAGCAATAGTATGGTTAACTACCACTGCTACGGGTGGAGCCCGCCCATACCGTCCGCCCGTACCAAGCGCCATATCGACCACCTCGTCAAATACTTCTCTCTGGTGAAGACGAGAGGGAGATACGACATTCACCGCCACCAGAAACCATGAAACACCACATCCGAGAGGGGTATGAAGGAGAAACTTGGCTGGGGTAAAATCCTAGCTGATCCACGGATCATTGGAGGACAATGCATCATCCCCTTCATCATCAACCACTTCATCCTCATCACCACCATTACTCCACATTTCATCTATTAGACCTCTTTGTAATTCCAGATCCAATTGTGGTTTGCATTAGATCTACCTTCGTATTTTTATCCATTCATTTGATTATGATGATATTGTTAATTGCTTCCATGAATGAGTAGTTCCTTTGTTCTTGGGGAGATGGACAAACCCTAGAACAATCACGAACTTTTAATAAAGATGATCTATTCTTGTGTCCGTATGACTTGCTTGTCTATGATATAATTATGATGTGTGTTTGATCTCTCTCTCTTTAGATGGTATGCGTAGTCGGCCGCATATCATTTGCCTTCAGGACTAAAAGGAGTGAGAAATCCATTGGACGTGTCTTGGAAGCGTACCCAGAATGCCCGTTGACAGATTGGCTCCAGCTCGTAACCTACATGATCAAAGGGGGATTAAAGAGGGACTTCCTAAGCTAATTATGATATCCATAGGGAAACCCTTAATTGCGGTGGTTTGTAAGGATGATTGCTCTCAAACATCGCAGTGGTTATTTAGAGGTGCCCTCACACATGGCTCAACAAAGTGGCTTCCTATGAGCCTTCTTGTGAACATCTTATTATGGGGCTCTCTCCAAACATATCATGACACAACAAGTATATTATCTTGGTTGCACATAACAATAATACTATGCTAGTGGTGTATCCTACACCCCCGAGAACGTTTTATCCCTATTGAGTTCAACCGCGCTTCCACATAAACTTGTTACTTGTTTTCTTTTTACTTGTTTTAATTACTTTTCAGCAAACAACCATAAACCTTTCAAACACCCTTTACTTGAGATCAAATACAGCTTACAAGTATACTTTGGTAGTGAGTAAAAAGGGGCATAAAGACCTTTACCAATATCTCTATGTGGGTTTGATATCTTTACTTAGAAACTAGCTATAATTGGTTTGATATCCGTACGCGGCACAGTTCAATAGAAGGGATGCGATCAAGTCACAAGCTGTGGCAGATTTATTTGTGGATTGGGCTGAAATGTAATACGAGCCACCCCTGCTGGACTCCAATTATTGGCAAATGCACTTCGACGGATCAAAACTAAAAGACGGATTAGGTGCTAGAGTAGTGCTTACCTCGCCCAAGAAGGATCAACTGAAGTATGTCCTTCAAATCCATTTCAGTGCCTCGAATAATGTGGCGGAGTACGAAGCATTGGTACATGATCTCAAAGTGGGAAAGGAAGTGGGGATACGTAGGATACAATGCTTTGGTCATTCGGATTCAGTGGTGCAGCAAGTGTCGAGAAATTGGGATGCCCTGGATGCTAACATGCCTTGTGTAGGTTCCATGTCCAGAAGATAAGCGGGTTTTTCAAAGGGTGTGAGTTCCATCACATACCTCAGATCGAAAATGAGGCAGCAGATACACTGTCAAAGCTGGGCTCATCTCAACAGCCCATTACGCCAAACGTGGCTTTGGAGCACTTGAGAAAACCATCTATCACACCATCACCCAAATCATATTCCATTTTCATCCCGGCGTCCCCCGGATCAGGAGCAGCACCTATGGAGATAGAATGGGGAAGCACCTCCGCAAATCCGGGGAATGCTGCAGCAAACCCGGGGACTGCTCTAGCAAACCCGAGGACTGCTCCAGCAAACCCGGGGACTGACCCGGTAGGAGTTATGTCGGTGGATGCAATGGAGGTCGATGAGGGACCATTCCCCGTCCAGGCTATACCAACTTGGGCAAAGCCAATTTTTGATTTCCTGAAAGAGGGAATCCTGCCGGATGATGAAATAAGTTCAAGGAAAATTCATAGAAGGGCAAAGGCCTATACCATTTTCAACACCGAGTTATACAAAAGAAGTGTGACTGCGGTACTACAACGGTGCGTTGATCCAGAGGAAGGACTCGACATACTCCGGGATATTCACCAAGGGGAATGTGGCCACCATGCCTCCTCAAGGGCCTTAGTAGCAAAAGCTTTCCGGCATGGGTTTTACTGGCCCAGTGCTTTGGAGCAAGCAGAGGACTTGGTGAGAAAATGCAATGGTTGTCAAAGATATGCCACAAAAACTCACCTGCCAATGTCGGAGCTGAAAACTATCCCCATTACATAGCCATTTGTTGTATGGTGCCTAGACATGGTAGGACCATTTTAGCCGGCAAAAGGAGGGATGGCCCACATTCTGGTCATGGTTGAAAAATTCACGAAATGGATTGAAGTGAAACCGATTCGGAAATGTGGGGGCAACAGCAGTAAGATTCCTCAAGGATGTAATCCTAAGGTACGGGTACCCCCATAGCATCATAACTGATAAGGGAACAAATTTTGCTGGAGGAGCATTTGCGAGATTCTGCCAGGAAAAGAAGATCCGGTTAGATGTCGCTTCAGTCGCCCACCCCGCATCAAACGGGCAAGTGGAAAGATCCAACGGACTGGTACTGTCCGGGATAAAACCCCAGCTCACAGAGCCGCTGCAAAGATCACCGGGGTGCTGGATAGAAGAACTACCAGCGGTACTATGGAGTTTAAGAACAACTCCGAATCGCTTAGCAAGCTATACGCCATTCTTTCTGGTATATGGGGCAGAAGCTATATTACCAGCCGACATAGAGCATGATTCGCCAAGGGTCACCCAATACACAGAAGCCGAAGTGCGCGAAGCCCAGCAAAATGATGTTGATCTGCTGGAAGAAACGAGAGAACTGGCCTTGTCCAGATCCACCATATATCAGCAAAATCTCTGATGCTACCATAGCCGGAAAGTAAACCCCCGAATTTTCCGGGAAGGTGATTTGGTGCTAAGGCTAATACAGCGCACTACTAGCATGCATAAGTTATCCGCCCCATGGGAAGGGCCCTTCATTGTGAGCAAAGCTTTGCGCAATGATTCCTACTATCTTATTGATGCACAGCCCCAGCAAAAGAACAAGGCGGACATGTCCGGAGAAGAATCCAAAATACCATGGAACGTAGCACTGCTTCGTCCTTTCTACACGTAAGAGGTGAATGTATCCGAACTACTCGTATGTCGGTATGTATGTCGGCAGTGAGCTTATCAATAAAAACTTTACTACCCTGCAGAGACTCGGGGACTGCTATAACACTTGTCTCTTGTTTCCGTATTTTTGTGTCGGCTGGGTTAAGTCGCTTATGTCTTAGTTGGATTAGTAATGTGTGAGCACCAAAAACCTAACTCTTCGACTTTGGTCCTGTCCAACGAGAATTGGCTTCATGGCAAGCAAGAGAACAAGTTTGGAATGGCAAAGCACATGAAAAACGACTAAGGAAAAGAACTTAAGCGGGCCGACATTGGTTTTTTGGCTAACCCTTAGTTTATTTTATTCACTAGAGTGCCGAATCATTTTGAGCTAATCTCAAGGTTTCAAGTATTGTTAAGTCAATTATTTGAACCTCAGACTCATAAGTCGAAAAAACCGAATCAAGGTAGACGCGAGCCGAGTCAAAAATTGAGGGAACAAGAAAATGAAACTCGGGGACTTCGCCCACGATAATCCAGTAGTAAAACTTAGTTCGAAACACTTAGTTATAGCACAACCAAACCAAAGTATGTAAGTACATCTACACTTGGCATTCCGAGGATCTGATAAATGTGAAGTGTTTTTAAGGAGTAGGAGCAGCAGGCGAATCATTTGTCGAGGAGGGAGGTACTCTGGAGTGCGGGGGAGGAGCGCTAGGTTCAGCTTCGTCTTCCGGGTTAACCTCACCGTCCTCCGGATCCTCGGCCTCTTTGCCTAGTTCGGAGCCCTCGCTCTCACTTCCTTCATCTTCCGCTCCAGAGACAATCTCGTCATCAGCGACATCAAGAAAGCTCGGCCCCTCATTCCAGGCATGGCAGAAGGAGTATTGGATGAGATTGTTCACACAGGCCTGGCGGCGCACGATCCACTCCGGATCCTCGCACCACTTTGACCCGGTGCGCATGCGATTGAGCAATGCTAAGTCAATTCCTTCGTACCATGAGAGTGCAAATTTGAGAGCAATGTGGACCCCAGCCCATGCGGTAGATTCGCGCCAAAAATGCAGCTGCGTGTCACATTCCATGAGTTTGGCTATAAAAGCGGAGCTCTTCTTGGGAATGGTTTCACTGGGCTAGAGGCAGCCAAACATCAGTGTTGCCGCTGGGACAATATCTGCGCCAAAATTCTTTACCACCTCAAGACGAGCGGTGAGACTCGCCAGGAGATCCTCTGTGCTATAAGGGATTGGCTCGGCCTCAGGGCCAGTAGGAATTCCATGCCGTTCGCGGGACTGGCGTACGACAGAGGCAGCGAGCGTATCGCTCTCTGGAAATTTGCCTAAGGATAAGAAGCAAAATAGTGCACAAATGGACCAAATCTGAATGGTGGAAGAGCAAGCAAGGGCAGGAAACTTACGCGCAATCTGGAAGAGAAGTCGCTGAAGCTCGGAATTAACATTGGCATTATGGACCTGGAGTTTCTCGTATTCGGTGGTAACCGACGTAAGCTTGACATCGGCTTCCTCCAATAGACTCTTGTCCTTGGTGATTTGCGTGGTTAAACTCTCTTTCTCCTCGGCAAACTCCTAGTCGACCTTCTCCAACACGGACTGATGAGAGCCCTTAAGCCTCTGGATTTCGGCATTCAGCCGAGTAATTTCCGAGTCCTGCTGCTGGAGCTGAGTTATCTCAGCGTCTTTCTTCTTCAGCTCAGCTTCGTACTTCCCTGCTTGTTCGAGGGAATGAGTCATCAATTCAGGCATAGTGACGCTATCCTCGAGAGAAACTGCAACAACATAATAACCCGGAGGACCCAGAGTATAAGTGTCCACCAGATAAAGCAAGAAAAATACAATAGTCATGTGGAGCGGTTAAGTTTACCTTTCATTTCCGCAAGGTTCTTCCTCATGATTATGTTCTCAGCTTCAACCTTGGCTACAAGATTCGGACGAGAAATTTATATGGGTCCTAGGAAGTTTGAACGAACAAGGAAGAGGAAGAATGGGAAATTACCCCTCTTCTGGTACTCCGCCAGGAGTTTACCATAACGTGCACGCACATCTTTAAAGGAGTCCAGCAGGCGCTAGAACTCGGCGGTGCAACGGTTAGTCGTAATCTGAAATAAGCAAGGCAAGGGCAAAGTTCAAAGGCAGAGTAAAATAATTAGAAGTATACAAAATCCGGGCCAAACGGAACTTAACCCGGCTCTAGGTGTGTGGATATTCGAATTTTACAAAATCCGGGCCAAGCGGAACTTAACCTGGCTCTAAGTGTGTGGATATTCGAATTCTACCAGATCCGGGCCAAGCGGAACTTAACCCGGCTCTAGGTGTGTGGATATTCGAATTTTACAAGATCCGAGCCAAGAGGAACTTAACCCGGTTCTAGGTGTGTGGATATTCGAATTTTACAAGATCCAGGCCAAGTGGAACTTAACCCGGCTCTAAGTATGTGGATATTCGAACTCTACAAGATCTGGGCCAAGCGAAACTTAACCCAGCTCTAGGTGTGTGGATATTCGAATTCTATAAAGAACGGGCCAAGGGAACTAGACCCAGCTAAAAATCTACTAAATTTTGGTGTCTTTATGAAGAAAAGCTGAGCTCTGCGAGGAGCATCCGACCGAATAACAAGTTATTCCCTCGGAGGCTCGGGGACTAGGGGATATATCTACAAGTGTTCAGTTATGTAAAACTTCAACATCAGAGAAAGAGAAATACCTCCATCATCCGGCCAGCCAGGGAGATTACCTTGGTAGCAAAATTCATTTGGGCGCTGAACTCGGCAGGGCCAAACTTCTCTGGCAGGTCGTCTTGGTTGACGAATTCTGCGGTGTTCTAGTTCTTCACGTACTCAAGGAGTAGTGGACTGTAGTTTTCACCGCTCGGAGAACAGTTCGCCACAAGGCCCTTCACGTGGGCTTCCCGCCTAGCGGATTGAGCTGCAGCGAGGCTGGTATGCAAAACCAGCTGTTGGCTGCCCTCTAATCCGGAGGCAGTAGACCTGGAAGAAGTATCTTTGGCTGACCCGGAGATCTTCTTGGCTTTGCCAGATGAGGATTGAGGAGCTAGTTGAGAGATATCAGCGATCGAAGGAGTAGACCCGGAGGGAGCTGATGGAGCTTTTCCCTTAGGAGGCTTGGAGGCTCTTGTTGCTGGTGCTGCTGCTACTGATGCTGTTGCTGCTGGTGCTGGTGATGTTGCTGCTGGTGCTGATGGTGCTGCTGCTGGTGCTAGTGTTGTTGCTGATGTTGCTGTTGGTGCTGGTGTTGGTACTTATACTGGAGGTGCTGGGGGAGCTGGGGATAGAGGCCGAGGAGCTGGGGAGATCCGGCATTACCGTGTCCCAAACTGCCCCACTACCCCCCGCACCGATGTAGCCCTCCTCTTGGCGAGGTGGGCTCTGGTCAGGCGCGCCGCAGAACCCTCTTGAATAGGGCTAAGCGGATGATGATCATCGTTGCGGGGGGAGAGGAACTACTCCGGAGTGGGGAAGCTATGCCAGAACCGCTCTGGGAAATATCCACAGGAGCTCTAGAAAAAAGGAAGGACAGCGAGTCAAAAAGAGAGAACCAACCAGAAACAAAGGCAAGCAAAGGAAAGATCCGAAGTAGCAATGCTAAAGGACTTACTCGTCTGCGGTGGGGGGAGCCCGAGGTTTGGGTGCCCTCCAAAGTGTGCTCTTGGTGGCAGGCTTGGCCGAGGGTTTAACCCCGGACTTCTTTTGCCTCTTCTTGGGCGGCGGCGCCTCTTAAGCTGCGGCCGAGGTAGCCACACGCTTCTGGGAAGGGGTCGGGGCCAGGCCACCGGTGGCAAGGGGAGGAACCTCATGGACCTGATCGTCTGGGTTAGCTGAACATTCGAACATGAGCTAGGTGCAAATAAGAGTGAGAACTGGATCAAGTACCTCAAGGACTTCAATGTCCGAATCATCATCATCTGGCCAATCCCTTAGAGAAGAGGCCTTACCAGCGCTGCGTTTGACGATGTCCGGGGTAGGCAAGAAGGCCTCCGGATCAAGCTCCTCCTCATTCCCCACGGTGCGGTCCGACAACCACTTGCTCGCCGGTACCTCGCCATCCTCCAGTGGTTGGTGGAGGAATTTCTAAAAGAATAATCGCCTAGTTACAAAAAGAAAACAACACACAAGGAAGATTCGAAAAACATAAAAGGGTAATTTACCTTTGAGGGGGGTCAGTACGGGTGAAGGGCTCAAGTACCCACTCCTAGGCCTCGGAGAACTCCTTCTCCACGTTAAATATGGACTTAACCTGGTGAGGATCGAGAGGGCCGCTAAGGTAGCAGATCTTGCGGGTTCATTTCTGGAGGGGGGAGACCCGGCTACAGATGAAAGTAATGATAATATCCTCCCCCCGGAGATGCTCCTTGAGTAGCTCCATGTTCCGGCGTGCCACTTGATTCGCCAGGGCCGTGGCACGCTTGGGAATGCTTTCCCAAAGCGAGGCATCTGGAGGGCCAATCTTGAATGGGAGCAGTTGCATCTGGTCCTCCTTGGTGGTGTTCTGGACGTAGAAGAAGGTCCGGGCCCAGCCCTTGCAAGATTCGAGCCCAGTGACCCGGGGGAACACGGACTGCTTGCGTGGAGAGATGGAGGCAGCACCGCATTGGGTCAGGTGATTGTCCTCCAGGGCAAGCTCCGGATCCGGAACCACGTTCCTCCGCAGACCAAAGAACTTATTCCAAAGTTCTTTGGTTGGCCAGAGGCCGAGGTATCCCTCAATGTCGGAGGCAAAGGAGGACAGAGAAGTGATAGCGTTTGCGGGGAGGTGATGTAGTCGCAGTTTGTAGGTGGAAATGAAATCGAAGAAAAAATCAGAAGTAGGGAGGCCGAAGCCACGCTGGAAATGGGAAAGAAACACAACGTATTCCCCATATTTGGGGGAAGGAGAGACTTCACCGGAGGCGAGGCGGCAGGCGACACCGGCGGGGATGCGCCGTGTGGCGCAGAGCCAAGCCAGGTCCTCCTCGCGGACGGTGGAGCCGTCCCAGCAGCTGCGTTCACGGCCCTCCACCCCTTCCTCCTGATGCGCCACCACCGCTGCCTCCACCTCAGACATGGTGGAATCAAAGCTTCTGACGGGGTAGTTCGAATAGAGGTATCCAGAAGAAGGGAAACAGGAAGCGCAAGGCCCCATGGTGGAAACTAGCAATGGGGACGGTGGCGCTAGCGCGAAACGCTACCGGAGCACAGTCACGGTGGCGTTCTTGGAGCAGAAAACTGGTGGAGGCGGTGGAGTCGCTGTGAAAGAGAGAGAGAAGTGGAGCGCGGCGCAAATGGGGGAACTTCCCCTAGGAGTGTCGCGCACCCCCTACCGTGTCACGCGCGCGTCGTGGGATCCTTTTCGGGTGACGTGTTGCACGCAACGAGCGTGTATGTGGCCCGAGCAGCCAATCAGAACAAGGCCATAGGAGGGGCCATGGGAGCAAGCGATCCCATGACGGGACGTGGTGCTACAGTTAACGAGGCGTTGCAGTGAAGAGACATTTACAGCAGTTATTCCTGACGTTGCGACAGTAACCGGCACATTAAATGCGCGTGGCCCTTAAAATAAGGCAAGTGATGATTACCCTCCACGTAGGATGTGGAGAAGCATAGAAGAGAAGGAAATGTGACCCGGATAAGCAAGCAAAAGACCTGGCCAATGAGGAATAACTCGGAAAGAGCAAAAGGGTTGCAAGATGAGAAACTCCGGGCACCGAGGTAACTCGGCCTAAGAAGCGAAAGATCCGGATATGGGAACCTGCTGTGGCCTTAACAACTAAAAGAGTTGCCAAGACCGCACCAGCTTCTGGGACTAATGTTGGAGGGATACCCCCAGGTAGGGTAACACCGGGGTATAAGGGCCGAGTTAGCCGGGGTACGTCGCGGTCAAAGCGAATTGCTGACCGGGTCACCTCAAGGCAGGCCGAATCACGGTGTGCCCTGGCCCATGGGGCATTTCCTTGACAATGGTCCGGCCGGCATAAGATTTATGTCGGCCGTGTCTATCTGTTTTGCAGGTAAATGGGTAAACCGGATTAGCTATATGCTAGCCAGATTATCTTAGCTTCCAAGAGAAGGGATCCCCCTCTGGTCAAAAGGTGGCTTTATTAGCTAGAACATGTGCAAAGTAAAGTAAAGAAGAGGACCGGCGGGTCAGGGGCGACCAAGGTGACGCGGGCAAAGCCGGATGACGTAGCCCGTGTCTGGTGACGCCAAAAGACGAGGATGACTCTGCGGGTTACGTCCAAAGTCCGGGCGAGCCATTAAAGAGGAATAAAGAAGCATTTGCTTTAGGAAAGGAGCATATTCGTAGAATATGCTGCCACCTGTGCCCTAGAAATGTAACCCGGTCTCCATTATATAAGGGGCACCAGGGCCTCCATAGAGGAGGACGGCAGATAGATGAATGATTCTCTGTCTAAGGTAGAACTCAAGGGCTAGTAAACAAGGAGTAAGAGAAATTGTCTCCTTCTTGTTGAGAGCCCTAGGAGCACTTGTAAACACCATTGATAGAGAATATACAAGAACATCCGTATGTGGAATCACCACGCTCTCCCTCCCTGGATTCCCCTAGCACTCATTGGCCCCATCTTTAGCCTATCCAGGGCATCTGTCGTGCTACCACCACGACACTTAGGTCATGTCGAATTTTATAGAAGATTCGTTAAGAATTTTTCAAAAACAGCTAGACCATTAACTAACCTTCTTCAAAAGGATGTTCGTTTTAATTTTGATGAAAAGTGTCTTACTTCTTTCAACATATTATAACAAGCCCTTCTTGAAGCTCCCATTACAAAACCACCTAATTGGAAGAAACCCTTTGAGCTATTTTGCAAAGCTAGTCATGAAGTTGTAGGAGAAATTGTTTGTCAGTATGATGGTGATGACCTTAATATCATTCACCATGCTAGTCGCACCTTAAACGGGGCCCAAAAGAACTATCCTATGGTAGAAAAAGAATTATTTGCAGTAGTTTTCTCATGTGATAAATTTAGATATTATATCATGGACTCCAAAGTTAGAGTACATACTGATCGTGTTGGCTTGAAGGAAATCCTAGAAAGGACTTATGTTAAGCCAAGAATGATCCGTTGGACTCTACTTTTGCAAGAATTTGATTTATAGATCCTACAAAAGAAGGAAAAGCTGGAGGAAACATTCATGGACACTGAAGAAGTTGCTCATCCAAAGGTGGTGGCATCCGTGTACATACCCGCAGGAACCACACTACCAAAAAGGAAGTTCTCTATATCTGAAGGAAATATGCCCTGAGAGGCAATAATAAAGTTGTTATTATGTATTCCTTCTATATGATAGATGTTTATTTTGCATGCTATAATTGTATTGAAAGGAAATGTCAATACATGTGTGTTTAATAAACAAAAATAGGTTCCTAGTTATGCCTCTCTTGCAGACTAGCTCATTGATTAACAAGATGATCAAGGTTTCCTGATCAAGGACATTGGATGTTGTTAATAACGAGGTCACGATATTTGTGAAATGATGTGATGAACATTCATCCGAAGTATAGCATTACGATCAAAGTCACTATGTTTACATTGCTATAACATCATACGAAGTAATCTTAGTCCTTAGACCATGAGATCATGTTAATTGCTAACACTAGAAGAGTATCTTGATAACATGAAACGTCACACCGTAACATGGTGACTATAAAGGTGGGTTCAGTGCTACGAAGGTGTTATGTTGAGGCTCATGGATCAAGAGTGGAATTTGTTAATCCCGATGATGGATAGATATACTCTGGGCCCTCTCGGTGATATCACATTAAGATAGCTTGCAAGCAAGTGATGTGATCACTAGAATGTTATTTCACGGGAACGAGAAAAGAGTGCATGTCGGTAACGAGATCAAACTAGGTATTTGAATACCGATGATCGAATCTCGGACATGTATTATATCATGAGACAAAGGGATTAAGTTACTAGCGTTAAAGGTTCTCACGATCATAGAAGTCATCGTTGAATGTGCAGTGAGTCAGTATGGATCTCCAGGTCCCGCTTCTGATTACTGATCTGAGAGGAGTCTCAATCATGTCTGCATTATTCGTGAACCATAGGGTGACACACTTAAGGGTTGTCGGACACCATTTTGGAGCACATATGTTTCAGACGAAAGGATTGCAAAGCGTAGGAATTGTTTCGATAGAAACCAGAATTGTTTCGGGTGAAATTACAGAAAGTGGTTCTACATGTGATATTGAAATGTTGAAAGGGGTTTTATGTGAATGTTTGTTAATTAAAGTAATTAACAAAATTCTGAATAAAATAAATAAAAGAGTTTTATTAATTGAGAGTTGCATTAAATTTGGTGGAAATTTAATGCATGTGAGGGGAATTTTGGGTGGAGCTTGAATTGATGTGAGTGGAGCTTCCACCACATGAATGAGGAAGAGGTGGGGGCACCCCCTTGGCCGCGGGCCATGGGAGAGGAGGATCCCCCACTCCTATAAAAGGCACCTCTCTCCTTCCTCACAAAGTACACCTCCTCGTGAAGGATCCCTCTCTCCCTCTAGATATTTCCCCATGGTCTCGGATTAGCGAGATACATGTTCCCGGTGGCCTTGCGTCTGGAAGGAGTTGGTGCTTCTGCTGATTCGCTGGAGCGAGGAGGTGGAGGTTGTCCGGTGGCTTGAACGTGTGTGCAAGGACGGATGCGCTGCTGATTTGCGGCGCTTGGACTTCCACACGATCTTGAGATCGGCAAGCGTATGACTACATCATCCAAGAGTTCCAACTCGTTAACAAAACTCTGTTGTCTTCAAGGGTAAGTTCTCCATGGATGTATATCCACCCGTTGCTCTGTATCTAGTAGATAGATCTTAGCGTATAGTTCTCATCGTAGGAAATTTTTTGTTTTTTATGCTGCGAACCCAACAGTGGTATTAGAGCCTGATCTATGCGTAGGTGCTTTGCACGGGTAGTACACATATATTTATATGTGGGCGATGATGATCATGTTATTG
Organism: Avena eriantha; assembly: GCA_910589775.1. Classification (NCBI taxonomy): domain Eukaryota; kingdom Viridiplantae; phylum Streptophyta; class Magnoliopsida; order Poales; family Poaceae; genus Avena; species Avena eriantha. Next base: position 323,782,851 of record OU342745.1, on the reverse strand, counting down.
CATCTTCTATGTATTTTGGATATTGGTGGCATAGTGGGATGAAGTAGCCCGGACCAACCTTACATGTCATCGTACATGAGACCAGTTCCATGACTGACATGCAACTAGTTTTGCATAAGTGGCTAGCGGGTGTCTGTCTCTTCTACTATAGTCAATATCTGATTTACAACGAGTTGCTAATAACTTGGTTATCCTCGTTGTGGTTCATGTTCGTAGGTAAGACTGGTTCTATCTCTGAAAGCCCTAAGCCATGTAAAACTTGCAATTGATAAATTAGAGGCGTCTAGTTTAGATCATTGCTGGGCTAGTGTCTTGATATGATATTGTTGTAAGTAGATGTATGATAGATACTCTTACAACACACTCAACGTGTAAGTTCCATAGACCTTGGCCTTAGACACAAAGGAATGATAAAGATCATACCACAATGCAAATGATAGAGATCAAATGCATGGACCATATCATCTCACTTTACACATTAGATGTTAGCATCTTATACTGCTAGTTTGGCACTTTTGGTAGCATTGTAAGATGATCAGTCATTTAGATATCAAGATAAAATGTGTTCTTCCTTCAGTATGCACCGTTCTATGGATCGTGTTTCGAGACATCACGTGATGATCGGGTGTACTCGACTCCGTGCTTTCATACAATGGGTGTAAGACAGTTTTACACATGCGGGTACTAAGGTTCTTACTTGACGAGCCTAGCATGTACAGACATGGCCTAGGAACACGGACCGAAAGGTTAAGAATGAGTCATATAGTTGATATGATGCCCATATAGATGCTCGCCTTTGAAGCTACACCGACTCACATGATGATTAGACTTGGTGTAGTTGATTTGGTTCATGTAATCACCAAAAAGACACGAGGGATGTCGTTTTTGAGTGGGAGTTCATTAGTAATTTGGATTAGTTGAACTCAATATATCATAAACTTAGTCTAAATAAACTTTACAAATTCTGTTGTAGATGGCACCACCTTCTTTCAATTTCAATGTGTTCATGGAGAAAGAGAAACTTGCTGCGAATGGTAGAAACTTCACCAACTGGGCTATGAATTTGAGGATTCTCCTCACTGCTGCACAAAAGCAATATGTGCTAGAGGCGCCGCTAGGCCCCCCACCAGCTCCTGATGCCCCTGACAAGGAAAAGAATGTCTATATAACTCGTCAGGAGGACCACAACTTAGTTCATTGTAGCAAACTATATGGGCTAGAGCCAGAATTCGAAAGCGTTTCGAAAATGGCAATGCCTTTGATACCATGGGAGAATTGAAAATGATTTTTGATACCCATGCTACCGTAGAGAGTTATAATGCTTCTGAAAAGTTCTTTAGCTGCATGATGGAGGAGAACAACTCCGTTAGTGAGCACGTACTCAAAATGTCTGGGTACGCCGATAAGCTTGTGTCCTTGGGAATAATGATTCCCATTGACTTAGGCATACATCGTGTTCTCCAATCTCTGCCACCTAGCTACAAGAGCTTCGTGATGAACTATAACATGCAGGGCATGAAGAAGTCTCTTCCTGAGCTTCTGTCAATGCTTAAGACTACAGAAGTGGAGATTAGGAAAGAACATCAAGTGTTGATGATCAATAAGACCAACGGTTTCAAGAAGGACAAGAAAGGCAAGCAGAAGGGAAAGAAGGGAGGCAAATTTGTTGCCGCACCTGAAAAGAAATACCGAGATGGCCCTAAGTCTGATACCGAGTGCTACTATTGCAAGGGGACTAGCCATTGGAAGCGCAACTGCCCCAAGTATTTGGCGGACAAGAAGACCGGCAAGGAAAACAAAGGTATATGTGATATACATGTTATTGATGTGTACTTGACTAGTACTCGCAGTAGCACCTGGGTATTTGATACGGGATCGGTTGCTAATATATGTAACTCGATTCAGGGGCTACGGAATAAGCGACAGCTAGCAAGGGATGAGGTCACGATGCGGGTCGGCAATGGATCAAGAGGTGATGTGATCGCCGTCGGAACGCTGCCTCTCCATATGCCGTCGGGATTAGTGATAAATCTAAATAATTGTTATTTTGTGCCTGCACTGAGTATGAACATTATATCCAGATCGTGTTTGATGCGAAGTGATTATTCCTTTAAATCTGAAAACAATGGTAGTTCGATTTATATGGATAATATCTTTTATGGTCATGCACCTGTGTTGAATGGTTTATTTCTATTGGATCTCGATAGTAGTATTATGCATGTTCATTGTGTTGATGCTAAAAGGGTTAAACTTGATAATGATATATCTACATATATGTGGCACTGCCGTCTAGGTCATATTGACGTTAAACGCATGAAGAAACTCCATTCTGATGGACTTTTGGAATCACTTGAATTTGAATCATTTGATACATGTGAGCCATGCCTTATGGGCAAGATGACTAGAACGCCGTTTTCCGGTTCAATGGAACGGGCGAACAGATTTATTAGAAATCATACATACTGATGTGTGTGGACCAATGAGTGTGTCGGCACGAGGTGGATATCGTTATTTTGTTACTTTTATGGATGATTTGAGTAGATACGGGTATATCTATTTGATGAAACATAGTCTGAAACCTTTGAAAAGTTCAAGGAATTTCAGAATGAAGTGGAAAATCATCGTAACAAAAAGATCAAATTTCTGCGGTCCGACCGTGGAGGAGAGTATCTTAGTTACGAGTTTAGCGCACATATGAAAGACTGTGGAATAGTTTCGCAACTCATGCCTGCCGGAACACCACAACGTAATGGTGTGTTGGAACGTCGTAATCATACGTTATTAGATATGGTTCGATCTATGATGTCTCTGACTGACTTGCCACTGTCATTTTGGGGTTATGCACTGGAAACTGCTCCATTCACTTTAAATTGGGCACCATCTAAATCCGTTGAAATGACACCGTATGAATTATGGTTTGGAGACAAACCTAAGCTGTCATTTCTTAAAGTTTGGGGATGTGATGTTTATGTGAAGAAACTTCAGCCGGAAATGGAAAAATGCGTCTTCATAGGATACCCTAAGGAAACGATTGGATATACCTTCTATCACAGGTCCGAGGGCAAGGTTTTTGTTGCCAAGAATGGATCCTTTCTTGAGAAGGATTTTCTCGCGAAAGGTGTGAGTAGTCGGAAGGTAGAACTCGAAGAGGTTATTGAACCTTCTCTTCATGAAATGGCGATTAGTGTAGCACCGGAAGTTGTTTTAGAGTTGACTTCACCTAATAAAGAGAGAGCTAATGATATTGATCATGAAACTCCAAAAGAGGACACTACCGAACCTCGCAGGTCAAGCAGGACACGTGCAGCTCTTGAGCTGTACGGCAATCCTGTTATGAATTTCATGATTGATGAAATAGATGACCCTACGACGTATGAAGAAGCGATGATGAGCCCGGATTCCAACAAATGGCTAGAAGCCATGAAATCCAAGATGGAATCTATGTACGAAAACCAGGTTTGGACCTTGGTGGACGTACCTTACGATCGAAAGGCTGTTGAGAATAAATGGATTTTTAAAAGAAAAACTGATGTTGATGGTAATGTGACCATCTATAAAGCTCGACTTGTCGCAAAGGGGTTTCGACAAATTCCAGGAGTTGACTACGATGAGAAATTCTCTCCCATAGCGATGCTTAAGTCGGTTAGGATTATGTTAGCAATTGCTACATATTTCGATTATGAAATATGGCAGATGGATGTCAAAACTGCGTTCCTCAATGGTAATATTAAAGAAGAGTTGTATATGATACAACCTAAGGGTTTTGTCGATCCTAAGGATGTTGATAAGGTATGCAAACTTCAGCGATCGATCTATGGACTGAAGCAAGCATCCGGGAGTTGGAATCTCCGCTTTGATGACTTGATCAAAGAGTTTGGATTTGTCCAAACTGATGGAGAGGCTTGTATTTACAAGAAAGTGAGTGGGAGCAATGTGGCATTTCTGATATTATATGTGGATGACATATTATTGATTGGAAATGATATAGATCTTTTAAATAGTGTTCAAAGTAATCTAAATAGCAAATTTTCGATGAAAGACCTTGGTGAAGCTTCAAATATATTAGGCGTTAAAATCTATAGAGATAGATCAAGACGCCTAATTGGGCTATTGCAGAGTACATACCTTGATAAGATATTAAAGAAGTTTAATATGGACGGAAGTAAGAAGGGGTTCTTACCTATGTTGCAAGGCAAGACATTGAGTAAGACTCAAAGTCCGGCTACAGGGGTAGAACGAGAGATAATGGATAAGATCCCCTATGCCTCAGCCATAGGCTCTATAATGTACGCCATGCTATGTACAAGACCGGTTGTGGCACATGCTATTAGTTTGACTAGTAGGTACCAATCTGATCTAGGTTCGGAACACTGGATAGCGGTCAAGAATATCCTTAAGTACTTGAGAAGAACTAAGGATATGTTTCTTGTATACAGAGGTGAAGAAGAGCTAGTCGCTAAGTGTTATGTCGATCCTAGCTTTGACACCGATCCGGATGACTCTAAGTCTCAATCCGGATACGTATTTCTCTTGAACGGAGCAGCAGTTAGTTGGAGGAATTCCAAACAACCTATGGTGGCTGGATCAACGACGGAGGCAGAATATGTTGCTGCTTCAGAAGCGGCGCAGGAAGCGGTTTGGATGAAGCAGTTCATAACGAAACTAGGTGTGGTTCCTAGTGCATTGGACCCAATGGTGATCTATTGTGACAACAATGGATCCATAGCCAACGCCAAGGAACCAAGGTCTCACAAGAATTCCAAGCATATTAAGCGCCGGTTTCACTCCATCCGCGAGCATGTCAAGGATGGAGATATAAAGATTTGTAAAGTACACAAGGACCTAAATGTAGCAGATATGTTGACTAAAGTTCTCCCTAGGGCAAAACATGATCAACACCAGAACTCCATGGGTGTTAGATTTATCACTATGTAAACTAGATTATTGTCTCTAGTGCAAGTGGGAGACTGAAGGAAATATGCCCTGAGAGGCAATAATAAAGTTGTTATTATGTATTCCTTGTATATGATAGATGTTTACTGCATGCTATAATTGTATTGAAAGGAAACTTCAATACATGTGTGTTTAATAAACAAAAAGGGGTTCCTAGTTATGCCTCTCTTTCAGACTAGCTCGTTGATTAACAAGATGATCAAGGTTTCCTGATCATGGACATTGGATGTTGTTAATAACAAGGTCACAACATTTGTGAAATTATGTGATGAACATTCATCCGAAGTATAGCATCACGATCAAAGTCACTATGTTTACATTGCTATAACATCATACGAAGTAATCTTAGTCCTTAGACCATGAGATCATGTTAATTGCTAACACCAGAAGAGTATCTTGATAACATCAAACGTCATACTGTAATAGGGTGACTATAAAGATGGGTTCAGTGCTATGAAGGTGTTATGTTGAGGCTCATGGATCAACAGTGGAATCTGTCAATCCCGATGACGGATAGATATACTCTGGGCCCTCTCGGTGATATCACATTAAGATAGCTTGCAAGCAAGTGATGTGATCACTAGAATGTTATATCACGGGAACGAGAAAAGAGTGCATGTCGGTAACAAGATCAAACTAGTTATTTGGATACCGATGATAGAATCTCGGAGATGTATTATATCATGAGACAAAGGGAATAAGTTACTAGCGTTAAAGGTTCTCACGATCACATAAGTCATCGTTGAATGTGCAGGAGTCAGTATGGATCTCCAGGTCCCGCTTCTGATTATTGATATGAGAGGAGTCTCAATCATGTATGCATTATTCGCGAACCGTAGGGTGACACACTTAAGGGTTGCTGGACACCAATTTGGAACACATATGTTTTAGACGAAAGGGATTGCAAAGCACAGGAATTGTTTCGATAGAAACCGGAATTATTTTGGGTGAAATTGCTGAAAGTGGTTCTACATGTGATATTGAAATGTTGAAAGGGGTTTTATGTGAATGTTTGTTAATTAAAGTAATTAACAAAATTCTGAATAAAATAAATAAAAGAGTTTTATTAATTGAGAGTTGCATTAAATTTGGTGGAAATTTAATGCATGTGAGGGGAATTTGGGGTGGAGCTTGAATTGATGTGAGTGGAGCTTCCACCACATGAATGAGGAAGAGGTGGGGGCACCCCCTTGGCCGCCGGCCATGGGAGAGGAGGATCCCCCACTCCTATAAAAGGCACCTCTCTCCTTCCTCACAAAGTACACCTCCTCGTGAAGGATCCCTCTCTCCCTCTAGATATTTCCCCATGGTCTCGGATTAGCGAGATACATGTTCCCGGTGGCCTTGCGTCTGGAGGAGTTGGTGCTTCTGCTAATTCGCTGGAGCGAGGAGGTGGACGTTGTCCGGTGGCTTGAACGTGTGTGTGAGGATGGATGCGTTGCTGATTTGCGGCGCTCGGACTTCCATACGATCTTGAGATCGGCAAGCGTACGACTACATCATCCACGAGTTCCAACTCGTTAACAAAACTCTGTTGTCTTCGAGGGTAAGTTCTCCATGGATGTATATCCACCCGTTGCTCTTTATCTAGTAGATAGATCTTGGCGTATAGTTCCCATCATAGGAAATTTTTTGTTTTCTATGCTACGAACCCAACAATATCTTCTTGCAAATGTTTTTGTTGATTTTCTATGAGCTGTTCTATTGGAAGAGAGGAAGAAAAGAAACTCAAATGAGACCATATTCCCTCAATGATCATGGCTTATGCAATACTAAACACATCTTTTTTCTAGATGATTTTCTGCTATTTCTTTTTGCATATTTTATTTCCTCTCTATTTTCTGAATTGATTGTCGGTCTTACGAGATCGGTACGGGCAGGCCATATGGCCGGATCCGCCCATACCACTAGTCGTTAAGACTACAGGTGCCTCGGTTTCGTTTTCATATATTCGGTACGACCGCACCGTATGGGCACACCCCTCCCCCCCCCCCCATACGGCTGGTTGTTATTTATTCCGTGACCGCCTTCCAATTTTCGTTTACTAGTATGTATAATAAAAAATATACTGAAATTGAACTGCCGTGAAGTCGGTACGGACGAGCACTATGGGCGGGACCCGCCCGTACTGCTTAGTCGGTTGACTATTTACCGACTTCAACCCGTGCCTTTTTGGAAAACAACCAGGTACGGGCGTGCCGTGCGGGCATGCGCTCGTATCGACTGATCGTTACGACCCGAATTTCCTTCTTTTGCACTTATTTGTTTCTATATTTGTTATGATTCTTTTCTTGGGCAACCCTTTTCCTCCCAGTACAAATTTTACCTTTCCCCTAACCCTTTATAAGTCTCTTTAGAGAGCCACCTCTCTGTTATATCAACAGATCTAATCTACTTGATGCGCTACTTGATTCATGGCAAAGGTAAGCCTCTAAACCTCATGGCTCATTCGTGGGATAGTTTCCAGACCTCCTCCATCCAAGCTGATGATCACGAATCTCAAGGCCTAAGCCCAAAGGACAAGCGGTACACTTATGATTTTGATGATGATTCTAAAGACGAGGAGTTCTAGATCTTCATGGAGCAATCAAAAGAAGGGATGGAGGCAACCAGAGTACTTGGCGATAGCGAAGCCTGGAGATGAGGAAGAAGCCAAGAAACCTCATGGGAAGGGGTGCACCGAGTCGCTCAAGCTTGTCTCCAACTATTCTTCACCAGAGAGTAAGAAGTCTAACCGCTCCAATGCAGTAACTTATCAGGAGACTATGGCTCATATGTCAACAACTAAGACGATCACCATGAACGCGCGCATGAGTGTGAAGCCACAAGAGGCTTGGGGGTTGAAACTCTTGGACGTGCCAGTTGGCGCGCACGTCCCGGACAATGAACACCGTCTTAACAAGATAGAGAAGTACTAGAAAGAAGAGCTCATCCACATGCCCTTTGGATCTTGAAGGTAAGAAGAAACTCAATGAAATGATGAGCAAAGTTGCTCATGGGATGTTCCTCTTGCATTCGGATCTATAGAAGTGTCTTCAATGCATATATGCTCTAGAAAAGACAAACAAGAAGCTTCGAGTGGCACTCTCCAACAAGACTTCTTCACCATGAAGAATGCCATGGTATCAAATAATCGCAATGGATTATTTGATCCACCCGGCTTGATTTCAAGCTTGGGGGATCTGTGAGAACCTTTTAATCTATCTTACAGTTTTTTCATATTTACTTTTCTACATGCATGGTTAGGTTTAAATTTCCAATTTTTCATTGGTTGCATCAACTTCGAGTTCCCTTTTTTCAAGAGAAGAATTATATCCATTGAGTTATGAGCCTTTATGATAATTGAAGTTGTGTTTGATTAATGATTATTATATTAGATGATTGAACTAGGTTGAGTGTTATGATACTTGTACAGCTGTCATAATTTTAGGGACTTCCACACCAACAAAAGTATTGATTAAGTTATCTGAAGAAGAACTCGATCTGGTAGCATATGATAATTAAGAGTTTTTGAAAGCCATGGAAGTAGTGAGCATGATCAAATAGATGTGCTGAAAAGAAGAAGAGAAAAAGGAGTAAGCAAAAAAAATTGGAATACAACTATCAAAAGAGGAGAAGAAGAAAGATGCTATCAAAAGAATCAAACATAGGGAAAAAGAGAGAGGAAAAAGAGAAAATGTTCATGAATCTTCATTATTAAACTTAGTGCTCTACATATTTAAACGTTGTGATTGTATGATATGTTGAATTACTAGTAGCTTCTTATAATTTCATTGATACTGAAAAGGTGTGGAAGCCTCTAAGTTATGTAATGTATAAGGGTATGGTAATACTCCCGACGTACTTCTACATCCGATGTTGTATTCCTGCTTCAATTCCTACCTCATTTATTGTAATGACTCATGTCTCATGAACATGATGATATTGTCCAAAATTGAAGCATATTTACCTTTTGTTTTTGCATAAATAGACTAGGGATTTTTGTATTTCACCGCGTCTACGCGCACTATTTTGTTCTTGTTTCAACAGGATCCCAAATCATGGAGTCATATATGAACATATCAATTAGAGCTATCATATTATGTAATTATATGATATTTCTAAGTGATAAAAGTCATTTTATGAATTTTCCTTCACACCTGGAAGAATACCAATCAAAAAGGAAGCATCAGTATGGTTAACGACCACTGGTACATCCGGAGCCCTCCCGTACCGTCCGCCCATACCAGGCGCAATCGCGAACGCCTCGCGAAATACTTCTCTCTGGCTAATACGAGAGGGAGATCCGCATTCACAGCTACCAGAAACCACGAAACACCACATCCGAGAGGGATCTGAAGGATAAACTTGGCTAGGGTAAAATCCTAGCTGATCCACGGAGAATTGGAGGACAACGCATCATCCCCTTCATCATCAACCGCTGCATCCTCATCACCACCATTACTCCATCTTCCATCTATTAGATCTCTTTGTAATTCTAGATCCAATTGTGGTTTGCATTAGATCTACCTTCGTATTTCTATCCATTCAATTGATTATGATGATGTCGTTGATTGCTTCCATGAGTGAGTAGTTCCTTTGTTCTTGGGGAGATGCAGAAAGCCTAGCACAATTATGAACTTGTAATAAATATGATCTATTCTTGTTTTCGTATGACTTGATTGTCTATGATATAATTATTATGTGTGTTTGATCTCTCCCTTTAGATGGTATGCATAGTTGGCCGCATATCATTTGCCTTCGGGACAAGGGAGGGAGAAATCCTTTGGACATGTCTTGGAAGCATACCCGGAATGCCCCGTGATAGATTGGCACCGGCTCGTAACCTACACGGTCAAAGGGGGATTAAAGAGGGACTCTCTAAGCTAATTACGATATCCACGGGGAATACCTTAATTGCGGTGGTTTGTATGGGTGATTGCTCTTAGACATCGTAGTGGTTATTTAGAGGTGACCTCACACTTGGCTCAACAAAGTGGCTTCCTACGAGCCCTGTTGTGAAAATCTTATTATGGGGCTCTCTCCACACATATCATGACACAAGAAGTGTATTATCTTGGTTGCACATAACAATAATACTATCCTAGTGGTGTATCTTACATCACCTAGAACGTTTTAGCCCTATTGGGTTCAACCACGCTTCCACATAAACTTGTTACTTGTTTTCTTTTTTACTTGTTTTAATTACTTTTCTGCAAACAACCATAAACCTTTCAAACACCCTTTACTTGAGATCAAAGACAGCTTACAAGTATACTTTTGTAAAGTAACAAGGGGCATAAAGACCTTTACCAATATCTCTTTGTGGGTTTGATATCTTTACTTTGAAACTAGCTACAATTGGTCCGTGCACTTGCAGTCATCAAGATACTGAAAAGAAACTTTGCCTTAATGATATTAAAAATGAATAAGAATGCCTAGAAATAAAAGAAAAGGGGAGATAAAAGCAAAAAGTTGAAATTCATGTTGTGTCTAGTTCTTAAGCTCACGTACTTCATATGAAGTATGATTTGTTTTGTGCCTATTAATTTGTATCCTTTGCTTGTGTATATTTATGTTCAACATTAAGGAGCAAGGTGAGAAAATAAATGTTGGCATTATGAACTAGATGGCACACTCTTTAGATCTCTTTTTACTAAGCCTTCACAATACAAGCTAAGACTTGTTCCAAACCCCATAAACTAGACTAGGCATATCCACCTATTTGTGGAAAAGGCTACTTTCAAGTATAGTATGTATGTTAATCGTCCAAACATTTTTAAAACACCCTTTTCATGTATTTTAGAGCTCATAAGAAAGTAAGGTCTAGGGTGATACCACTATGGAATTTTTTGTGCTTTACATATTATTAGTTGTTTTTGGCTAAACCATGTTGTCATGGCACAAGCTTTCAATGTTGAATGTTGATAATTAATCTTGTTAAAGTTCTGCCTATGGATTGCATCGATCTGAAATAAAGTGTGCATACTGGAGTAGGCATGTTGAGAGAAAACGCTCCTAAACCGCTAGTCAAATCCATGCATCGTGCGGCAACTCATGGCGGAAACTTACAACCTGATGTTCCTTGTTGATATGATTCATATGTCTGTTTTTCTTATTCTTCTGTAGTAGAGATACTGCCCCCTCCCACCTTGAACATGACTAAGGAATTATATTAACTCATATCCTAAATAAATAAATACAAAAAGGGGGGCATATAGCTACACAGGGAGCAAGAGGTACTTCAGTGATGCAGTTTCTAAGACCAACATGACCATACAATGACAGTCCTAAGTTGAGTAGCATGAGGAGTGCAAGGTCATAGGTATGGTGCATGAAACAATCAACTTGTAAGATGTCTAACACATGAACCATATGAAGCTTTGAAATAAAAGATACTTGGAACCCCATCCTTATTAATATTGTTGAAATGAACTACATATCTCAAAACTTTATTTTTTACATTCTTTATGGAGGATTAACATATGTATTCAATGCTTATTTTCGGTACGAGATGTAGAACATGTCAAGGGAAGACATGAAACTAAGAAGTGAGTCTTCTAGTCAAGGGCATGAAACTAAGAAGTAGCCCAAAAATAAATGCCTAAAGCACCAATGCCAATCATGAAAAGAGTCTCTTACTCTATAGGTTCATCAAAGTGTGCTTGAAGGTTTGTTTTGTTCATCATTTGTTTTGTCACACCATTACTTATTGTTTAACATGTATATAGATGTGTAAAAGGTAAAACTTGATAGTACACTTGCATATTATGTGTCATTGAAAGAAATTGAGCCTATGAACTTGACATGATAATGAAAGAAGCAAAGGTAACAAACTGCAAAGTCCATGTTTAGTTTTTTATCACCTTCATGCTCAAGGATGAGCGTAGGTTAAGCTCGGGGATGTTGATGCATGTAAAATGTATAGATGAACTTTGTAGTTTGTTAACATGTTTTCCCACATATTTGCATCATATATAATGTTATATCCATGTTTTATATTGATTTTTGGGGATTTACCAATGATCCCCTTTATTTTGGCTATAATCCGGCAGCGTTGAAAAACCATATTTTCAATGTTTTTGATGTTTTAAGACCTATACAAAGTCAAATGGACCTGAACTTTTTGGAATGCCAATATTTATCTATGAGAAGAATCTGGAGCACAAGAATCCTACCTGCAGGGCCAGGAGGCCCATATGAGCATGGGTGGCGCGCCCAGCCCAGGTGGGCTCACCACCTACCCTCTTTTTCTCCTCGACCATCTGATCGCCTTGATTCGTTCGTCCATGGAGGGACCTAAAAATCCCAATATAAGGATCCCCCGGGGATTCCTCAAGACATAGGAGACCATAGATGAAAACACCACCAAATAGAGTCAGATCGAGCGAAAATTCGAGGGGGAAACTCTGTCGGAGCCGCCTCCGGGGAGATCTCCACCCTCTCCACCATCTCCAGCATCATCATCTTGATGAAGAGGGAGTATTCCACCTTCGGGATATGGTTTTGTCGCAGTAGCATGATCTATTCCTCTCTTGTTCTTCATAGATCTAGTACCATATGAGCTGCCCTACATGATTATGGTCATATTTGTAATTCCTATGTGGTGGATCTTTGTTCTATGATTTGATATTTGAGATTGGAATCTATTTTGTGTATGATGTATTAATAGATGCATATCATGTACCATGTTCTTAATTGCTTCTTTTTATCCAACTTGTATGCAAGAACTTGTATGGGGAGAAGTGTGTATTAGATGGAGTAGCATGGTGGTAGTGATTGAATTGTGATAAACAATATTCAAGATCTACTTTTTTTTACCTTTCTTTTGCTGCCTCACTAGGGATAAAGTGAAATCATGTGCTATAGTTATCATGTGACAGTGTTATAATCTTGATAGATCAAGGTAGCATATTTGTATTTCAAACATCATGTTATATTACTTAAAGTTATACTCTGATTTGTTCTTAATTCAAGATTGCATGGAGTTTCCCTTTCTTGAGGAGTATAAGAGATATGTATTTCATCTCTATGTTAGAACATGATGCCCATATTGATTCCTTATCAAACACATATAGAATTTCCATGAAAAAATATCATTGGTGAATTGTTTTGTGATCACTACAACTTAAAAAGACGGTAGATAAGTGAACCCATTAACCCCGGTCCAATTTTAATCATAAGAAATACCTTTCCATTACATCTACTAACTTTCATATTTTCTGCAATTTATTATTTCTAAAATACAAAAATACTTTCTCTACTTGCAATACTCATAAAAACCCCAAAACAACTCTACTATCTTCCATATCATCTAGTTTGCATGTCTTTACTTTCTTTACTTTAGTTTACTTTATATTTTATTTCATAGTACTAATATGAATCCTTGTGCTTGACAACCACTTGGTGGAGTTGGGGACACAAGAAAAATTTATTTACTTCACAGGTTGCTTGAATATGATAAGACAAAAACCTTCCATAACCAATTCCCTGAGAGTTCGATATAAACCCTTGAGTCACCCTTGTGAGGAAAAGAAGCTTGCAGCAACACTCTGCACTTGGAGTCCCAACGAAAAGTGGCCACGATTGTTGCCACTCAACATGAAACCATCAGAACACTACCATTCAATGGGTGGATTAGGACGCGGAGGAAGGGAGTCGCCCGGTCTTTGGTGAAAGGTCGTACTCCCCGTATGACTCTGTGGAACTCCGGAGCATGACTTCTTACACCGGTGATGTTTTCGTCGTAGACAGATATGAGTCCGTCCTCTCGACTATGTGTGGTGCTGCTCATGGAGATGTCTAGCTACAACGCTCCACATGGACCCTAGAGATGCATCCCACCATTGTAGGCCATGTTCCGGCTGCTAGTTCCCACAAAATCGTTTTTACCTCGTCGAGTCTGACGGGGAGTTGTTGTTTATTGTGAGTGGACCAGTCTATGGAGGCAGGCCGATTGTTTACCGGGTTGATACCCAGAACCATATCCTTCAGTCGGTCAGAGGCATCAGAAGTCATGCTCTCTTCGTTGTTGTCAATTGGTGCGTCTGCATCGACAACGCTAGGGTACCCATGGTGCAGGCCGACAGCATATACTATACGGACCTATCCGAGATTAGATCTTACAACTTTTAGGCACTTGCGTGGGAAGAGGAGCCAAGGGTTGTACATGGGTATGGAGTAGGAGGTTTATGGATGACTGAACGTTCTTCCCAACCCAATCGATTGTTGGTGGAGTATTGCAGAATTGTCGAGAATTCTGAGTTGCATATGGTGCCGCCTTATGGCGAGGATGGTACCACCTACTACGATTACTACGACAACTATCCATTATATTGATGGATCATGTGGGTCTGCTCCTGATGTATTCTCTTCAGGTCAACTCTTTGTGTGTTCACTTTGTTGAGTGAATGTCTATGAATTATGCAAGTTCTATGGTTCCCATGTAATACAATGGATGTTCTCCCTGTTTCCATAAGATCGTGTGTTGTACCTCTTACAGTTTCACTGTTTTTTCATGTCCGTGTAGCAATTATGATAGATGCTCGATATGTAACAATCCTCAAACAACTTACAACTGTGAATTATAGTAGATTATTACAATCCTCAGTAAACTTAGCAGGAATAAAATGAAGCATAAAAGTTGCACTCGTGATGGGGATATGCCAAAGGGGGTATGCTCAGCAGTACGTTCCGAGTGGGCCAAAAGGCCTGCGAGTGCGCCTGGAGGACAGCGACTGGACTCTGGAGAAAGGAAAGGCCCATCGACCGGCGACTGGAAGCCCAGAAGCATAGCAGAACCCTAGTCGGATTAGGTCAAAAGCCCCCAGATCCTTATCTTGTTCGGGGACAGCTTGTAAACCCTAGCGAGGTGCTTCATATATAAACCTCCCTAGGGTATCCTAGAGACTTACGTTCCATCATACACCCCCTCAAGCGACTCGCTGCCTAGCCGCCGAGCTCGCCACCCTTGTAACTCGCTCTCTCATAATCTAATCTAGCAGGAGTAGGTCTTTACCCTCCGGGGGCCGAACCTAGGTAAACCCATGTGCATCCGCCCCCATCTCGCACCGCAGATGGCCGCCAACTCTTCCTCACGAAACACTCAGTTGCTGCCTATGGCAGCGACTATCGTGGCCATTTCCACGACAGTGGCGCCCACCGTGGGGCATAGCGGGACTGGCCTAAGTTCTGCGGCGAGACCCTACTCGCCAATCGATCGGCCGATCGCCACTGGTCGCATGATTGCCATCGGTGGGATCTTACAGATCCTACCCAGCTGTTATATCTCGGCATCACGCCCGGTCACCCACGCCACGGTGATGCCGATCGGCTCCATCAACCTCTTCGTCAGCTTCACCGGCGCGATCGACCCAGCCGCGACGGTGATCGTTGGCAGATCGCCGCCACACCGTGACCTGCTTTCGGAGGAGCAGGTCCGCTCCATCAGGAGCCTTGTCACCAAGTACGACTCGGCCGCCAGCGACGCGGTCGAGACTAACATCGCCACCAACGACGACGCCCTGAACGACGACGCCGACTCCGCGACCCCTGCATCCGTCGGCGGATCTATCACCGCCGCGTCACGAGAAGACTCCATCACGCGAGTCTCCAACCCCGAGGATTTCGAGGGCCCCTCCATCCTGGGGATCTTCGACTCCGACTCCGGCTCGGAATCCCCCGAGGATTTTCACGCTAGATCCAGTCGCTTTAACGCGATCTACATGGCAGGAAGCACGGCCGCCTTGCCAGATCCATTCTCCACGGCGATCCCGCCGACCGCGACGGCCACGGAGGTGGAGGAAGCCTGCCTGCGGCTCGTGGAGGCGCAACGCAAGGAACTCGCCGAGCGTGAGAAATACCGCCTCGAGCGAGAAACGGCGCGGGAGCTATCACTCTACCACCAGCGCCGCATCAGGACCCGCCTGAACCCCGACGTTCAAGGCCGCGTCCTGAACTTCAACGACGAGGGCAACCCCACGTGCGCTGCCGAGCGCAAATACTGCGAGAACGCGCCGCAGGGTGGGAGCAACCCCGCAAGACCACCACCGGGAGCGCCGGCGACTAGGGCTCCTCCACCACCCATGGGCCGCGTGCCCCCACCGGACCAACCACGGATCATCATCTCGCCTCAAGCCCGTGACACCAACGGGCTACCACTGTACTCCACCCCGATGGACAACATTGTCGCGGTAGATGCCGCGATCGCCAACCTCGATGTCCAAGGCGACGGCACGCTACAGATCCAGTACGCCAAGGCCCTACTCGTCAGGGCCATCGAGCAACAAGCCGCGGGAGTCGACCCGCAGGGGCGAATGTACTCCCGCTCTTCGGCAAGCAGGGCGGCAACAAGCGGCCACTCCACCGTGGCCAACGCATTAGTCTGCCCACCACCCCAGCCCCTGGCAAATCAACCACGGGCCGCCAATCCTGCGCTCTCAACCAACGAGCCGCGACTGGCAAACAACATGGTCGCCTCCAACAGGCAACCCATCGACACCCGAACGAACATCATCAACAACCAGACGTGGCGGTCGCGCCAGCCCTACAACCTGCGACACACCCTCACCAACCACGGCGAACCGGAGCCAAGAGGCTCGTTCAGCCGAATCGGGCTGCAATGCTTTGGACCAATGATTCGTGGGGAAAAATACCCCGCCACCTTCAAGGCCCCTAAGGAGATCGAGAGGTACGACCCAACGTACGACCCCGCCGTCTGGTTGGATGCATACCTCATGGCAATGGGGATCGCCGGCCACAACGACCTGCTCGCCGCTCGCTACCTCCCCCTGATGATGGAGGGTGTGACCCGGCAGTGGATCAACACCCTCCCTCCCGACAACATTGATTCCTGGGAAGAAGTGCGGGACGCCTTCGTTAGGCACTTCGAGGGCTCCTACAACTGTGCCACCACCATAGAAGACCTGGAGCGATGCATCTAGGGACCATGCGAGTCGACCCGCTGGTGGATCCAAAGGTGGCATGAACTGTGGATAAACGTCTCCGGCATCCACCCAGACACGGCGATCACTGCTTCAAGAACGCGTGCCGGTATGAACCTCTGGTCGCCAAGATCAAGAGGGTCTACCGGATGCTCGATAATATCCCCGACCTCCTCGAGATCGCCAAGCGCTACGCGGAGGAGGACCCCAACCAAGATTCCAACGACGAGTCGGGAGGAAGACGGCGCACTAGCATCCACGATAGTGGGCGCCTACGCGACATGCGATACAACAACACCCGCATCACCGGCAAGCGCCGGACCGACGGGCGAGTCGACTTTGTCGCCAACGCCGG
This sequence comes from Avena eriantha, assembly GCA_910589775.1. Classification (NCBI taxonomy): domain Eukaryota; kingdom Viridiplantae; phylum Streptophyta; class Magnoliopsida; order Poales; family Poaceae; genus Avena; species Avena eriantha. The sequence continues at coordinate 323,765,622 of OU342745.1, read as the reverse complement.
CTACGGCCAACGCGACTCCAAGAACTACCGCCGCAACGGAGGAAACTACCGCGATAGTGGGAACTACCGCGCCAACAACATGACAAGGCCGAAATTCGACCCCGCTGCCCTGCTCAATCAGCCCTGCATCTACCATAGCAGGGAGGGAAATCCTGCCACCCACACCACCGCCGACTGCCACTCTCTCAAAGAGATCGAGAAGGCGAGACATGCAAGGGAGGACCCCAACAACAACCAACCGCGGGACAACGGGAACGGTGGCGGCTTCGGAACCGCCGTCAGGTCGCTACATACCTTCACTGGGCTCGGCACCAAGTGTGAGAAGAAGGTACTCGCCCGCACGGTCGCCGTCAATGCGGTGAAGCAAGTCGACATCCCCCGCTTCCTAAACTGGTCCGAGCAGAGCATCACATGGAGTCGCCAGGACCATGCGCCAAGAATCGAATATCCAGGGCGAGTCCCCCTGGTGGTCAGGCCAAAGGTGGCCGACTACTGGCTGCCCAAGACGCTGATGGATAGTGGGAGCTCCATCAACATCCTGTACCTCGACACCTTCAAAAGTCTCCAGCTCCCAGAAGCAGCCATCGAGCCAACACTGACGACCTTCCACGGCATCGTCCCCGGTCGGAAAGCGTACCCGATCAGGAAGGTGACGCTGCCAGTCACCTTCGGCACCCCGGCAAACTACCGCATGGAGAGAATCGTCTTCGAGCTGCTGAACTTCCGCAGTCCCTACCACTGCGTCCTGGGCCGCCAGGCATTCGCAAAGTTCATGGCGACCCCACACTACGCCTACAATATGATGAAGCTCCCCAGGCCGAGTGGCATCATCACCGTCCACGGCGACCCCGATATGGCCGTGGAATACGAGGAAAAAGGCATTGAACTCGCCGACGCCATCATCGCCGCGGAGACTGACCACGCGGAGGAGCTCGCGAAATATGCGGGCAACATCAACAAGGACGATCCCACCATCTTGAAGAAACCGATCGCCGCGAACTCCGTGCTCGAGGCGACCACGCACACCCGCACCGTCGAGCTCGTCCCAGGCGACTCCAGCCAGACGGTCACCATCGGGGCGCACATGTGCCCCACATAGGAAAGCACGATCATCGGGTTCCTCCGTGAGAACCGTGACATCTTCGCATGGAAGCCATCTGACATGCTAGGTGTCCCGAGGGAACTCGCTGAGCACAAACTTAATGCCGACCCCAAAGTGCGACCAGTAAAGCAGTCGCTACGGCCCTTCAATGAAGACCGATCGTCGAGCAATCGCCGAGGAAGTCCAGCGCCTGCTAGCCACAGGCTTCATCCGGCCAATCAAGTACTCCAAGTGGCTGGCAAACCCAGTCCTGGTTCTCAAAAAGAACAACACCTGGAGAATGTGTATCGACTACACCAATCTCAACAGCGCCTGCCCGAAGGAGGAGTTCGTCCTACCGCGCATCAATCAGATCATCGAATCGACCGCGGGATTGGAGTCGCTATGTTTTCTCGACGCTTACTCTGGTTACAACCAGATCAAGATGGCGATCGAAGACGAGGAGAAGACGGCGTTCATCACGCCATTCGGCGCGTTCTGCTACACGGCCATGACGTTTGGCCTCAAGAACGCAGGTGCCACATACCAGAGGTGTATGCAGGAGTGTCTAGCGAGCCTAATTGGCCGCAACATTCATGTCTACATCGACGACGTGGTGGTAAAATCCACCCGCGAGGACGATCTGCTCGCCGACCTATCAGAAACCTTCGCAAATCTGCGGAGGTACAACATCAAGCTGAACCCTAGAAAATGCACCTTCGGCGTACCCATCGGAAAACTTATGGGGTACGTAGTCTCCAAGCGAGGCATTGAAACCAACCCCACCAAGATCGACACCATCGCGTGACCCGGGAAACCCGAGTGCCTGCGCGACGTCCAAAAGTTGGCAGGGCGAGTCGCGGCTCTCAGTCGCTTCATCCCCTGACTAGGCAAGAAGGCAATGCCCCTCTACCGCCTGATGCGCAAGAACTCAACGTTCCAATGGGACGTGGAGGCCGACGACGCACTCAAAGCACTCAAAGAAGTGCTACTCGTGGCACCACTACTCGCCGCGCCACTCGACAAAGAGCCAATGCTCGTCTACTACATCAGCGAAGTCCTAACGGACTCATGACAGCGCTACCCGCAATACCAAAAACGGGTGTACGTGATATTCCGAGCACAGCGGCGGCTCCCACACTACTTCCAGGAGCACCCAATCACGGTGGTCTCCTCCGCGCCCATGCAGGACATCATACGCAATCGGGAGGCAACAGGGCGAGTCGCCAAGTGGGCCGTCGAGATCGGCGTCCACAACATTAAGTACGAGCCCCGAAAAGTGATCAAGTCACAAGCCCTGGCTGATTTCCTTGCAGACTGGGAAGAAGCACAACAGCCAGAGAAGCTCCCATACCTCCACTACTGGTCGCTCCACTTCGATGGCTCCAAAAACGCCGACGGCGCGGGGGCTGGGGTCATATTGACCTCCCCCAAAGGAGACAAGCTCCGCTACATGCTCCACCTCAACTTCAAACCCTGCACCAACAACATGGCGGAATACGAGGCCCTCCTCCACGGCATGAGAGCCGCCAAGGAGATGAACATCAACCGCCTACGTTGCTACGGCGACTCCGACCTAGTCGCCGTCCAAGTGGTCGGGACGTGCGACGCTGTTTCCCCAACAATGATAGCGTACCGCCAAGCCATCGGCCAGTTGGGAGGACACTTCGACGGCTATTCCGTCGAGTGGATCGACAGGCATGAAAACGAGGAGGCAGACGCCCTTTCCCGCATCGGATCGACTCGACAGGCGCCACCAGTAGGCGTCTTCCTCGACATCATCCACAAACCCTCCGTCAGCCCACCGAAGGAGATCGACGTCGGGATCCCACTGCAACCAGAACCGGCCTTAGTCGCCATGGTTGTGGAACCTAGCGACTGGACAGCGCCATACGTCGCCTTCCTGGAACACAAACTCATACCGAGCAACGAGACAGAGGCGCGAATGATCGTGCGCCGCTGCAAATCCTTCGTCATCATCAACGGCGAGCTCGACAAGCGCAGCGTGACTGGCGTGTTCCAGCGCTGCGTACAGCCAGAGGAAGGCCGCAAGATCCTCCAGGATATTCACACCGGCGACTGCGGCCATCACGCCGGCGCCAAGTCGCTAGTCGCCAAGCCCATGCGGCATGGTTTCTACTGGCTAACCGCACACGCCGATGCCACCAACGTAGTCCAAAGATGCGTCGGATGCCAGAAGTACGCCAACCAGACGCACCTTCCTGGTTCGGCACTCAAGACAATCCCCATCACGTGGCCATTCGCCGTATGGGGCATGGACATGGTAGGCCCGTTCAAGAAGGCCCCATCTGGCTTCACTCACCTCCTAGTCGTAGTCGATAAGTTCACCAAATGGGTGGAGGCCAAGCCGATCAAGAAGTGCGACGGCAAGACGGCTACTAAGTTCCTCCACGAACTCATCTACCGGTACGGCTACCCGCACAGCATCATAATAGACAACGGCACCAACTTCGCCAAGGGGGCCATGGCGGAATTCTGTGAGGAGCACGACATACGACTCGACCTCGCATCAGTCGCCCACCCGGAGTCAAACGGACAAGCTGAGCGCGCCAACCAGAGCATCCTCCACGGGCTCAAGACGCGACTACAGGTGCCCCTCGAGCGCACCCTAGGATGCTGGGTCGACGAGCTCCCCTCTGTGATATGGGGGATCCGCACCTCCGTCAACCGATCAACCGGGTTCACGCCTTTCTTCATGGTGTATGGCGCCGAGGCCGTAATGCCAACAGACCTGGAGCACGACTCCCCTCGAGTTGCCAACTACGTCGAGGCGGCCAACAAGACCGCCTGCCAACACAGCGTCGATCAACTTGACGAAGCACGCGACCTAGCTCGCTCCCGCACCGCCATATACCAGCAAGGACTTCGCCGCTATCACAGCCGCCGAGTGCGAACTCGCACCTTCCAGGAAGGCGACCTGGTCCTACGACTGGCCCAAGACAAGAAGGGCATGTACAAGCTCTCTCCCCCATGGGAGGGGCCATTCGCCAAAGGCCGAGTCCTTGGCAATGACGCCTATTACCTCATCGATATACGGGGTGATGGCCAGTTGGAGGTCGGGAGGCCATGGAATGTAAACCTCCTCAGATAGTTCTATACTTAGAACCACACACTGTACTCTGTCGGAATATATAAATGAAATTCATTCGGATCGCACAAATTGTGCCCACTCGCCATATTCTTGTGCCACTCGAACTCATACATGCAAGCAATACGCTATTCACGGAAGTCAACCTCTGATCGAGCGACCGGCACGCCAAAGTAGTGCGCCACAAGGCCACCGGAAGTATTCGGGCCTTGTGTCGTCCATGAAAAACGCCAACCCGGAGCCGCCATTAGAGTCGCCTAGCCCGACTGGCCCACCGGGCCAAGACGTCAGATACACGCTTCCTACAGCGCTCTGTCCCTCCTACCCTCGAGCAAAGCGACTCGAACGGTTAAGTACCACGCACAGGGACTCCGCAAAACGGGAACCCCACGCGGCTCGGGAACACACCAAGTAAGAGAGCTGCCTAGGGCTCGCCAAGCGACTGGCTCTCCGGGCCAGGGGAGGAGACACGTTACAAACAACGCATTCACAACCTGCAACAGGATCACGACCAATACGGTCGGGCACAACGCTCGGGGACTCGCTCACAAGCGAACCCTACTCGCGCTCAGGGACTCGCCCACAAATCAGCCCTACTCGCGCTCGGGGACTCGCCACACAGAAGACGCGAGGGATAAAAACAAACGCGTAAACAAATCAAACACATAGAAATACACAATCGAGTTATACCCCATTAAAGGGCGGACGCGCTCGGGGACTCACTCAAATTGTTGAACAATACATTTCCTTAATCATAACACGAGTTGACCAAGTCCCCGTGACATACATTACAAAATATCATACAGCGTTCGCCACTTGGCATCCATTACAACTCTTACATTTGCTTACTCCACGGGCCCTGATGAAGAAGAAGCGCCACCACCCTTGACACGCACAAAGGGCTGCCACGGGTTCGTCGGGTACATGGTCAGCGACTTTGCCAATGACGACCGGAAGGGCTGCTCCGACTTCATGTCGCGGTGCTCCGGCCCGGGGTCGCCAGGCGCCAACACCGTCTCCTGGTACGGCAGCAGATCCCCCATCGCCAAGACACGATCGGCATAAGGAGTGGCCTTCGTGGTCAGCTTCAGCACCTCCGACATCTCCACTGTGCCGGTCGCCGAGGGATAGCCACTCGTGACATCATCAAGATCGAAGTCGTCGGGAAAATGCGCGAGACCCAAGCTCAATGCCGTAGCGGCCCCGCGTTTGAACGCTGAGCGCGTCATCCACTCCACAACCGCAGGCACCTCCTCCAGATAGCGCCACACCTCCATGAGCCCCCCAAGGATGACTTCGGTGGGAGACATGCCCTGAAGAGCCGCCTGGTAACACAACGCCGAGGTCGTGGCTGCACTCACCACGGCAGTTATGCACTGCGAGGCGGTGTAAGGCTGCACCACCGGGTCACTTTGGCCTACCACAGCTGCAAAGTCAGATGTCAATGAAACAATGAAACCCCCAAAGCGGGGACCCGACAAAAGACTAAAGCAAAGACAGAGACTCACCGAGAAGCTTGCGGCAATTCTCCTTGATGTGCTTCTCCAAGGCGGTCTGCGCGTTATGCAGCCCCACGATTATGGAGTCCGTGGCCTTGCGTTCCTCCTCAGCCGCGGCGACGGCAGCCTTCGCCCGCTCCTCCGAAGAAATTGAGGCTGCCTTAGCCACCTTCAACTCCTTGACCAGGGAGGCCACTCGCCCATTCGCCGCGTCCAGTTCGGTGAGTGGGACATACCCCTCACGGGCCTTGGAGACCTCGGCCGGGAAACCATCTGCAAGTGGAGATATCAGAGTATTTGCACACAACCAGCTCATACCAAGCAAACAAGAACAAAGCCAAACAGACACTCACCGATCGTCTCCTGAAGCCGCCGGTTCACCTCCTGCGCCTCGCGCAAGTCACGCTCCAAGCGCTCTCATGCAGCCTGCCGATCAGTCGACTCCTGTTGTAACCCCTGAAAAACAAAGAACCCAGCTAAGAATTGGAAGGAAAAGAAAAACCCAGTTCCCAGCCGCTGAAATTCAGCGACTAGGAACTCGGGGACTGGAGAAGGAAGAAAAACAAAACCCAGTTCCCAGCCGTTGAAATTCAACGACTAGGAACTCGAGGACTGGAGAAGGTAGGAAAAGAAAAACAATTCCTAACCGTTGAAATTCAATGACTAGGAATTCAGGGACTAGACAAACCTGAATAGCAGCGCCGAGCATCTTGTGAAGTTCAGCGGCGTCAGTCGACGGGGCCGTGAAGGAGGTGCGCCCGCGGCGGGCCCCAATCTCTGTGTCCACGATTTCCGGACTCTGTAGGGACTGTGCATCCGTAACACCTGGAAACCCCTTCGCCATAAAGCGAGGGAACATTGCCGACGCCCTGGCAGGGGCGCTAGCCGCCGGGACCGGCACCTCCGGCACGGATGCAGCCGGTGCTAGCTTTGATCGCGTCGCCGCCACCTCTTTGATGAGCGGCGCAGCAGCTGGCTCCGCGGAGCTTCCCCCGGTCGCAGCGCCGTCAGTGCCCCCCTTATGCTTCTTCGTGACTTCAGCGGTTGTGACATCTTTAGAGGCTTTCCTCTTCTTGGACAGATCGCCCTCTCCCGCGCCAGTGGCCGGTGGAATCTTGGCAACCGAAGGGCGACTAATCTTCTTAGCCCCCGACCTGCACGAACCCCTCCAATCAGCACGACCACAACACGAAAGAAGCAATGCAAATTGTGACGAGGAAGCAGAACTTACTTGGCGACTGGAAGGACACGAAGCCCGGTACTGATATGGGCGGGCTTGTCCAACTCGGGACCCAGCTTGCGGCTGAGCCCCCTCTCGAAGACGTCCGAAGCCCACGAAACCGAGGGCTTCCTTGACGATGAAGCCGTAGTCGCCGGGATCTCCGGCTCCGACGCGGCCGCCTTCGACGACTGTAGCGACTTGGGCGTTGTCGCCTCAGCTGCTTCTTGGCTAGGAACCGCCGAGATCGTCGGCGCGATCGCCGCCAGGGGAACCTCTACCACCACCTCCATATCCTCGCCCTCCAACCCCTTCGTTGGGACTGTGTCCCTGGGGGCCTTGGGCGATACTTCGGGAGACCCTTTGTCGTCGGAGTCGTCATCCGACTCGAACACCACTGACGACCTGGCCGCCGATGGAGGCCTCTTTACTAGCGACTTGGGCCGGCGTGGGGGCTTCGACGGCGTAGCAGTGTGCCGGGACGTTTGCTCCTAGGCGACCTCATCGCCTTCTTCGAACTCATCCAGGATACAGCTCGCCTCGACCTCTCGTTGCTTCTGCATTCGGGTCTTGCGAGCCACAGGCGCTGGGGGAGGGACTTCTTCTTCCCTGTCGCTGTCGGAAGGATCCCCCTCGGAATCTTCCTCCAGTTCTGGGGGAACTTCTTCGTCAAGCGGAGGAAGCCAACCCTCCAACACCTGAAAAAGCTGAGAACCTCCACGAGTCAAGACACGCCAAGCGAAAAGACTGAAATTGAGGTACGAACACAGCGATTGGAAAGAGAACTCACTGTGGGGGCTTCGTTCTTCACGGGAGTATACGGGGCAACCCCGACCGCCGCGCCCGTGAACTCCGCGTCGGTAATCTTCTTCAGGGCGTCCTTGTAGTCCTCTGCTTCCCATGACTCCCTGCTGGTTCGGGACGGATCATGCTTCCCGCTGTACTCATACATCCAGTGTGGACGAGCCGCCAGCGGAACCAGGCGCCACCCGAGCCAGCAATTGTAGAGGTTGATTGGAATCAACCCCTGGTCCTTCAGCTTCTGGATCTGATCCATCATTTCCGCGACGGCCATCCCCTGATCTTCAGGGAGCTTCTTCGGCACCAGTCGACAGGGCTCGCTCCTCTCGGCGACGAATTCAGGAAGAGAGACCTTGCTAGAGGGAGTGGCTTCCTTGACGTAGAACTAGCTTTTCTTCCACTCGCTGGCGGCCTTCTTCGGCAGGAGGAGCTTGATGAAGTTGGCCTTCGGCTTCAACTAGAAGGTGACCCCACCTACGGCCAGCATCAAGCCGCTGGATGCCTCGCGCCCGATGCGGTCGTGGAAGAGCTCCAGCCACAGCGGGAAATATGGCCTGCAGCCAAGGTAGCATTCGCAGAAGGCAACGAAGATCGCCAGCTGCTCGATGCTATGTGGACCAAGATCTGAGGGGTTGATCGCGTAGTACGCGCAGAAGCGGCGGAAGAAGAGCAAAGTGGGGAACCCTAAGCCCCTCTCAAGATGACTGGTGAAGCAAATGAACTCGCCGGGTCGCGGTTTTGGCTCGGTCTCGGAGGAGGGGGGAACCCGCCAATTCCCCTTGCGGAGCACCCCGGCGTCCTCAAAGGATCTCAGCTGGGCCGTGGTGCACTTGGATTTCCCCCATGAGCCTTTGGGAGGCGCCATCGAGTGAGAAGTGGGATCGCGCGACGCGGGGAGAGTAAGTCGGGAGGAAGCAGAAAGGAAGAGAAAATGAGGAAGGATGAAGAATGCGGAGCAGGATCGCGAAGCTGATCCGTCACTCCCCTTATATGGGAAACGTCACCCGCCAAAATCGGGATAGCCGTTACTCACGGTAATTGCGCCGAAGTTACCGTTGGAAATTCCAACGGATAGTTTGACCAGGTCTGACGGTCCAACTCCTATTGGTCTACTCGCCACCCGCCAGTCTCTCTTGTCGTCGAAACGACGACTGGACGGTAGTGATGCTTACTAAAGTGACGGATGGAGTTATGGGGAAATTCTCCTTGGATCCAGTAAAGTCCATCACCGACTCGACTAGGCGCCCAAATTGGGCTCGCCTACTTCGAACACCAAAAGGACGCATGTGCCTGCGTCAACGATGGCCTCGGGGACTACTGATGGGGATATGCCAAAGGGGGTATGCTCAGCAGTACGTTCCGAGTGGGCCGAGAGGCCTGCGAGTGCCTGGAGGACAGCGACTGGACTCTGAAGAAAGGAAAGGCCCATCGACTGGTGACTGGAAGCCCAGAAGCGTAGCAGAAGCCCAGTCGGATTAGGTCAAAATCCCCGGGATCCTTATCTTGTTCGGGGACAGCTTGTAAACCCTAGCAAGGTGCTTCATATAAACCTCCCTAGGGTATCCTAGAGACTTACGTTCCATCATACACCCCCTCAAGCGACTCGCTGCCTAGCCGCCGAGCTCGCCACCCTTGTAACTCGCTCTCTCATAATCTAATCTAGCAGGAGTAGGTCTTTACCCTCCGGGGGGCCGAACCTGGGTAAACCCATGTGCATTCGCCCCCATCTCGCACCGCAGATGGCCGCCAACTCTTCCTCACGAAACACTCAATCGCTGCCTATGGCAGCGACTGCCATGGCCATTTCCACGACAACTCGCACTAAACACAACCAAAATTGCAACCAGCCTAAACAACATATAAACCTAGATCACACCTAAACAATAGTTTTGGCAACAACAGTGGGGTAGCCTCTGGAAGCCTTAGTTTACTCAACAGCAGCAGGGATTGGTTCAACGGCACGGGGACTTCTCGGACTACCAGTAGCATCAGCCATAGCAACAATAACACAGGGACCCCAGTAGCAGTAGCTTCTAGATCTAGTACATTGCAATTCAGGAAAAACATGCAAGTTAAAGCAGACTTTTTCATCAACCCATTTAGTTCCCACACTAATTTATTACATGGGTGCATCTTGGCATAGTAAGCATTATTTTCCATGGGAATTTCTAACAATTAGGAAATAATACATTCAATTTTCCTAGTGACGACGATGATGTTTTTTGTAATGAAAGTCCGAATAATATGTTTCAGAATGCCACAAGCCCATGATTTCGGACATAGCGAAAGATGCTTCCTATCTAACTTCGGCACTTGAATAACTTGATGCCGATTTAACGAAACTAGCTCAAATTTATTTTGAAGTACAAGTAAGTGGTAGATTTCTCTTAAGATTTTACTTAAGAGCATCTCTAGCAGATACCACACATCTGGTCAAACCCGCAAAATTTGCAGTACCGGTCCAAAACGACCCAAAAACGGCCAGAACAGATGCCGTAAACGTGGTCAATACCGTAAAATAATTGCATTTTTACCATATAGTTCTCGTGTACCACATATATTCAGTTCTGGAGGCTGGTTTTACAGTAAACTGCAAAAACAGTCAACGCTCGCCTAGCGAAACTTTCACAAACAACTACTCCCGCCGGCGGTCGATTTTGCGGCGGCAGACTATCCTGGCGCCCGCCGGCCGGCTGGAGTCGTCGTTGCGAACGTCGGCCACGTACACGTATGCGGCAAGCATCAAGGATGTTCGGCCAGAGTCGTCGTTGCGGACGCCGATCGCATACGCAGCATCGGCAAGCAAGCTAGCAGCAAGTAGCGTTGGCAAGCTAGCAAGCACACGGCAGCAAGCTAGCAGCAAGTAACGGCGGCAAGCTAGCAAGCAGTAGCAAGCAAGCAGCGCACACACGAGGAAGACGACCCAATATTCCAGGAATATCCAGTTTTGCGGTGCGCATATGCCCTGTCGTAGCCTCGTCGCTGCTCCGCTGCCCGTAGCCGCCACGGGGCGTGCCAATCTAGTTCTTTCTCCCCTGCTCCAGATTGCTTCTACTTCTGTGAGAAGGAAGATCTAGAAATGTCTGAGTCTGAGGAGGTTGTCATCGTCGAAGAACACAAAGAGGGCGGCAAGGCCCATGAGCGCGGCGCTTGGGCCGGTTCCTGGGTCTGCCAAGATGACATCGATTGGCTGATCTGGACCCTCCGCATCCCTGCCGGGGTAAGCTGTTGCCTTCCGTGCTAAGAGATTTCTCCCTCTCCCAATCCAGGTGAGTTCATCGTCTTCCTTTCTCATTTTCAGCGTGGGTTTGGATTGCCCATCAATGACTTCTTCTATGAATCCATCACCACTTTTTCTCTCCAACCCCACCATCTTCCGGCTAATGCCATCACTTCTCTTTCTGCTTTCGCTTCTAGAGTTGAGGGGTACCTCGGCCTCTAGCCCACAGTTTACATCTGGTAAAAATTCTTCGGCTTTAGGGCCAATGTCATCCCGAATGCAGATCTTTGCCCTGCTGACAAATCTTTGACTCAGTGCGGGGCGGCTTCCATCTCTCCTTAGAAAACTTCTGTCTTTCCTCGAGTCACCAGCTCGGAGTCCTGCAAGGGATGGCCCAAGACGTTCTTCTACGTGAAGAATGATACCTTAGAGGACAAGATTCGGCTACCTCCTTTCTATCTCGGTGTCCCTGACAAGACCTTGTGGGGCCGGATCCCGAGGAGGTCCGGCACCTTGGTGAAGTTGGTGGAGAAACGCATAAAAGAGCTGAATCTATTGGGGTGGTGCAGCGAGGATATAAGTATCACTTTCATTTGCAGTCGAATCTCCCTGCTACAGCAGCGTACGCACAAGATTTTCCACATGAGCGGGCACCTCGACCCCAACCGAACTTCATTCTTCGAGCTTACCAACACTCAGATCTTCCGCTGGATTAAAGCTATTTTGAAGATAACCCCGGACATGACTGAAGACTGGGAGTGGGGGTTTGAGCATTACAGCCGAGATAAGCTTCCTCCCACGGTATATTTCTCATTCAACCCCTTTTCCGAGTTACGTTTGATGTCGTACCATATCATTTACTTGATCCTTTTGCAATATTCCTTTCAGACGTTTCTTCAGTAGATGATTGAGGATGGTACAGAGCCGCACCTTAAGTAGGGGAAGGACCGAGATACCTCGGATATGGAGGAGCCAACTTCTAAGGCATTTTTGCCTACTTCGGCCCCAAACGATCCTCTAGTGAGGCTTCGGTTTTACGGGATTAGCCATATGATGATGACAACCCTAATATTGAGATCTTGGAGGTATACGACCATGTGCCTATCTCATATGCTTTTACGGTTGATTTAACTCCAGCTAACCTGGCCGGTCAGGTCCACACTGATCCACCTCTTGTCGTGGGCGAGCCAGCCCCTGTCCCGGCAAAGAAATGAGCGGCTACTTCGGCTCCTTATTCTGAGCAACCCCGGACTGGGAAACGACAGAAGAAATCCAGCGATAAGGCCGCCAGCAAGCCTCCGGCTAAGGCCACAGTCCGGAGAGCCCCAAGGCCCAAGGAGCCACCTACTGCATCCGAGTAAGCTTTTCTTCCATTCCTTGTTATTCAAGTAGATTCTCTCCCTTTACATGTATTTGTTGTTTCTCTTTTCTGTTATAACTTGTATTTTTTCTGTCTTATTAGGCAGGGCCCCCAGGGACATCTCCTAGAGCGGCTCCAACATAGCCTCACCTATTCAAGGTGATCCACCATTCCCCCACCATGATGATGCTCGCCCCCTGAGCCCCATCCAGGATGGTTCTACGGCTGCACCAAATCTTAGCCCACCTCGGCAAGAGGAGGGCAATGTCGGCACAGAGGGAGGTGGCGCCTCCAAGGACGTGGCCATGCCGGATCATCCCAGCTCCTCTTCGGCTCAGCCCCAACCAGATGATGGTGGTGCCAGCAACATCAGCACCGAGAGCACTTCTACTGAGGTGCGATGAGTCTAGCACTGACCCAAACTCAACGTCAACCAACTCCAGCTCTAGCTCCAGCTCCAGCTCCAGCTCCAAGTTCTTCTGTGCAAGCAAGTCCTGCCTTGTCCGGGTCTACCAAGACTCGGTGAGATGACCAAACTCGGCCCAGCCCGAAGGCCAAACCCCTTGTGCCAAATTCTTCGGCTGAAGACATATTTTGGCAAAAGCCTCAGACCAAACCCGGAGAGCAAACGACATCTTTGCAGTAGTAGTCCAAATCAAGCACCAAGGCCAAGAAAGGTGCTGAAGCTTCCAAGGGCTAGAAAGCTCCCGAGGTTGCCAATGTCACGCCTAAAGGACCAACGGCTGGGTCTGGGCAGCGCACCCTTGCATCCATGATGCAGCAAGGCAGTGCTGCTTCTGGCTCTACCGCCGACAAACAACTCACTCTGCACACCAGCCCGGCCGTAGCTCAATTAACCCGGAAAGTTTCTTACGCCAAGGGATTGGTCGTGGCCCGGACTCTCAGCGGGGAGAGCTATGGCTCACTCTCCGAGTATGTGGATAACTAGAATAATGCCAAATATGTCGATGACAATTCTGACAATCCGTCGAAGTTCGGTCCTGCCAAGATTAGCGTGCAGATGAACACAACCACCAAAGCTATTGGCCTTGCCAGCAAGATGATGGAGGTAAATCATTTCCCCATGCCTTTACATATGCGCAAGTAGTTTTAGCTATATCCTCTAGTCCCCGAGCCTCCGGGGGAGTAACATGTTACTCGACCGGATGCTCCCAAATCCGAAGTATTTTACTTGTGTTAAATTCATTAGTAGTTTCAAGATTTTAATCACTTAGATCCGGGTTAAATTATACTTGGCTCGGGTCTAGCTAGCTTTGAATATCCACTCACCTAGAGCCGGGTTAAGTTCCGCTTGACCCGGATCTTGTATAGCTTCAAATATTCACTCACCTAGAGCCAGGTTAAGCTCCACTTAGCCTGGATCTAGCTAGCCTTGAATATCCACTCACCTATAGTCAGGTTAAGTTCTGCTTGGCCCGGATCTTGTATAGTTTCAAATATTCACTCACCTAGAGCCGGGTTAAGTTCCACTTAGCCCAGATCTTGAGAAACTTCAAATATTCACTCACCTAGAGCCGGGTTAAGTTCCACTTGGCCCGGGTCTTGAGTAACTTCAAATATTCACTCACCTAGATTCAGGTTAAGTTTCACTTGGCCCGGGTCTTGAGTAACTTCAAATATCCACTCACCTAAAGCTGGGTTAAGTTCCACTTGGCCCGGGTCTTGAGTAACTTCAAATGTTCCTTATGATACATGAACTAACATTTTCCTTTTCAGATTACCACCAACCTCCAAACTATTGAGTTTTAGTGGCTCTTGGACTCCCATAAAGAGCTGTGCACAAAGCATAAGGCCGTGATACCTGAGGCGAAGAACAAAGGTAAATTTCTCTCTTTCATATTTCCCCATTTTTTCTTCTTCAACTTTTGAATTGCCAAACTAACTCGTGATTCGGATTGCGCAGCCGAAGTGGAGGCTGAAAACAAGACACTAAAGAATAAGTTGGCTGACATGAAAGGTAATTTTGTTTTAGGCTCCTCATCCTTTGTCCTTTTTCATTTGACTCGGCAGGTGATTATACCTCGGCTCTGCCGAGTCAAAAAATTGTTCCAGTGTCCCTTAAAGATAGTGTGCCTCTGACTGATATCATGCTTCATTTTCTCAAACAAGTAGACAATATTAGGCCGAGTTGAAGAAGAAAAATGATGAAATAGCTAAACTTCAAAAAAAGTATGATCAGATCACTCGGCTCAATGCCGAGATTGAAAACTTGAAAAATCTTCAGAAGGCTGAGCTGGACAAAATTGATCAGACCTTCTCCGAGGAAAAGGAGCGACCAAAGACCAACCATGAGAAGAGCCAAGACATGTTGAAGGATGCTGACATCAAATTTGATTCGGTGAACACTGAGTATGAAAATCTCAAGAAGAGGAATGATGCCTGGCTCATGGAGTTGACTCAGATCAACAGCTACATCTCTCGTGAGTTTCTCTTCTTGCACCGACATTTCTTTTTTCGGGTCATGCATGCCTATTGACTTATCTCCTTTGTCTTACTTTCAGGAAATTTCCCGAAGACCAGCTCCCTTGCTGCCACTGTTGTTGACAAGTCCTGGCTAAAGAGGGGCACTCTGATGAGGATATATACATAGATTGTGATGATTCTGACTGCCTGAACTAGAAGGAAATATTGAGTCAAATCAATAATGACTATCAGGTGAATTCATTCCTAATTGAACCTTAATGAGAACTTTATACTACCTAAGTCTATGCATCTTTGTATGATCAGGTTTATTGATAACACAAGCGTTGCGTGAGGAGGAGGAGAGTTGCAGCAAGAAGGACAAGCGCTGATTTCCAATATCAATAAGTGCGCGAGGGAGGAGCGGGAGGCATGCGCACTAGGAGGCAATGAGGAAATCACGTATGATCAAGAGTGAGAGATGGCGCACCAAGAATTACATGTTTGAGGTGTTCCACGATGTTTGGACTGCGTGCCAATAAGGCCGAACCCATATATGGGTCGGTATGTATCAGTTTGATTTGAACCGAGTCAGTTTGGGCCAAGTTATGGCTGTTTTTAGGTCCGTTTAGAGGGGAGGACGCCCCAGCCCTCATATAAACCTTCCGTAGTCGTCACAAGTTAGGGTTTTAGACCACGTTAAAATATTTTGGAGTTGTTTCTTTCATAGAACCTCTAGAATTACCCTGTGTTCGAATCTGCCAACTATAATTGAGTGTGATCTGTTGTTCCATTGGGAATTAGTAGATTGGATACTACCGTTCGTGGTCACGGCTGCGTGCGCAAGAGTGTGGTGTTGTGAATATCCTACAAGGTTCGAGATCTGTTGCGCTGGCATCAGGGATCGAGCGGGAGAGATCATAGCTACGCACTAGTTATCTATCATCCACCATCATCATCGCCATCCGCTTACTGAGAAGATCGGGCCACCCCATATCACACTCTGGTTGGTCCTTCTGCAGAGCCAATTCCATATGACATAGAGGATACCTTGGTGAGCCTCACAAATAGGGTTGAGACTATGAAGAGCTTCGGATCAGATCTCATGACTACTGTCGTATGAGTCTTTAGTGCCCTTTGGCCCACTGAGCCCACTCTTGAAGGCCCCGCTCCACTGATTGTAAAGTTGATGGAATCCGAGACTCAACTCGATTAGTTGAGGGAATCTGCTGTGCGTGCTGGTGTTGACTCGGCTTTAAGCTTTGTGTTATCCTGGTATGAAGGTCTTGACCTAAATGTTCTCAGCCGCATGCACACACCAGATCCAAGTGGACCACTGACACGGCCTGCATTGCCCAACGCCAAGCTTGCGCCCATAAACTCATCCAATATGCCTATTGTCATCAATGGAATGATGGCCCGAGCTTCCTTGAAGTCATCAATGATCAAGACATAGATGGAGATGCTGAAGAGGATGGAGAAGACTCGGATTTTGCCAAAGAGGCCCAAGACACTGACGATGCTGAAGCGGACCTGGAGTCTGAAGCTAAAACCTAGGCTCCCAGCGCTGAGGTCAACTTGCCCCCTCCTGCTACGGATAGTTCGGTTGCTGCGACCCCTTAGGAAAAAACTTTGAAGTTCGTCCAGTCCTGGGTATGCCGGGTGCAGATGTATGAAACAATGTGATATCTTGCTACCGCTAAGTTTTTAATGTCGGATTAACTTGGGCGAAGTCCCTGAGTTTCACTTTCTTGTTCTCCCAATTTAACGAAAATGCATATGTTAAGTCCGTCAATCGATTAAACTATTTCTCACTCGGCTCACCTCTATCTTGATTCGGCTTTTGACTTACGAGTTCGAGGTTCAAAATATTGACTTAACAATACTAACCTTAGGATTAGCTCAAAATAATTCAACATAACAGGAATAAAGTAAGTACACGGGTTATTCCAAAAAAAAACTTTGGCTCGATTATGTTCCTTCCCTTAGTCGTTTTTCATGTGCCTAGCAATTCCAAAATTGTTCTTCTGCTTGCCATGAAGCCAATTCTTGTTGGACAGCAGCAAGTCGAGGAGTTAGCTTTTGGTGCCTACACAATACTAATCCGGCTAAGGTGTCAGCAATTTAAGCCAGCCAACATACAAAAGTAAATATAGAAAATGACAATTATTATTAAAGCAGTCCCCGAGTTTTTGCTCGGGGTGCCGAGGTTTCATTGATAAGCTCATTGCCGACATATAGGTCGACATATGAGAGTTCGAGATACATACACTTTTTGCTAAGTGTAAAATGGGCGAAGTAGAGCTACATTCCATAGGCGCTTAGACTCCTCGCCGGACCTGTCCACCTTATTCTTCTCCTGTGGCTATGCATCAATGAGGTAATAGGCATCATTCTAAAGTGCTTTGCTTACAATGAATGGTCCTTACCATGGGGGATAACTTATGCATGCTGGAAGTGCGATGTACCAGCTGAAGTACCAGATCTCCTTCCCGGAAGACTCGAGGGTTTACTTTCAGGCTATGGTAGCGTCAAAGATTTTGCTGATATATGGCAGATCTAGACAAGGCCAATTCTCTCGCTTCTTCTAGCAGATCAACATCATTTTATTGGGCTTCTTGCACTTCAGCTTCTGTGTATTGGGTGACACTAGGCGAGCATTGCTCTATGTCGGCTGGTAATACAGCTTATGCCCCATATATCAGAAAGAATGGCGTATAGCTTGTTGATCGATTTGGATTGTTCTTAAGCTCCACAACACGACTGGTAGTTCTTCTATCCAACACCCCGCTGATATTTGCAGCGGCTCAATGAGCCAGGGTTTTATCCCGGACAGTACTAGTCCGTTGGATCTTTCCACTTGTCTGTTCGATGCGGGGTGGGCTACTGATGCAACATCTAGCCGGATCTTTTTATCTCAGCAGAACCGGGTGGATGCTCCTTCGGCGAAATTGGTGTCATTATCAGTTATAATACTGTGAGGATAGCCATATCTCAGAATAATATCTTTGAGGAAAGTCACGACTGTAGCTCCATCACATTTTCTTATTGGCTTCACTTCAATCCACTTGGTAAACTTGTCCACCATGACTAAGATGTGAGTCATGTTGCCCTTAGCCAGCTTAAATGGTCTAACCATATCTAAGGACCACACAGCTAATGGCCAAGTGATTCGTAGAGTCTTGAGTTCCGACATTGGCATGTGTGTCTTGGTAGCGTACCTCTGATAACCATTACATTAACCCTCTTTTGGGTGAACACATCATTGTAGAACACTTGTGACACTTCCCTTGTATAGTTCTGTGTTGCTAATGGTGTATGCCTTTGCTCTCCTCTGCACTTGCCTAGAAAGTATCTCATCACTTGGCAAAGTTCCATCTTTCAAGAACTCAAAAATTGGCTGTGCGCATGTTGGTATAGTGCAAACTAGGAAAGGTACTTCGTCAACCTCCGTTGCATCCACCGACATAACCTCCGCTGGATTAAGCTGACCAGTCCCCGGGTTCTACAAGGCAGTCCCCAGATTTACCAAGGTAGTCCCTGAGTTTGCCGAGGTATTCCCTCAGTCAATGTCCATAGGAGTAGCTTCTGATCTGGGGTTTGATGGGATATAGATTGATTCAGATTATGGTGAAGGTGTGATAGATGGTTTTCTCAGATGCTCCAAAGCAACTCCTGGTGGGATGGCCTGTCGAGATGAGCCTAGCTTAGACAGTATGCCGGCTGCTTCATTTTCAAGCCGAGGTACAAGATGGAATTCCCATCCCTTGAAGTACCCACATATCTTCTGGACATGAAACCTATAGAGGGTCATGTTTGAAACTAGGGCATCCCAATTATAAAATACTTGTTGCACCACTAAATCCGAATCACTGAAGCACTATATCCGACATATCCTAACCTCTTTTGCTACTTTCAGTCTATGCATGAGCGCCTCATATTCGGGCACATTATTTGATGCTCGAAAATGGATCTAGAGAACATATCTCAGCTGATCTTTCTTAGGCGAGGTAAGTACTACCCCGGACTCTAATCCTTCCTTCAGCTTTGATCCATCAATATGCATCCTCCAATAGTTAGAGTCTGGCAAAGGTGGTTCGTACTGCATTTCAGCCCAATCCGGGAAAAAACCAGCCAGTGGTTGAGACTTTATGGCATCCCTTCTATCAAATTGTGGTGCATAAGGGGCTAACTCAATTGCCCATTTTGCAATCCGACCACTTTCATCTTTGTTGCTTATTATCTCGGATATGGGCGCTTCACATATCACTTTATGGGGTGTTCCTCGAAGTAATGCTTGAGCTTCTTGGCTGCCATGTACACACCATATGCCATCTTCTCATAATGAGGATAGTTCTGCTTCGAAGTAGACAATACCTCGCTCAGGTAATATACTGGCCTCTGCATCGACTTACCTTCCTCGTCATGCTCCACCACTACCACGGCACTTACGACTCGGTTGGTCGCTGCTATATAGAGCAAAATCGGCTCTTTGGATAGTGGTGAAGCTAACACTGGTGTAGAGGCTAGCATCTTTTTTAGTTCATGAAATGCACTATCAGTTTGCGGTATCCATAAAAATTTATCTGATTTCCTCATTAGCTAATAGAGAGGCAGTGCCTTTTCTCCCAGCCGACATACAAACCGACTTAATGATGCCAGACAACTAGTGAACTTCTGCACATCATTAAGACACTTCGGCAGTTCCATTCTTTCTATAGCTCGGATTTTACAAGGTTAGCTTCGATACCTCAGTTGGACATGAGGAAACCGAGTAACTTCCCAGCCGGCACACCAAAGGTACATTTCTCCGGGTTAAGATTCATTCAGAACCTCCTAAGGTTTGCGAATGTCTGCCGGATATCATCTAGGAGCGTTTTGCCTTCCTTTGTTTTATCACAACATCATCTACCTATACTTGGACATTTTTCCCAATCTGATCTTATAAAGATTTTTGCATACACCTCTGATACATTGCTCATGCATTGCATAAGCCAAATGGGATAGTGCGATAGCAATAAGCCCATACGGGATAATAAAAGCAGTCTTTATTTGATCATCTGGGTTCAGGGGTATCTGGTGGAAACCAAAATACACATCTACAAATGACAACAACTCACACCCAGCGGTTAAATCAATGACCTGGTCTATCCTTGGTAGTGGGAATGGATCTTTTGGACACGCCTTATTCAGGTTTGTGTAATCAATACACATACGCCACACCACTGCTACATTCGGATCATCCTTCTTCTTTTCCACAAGCACCAGATTAGAGAGCCAACCCAGAGAGAGTACTTCCATGATAAACCCGGTTACAAGGAGCCGAGCTATCTCATCACCAATCACCTTTCTCCTGTCTTCGGCAAAGCAGCGGAGAGGTTGCTTCACCGGCTTAGCTCCGGGTCTCACATGCAAAGAGTGCTCGGCCAACTCCCTCGGTACACCTTGCAGATCCTGTGTGGATCAAGCAAAGATATCCCGATTCTCACGGAGGAAGTGGACATGCTCGCTTTCCTATTTGTCGCTTAACCCGGCACCAATAGTTACAGTGCGCTCTGGAAACTGATCATCAATGGGCACCTTCTTGGTATCTTTTGTTGCTTGAAACGAAACACTCCCATGCGGGTTACTCAGCATCGGCATATTCAGCTGGGCGGACTGAGCCAATGCCACGACCTCTTAGATCTTTCTCTTCTCCTGTGCTATCACTAGAGACTCAGCCAGATTTGACCTGGCTGAGGCACATTCCATGGAACGTCAGAAGTCCCCTGCTATGGTGATCACCCCGTTCGGTCCTGGCATCTTCATTTTCAAGTAACCAATGTGATCACTAGCCATAAACTTAAATGGAGCTAGCCTGCTGAGTAACGCATGATAAGCTCTGTCCAAGTCAACAACTTCAAACTCCAGATTCTTAGTTTGGCAGTTCTCCCTCATGCCGAATAAGACGTCAATTCGGACCTTGCCAATAGGCTCGCAGGATATACCTGGCACAATGCAGTGGAAAGTTGTCTTTGTTGCACAGAGCATGTTCTCCGAGACTCACAGCTTTTGCATTGTGTCCTTGTACATAATGTTGATACTTCTCCCATTGTCAATCGGTACATTGGAGAACCTCACGTTGATATATGACCCAATAAAAGTTGGGTCAAGCACAAGTACATATGATCCAGGACTTGGCATGAGCCTGGGATGATCCTTGATGCTCCATGTAATTTCCTGATCAGGCCAAGGCATATACCTCGTCACAGCCGCCATAACTACATTTACCTCCATATGTCGGCATTGCACACTCTTTCTGTCAGTTTCCTTAGAGGTAAACACGCAGTAAATTTGGTGGTGTTCTCTGTATTCATTTCTCCTATCATTGCCGGGGTACCTTTGGTTCTGCCGGTGTTGGTAATCCACCGGATGCACTGCATCCCTTCTCTCATCGTTCTCATACCTCGGTGGAGGTGGTGGTAACATCATCTGCTGCCCATTTTCCCTAGTGAGCTGCGGCTGGTGAGGTGCATCGTGTTGAGGTCCATCATGCCGAGGTGCATGAGCATTCCCTGAGCCACCTTGCTCTATTTTCCTCATCCATTCACATTGCCAAGTCGTGTGATTTGTCGGGTTACTTAGGTTTGGCGAGTTAAACTTGCACAGCTGATCCAGCATAGAATCATATGTATACCTTGGCCTATCCTTCTTTTCTTGTCACTGTTTCTTCTGCTCTGGCGTCCAAGTTTTCTTACCATTGTTTCTCGGAGTCCACTGTTGCCCTCTAGTTTTCTGACGCTGGGTAGCATTGGCATTTGGCTGATCCTGATCCACCACCGTAACTTGCTGCAAACTGTATTTGTAATCCGGCCGCTTGTCTCTCCTTTTACTTCGGAAACCATTTCGCCGGGATGACCCGGTCCCATCTCAGTTGTAATACTCTTCATTTAACTCGTTTGACACAAGCCGAGGTTGGGTCGGATCACCCAATACATACGAGTCAACAATCCGGATTGTTTCAGCCAATGTAGTTGGCATATCCCTTTGCAACCTCTGCCACAACATACTCACATACCTACATCCTTGCGCAAACCAAGAAATGGCTTATGACTCAATCACCCCCTCACAGGAGTTACACACATTGCACCAGCGAGTTAAAAACTCCCGGTCAGTCTCATGCGGCCTATCCTTGCACATTGCCAATGTTTGTGGCCTATTTGGCATCTTATACGTGCTCGTGAAGTTGCTAATGAACATCTCTTCAAAATCTATCTAGCAGTTGATACTTCCTGCCGGCAAATTGTTTAACCAGACTCTTGCTGGCCCTTCCAACATCGGAGGTACATATCTCACTGCTCATATCAAATTGTCTATGGCAATGTTCACAGCAGTAGCATAGTCAATGAGCCAATCCTCTCTCTTGGTGCTGCTGCCATACGTCTTTGTTCCTCTGGCGAACTGAAAGTTCGGCATAGGTGGCTCTCTCATAAATCTGACGTCCAAAGCATGCTGGACTTGGAGGACCTTGTCCCTCAATCATATCCAACCTATAAATTCGGTCCAACTTCAACCTAGCATCATCCGGCCACAAGTTCCCGTTTCGCAACCTTGATCCTATCACATGATGTTCTGGCCTTGGAAACCCGGCGTCAGCCATCGCCGAATAACCATCATTGTGCATATCTTGACCCGAACGAACGTATTGCTGCTGCATAGCTGGGCCGGCACTTTGCTCTTGCCGAGGTATGTACTGCTGCTGCTATTGCCTGGGTGGGTTTTGCCCTTCCGCCGCCGAGTTACATTGTCTAGCATTGCCATTTCTAGTGTTTCCTTGACCGACATTGCCTTGGTCACGGTTACCTCGGCCAGCTTCATCTCGGCCGGCACTGTGGCGGTCCTTATCAACTTGTACTGATTTTCCTTTCCCTGCCCTTGCCGGGTCATATGGGACTATCTGCTTATTTTTCCTTGTCGAGGTCACTACCTCTTCCCTTCTTGGGCATGTGTGAGGGGATGATGCTGCCCAGCGGATTTCACTGGGTTACCCCTTACCGAATGAACTATATGAGAGCCTCCTGCTATCGCCGGGTTTGCTTTGAGTATCTCCTCATTCTTCTTGTTTGCTACTTCCACTAAGTGGTTTACTCTCTTGTTGCCTCTCCCAGGCTTCTCTGGTCAGACCCTCTAACTCAGACGCAGCTGCCTCTGCAACCCTGAGGTTCTTTGTCGGGGTACTATAGCTCTCTAGATGTGTTGTTACTAGGGTAGCTGATTGCCCTAGCCTAGGTACATTGTCCTTGTCTATATCAGTGATCAAGTTTCTACCCCTAATTTTTACTCCGTCCATACGAGTTGGGATAATCCGGTTTGCTTTTGTGTACTCACGCAGAGTAATGTTTAGTGACTGCTGCAACTCAGCTACTTTCTTTTCCCCTGCTAACATTTTCTGTCGGGTCTCCTCTAGCTCGGCATATGCTTGAGCTGGATCTACTACAGGTGTTATGGGAGTTGCTAAGCTATCTATTGCCGACTGCAACATGTTCTCTGGCCTCTCTATTGGAGGGAACCTTGACCTAGGTACCTTTGGGGTAGCATCCAGATCTGGTGTCGGGTCCTTACTTGTTCCTACATCTGGCACCGTCATCATGACCTCACCGCAGCTAGCAGGGCAAGTGATACGCAGGCCGCGAGTCGCGCTAAGAGGTGGTTCGCTTCCCTCTACAACATGCATCGGGTGAGCGCAGGACACGTCCACGCCCACGTAGACCTTGTGAGCGTCGAGGCTGATGAAGAGGCCGTTGCACGGAGGAGGACGGTTGGCGAAGCTACCAGCGTTGTCACTGACATAGTCCAGCGCTCCAAAGAGCTGAACAAGCCTGGAGACGATGCGTTCTCCGGTGGTGATGATGTTTCCCGTATGGATCTTCACTCCAGCAAGCACCGCTACTGGCCCCACAGTGGGCGCCAACTGTCATGGTGGTGGCACGGTAGATTCCATGGGTAGGCTAAAGATGGGGCCAAAGTGCGCTAGAGGTATCCAGTGAGGGATGGTGTGGTGATTCCACACACAAAAGCTTTTATTTTCTCAATCAATGGTGGATTGTAAGTGCTCCTTGAGCTGTTCGTGGGGAGGAAAAAGAAGCCACCCTCTACTGTCTGCACCTCTCTCTAGGGTTTTCCCTTAGTAAAGATGGCCGACCCTCTTTGTGTACATCCTTGCCCTCCTTATATAGGGGAGGCCAGGTTACAAGCTAGGGCATACGTGGAAGGCATATTCTCCGAATATGCCTCTCCCAAAATAGCAAAGCGGTGCTCCTCTTTTTACTTCCGTAAGCCACTCCAGACTCATGGTGTAAGCCTCTTTGAGCCCTCTGCGGCGCGTGTCACCCGACATATGCTACGTCACCGACATAGGCAACATCATCTTTGTCGGCCAGTACCCGCTGATCCTCCTCTCCGTCCTCTGCGCTCACGCTACAATGGAGAGAGAAAACCTTTGACCAAGGAGATTCCTTCCTTTCCTTATAAGACTAGTAGTAACCCAGCTGGCGCGAGGCTAACTTGGCTCTAGGGTACCTGCATACAAGTAATATAGATGATGCCGACATACATTCTATGCGGGCCGAGGTAACGTTGGGTGAACATCGTCCGGGCCGGGTTAGCCGTGACTTGTCTTGCCTTGAGGTAACTCGGCCAACACTTCCTTTGACCTCGCCGTACCTCAGCTAACATAGCCATTATACCTCGGCTTGACCTTACCCGAGGTTATCCCCCCAACATGCATACAAAAGATTAAATCATATCTAATCAAAGTGTGACGTGACATGGTTGTCTTCCTCCCCCATGATCTTATCAGGTGCTCTGGTTTGGCGCCAAGTCCATGACACCACCGGTCTTGTCGTTCGTCTTCACGATGACTACTACTATACGACTTAGTAATAGGAAAAGTAAGCTACTTTACCTTTTCACAACTTGCAACCATATCACATCACAAAGTCTTCCCTACAATAAAGTTAGACGCATCTACTTTATCTATTGCAGATTTTACGTGGTTGTTTAGGCTTTCGCAACTAAACCGTTGCTACCTAAGAACTTCCAACCACAACATGGATACAATAGTTGTCTCTACTACACCCCTTTCGGGGCCTTCCGTTGTAGATGCCATATCAACTACTGTGAGAGACATGTACAGACACCCGCTAGCCACTTATACGGTACAAGCCCTATGTGTAGCATGGAACCAGTCTCACGTAGGTTTACGCGTAAGGTCGGTCCAGGCCGGTTCATCTCATAGTACCACGATATAAACAAATACACGTGGAAAGGTAACAACTAAGGTATCAATGCCCACACTTTGCATGTGTCTATCCGTACTAGCATACTAACCATAGATCAGACTCTGATACCACTGTAGGGTTTCCGCAGCAGATAACAAAAAAATACTATGCGGAACACCGTGATTGCCCAAGGATCTATCTATAAATAATGCAGTAACAGAGAAAGAAAGAGGTAGCGTACCCTTGAAGACCGAGAGAGAGTTACGCTCATGCAGGAGCATGGATGATGAAGTTGTACCCGTCCGACCTCAAGGTCACGAAGCTCCTCGCATGCCACACCTTGTCTAGGTCCTTACACGATGGCCCAGTTGCTGCAAGTTCAGCTCCCCCGAGTTATCACACACATACAGTGTGATGCGACGACTCCCGAACTCCTTGATCCCTACTGGGTTGTGGAAGTAGACCTCCTGGAGGAATCCCTATAGCACAACGACATGCCACAACTGCGTTGACTTTGCGCGGACAGTCCTTTCTTGAGACTGTGACAAGGCAAAGGCAACTAGAAAGAGAGGGAGGGATATTCTAGTCAAAGAGAATATATTATTGTGTGTCTTTAATCCTCCAATGGGCACCCCTTTTAGGGGAAGGGAGGTGTGCCCTCCACTTTAGGTGCCCCGTGTGGGACTAAATATCGAAGGAAATAAAAGGGAAAATCCTTCCCAGTCGGCTAGGCCAGCTGAAGCTAGCCTAGTAGACAAACAGCAGCCACGGGAGCAGCCGGGTAGGCTGGCGAGCTGCACCGTGACCCAGCTCGTGAAGACCAGCAGTGGCAGCTGGAGCTAGCTCCCGGGTGGGCCGGCCGAACCCCCTCCCACGGCCCAGCATGCGCGCCAGTAGTGGCGGCGGCTGTGAGTCCCGGGTGGGCCGGTTCCTGCTTGCCCGCGGCCCGCTGGCTTGGCCAGCCTGCCCCGCCAACTCCCTCTCGCGCGCCCACGTGGGTCGGGGTGTTGAGCGGCCCACGGCGGCAGTTGCCAGCTGCAGACCGGCCCCATGCGGCGACAACTATCTACCGCCCACGTGGGCTGTTTTCTATCTTTTTCCTACTGTTTTTCTTGTCTTTTTCCTGTGGCTTTCTCCTAGGCCAATTTCCTCTAGATTTTGGCCTAATCAGAAAGTCACTTTATAAATTGGAATTAAAATATTTATTTAGTATAAGTTAATTCATAATTAACATATAATAAATGCATATTGTAAATTGCCATTTATCCGAAAATCCATTCGGCCTTTTTCTTTCCTTCTTTCTCCAAACAACTTCGGATCTCTCCGGAACGATTCCGTTTTCTTTCTCTTTTGTGATTCCATCTCGCGGGAGGATCTCCAAGCGTCTTATCGCCCTTAAGCGTGTTTCCCTACAGTTTGGGAATGCTATAGACATGATCTCTATCAGTGATCAACAGTGGGATCAGGATGCCCATGTTGACCCCTATGCACTCCATGAATTACCATCGTGTCGAACCTGAAACGATATGTCTAATTCCCTTGTTACACGATACAAGACTTGTCTGAGATTTGATCATCGGTAACACAATACCTTGTTCAATCTCGTTTCCAACAAGTACTGTTTTACTCGTTTCCGTGAAATACCATCCCCATGACCTAGTGATATGTTGTGCAACATGGATGTAATTCACCGAGTGGGCCTAGTTGTATCTTCCCGTCACACAGGAGAACATATCCCGATCTGGAAGCATATTGCCTCTACATGCTCCTTCGGATAGCCCAACATGCACTTTTATGATCACCCATTTACTGGTGACGAATGATGCAGTCAAAGCAACCTCTGGTAATAGTGATTGATAAGATCTCACGGTCTAAGGATTAGTACAATCTGTTTTTGATAATTGCAATGTGAACTAAGTGGCATGATCGTGTTGTAACAATCATTGGTGGGAAGTGTTCATCACATCATTCTATATGATATGACTTCATTGTTAGTGACTTCTGTTTAGCCCATGATCAGGAAACCTTGATCATCTTCTGCCCAATGAACTAGTTGAATAGAGGCTATTAGGAACCTGGGTTTGTTTGTATACCACACATGTATCAATGTTTTCGCTTGATACAGTTATAACATGATATAAAACTATTATGAACCAATGAGATATGACAATAAAGCCCATTTATTATTTGCATCTAGGGCATATCTCCTTGAGTCCCCCACTTGCTCTAGAGTACAAATAATCTAGCTGCATTGCTACTAATCATAAACCATATCTCATATACGTTTATTGATCATGCTTGCTCATGGAGAACTTCCTGTCCTAAGTCTATTTCACCAGATTCATAAGGTCCTATTTTGTAAATCATTAGTGTCAACTGTTTGACATTCACACCATTATCATATAATATGTTTTTGCATTTTGGTGACAAAGTGAGACTTCTGTTTTCTGAACCAATTCTTTGTTTGAATCCATTCTGAACTCTTCTCGGGATCTCAACTAGGTCCTTCTGAACTACTTTCAGAATTCTCCAAGCATTTTGACATTTTAATGTTCATTAAACATCCTGATCTAATCACATAGATCCACTATATTTAATATATGCTGAACTTCATCCATCTAATGATCTAATCATTCCTAATACCAAACACACTTTTCACTAATATGTCGATTACATATTCAAGAACATTGTTACGCTCCCACTCAAATATTTCATCAATATTTGATATTTTAGGATGTCACTCATCTCTCACTCAAATATGTCATCCACATATTCTATTTGGAAAAGAGAGAAGAGAGAGAAACCATGCTCTGTAAGTAGGTACAATTTCAATTCAATCGATTTATTTTATTTTCTCTTGCTCTCCGTCCTTCTATCCATTGAATTTGTATTGCGGTCCGTGTGTCCTGCAAGTTGATTGTGGGGTTATAAGTTGGATTTAAGTTACAAGTGGACTTGCAACTAAGAATTAAGCTAATTCTCACACACATCATTTTTTACGTTGCAAAGGCATGCAAACACACGTTGTCAACGCATAAACAACCATACAAAATAAAAGAAGGCTTTTCCATTTCGCAAAGCGAAAGGGTTTGACATATATAAGTACCTCATAGTCTCGAGCCATATGAAAGATCCAAAAATCCCAATAGTTCCAAATGATTCCTCCAAGCACTCTTTCTATTCTTTCGGAATTCCCGTGAATCTCTGGCGTCACATCCATTGCAGTCTTGAGCTACATGCCCACGCTTCCCCGTTGATGATTTCTGTCACCACACGGATGGAGCAAACAAGCCCCCTTTGATACGTCAGACATGGCGATTTGGTCATCGGGATCACGGTGCAATCCATTCCATTTGATACGCTCCCCAGACCCAGATCCGACCCCGGGCGGTCGAAAATTGCCGCCCACACTTGGAGCACTACCATATCCGATCACCCTCGTCACGCACCAACTAACCCCACTAGCTAGCTTCCCTGCCAGTCCTCTTTTACATAAGGATCAAACAGTACAATTACGTGTTTCGTTAGCGGTGGCAATATAGTAGCGGTACAACTTCACACTAGCAGCACACACCAGGAAAAAATACTGTTTTTCGAGAAGGAACTGGAATTGCATCGAGCGGAATGGCTGAAAAGAAAGACCGGGAGGGGAAAATGCTCCACGGTCGATCTAACCTGGTGAGATGTCGTTGAACACTGGGATGTCCTTTAGCTGAGAATGCACTGAAGCTGAAAATTCCAAGTCAGCACAGCAGCCAAAGACAAGGCCCGTCCAAAAAAAACCGGACGGGAACGAGAGAAGATGTCACGCTGCTCGTCCAA
Source organism: Avena eriantha (assembly GCA_910589775.1). Classification (NCBI taxonomy): domain Eukaryota; kingdom Viridiplantae; phylum Streptophyta; class Magnoliopsida; order Poales; family Poaceae; genus Avena; species Avena eriantha. The sequence goes on along the minus strand of OU342745.1, from coordinate 323,736,831 downwards.
CACATGCGTGCGTCCGGTCCATGCCCAGTTCGCCCACCCTCCCCTTCCCCTGAATCGCCGCCTATATAAACTACCGCAGCCCGCCCATCCCCTTGCACCGCACTCACCAACCAAGCTTCAAATCTGTTGTTTTTGCCAACGATTCCCTCGCCTCGGCGCCGGAGACAGCGGCCTGTCGCTCGTGGGAGACATCCAGCAATCAACGGGACGGCTCCCGAGACATCCCTTTCCCTCCACTCCGGAGCGCGGGGCATCGCAGCTTGCTCCTCTGTTTCACAGAGGCCATGTCGTCCTGCTCCGACGCTGCCACGGTGGCGTGCCGAGATGGCCTCACGTCCTCCTTGCTCTCCAAGGAGGAGGAGGGTGTCGTACTCGTGCCTGTACAAGAGGAGCTGCCGCCAGTCCTCACGTGCAAACCGCCGGGTCGCCTTGCCAAAGCGGTGAAGGATGCCTGGTCCGTGTCTTTGTCCGTCACGTTTCCCACGGTGCCGTCCATGTCGGCCGCCTCGGCTGGGGAGGAAGCGCGGTCCATACTGGGGCTCGCCACGCCGATGATCCTGACGGGTCTGCTGCTTTACCTCCGGTCCATGATTTCGATGCTCTTCCTCGGCCGCCTCGGGGGCCTGGCGCTCGCCGGCGGCTCCCTCGCCATCGGCTTCGCCAACATCACAGGGTATTCCGTGCTATCTGGCCTGGCCATAGGCATGGACCCCATCTGCGGGCAGGCCTTCGGAGCCGGCCACTACGAGCTCCTCGGCGTGACCATGCAACGCACCGTTCTGCTGCTCGTCGCGGCCGCCGTTCCCATCGCCGGGCTGTGGATGCACATCCGGCCTCTGCTCCTGCTCTGCGGCCAGAACGTTGGCATCGCGGCGGTCGCCGAGACATACATTATCGCCTCCCTCCCGGATCTCCTGCTCCAGGCGTTCCTCCACCCCGTCCGCATCTACCTCCGGACGCAATCCATCAACCTGCCGCTCACCGTGTGCGCCGCGCTGGCCATTGCGCTCCACCTGCCCATTAATTACGTGCTCGTCTCCGTCCTCGGACACGGCATCAGGGGGGTGGCATTCGCCTCCGTACTGGCCAACTTCAACTTCCTCCTCCTCCTCCTCGGTTACATACTGTTCAAGGGCGTGCACAGACGCACCGGCGGCTTCGCGCTCTCGGCTGACAGCTTCCGTGGCTGGGGCGAGCTCGTCCGCCTCGCCCTGCCGAGCTGCATCAGCGTGTGCCTCGAGTGGTGGTGGTACGAGATCATGATCCTCCTCTGCGGCCTCCTCGCCGACCCGCAGGCCACCGTGGCCTCCATGGGCATCTTGATCCAGACCACGTCGCTCATCTACATCTTCCCTTCTTCGCTCAGCTTCGGCGTCTCCACCCGCGTCAGCAACGAGCTCGGCGCGGACCGCCCCGAGCGCGCGGGCCGCGCCGCCATGGTGGGCCTGGCGCTCGGATTCGCGTTCGGCGGCGCAGCATCGGCGTTCGCGTTCCTGGTGCGGGGCTCATGGTCAGGCATGTTCACAGCGGACCCGGCGATCGCTGCGCTCACCGCGTCCGTGCTTCCGATCCTGGGCGCGTGCGAGCTCGGCAACTGCCCGCAGACGGCAGGGTGCGGCGTGCTGCGTGGCAGCGCGAGGCCCAAGGACGCCGCTAGCATCAACCTCCGGTCGTTCTACCTCGTCGGTACGCCGGTGGCGCTCGTCATCGCGTTCTGGTACCACTACGACTTCAAGGGCCTGTGGCTGGGCCTCCTCGCGGCTCAGCTGGCCTGCGTGGTGCGGATGCTGCTGGTGATCGGGCGGACGGATTGGACGGCGGAGGCCAAGCGCGCGCAGCAGCTCGCCGGAGCAGGCGTGGTCACCACGGCGGTGGTGGACGCCAAACCGAGCGCTGGGGAAAGCATTCACGTTGTGAGAGTCGCTGCGGCGGGCGGTGACGAGAAGTCGGGGCTGCTTATCGAGGTTGTGATCGAGCAACCAAACGATCGGTAATGACCGAGATTCGGGCCACTCTTTTTTTTTTCCTTCATATTTTTGGCGGGAGAGGTACCAGAGACTGACAGAGTGACAATTTTGTTACCCATTGGTAATCTGTAAATATATTTGTCATCAATTCAGTACATTCGCTGAGGATATCAAACTTTTCTTCTCTGACTCCAAACCAGACTAATTCACAGTAATTTCCTATAGCAGCAACCGCTTGTCAAAGTGAGTATGGCCCGCTAGCATTTGCAGTTGCAGCAACCCCATGATTTGAAGCGCTGACGAACGACAACAAAATTGTGCCGTTTAACTTTAATTAATGCCTAGTATACGACCAGAAAATATAACATATTTGAGTACGCCATAAGTCCATGTAAGACAAATTATAAACTAAAATGTGTATAAACACGAATCTATATAAATATGTGACATCTAATTTCGTGACAGGGAGAGTAGTTTAAACGGGCTGCATGTACACCTAGACTAGAATTTCAAGTCAAGCAGCGGACGACCATATTCCATTGTCTCAACAGTGGTTTTGAAACAAAAAGAAGCGAAGTATCCTCGAGAAACTCACGGTTGAAAAACTTTCATCTTTGACGGTAGGGTGTCAAGCACAATTCGTAGTTTATTTGATGATTTCTAGTTTTTAATTGTGTGAAGTGAGTTTTCGGCGGCATCCTATTTGCATCCATGTTTGACGAAAGTGTTAGAGAGAATTACGGTTAGTTATATTTGTAGTTTAAATTGTAATCTAAATCTATCTCTCGGCTTCTTGGAGTCACTACGGGATTCTGTCTCGAAATACATGGCAAAGAAAAAATAATTCATGGCAAAGGCACCGCACGACAAAGAGAACACGGCAGCGTACACGACGACAAAGTGGCTTTGCCGTGGGCTTTTCCCGGGAGACACGACAAACGTCTTAGCCATGTGTTTTCACACAGCTCGGCAAAGTAAAGCAGATGACGGTGAGTTCACGCCCAGACGACGTGATATTCTCATTGTCATGAGGAAATCTTTGTCGTGTGTCTCGTCTTTACCGTATTGCTCTTCGTTGCCGTGTACCAGAGGCATTGACGTGGGTACTTCTTTCCCGTGTGTCACTGCTTTGCCGTGTTTGCCGTGTGCATGCACACGGCAAAGTGACCAAACGTCATTTGGCGTACAGACGACAAATACCCCCAATTTTTTTTGCATATTTTTGTTATTTCTACTCAATCCCTACAGTTTAAACATAATATATATAGCATTTCATCTAGTATATAACCAGATCCAATATACAGGGCACAACAAACACCATATACCACACATATCAGGGGACTAATACAACAACAAGTCCATATCAACATAGATAGAATCCATACAAGTTCTAGAGTCCACACAAGTCCATTATATACAAGTTTATACATAGAGTCCACATATAGGCCATAACATCCACCATTCCACATGTAGGGCACAAAAAATCCATAATACATGCACATCCTACAAGTTTGAAAGAAAAGTCATGAGATCCACAATTCATATAACGAGTAAATAACAATGCAAAAACATGATAGAAATCCACAACTTTAGAATCACAAGTAAAGGAAGAATGTTCCAAATTTTGACAAGGAATTGTTCAAGTAACATGGCATGGATAAATTATCACAATTACATGGAATTCTACAAGTGACATGGCATGGCTCAATTTTCTACAAGTCTAATGGCATGACTACATTTTCAACAACTAATGAATGTAGAAGAACTAACCTTGATGGTAGCTAACCTTGTATGTGTTCTTGTCCACCTCCTTCTCCTTCTCCTACAAGGTCAAAAGAAAAATCATGAGATTGCAACATTTTCAACAAGTGGCATGTCATGGCTAACATTTTCATAATGACATGGAATTCTACAAGTGACATGGCATTGCTATATTTTCACATTGACATTGTATTCTACAACCTAGAAGCACGTTATATCAAAATTTTGACAGTAAGCTTGTAGTACAAGCAGGATTACAATTTTGATAGTAAGCAATACAAATTGGACTATAATTTTGACACAAACTGGACTATAATTTGCCAACAAGTAAACTGGAATATTGCTGAACTAACCTGTACATCAATCACAAAAACTGAACCATTTGACATCATTTTCAGCTACGCGTCTCCATGCTCGATCTCAAAACTATAACCAACTACCTAAACTACAATTGTTTGATCTGCATCTGCACTAGTCCATGGTCGCTCAGCTAAACTATAGAGGCTCGATCGGCACTAGTACATGGTTGCGCATAGTATTACCTGCCCTTGCTGTCGGCCGTGGGTGGAGACGACGGGGGCATCCGCCGCTGCTCGATGAAGGAGGGGAGAGCCGCTCGGTGGAGGAGGAGAGACGCCGGCCGTTCTCCACCTGCCTTGGACGTGGGCCTACCGAGCTCGGTGGGCCATGGCGGCAGTGAGGACGGGGGAAGGGAGGAAGGGCTGCGGCGGGGGCATAGGGAGCAAGTGGCAGGGCGGGCCTGCAGCAGGGGTGGCGGGGGATGGCAACAGCAGGCGGCGGGGGCGGCGCAGCAAGCTAGCTTCATATGATGGAGGCGCAGTGGTCGGGGTGGGCAGGGTGCGCGGGGTGGACGAACATAACGAATAGATGCTCCTCAGGATCGGGTTTGGGCTAATCTAGGGTTCGGCCCTTTGTCGTGTATCTATGCACGGCAAAGAACACTAATTCACGGAAAAATATGAGTAAAGAAGACAACAAAATACATACGCAACCACTTCTATCGACAACCTACTCGTACCGTAGTGGTAGAGCCCACACTTTGCCAACATTGCGACCAGTGTTTGAATCCCACATAGGGGCCGGTTTGTGCCATTTTTTGTTAATAAAATTGATCCTTTGTCGTGTACAGGTTAAGGCTCACGGCAAATAAGCCCTTTGCCATGTGTATCACTCCCAGGCGCATGGCAAAGAGTACATTTCCCTCTACTACAGCCTTTGTCGTGTGCATTTGGGTACTTGTTCATTTTTCTTTCCTTTTTCCTTTCAATTGTATTTATTTTAATACTATATTTATTCTTTAAATTAGTTTAAATTTTTAGTGTACTATTTGTTAGTATTAGTTGTGACAATGTGTATACACATACTTATTGCAATACCATATGTATTCTACACACACTTTTTGCAAAGGTTCTTGACTGATATAAGGGGAAACTCCCTGTTTCGGTGAAACCGGGTAGGATATTGTCACACCTTTTGACCCAACATAGTTTTACATCATACTTTGACCTAAACAAACACAAACCAATAGAGAGCTACACCAGGCTACCCCTCTCAGAAGAATGTCTAGGGGTAGACGATCTGAGGCCCACAGATTAGGGTTCCAGAGTAAACCGCGCTTCAGAGCATCGGAATACCTCCAGAACTTGCATGTGGCCCTAGCACATGCATCAAAGTGTGGTCCTATGTTGAAAGATACAAAAACTAGTCCCCGGGTGCATGTTTTCCACTCGCAAGCATGCGCTGTAACTTAGAAGTGAAGGTTTTGCACTGATATAAGGGGAAAACTCCCCGTTCCGGTGAAACCGGGTAGGATATTGTCACACCTTGTGACCCAACATGGTTTTATAGCATCATATGACCTAAACAAACACAAACCAAGAGGGAGTTATACTGGGCTACCCCTCTCAGAATGTCTAGGGGGTAGACTATCCGAGGCCCACAAATTAGGGTTCCGGAGGAAACCATGCATTGGAGAATTGGAATACCTCCAGAACTTGCATGTGGCCCTAAAACATGCATCAAAGTGTGGTGCTATGTTGAAAGATACAAAACCTAGTCCCCGGGTGCATGTGCCCCCCTTCGCAGGCATTTGCTGTAACCTAGAAGCGAAGGTTCTAGACTGATATAAGGGGGAAACTCCCTGTTTCGGTGAAACCGGATAGGATATTGTCACAACTTGTGACTCAACATGGTTTTACATCATCCTATGACCTAAACAAACACAAACTAAGAGAGATCTACACTGGGCTACCCCTCTTAGTAGAACGTCTAGGGGGTAGACTATTCGAGGCCCACAGATCAGGGTTCTGGAGGAAACCGCGCTTCGAGGCATCGGAATACCTCTAGAAGTTGCATGTGGCCCTAGAAAATGCATGAAAGTGTGGTGCTATGTTGAAAGATACAAAACCTAGTCCCCGGGTGCATGTGTCCCCCTTCGTAGGCATGCACTGTAACCTAGAAGCGAAGGTTCTAGACTGATATAAGGGGGAAACTCCCCATTCTGGTGAAACCGGGTAGGATATTGTCACACCTTGTGAGACAACATGGTTTTACTTAATCCTATGACCTAAAAAACACAAACCAAGAGAGAGCTACAACGGGATACCTCTCTCAGAAGAACGTCTAGGGGTAGACGATTTGAGGCCCACTAATCAGGGTTCCGGAGGAAACCGCGCTTCGAGGCAGCGAAATAACTCTAGAACTTGAATGTGGCCCTAGCCATCCTAAGTAAATAAAATTAATTTAAAGAATAAACATAAGTAACTTAACCAAACAAATACCATTGATAGAAGAAAATGGAGAAAAAAATAAAAAAAATGGTAAAGCACACGGTAAAGGGAGCACTTTGCTGTGTGTCCTGGCATCATGTCACACGGCAAAGTCCCTCTGTTAGCCCCCTCCATCGCCTGCTCCATTAACAACGAATGGTGGGTCCTGCCTACAAGGGAATATTCCGACGTAGGCGCCGAATATGCTATGGTACTGTCAGCCCTTTCTTTGCCATGCGTCTTGGATGTCCTTTGCCATAACAAGTTTCTTTGTCGTGTGTCCATGTTGTTCTTTGCCGTGAGTAGAAACATTGTCGTGCGCTTTTGTTTCTGTGCGTCAAGCATCCACTCTTTGTTGTGTGTCATCCACACGGTGCACGACAAAGGAGTCTTTGCCGTGTCATGACTCACGACAAACGACGGCCTCACGGCAGCAAAGGTTTTTACGATAGTGAGTCCTAGTATTGTACCTATAGAAATAGTCCAATGAGGCTAAAATCAATACATGTAATATTTCCGCAATTCTACATGGTATCAGGGCAACAAGTCCTAGGATCAAATCCTGGCCAACACAAGAATTAAAAAACATTGTGGCTCCCTAAACATACGTCACAGCAGTTCGGACTGAGTTGAGTTTAAACAGTCCAAACTGATGGAAATGGCTAGCCAATTTATTTCAACACTCACCCTATGATCTTTGACCTCAACACTCACCCTACGTCTTTACCATTTGGCCTATTGTGACACATGTTTAGGAAGCCGCAATATTTTTTTTAATTCTTGTGTTGGACAGGATTTGATCCTAGGACTCTTGTTCTGATACCATATTGAATTGCATACACTAGCTAACTTTCTCAAAACTTTGAACTGATGGAAACGACCAGGCAATTTATTTCAACAGTCACCCTATGTTTTTTGCCCTCTCGCCTATTGTGACGCATGTTTGGGGAGCCGCAATATTTGTTTTTAATTCTTGCGTTGGCTAAGATTTGATCATAGGACCTCCTGCTCTGTTATCATATTGAATTGCATGTACTATCCAACGCAACCAACAGTTCAGACTTATGGAAAGGACTAGACAATTTATTTCAACATATCTGGGAATCATGTTCAACATTAGCGAACCACTGCTCAATATTCTGATATCTTCACCAATGGTCTTGCTACTCAACCATTCACTAATATTTGATTCGGGCTCAATGTTGTTGAACCCCCTGTTGATACTGTGGGGGGATATTAGAGTATATTACAGTTACCTATATTTGTAGTTCAAATCGTAATCTAAACTATCTCTAGGCTTCTTGGAGTCCAACTCTTGTACCCTATAAAAATAGCCCCATGAGGTTCAAATCAATACAAGTAATATTTCGGTAATTCTACATGGTATCAGAGCAAGAGGTCCTAGGATCAAATCCTAGCCAACACAAGAATTAAAAACAAAAATATTATGGCTCCCTAAACACACGTCACAATAGGACAAAAGGCAAAGGCGTAGGGTGAGTGTTGTAATAAATTGTCTAGCCCTTTCCACCAGTTCAGACTGTTGGTTGAGTTTAAATAGTCCGAATCGATGGAAATGGATAGGCAATTTATTTCAACACTCATCCTACGTCTTTGTCCTCAACACTCACCCTATGTCTTTACCCTTTGGCCTATTGTGACACATGTTTGGGTAGCCACAATTTTTTTTAATTCTTCTATTGGCTAGAATTTGATCCTAAGACCTCGTTCTCTGATACCATATTAAATTGCATACACTAGCCAACTTTCTCAAAAGTCCGAACTGATGGAAAGGACCAGACAATTTATTTCAACACTCACCATACATCTTTGCCCTCTGGCCTATTGTGATGCATGTTTGGGGTGCTGCAATATTTGTTTTTAATTCTTGCATTGGCTAAGATTTGATCCTAGGACCTCCTGATCTGATACCATAGTGAATTGCATGCACCAGCCAACGCAACCAATAGTCCAGGCTTATGGAAAGGGCTAGACAATTTATTTCAACATGTTTGGGAATCCTGTTCAACATCGGCGAACCAAACATATTGATATTGACATTCACTTTGTTTGAGGGAAGGTGCCTTGGGACAAGTGCGTTTTCTTCATGTTTCAACAACTACTAAATTTGCTGATATCTTCACCAAGGGGCTTGCTACTCAATCATTCATTGATATTCGATTTAGTCTCAACGTTGTTCAACCCGCCGTTGATATTGCGGAGGATGATGGAGTATATTATGGCTAGTTGTATTTGTAGCTCAAATTGTAATCTAAATCTATCTCTAGGCTTTTTGGAGTCCAAGTCTTGTACCCTATAAAAACATCCCCATGAGGCTCAAATCAATACAAGTAATATTTCCGCAATTCAACAGAAAGTGTTCACGGGACATGTCTTGGGTGAGGAGAGATCCTATGATGTATTTTAGCATGCCGCTGGTTCACTGGATGTGTGGGCCCGCTCCAATGGCCCCACATGTCAGTGACTCAATGTCACACATGGCTACGCCAGGACTTCAATCCACTCTTGCATCGACTTCCATGAATTCATCTCGGCAGAATTAACTCTCACTAGTGTAGTATCAAATATCTGAAATCTTCTTATTTACAGTAAAAGGAACTTCTTACTATTCTAACATTGTGGAGCTTGTTTTACTGTCTGGGTTGTTTTTAGTTGTTTTTATACATCGTGTGTAGTTTAAACATCCTTGTTGGGTGTTCTTTTAGAAACACGGTATAAACGTAACCGTTCACAACACACACTTGCATTCACCCCTATGAACACACGCAGACCATATCCCTATAAGAACCTCCGAGAGACTGAACTGTTGGATCGGGTTTTGAGATTGATGAAGTCACCACAGGTGCTTCGCCATCGACATGATCGTTGCCTCCCACTACAAAAATATTCAGCTTTTTATGAGACACAAATATGTTAAATTCGGGGATTAAACAAACGAGGGGTGTACAACCACCTTCCTATTGGAAATATCCCTAGAGTTAATAATAATGATGCTTATTATTTATTTCCATGATCATTATTTATGTTTATCATTCTATGCTAAAATTGCTACATGTCTTGATTGTGAGACTCAAAGGAAAACTCATTTACATGTGTATAAATATGAACACCAAGTTGTTCCTCATTATTACTCTAGGATTAGCTAATGTGTTGTCCGATGATTGAGTTTCCTAATCATGGTTATAACTTTATAGTAATAAAGGATACAGCAACAAAGGAGTACATTGTTGGCAATTACAATGGTACTGAACCGATCTAGTGAATGATTTATGATGAGATGTAATCGTAAATGTTAATAGTTAATCATCATCATTATATTATGTGTAAATGCTTAGATCATGAGAATATCAAATGTCTTTGTATTGAAAGGTTTGTCTTGATTGTTCATCAAGTGTTACCTTTAACCAAGTGGATAGAATGGTGATCTTTCAGATGCATTGGAAACATATGTCTAGACACACATTAGTTCAAGACTAGGTTCTTTCTCTTTCTGACTATGAGGAGATATACTCTGGGACCACTTGGTATTACAATGTCAGCTATCATCTGCGCAGACAAGTTATGATATTGATCATAAGGACATTGGAATACATATGAGTAAAAGAGAGTGAAACATGAATTAGGATAGCGGATATAGTGATCAAGGAGTTGCTTCACAAGGATACAGACATCTCACCTCAGGGTTGTCAGTAATATATATCATGAAGCAAAAGTATTAGCACTTGTATAATGTATGGGTTCACTTGATGATTCATGTAATATAAAGGAGCCATCAAGAGTGTTTAGGTTCCGTTGTTGGTTATTAATTCCAAGAGTTTTTGGAGTCATGTGTGAATATTACCAAACCTGACCGGGTCACACGCTTAAGGCCAAATAATCAAGTTTGTAATAATATGGTATATGGCTGAGAGAGTCGTTTGGAATATGTTCCAGAGACACCAAAATAGTTTAGGAGTTATTGACTAGTTTCAAAGAGAAAACATAATTGTTCCAGAGCCATAACCTAAACTAGTAAGGTAGTTCTGGAGTCATCAAAACTAATTTCAAAATTCACCGGATTAGTTCTGGAATTGGTTTCATGTTGAAGATAATTCGAAATCATTTTAGAATGTATATAGGTTTGAATACATTTGATGTATTGGTATTTGTTTGAAACAAACCGGAGGGAGAAGAACTTCCCTTAAATAGATCCATAAATTAAGGAGTTGATTTATGGTATTTGGAAATGGAACTGAAGTGAACCCCATATGGGGAGGCGCATGGACCACTTAGGCCCATCATGCCACGGCGCATGGCCCTCGTAGTAGTTGCACCAAACCTTCCTAAATTTCTTCATGGTATCTTTGGAAAGTCTGGATTGTGTCTTATAATTGAGATATGGAATTATCTTGAATTAATGAGGGGACATCATATCTTGTATGGAGGGAAGGGAATGATCTACATTTAATGTGGATGTCATCACCTGCCATATGGGAGGAGTCGCCACCCTGGCCCCATCCTGGCCACCGACAACCCTAGGGGTAACCCTAGGGCGCCCCACCCGTCCTCCTCCTACATAGTAGGCAGCCCCCACCCCAAGGAGAACACATTAGATCTCTCCAAGGGGTGTCTAATCCTCTCTCCCTCTCTCTCCCTTGTAGAGGTTCTCCACATACGCATGCTGAAAGGCTACGAGAATATCACGGCATGACGCTTTGGATGATGGGACGCTGCACGGATTGGGAGGCTATATGCAATCAACCTGTGGATGGATCCTCTATTTGATCCTTGCATCTAGTGGGATCTTCTCCTTGTAATAACTCCCAATAGATGAGGATCCCTATAACACCTCTCAATGTGGAAGTATGGGTACCGATCCGCAGGAGAAAGAAGTAAAAGCTATTTATTCTCTCCAACTAGAGTGTGGCAAGTTCTAGTTGTGTATACACTAAACAAAACAAATTAACAAGGAGGTTTAACTTGATACTTGATAGTAGAACAAAATCGAAAATGTAAAACTTTCTGAATACTCTAAATGTAAGAGAACAAGATAGAGGTTTACTCTTATAAGAACAATGCACATGGGTTCAGGGGTTCACTCAATATCTATCTCTCTCTCTCTCTCCAACAATGGCGGTGATCATGTTATGGATGATAAAGTTATACTTATCATGCTTTCATGGTTAACATTTATAGAAGCTACATGTCCTAAAACACATAGTTGAAATGAATTACTCATATGTGTGATGTGTCACGACATCATACGGTTTCTATCACTCCACCACATCATACTCCCCCCTTTTCCCCTAGATAAAAGATGTTTGTTTTCCCATTTCTATCACTTGGCAGTGCCATTGTTATCATTTTGCACCACCCTTCACCAACATAATACATATTTCTTTATATAAAAACGTACTATAACATTATGGCAAAGGTTTTGTTTGTTATGCGCATAATGCATCTCTCTCATCTAACTACACTTAGTGTTTTCAAACACCTCATTATAAGGGAAGATAAGACATTACCACTAGCATAACCTCGATGCTTCCATGATGTATAGTAACAGACCAATTCATAGATATCATAAACATGCTTCTAAAGTATGAAAAACTATAAAGAGTATCAACACAAAAGTAAGTGCATAACATATATCATCTCATACCACAATAACCACCATAAGAATTACATATATAGCCCCATAATCACTTAGGAAATCTTATATGGGCTAGAACAGTGATCATACATAGAGAGATTTGATAAAGTTACCACCACAAACCCCAAGCCTATGGGGTGGACTACTCCCCTCTCAGGGTGGAGAGCGATGAGGAGGCATTGGTGAAGGAGGACAGGTAGACGGAGGCGATTCCAGCAGTGGTTCCCCGTCCAATCTTCCTACAGCGACGAATTATAGATTCTATATTTTGTGGTTTTCGATATTCGCCACCGTTTGTCATGAGATCATGATTGGGGAACCTTTTATAGAAAGTTTTAGATCAAGGCGAAGAGTTCGACACGAAAACGGACGACGGAGTACACTTGAGGCTCTAGATGGACCTCATGGCACGACTAGGGTATATGGCTGCATCATGGGCCCCCATTAGCAGCACATTTCTCCCCTTCTATCGCACTTTAGCTTTTTGGATGCGCCTCGAAAATTATGAATTGTGCTCTTTGATCTTGCCCTTTTGGAGTCCCATAGCTCCTCAAAAACATTAACATATTTTTTTGTCAAACAGAGCTAAAACCAAAATAAAGAAAATCTTTTGAAAAATCCCCAAAATCAATGTAAATCAAGATAACAACTGATAATATGATGAAATACAACATAATAAACTACAACTATCATAGATGCGTTTTACATGCATTACTTCATGACTGTGAGGCATATTGCAGGTATCGACATGATCTTCATCAACTAACTCCACCGAGATATTTTTCGCTATAATCGTCGGGGAATTCATCTAGATCTAGATCTAGAACTATATCTACTTCGATTAGATCTAGATCCAACATTTACATGTTTCTCTATGAATCAATCTTGGGTGTGTTCCGTAGGATGAATTATTTTGTTTTCCGCAAATCCCAAGACCTCCTAGTTTTTCAACCACGGGTTGGTTCTCCATGTTTGTTGGGTGTTAGAAAGGTTAGAATATAATCATAAGCCTTTCATTTTAATTTACGAGTAACTTTGCAACTGCCAATCACATCTGACTATGTAAATTATTGAACTCACTTTGTCTCAAGATTTCACGGATTTGTCTAGAGTCACATGTATCTATACATTAAACACGTCTAGATACATATTTATCTAAACAAATTCAAGAAAAGTCATTTGGGGCTGAGGAGTAATTCTAACGAAATAACAAAGGTAGTTATATTACATTTCCAAGAAGAAATTCTCATATGTACATATTTTGCTAGTGTAGAATATTCTTGATGTAGAAAAATATACAATTATGTAATCATGGACATTCTTTTGGAATGATTAATATACTAAATCAATCTTACTACACACACAAGAAATTGGTCTCTGTAGATATGTGCATATGTCAATTGTTGTGGAGTTTCATAATGATTAGAAAACATTAGCTTGAAAATTGGGACTAATATACATTACCATAGAATAAGAAATATGAATTAAGTTTTGTAAATGAACAAATAATGCTAAATAATCCCTCAAGCTTGAAAAAACATTTATGAGCTATATGTTATAAATTTTAGAGTGATTAGGAAGCATTAATTATTAATTAGGATGCAATAAGTAATTGGGAGAAGAGTCAAAAGTTTTTTCATAACCGGATAAAAAATAATTACATAGATGATTTTGGACTCCTCGGATGAAAAATATAACACTCTAAATCATGTATTTTATATTTGTATATATATATTGAACTACGGATTTATAGGTCCCATGACGCCCTGACACACAGTTACACAAACGTCTCAATGAATCGCCATTTTCATATTTCCTTCCTATTTTGAGGGTCTATAATACATTTTTCTGTGGTTTCTAGATTATTTTTATGTCCAGTTACCCCCGGTAAACAATTACAGAGGTGTCACAAAAATTACTCATTTACTGTAATGTTTTGTGTGTTTTATCCTCACTACTAAAGCTATGGTCATCTAACCATGCTCATCCTGGTTGTCTCACTAACAGCTATTTGAAGTAGGTTCACTGACAACTATTTGAAGTAGGTTTAGCATATACGATTCTTAACAAAATTGACATCACATCCACGCCTATGATGACAAGATACCATAGGAAGTTGTAAAACCCATGTGAAGAAAACATCACATGTTGTTTCAGTGTTGACCAGGATCCCAATTAAAACCACTCCCTAAACCTAAACCTAGCCACCGCCCATCCCGCTCACATACTTTTATAGTTCTCGTACTTCCCTCTATGCAAATCCCTCTAGTATCTCTGTCTCCCCAAATATATCCGCCTCATCACGTAGCCACCCCATCATGTCTACCTCTGCCTCGCCTTTGCAACAATGGAAACATGTCTCATGCCACCAATCGGTCATCACTCACTCACTATTGTTGTTGTTTTCCTCACATATGTTTACGAACTCGCATTGCCATGTTAGTCCAATGCCCTATTCTTTGATTGTATCGGTCTTTTTTTGTCTGTTGACCCCTTTATTCCACCTTGTTGTTGCACGGACGAACACAACACCATGTCCCTGTGTTTTCGGGCGTGACATTGTATCATAGCTACACATGATCTCAAGGCACAAGGAGGTAAAATGGCTAATGTTTCTCATATGTGAGTCGCCTATATGTGATAAAGGATGAATCATGGTGTGGCAAGGTCTGTCGCAAATGTTTAATGTGTGGGAAAATGAGGAGCTAAAGGAAAATGTTCACTCAAGTCAGCTTACTATGCACCATGCAGACCTAATAAGTTATTTTTTATCAAATATGGCTTTTATGATAAATCTATGATATTTGGTTCCTCGTTGTTGGGATAACCTCCGCATGTGCGAAGTGATGAGATGATAATTTGAAGCATTTTATGCATCCCAAGCATGTACAATGTTGACCAACCATTAGGGTTAGATCTAGGAATATTTAAATTTTTGCATGTGACAAGGGTGATGTTAAGCCTCTAATCCAGCCACCGCCAAGAGAAGCGGGAATCCAAGGTTAGCCTATTTGGCGAAAAGGGAAAGTTATCGAAGCGAGAATGGAAGTTGAGAAAGTTTAGAAAATCTTGAGGTCAAGGAACAAGTGTTCCCACAAGGTTGGGAAATCCATATCCACTGTCTTGTTTATTTCAAGTTGTGATTCCCTCGTCTTTGGTGAGATTATTCCAAGCCATAACTCTTGTTCCAGAATCCTTTTGTAGCCATGCAAGATCTCTGATATCTTGTGTACGAAAGCATCTAGTGCTCCAATAGAAGGCCTTACTATATCCCACATCTGATAATAACATAACAATATTTTCCTGCCTTATACACGTGGTTTTTCCCACAAGTTGAGCGCGGAGGATCCGGTGTCTTTGCATGGTGACTTTCAACTACAGTTCTAAGAAGTGTCTCCGTAGCGTAGACATTGTCCCAACCCAGGTATGTTCCAAATATCTTCAGGAGAGACATTGTGTCACCCCGAGTATGGTTTGAGAAGCATATTTTTCTTCCATATATGTTGTTGCATATGTTTTCTTTGTGATGAGTAATGATGACTGGGTTTCCTGCATCATATAGGGTTATTGCAGTACTTGTAGTAGCAAATATTATTTATAAAGTTCATCTCTTGGAAGGTTTGCGGATGGAAATAACACAATCCCACAACCACATTGTCAGTGAGGCCACGTTCGCACCCAAAACGGTATTTGGAAATAGTCTACACTATAGGTTGCTATAATTATAGTAAACAAGAGAGATTTAAAGTAACTAGTGCCAAAGTAAATAATAAAAGTAAACTAAAGTAAGAGGGTGTTTATGAAGTGTGGAGTGATGTGATTGAGGGGTTCTCAAGGAGTGTAGGATTCCCCACTAGTATGGGAGTATTATGTATGATTAGGATAACCTATATCTTTCGTCATGACATGTGTGGAGAGAGCTCCATAATAAGATATTCACTACAAGTCCCGTGAGCAGCCACTTCTACGAGTCAAGTATTGAGGTCACATCTAAATAACTGATGTGATGCCTACGAGCAAATCACTTCTACAGACCACGACAATTAAGGGTTTCACCATGGATATCATAGTGAGCTTAGTTAATCTCTCTTAATCCCCTTTGACCATGTAGGTTATAAACCAATGCTTACAGTCACAAAATAGCACTAGACATACTCCCATACACGTCCCAAGGGTAGTTCCCTCTCTTTAGTCCCAAAGGCAAATGCTATGTGGTTGACTTCACATACCATCTAAAGAGAGAGATCTAACCCAATATCATAAATCAATAGATCAGGGACCAAAGTTATAGATCATCTTTATTTTAATGCATAATAATACTAGGGTTTCTACATCTCTCCCCAAGAACAAGGCAACTACTTACACATGAAACGGGTCAACATCATGGTTGTAAAATGGATGATATATGAAGTTACAATTGAATACAAGTGCAAATCCACAATATAATTTGGATTACTACAAAGTAAACAAAGGGGGTCAAAGTTGGAGATGTTGTTGATGAAGATCGATGTGTATCCCTTCAAGATGCAAACCTCCTCTTCCTCTTGAGTGGTATGGTGGTGGAGATATTGTGTGCGATGGCTATGGAGGTGGCAGAGCGGTAGGGCTCCGCCCCCAAGGTATGGATGGATTGATGGAGAGGCAGCTAGGGTTTCTCTCTTTAAGTAGGCATTCTAGAGGTCAGTTTCGTGAACCAAGGGGACGAATATGACCATCGGGCATTCACAAATGTTGTTCCATTTGATGAAACGGATCTAACGGAGGGCGATACGACCATAGGGTACGGGTGGGCTCTGCCCGTACTGCATGTCATTAAACTCTTTGTCTATACGGTATTTTGGGCCGCCATTTCTTCATATGGACTCCGATTGATGTGTTCTTTGGCTTGTTGGATTTGTATGAACGAGGGCTACATCACCATGGTCTTGGATCAGAAATATGAGATGATAAAAAATATGACTCTTCCACATCTCATATGGTTGAGTCTGATGCCTGTAACTTCTCCATATTAAATCTTCTTGGCTCCTTTTATCCATTATTGTCCATAACACCCACACACAAGTCAAAGATAAGGAAAAGTAATAAAATCCTACTAAAACTAGTAGTTGTTCAAAGTCCATATGATAATGAATGAGAACTAGTAATCATGCATAATGTGCATAGTTGTAGCTAGATATAGCATGTGATGAGTGACAATATGAATAATTTGTATGCTTAAATATGCATCATATTTGCACTCATCAACATCCCTAAGCTAAATGTTGCTCGTCCTCAAGCAAGCGAGTTGATAAAAATTAATGCTATCATATAGCTTACCATAGAAGATCAATGTCATGTATCCTTATTTTTCTTGCAAGATCAAAGTACGATAGAATATATTCATAAAAGGCAACACAAGATTAGTTATGTCAATTTATAAAAGTGATGGGTTCGCAGCATAGGAAACAAAAATTTCCTACAATATTAACAACTAAGCACCAAGATCTATCTACCTGGATACAATAAATGGGTGGATATACATCCATAGAGAACTTACCCTTGAAGAGCGACAAAACATTACGAGATTTGATCTTGTGGATGATGTAGTCTTTCACTTGCCAATCTCAAGATCGTGATAAAGTCCTAGCACTGCAACGCAGCCGTGCATCCGTGATCGCACACACGTCCGGTACTCCGACAACCTCTGCGTCCTCGCTCCAGCAAAGCAGCAGAAGCAACAACTCCTTCCAAACAAAGCCACCAGGAACATGTACTTTGCTAATCCAAAGCCATGTGGAATATTCTAGAAGGGGAGAGAGATCCTTCACGAGGACGTGTGAAGTGAGAGGAGGAGGAGGGTGCATTTTATAGGCGACAGGGGGCAGCCCCTCACATGGCCGGCAACCAAGGTGGTGCCCCACCTCTCCATTCATTCATGTGGGTGGAGTTTCCACTCACCTAAAAACCCTCCACTCAAAATTCCACAAACTTGCATTAAATTTCCACCAAATTTATTGCATCTCTCATTTAATAAAAATCTTTTATTTATTTTATTCATAATTTGCTTAAATACTTAAATTAACAAACATTCACATAAAACCCCTTGAAACATTTCGATATCACATGCAAAACCAATTTCAGCAATTTCACCCAAAACAATTCCGGTGTCCATCATAATATTTCTCCAGTATCTTATTTGCTTGAAATGGTGTCGGTATCCCTTAAGTGTGTTCACCCTACGGTTCACGAATAATGAAGACATAATCGAGATCCCTCTCCGATCAATAATTAGCAGCATGACCTGGAGTTCCGTACTGAATCCCACACATTCAACGATGACTTTAGTGACTGTGAGAACCTTTTAACTTTGTAAATAAATACCTTTGTCTCGCGATATATTACATGTCCGAGATTCGATCGTAGGTATCCCCACACCTAGTTTGATCTTATTATTGATAAGTACTCTTTTCTCGTCCCGTGATATAACATTGTAGTGATCTTACCACTTGCTTGCAAGCTATGTCAATGTGATATCACTGAGAGGGCCCAGAGTATATCTCTCCATCATCGAGATGGAAAAATCCCACTCTTGATCCATCTGCCTCTACATAACACTTCCGGAGTATGTGAGCCCACCTTTATTATCACCATGTTATGGTGTGAGGTTTGATGTTATCAAGTTACTCTTCCGGTGTTAGTGATTGACATGATCTCATGGTCTAAGGACGAAAGTTACTTTGCATGATGTTATAGCAATGTAAACATATTGATTTTGATAGTATTACTATACTTCGGATGAATGTTCATCTCATCATTCCACCAATGTTGTGTCCTCGTTATTAACAACATCCAATGTCCATGATCAGGAAACCTTGATCATCTTGTTAATCACCGAGCTAGTTTATATGACAGGCATAATTAGGAACTCTAAATTTCTTCATTGAACACACATGTATTAATGTTTCTGATTAACACAATTATATCATGCAAAATAAACATCTATCATATACTCGGAATATGATAATAACAACTTTATTATTGCCTCTCGGGCATATTCACTTCAGTCTCCCACTTGCACCAGAGACCATAATCTAGATTACATAGTGATAAATCTAACACACATGGAGTTCTGGTTTTGATCATGTTTTTCTGTAGGGAGAGTTTTAGTCAACCGATCTGCTACATTTAGATCTGTATCTACTTTGAAAATCTTTATATATCCATCCTTGACATGCTCGTGAATGGACTGAAACTGGCACTTGATATGCTTGGAATTCTTGTGAGTCCTTGGTTCTTTGGCATTGGCTATGGATCCATTGTTGTAGGAACCACACCTAGTTCATCATTGGGTCCAATGTGCTAGGAACCACACCTAGTTCAGTTATAAACTCCTAAATCCAAACCGCTTCCTGCACCGTTTCTGAAGCAGCAACATATTCCGCCTCTATTATTGATCCTGCCACCATAGGTTGTTTGGAGCTCCTCCAACTAACTGCTGCTCCATTCATGAGAAACATGTACCTGGATTGAGACTTAGAGTCATCTGAATCAGTGTCGAAGCTACCATCTACATAACACTTAGCGACGACCTCTTCTTCACCTCTGTACATGAGAAACATTTTCGTACTCCTTCTTAAGTACTTAAGGATATTCTTGATCGCTATACAGTGTTCCGAACCTGGATCATATTGGTACCTCCTAGTTAAACTAATAGCATGTGCCACATCCGGTCTTGTACATAGCATGGCATACATAATAGAGCATATGGTTGAGGCATATGGGATCTTATCCGTTATCTCTCTTTCTTCTGTTGTAGACAGACTTTGAGTCTACTCAATGTCCTGCTTTGCAACGTAGGTAAGAATACTTTCTTACTTTCATCCATTTTAAACTTCTTTAAAACCTTATCAAGGTATGTACTTTGTGATAGCCCAATTAGGCGTGTTGATATATCTCTACATATTTTGATGCCTAGTATGTATGATGCTGCGCTAAGGTCCTTCACCGAAAAATTGCTGTTTAGGTTACTTTTAACACTTTTTAAAAGTTCTATATCATTTCCAATCAATAATATGTCATCCACAGACAATATTAGAAATTACATATAGCTCCCACTCACTTTCTTGTAAATACAAGATTCTCCGTAAGTTTGGACAAATCCAAAACCTTTGATCACCTGATCAAAGTGGAGATTCCAACTCCGGGATACTTGCTTCAGTCCATAGATGGATCGCTGAAGTTTGCATACCTTGTCAGCATCCTTAGGACCGACAAAACCCTTTGGTTGTACCATATAGAACTCTTCTTCAATATTACCACTGAGGAACACGGTTTTGACATCCATCTGCCAAATTTCATAATCGAAAAATGCAGTTGCTAACATAATCCTAACCGACTTTAGCATCGCTAACGGACAGAAAGTCTCATTGTAGTCAACTCCTTGAATTTTTCGAAACCCCTTTATGACAAGTCGAGCTTTATAGATGGTCACATTATCATCAACATCAGTTTTCTTCTTGAAAATCCATTTATTATCAATGACCTTTCGATCGTGAAGTAAGTCCACCAAGGTCCAAACCTGGTTTTCGTACATGGATCCCATCTCAGATTGCATGGCTTCTAGACATTTTTTAGAATCCAGGCTCATCATCGCTTCTTTATAGGTCGCAGGGTCATCATTTCCATCTACCGTGAAATTCATGATAGGATTTCTATACAGTTCAGGAGTTGCACGTGTCTTGCTTGACCTACGAGGTTCGGTAGTGTCCTCTTTCGGAGTTTCATGATATTTATCATTAGTTACCTATTCATTAGGTGAAGTCAACTCAGGAACAACTTTTGGTGTTGTGCTACTCGCCATTTCATGAGGAGAAGGTTCAATAACCTCTTCGAGTTCTACCTTTCGACTACTCACACCTTTCACGAGAAACTCCTTCTCTAGAAAGGATCCATTATTGGCAACGAAAACCTTGCCCTCAGATCGGTGATAGAAGGAATACCCAATTGTTTCTTTAGGGTATCCTATGAAGACGCATTTTCCACTTTGGGTTCGAGTTTATCAGGTTGAAGTTTCTTCACATATACATCGCATCCCCTAACTTTAAGAAATGATAGCTTTGGTTTGTTTCCAAATCATAGTTGATACAGTGTCCTTTCAACAGATTTAGACAGTGCCCTATTTAAGTAAATGCAGCAGTTTCCAGTGCATAACACTAAAATAAAAGTGGCAAGTTAGTCAGAGACATCATATATTGAACCATATCTAATAAGGTACAATTACGACACTCCGATACACCATTACGTTGTGGTGTTCCAGCAGGCGTGAGCTGTGAAACTATTACACACTCTCTCATGTGTGTGCCAAACTCGTAACTTAGATGCTCACCTCCACGATCAGATCGTAGAAATTTAATCTTTCTATTACGATGATCTTTCACTTCACTCTGAAATTCCTTAAACTTTTCAAAAGGTTTCAGCCTTGTGTTTCATCAAATATATATACCCATATCTACTCAAATCATTCATGGAAGTAACAAAATAACTATATCCACCTCACTCCGACACACTCATTGGACCACATACATCAGTATGTATGATTTCCAATAAATATGTCGCCTGTTCCATTGTACCGAAAAACGGGGTTCTAGTCATCTTGCCCATAAGGCATGTCTCACATGTATCAAATGATTCAAAATCAGGTGATTCTAAAAATTATATTAGAATGGAGTGTCTTCATGTGTTTTACGCCAATATGACCTAGACGGCAGTGCCACATATATGCATATATATCAATATCAAGTTTAGTACTTTTGGCATCAACATTATGAATATGTGTATAACTACTATCTAGATTCAAAAGAAATAAACCATTCATCATAAGTGCATGAAGATAACAAATATTATTCATATAAATCGAACAACCATTGTTTTCTGACTTAAAGGAGTAACTATTTTGCAATAAACACAATTTGGATACAATGTTGATGCTCAACGCAGGAACCAAATAACAATTATTGAGATCCATTGCCGACGGCGATCACATCAACTCTTGATCCATTGCCGACACACATCGTGACCTCATCCCTTACTAGTGGCCACATGTTCCGCAACCCCTGATTCGAGTTACATATATTAGCAACTGATCCAATATCAAATATCGAGGTGCTACTGCGAGTACTAGTAAAGTACACATCAATAACATGTATATCAAAAATACCTTTGTTCATCTTGTCGGCCTTCTTGTCTGCCAGATATTTGGGGCAGTTTTGCTTCTAGTGGCCAGTCCCCTTACAATAGTAGTACTTGGTATCAGGCTTAGGACTAGCCCGAGTCTTCTTCTCAGGCACAAAACAACTTTTCCGCCCTTCTTGAATTTACCCTTATGTTTACGCTTGTACCTCTTAAAACCGGTGGTGTTATTGATCATCAACACTTGATGCTCTTTTGTGATCTCCACTTCAGTAGTCTTACGCATTGACAGAAGCTCGAGGAGATTCTTCTTCATGCCCTGCATGTTGTAGTTGATCACGAATCTCTTATATCATGGTTGAAATGGATCGTATGGGTACCTAGAGGGGGGGGGGAGAATAGGTGCTATTTCAAACTTTAATGCTTTTTCAATTTTAGGCTTGACACGAAAGGTAAATTCTCTAGATATACTACTAAGGAGAATTTCCCTATATGCAAACCTCAATACTAGCGAGTAAAGGCGAGTGAGATAGAGGAATGAGTAAACCGTAGTGGAGCACGCGGAGACACATGATTTGTTTTACTGCAGTTCCTTCCTTGTTAAGGGAAGTACATCTGCGTTGGAGGGGTGGGCAGTACTAAGACCACCATGCCACAATAGGCCTCACCCTGTTCTCCCATGGATCCCGCCACCAAGGCCTGATCCACCTTTCCACTATAGGAACCCTTCGAGGCGGGAACTGGCTCCTTTACACAACTAGCGGGGCACAACTCCACAACCAAATTGGAGGCTCTCGTAATGACAACAAGCTGCGACAAGAACAATAGTTATCAATAACAAAACACAAGATCTAAATATTAACGAGAATACTAGATCGGGGATTTCTCCAAGTGAATGGAGAGGAGTTGATGTGCTTGATTCGTGATGACGATGTGTGATGTCTCCTCCTTCAATTCCCCCAAAGATCCGAGCCTTCGAGTGGTTGAAGTGGGAGACCTAGAGAGAGAGCTTTTGCAAGAGGTCTGATCTTTTTCGAATGAACCAAGTGATCTGACAGGAGGGGAAGACGAGGCTTTTATACCCCCTGCCCAGATGGAGCCGTTGGAGCTTTTTGGGGCCGGATTATCTGGCCTAAGTGAGGGCTAGATTATCCGGCCTGGGGAAAACTCTGCCCCAGCCTCTGACAATCCGGGGGATAATATGCCCCACATCAGAGTGACGCGCCATGCCAGCCCTTGCTCGTCTCTTGGGGGCTGGATTATCCGGCCCAAGGTGAGGGCCGGATTATCTGGTCAGGGGAAGAAAGTCCGCCCCCACTTTGGATTTTCTGGAGGGAAATCCGCCCCCAGTCACAGCGTCACGCCATGCCAGCCCTTGCTCGTCTCTTGGGGGCCAGATTATCCGGCCCAAGGTGAGGGCCGGATTATCTGGTCAGGGGAATAAATTCCGCCCACTTCAGATTTTCCGGGGGAAAATCTGCCCCTAGTCTAAGACTCGCGCCATGCCAGCCTTTGCCAAGAGGGTCTGGCCGGATTATCTGGCCCTTGATGGGGGCGGATAATCCGCCCCCAATCACTATAAACATTTACCTGCACACTTAGGACACATGAGAAAACTCCACGGTATTGTTATCTAACACACAAAACATAGGGAACCATGAAATGTTCTTTCAATCTCCCCCTTTTTGGTGCAAGATAGTTCTCAAGACAACAATATTTAATGAATGAAAAAGACTCCGCCTCAATGTGTGCAAACTAATATTTACATCTGATTACAAATACACACAAGAAGGTACAAGTCTATTTCATTGAAACATATGCGAAATATTCATACCACTGAGAGAGATAGAGGCTTCCTCAATATATTATAAGAATATCCAATGATAGCCATAATGAGCGCCTCCCTCGATATAGATATCCAATATAGCAAATATGATATATGAATCCATAAGGATAATCCACAAGATAAATCCAGAGCCACACAAAAATTGTCTCATACAGAAAAAATCACAAATAAAAGTTCAATGCTAAATGGGCACAAGCGAGAGAAAGATGAAAAGATAAAGTGCGAATGCTTGTGCCTGACCCATGCAAATCCACGAAGACCTAATAGAACTACTTCTCCCCCTTTGGCATCGAAACACCAAAAAGGAAGAAGAGTGATGCTAGCGCCCCAAGGGAACACTCGTAGTCATCATCGTCGTCCTTGTTATCATCCTCAAGGTCCTCGGTGTCATCCTCGTCCTCATCATCAGCAGTGGCCGCGGAAGGAAACAAGTGACGCTCAATCTCACCATAGTTGAGCCTAGAAGAAGAATTCCACCAAGCATATGGTGTGGGAGTAGTAGGAGAAGGGGGTCGCCTGATGCTCCGGACACATGGTGGAGAATGAGCTGCTGAGTGTGAGCCATCTCGTGGCGCTGCTTGTACTCCTCATACTGTCCCTGGTGAGTGTCCACTCCCATGCAAAGAATGTTCCACTGGAACCAATTCAGCTGCTTGATCTCACGAGCAATAGGAGCCACTAGGGGCCTACAAGCACTGGCACGAGCATCCCTCATGAGACCCTCAGGAGCAGAAGATGGGTGAGAGGTCTTCCTAACCTTGTTGTAGATCTTCTTTGCCTTGTGTTCCACATCGATGTTAAACTCTTCAGAGGGAAGCAGGTGCTTGATCAGCATCATAATGTATGGAGCATATGGGATGGATAGCCTATTGAACATGGCATCAATCAACTCATGGTAAATAAAGTCCATCACATCCATCTTGTAAGAAACGGACTCATCCTCACAAGATGTAACCTCATGCTAGAAGGCAAGAAGCTGAACCAGGCGACCACGAATACTGTCATTGTTCCCTCCACTCGGGGTGATAGAATCACAGAAGGGTCCCACCAAGCTAGCATACAAAGGAGAAAGACCAGCAAATGTGCCCACAATACCATTGTCAATTGTGCACGGCGAGAGAACTACATCTTTATTAGGCTTGAGTTGGGTGATGATACGGTGGCCACTGGCACGATCCCTGTTGTCAATTGTGCACAATATCCAAGTACCCTAGAAAAAACACGAAAATCAGCTTGCATAGGCCTGTCACGAGTCATCCACTTCATAGTGCAGTGCTCATCACCACAAATAACCAAGGTGGAGAAGAACTGCTTCACAATCTCAGAACCATAGGAGCATTGAAGGGCTAGGAGATGGTGCAACCCCATCCTCTCAGGCACATACATGGCATCAACAAGTTGAGGCTTTTCCATGGCCTCAGCAATAATCAGAGGATACATAGGCCGAATCTTCTGCTGAGCATAAACATCTTCACAGATACCCTTTTGTTCAGCACACCAAAAACGAGAGTCACCCAGCTCAGTATCATGCGCCAATTCATCAAACAAATCACGATGATGAATGGAAAAGAAAGTAACATGATCCATCTTATTATAGTTAATCTTGGGCTCTTTACCCTTCCTCTTGGACACACCCTTCCTGGTCCTATCCCTCTTTGCATGTTCAACCATGCAGTTTTCCTCGTTCTTCCTTCTCCTCAGCTCAACTTCGTCCACTAAGTTACCCTCACCGTCGTCCCGAAAGTATTTGGCACACAGCGCTTGTTGGTCTTGGGAGCACTGGAACCACCTGTGAAACGAACAAGACGGATAGCATGGGGATAAGCACACACACAAGTCCAGGAGAGAATGTAGAAATAGTAGGCAAACGGTCCATAGTCCAATCATACACAATGCACAAAATCCATACGAAACTGAAGCAGTTTCGACTCTGTCAGGCCAGATTATCCGGCCTGGCCAGGGGCAGAAAATCCGGCCCTGGCAGAAAATTTTAGATTCGCCTAGATTGGATGCAAAAACATAGATCAGGCCTAGGTGCTGCAAGACTACAATCTCTACTTGAAACAACATCCTTCTAGACCATGTTCCACCCAACAAGTGACACATCAATCCAAATATGCGGAGAGAGGGAG
This sequence comes from Avena eriantha, assembly GCA_910589775.1. Classification (NCBI taxonomy): domain Eukaryota; kingdom Viridiplantae; phylum Streptophyta; class Magnoliopsida; order Poales; family Poaceae; genus Avena; species Avena eriantha. The sequence goes on along the minus strand of OU342745.1, from coordinate 323,710,516 downwards.
TTACCCTCACTCATTGGAGGAATAACGTGGAGGAGAAGGTACCCGGAGGCGCGGAGAACAAGATCCGGGGAGGCCTGGAGAATCCGGCGGTCAGAGAGGCTCCGGGGAGGGTGGGGGCGGCAGGCGGCGGCTGGGGAGATGGAGGGGCTCGGAGGAGAAGTGCTGCTTGTTATGAGCCCTTCCCCCCGACCCCAGCCCTTAAAGACTGCAGCCGGGGCCGGATTATCCGGCCTACACTTGGGCCGGATTATCCGGCCTAAAATCTGAAATTCTGTTACACACAGATTCAGGCCTGCGCGTCCCCAAACCAAAACCCCCACAAGGTAAACAAATGACTTGTGTGCTAGAAGAGATGGCTTAGGGGTAGAGAGAGGCTTGGGAATAGAGAACCAAACTAAGATGGTACTACACACTCAAAATTGAAAGAATCAAATCAACTAAACGCCAAAATTGAGTGTGATTTCCATAAGAACATGAGATGAGCAAAAACAACCAAAAATATCCACATAAAACCAACTCTTCTCATGGAAGAGGGTGGTGGCCGAGGCCACCTTATTGGAGTACATGGTATGACGCCGCGAAGGTATATCTTGGGTTCATGACCAATACTCATCAATAAGCTCACATATCACAAAATGATATTAAGGGAAATGATTTGACTTGCTTTCGGCATTATGGGGGAGGGTTAGCCCAATCAATTCGGACCACACTCCCCCTATATCCATGACCACACCTATACCAAACAAGGATGAGATGTAAGGATGAGTGCATGGGTAATCAAGACAAGCTCCTTGAATCAACAATATTTAGCTCATTCCTCAAGTAACAAAACCTTACTTCATCAAGTGGCTTCGTGAAAATATCAGCAAGTTGGTTCTTCGTGCTCACAAAAGATAGATCAATATCGCCTCGAGCTACATGGTCCTAAATAATGTCACATCCCAAGATTTTAGAAAATTGGGACTAGAAAAAATATGCATTTGCATGTCATTCATGAGCATTGCATTGCATCCATGCAAGATTTTTTCAAGAATTGAATTTGAAAACCCTAACCCTAATCAGTTTTGCAATTAATCCTATGAGGATTAAATAAGGATTCTATAAATCCTATATTTTTGAACTAAACAAAGTGATAGAAAAAATGATCCTAAGATGATATCCTGAATATTTGAAAATTTTAGAAACAAAAATCATCTCAATTGGATTATCTAATAAAAAGATATGAAGGAAAGAATAAAAAACATAAAAAAGAAGTAAACCTAATCTAACCGGATCGACCAACCTGGGCGGCCCATGCCTATCTACCGCACGCACGAGCAGAGCAGCAGTTGCACGAGCAACGCATAGCAGCAGCCATCGCAACCTGTGGCCCGCCATCGGCCCACCCGGTAACCACCGCACCAGCCCGCAGCCGCCTCTACGCGTGCACCCGCTGACCGCTGGGGCCCAGTTGTCATCTCCCCCACCGAGCCGTGCCCGACCTAGACAGTAACCGCCGCCGTCGATTTCTCCGTCTCTGCCTCGCATCCGAGCGCCCTTCATCCGAGCGCCCAGCCGTCTGAGTCGCCACCACCGTCCGCCGCCGGCCACGTCACCTTGTCGGTAAGGATCACCACGGTCAACAGCGACCATCAGATTTCCTTTAAATCTAATGGTCCTCATCTATCCTGGCGCCGAAAGGGTACCAGCGAATCACGCACTGCCACCTCACGCGGAATATTTCCCTGTAGTTTTAGAAAAAGAATAAAAAGACAGAAATGTATTAAAGATTGCAAAATTCATAGAAATTAATATATATATCCAAAAATTGCAAATAATATACCATTGGAAAGATATTTGTGTGTAGATTATTATTATGTAATTGTCTTAGACATTTACAGTAAGTATTTGTCGTGATTATTTAAATGGTTTAATACCCTTTTTGGAGCAATTAATTCACAGAAAATAAAATACAACTCAGAAAAATACAAATGATATACCCCTGGATTCAAAAAAATTGTATAGAACATGATTCTGGAATAAATTTATAAGTCGACAGTACATATAATGTTTCACACATTAAAAGGCATTTTCTAGTATTTTAACTCTACAAAATGATCTGTAAACTATTTTGACCTGAATCCTTTTGCTCCTGACTCTAAATCAACATATCTATCCAGGAGTATGATTACCAAAAATTAACTACACTGTTTATAACAGAATTTCAATTAAATTGAATAAAGCCTATTAAATGGATCTAATTAATACAATAAATGGTTTTGATGCATTAAAAAGTTTTCCATGCTTGTCATCTGTAGTATATTGATCAGAGAACCTAAATACACTACTGAAACTTTTATTAAATTGTCATGCATGCATTTGTTGCACTGGTTTGATCTCTATGTGTTGTTGTTTATTTGTTGCATTGCTTTCATGTAGATTGTGAGGATTGTGACCCTTGTGATTGCCTAGATTGTGTGTTTGACTCCGACAACTACTAAGGCAAGTGGAGCTTCATAAACGTCCTACTTACTTTCTATATGCATTTTAGCTTGTTTTGTTTTTGTTTTTACAAGTTTATCTATTGCTATGGTATATCCTATTATGCCGTAGTCTATCTCGTTAGGCGAGCCATCGTAAGTAGCTGTGGTTATGTAGACGAGGGTGGGATACACCATGGCAAAGATTGTTTTGAAAGAACATGTTTGGAAAGTGAAAACAACTTAATTAATGAACTATCTGGGTGGATTGGTAATTGCTTGGTTCGTGAATGCCGAGCCCATGTCTATGGTTTACCCGAGTAGCTCACTTGTGGATGGCCACCCAGGTTTCTGAGAAATGATTAGTCTCGATTTGGTAGCTTCCGTGTGCAACCATAAGCCAGTGAGTTATGGGTGGCTGGATGGACTTAGTAGGTCGTGGCGACCCGAGCTCTTCGTATCCAGAGATGTAGTGATTGTGATAGGTTGGTACGGTGCGTGGATGGGCTTGGGGAGCTACTTCCCGAATTGTATCTTCTTGGGCTTCTCCCTATCATGACTCAATATGCGTGTCGTGGTACGAGCGGGTCGACCAAGTCATATGGGTAAAGTGTGCACCCCCTGCAGGGTGTAAAACTAAGTGCTTAGCCGTGTCCCCGGTAATGGACGATTGAGTTGCTGGATTGTGGGTGCTATGACATGTTCTCATTCATTCTAACTTGTAATTGCTAAAACTTGTGGTTGAAACTTAATTGCGTTGTTTGATGAAGACTAAATGCTTTACAAATGATTTACAAATTGTAGGATAAATGATTTTTGCTGCTGCAACTAAGCTTGAACCCCACAAGCCAGATATGCATATAGCTTTTATCCTTGTTGTTTCCCTCATTGTTCCACTTGCTAGTACATTCCAAGTATTGACCCTTCAGGGCTGCTACGTTTTATGTTGCAGGTTACTCTTCCAATTACTCTGAGTAGTTGTGTTGGTTGCGGTACTCCACTCAACAGTTGTTCGCCTGTGGCACAATTGAAGATGGAGCCTACTTTCTGTTTGTGCTTCCGTATGCTACTTTGTTATTTGAGCTAGCCTTTGAGCTATGCATTATGTAATAATTGCAGATTCTGGATCATTCGATGTAATAATGATGCACTGTTACATTCTTTGGTATTCATCTGTACTGTGTGTGCCAGTGAACCGATCCAGGGATTATCACTATACACAGGAACTCAGCCTTATTAGGCGAGGGTGTTACAAATAAAATGATTCTGAATCTCAATATGCTTCGTCCTTATGTGTTGTACAAGATTGTACGCAATTTTGATTGCACTTTCATTATCGCATAAAAGAGGCACTTTGTCACAATTGACACTGTATTCCTTTAAAGTTTGCCTCATCCATAATAATTGAGTACATGCACTAGTAGCAGCCACATATTCAGCTTCGGCGGTGGAGAGAGATATACAATTCCGCTTTTTAGAAGACCAACATACTAGAGACCTTCCCAAGAATTGACAAGCTCCATAAGTTGATTTTCGATCATCCTTATCACCAGCCCAATCTAAATCAGTATAGCCACAAGGAGAGAAATTAGAGCCCTTGGGATACCATAGACCGAAATTAGGGGAATGAACCAAATATCGGAAGATCCTCTTGACCGCCACTAAGTGGCTTTCTTTAGGAGCTGCTTGATACCTTGCACACACCCCTACACTCAACACAATATCAGGTCTAGATGCGCAGAGGTAAAGAAGAGAGCCGATCATGGACCGGTATACCTGTTGGTCGACATATTTACCATGGGGATTAAGTTCAAGGTGACATTTTGTTTGCATCGCTGTGGCGACGCCATTAAGATCCGTCATCTTGAATCTCTTGAGCATGTCTTGGATGTATTTTGCTTGATTTATGAAGATTCCTTCTCTAAGTTGTTTGATCTCAAATCCAAGAAAGAACCGTAACTCCCCCATCATAGACATCTCAAACCTGTCAGTCATAAGCTTTGAAAATTCATCATTAAAAGCTTTATTAGTAGAACCAAAGACAACTAAGCCTGAACCCCACAAGCCAGATATGCATATAGCTTTTAGCCTTGTTGTTTCCCTCATGGTTCCACTTGCTAGTACATTCCAAGTATTGACCCTTCAGGGCTGCTACGTTTTATGTTGCAGGTTACTCTTCCAATTACTCTGAGTAGTTGTGTTGGTTGCGGTACTCCACTCAACAGTTGTTCGCCTGTGGCACAATTGAAGATGGAGCCTACTTTCTGTTTGTGCTTCCGTATGCTACTTTGTTATTTGAGCTAGCCTTTGAGCTATGCATTATGTAATAATTGCAGATTCTGGATCATTCGATGTAATAATGATGCACTGTTACATTCTTTGGTATTCATCTGTACTGTGTGTGCCAGTGAACCGATCTAGGGATTATCACTATACACAGGAACTCAGCCTTATTAGGCGAGGGTGTTACAAATAAAATGATTCTGAATCTCAATATGCTTCGTCCTTATGTGTTGTACAAGATTGTACGCAATTTTGATTGCACTTTCATTATCGCATAAAAGAGGCACTTTGTCACAATTGACACTGTATTCCTTTAAAGTTTGCCTCATCCATAATAATTGAGTAGATGCACTAGTAGCAGCCACATATTCAGCTTCGGCGGTGGAGAGAGATATACAATTCCGCTTTTTAGAAGACCAACATACTAGAGACCTTCCCTAGAATTGACAAGCTCCATAAGTTGATTTTCGATCATCCTTATCACCAGCCCAATCTAAATCAGTATAGCCACATGGAGATAAATTAGAGCCTTTGGGATACCATAGACCGAAATTAGGGGAATGAACCAAATATCGGAAGATCCTCTTGACCGCCACTAAGTGGCTTTTTTTAGGAGCTGCTTGATACCTTGCACACATCCCTACACTCAACACAATATCAGGTCTAGATGCGCAGAGGTAAAGAAGAGAGCCGATCATGGACCAGTATACCTTTTGGTCCACATATTTACCATGGGGATTAAGTTCAAGGTGACATTTTGTTTGCATCGCTGTGGCGACGCCATTAAGATCCGTCATCTTGAATCTCTTGAGCATGTCTTGGATGTATTTTGCTTGATTTATGAAGATTCCTTCTCTAAGTTGTTTGATCTCAAATCCAAGAAAGAACCGTAACTCCCCCATCATAGACATCTCAAACCTGTCAGTCATAAGCTTTGAAAATTCATCATTAAAAGCTTTATTAGTAGAACCAAAGATAATGTCGTCTACATATAGTTGGCATACGAAGAGCTCCCCCTTAACCTTCTTAGTAAAAAGAGTGGGATTGATTTTCCCAACTTCGAAGCCACGGTCTAGAAAACTCTCTTTAAGGTGCTCATACCACACACGTGGGGCTTGTTTAAGGCCATAGAGTGCCTTATCAAGTTTGTAGACATGGTTCAGAAAGTTAGGATCCTCAAATCCTAGGGGTTGATTTACATATACCAACTCATGTAGATGACCATTAAGAAAAGCACTCTTAACGTCCATTTGCTGTAATTTAAAATTGCTATGAGAAGCATAAGCAAGAAGGATACGGATGGACTCAAGATGAGCCACTGGAGCATAAGTCTCGCCGAAGTCGATGCCCTCCACTTGGGAATAGCCTTGTGCCATGAGTCTTTCCTTGTTCCTTACAACAATGCCATTTTCATCTTGCTTATTCTTGAAGATCCACTTTGTGCCGATAACATTGCGGCAATCCTTGGGCTTCTCTACTAATTTCTAGACCTTGTTGCGCTCAAAGTTATTCAACTCTTCATGCATAGCAACAACCTAGTCCGGTTCTTCAAGAACTTCAAACACTTTATTGGGTTCCACCATGGATATGTGAGCTTGGTGCTCACCAAAACTTGTTAGCTCCCTTCTCGTGGACACCCTGCGTCGGAGATCACTTACAAATTTGACAAGGATCTGACCCCTCAATTCAAGGTTCCTATCTGCATGAGCTTTGCGACGAAGTTCAATTAGCTTGTTATCTCTTGGGGGAATAACTTCATCATGAGAGACTTTGTTGGAATCATTGGATTGGCCTTGATCTTCAGCTTGCTTAACAGGAACATGAGATGATGAATCATGCACTTGATGTTGATCAACAACCGTAACAGTAGGCTGCTGGTCTTCAGGATATTTAGGGCTGGATAATCCGGCTGAGGGTGGGGCCAGATAATCCGGCCTGGGAGTACTTGATGCATCTTCACAGACTTGAGTGGTCCTGGCAGGAACTGGCAAGGGGCCGGATAATCCGAGGTCAGCCGGAAAATTCGGCCTGGGGCTTGCAGTAGAATCTTCAACATTTTGATCACTTCTGCCTGTTGGGGAGGGTTGCCTGGATAATCCGGCCTGGAGCTTTCAGGAGCATTTTAATCTTCATCATTTTGTGGAGTTGGTGTAGAAGTTTCTCCACTGGTTGGAGCATGTTGAGCTTGTGTCAATGAGGGCTCTACTTGAGTAGAGCATTGTCCTTCCCGATCCGCCACAAGGGGTTCCTCAATGGGGTAGAAAAATCCCACTCCCATTCTTCTTATGGCATCTTGGGGTATTTCAACATCTGCATCACAAACATCAACTTGCCCCGCATGGGAGCCATCATTTTCCTTGAACACCACACTACAAGATTCTACAATAGTTCCGGAGAGCTTATTGTAGACTCTATAATTGTGGGATTCGGCACCATAACCAACAAAAATGCCTTCTAAAGCCTTAGACTCAAATTTAGATACACGAACTCCTTTGATGAGAAAGAAACACTTACAACCGAAAACCTAGAAGTAGGAGATGTTTGGCTTGTTACCAGTAAGTATTTCATATGGAGTCTTGTCCAAGATTTTGCGGAGATAGAGCCGGTTGGATGAATGACAAGCGGTAGAGATTGCTTTAGCCTAGAAGTTATAAGGAGACTTAAATTCAGCTAGCATAGATATGGCCATATCCATTAAGGTCTGGTTCTTCCTCTCGGCAACACCATTTTGTTGAGGGGTGTACGCGGCGGAATATTGATGTCTTATCCCCTCTTCACGTAGAAATTCTTTTAAGGTGTTGTTCTTGAACTCGTAGCCATTATCACTTATAATTGCCAATATAGGGACATTGTGTTGATGTTGAACCTCGTTGGCAAAATCGATGACTGTTTGTTGAGTCTCACTCTTCAACTTGAAGAAATAGACCCATGTGTATATTGAGTAATCATCAACAATCATGAGGCAATATTTCTTCCCACCGAGAATTGCATGAGATGGAGGACCAAAGAGATCCACATGGAGGAGCTCCAAAATCCTCTTTGATGAGATAATAGTCTTCCTTCGATGAGGAGAGTCATGCATTTTCCCTTCAACACAAGCCCTGCAAACACGATCTTTTGCAAAGGAAACATTTTCTTTTAGTCCTGTGGCCACCCTTGTGGAGACTTTGCAAATTTCTCATATTGACATGGGCTAGTCGGCGATGCCATAACCAACCCGTGTCGGCCTTTCCGAAAAGACACATCAGGCCTGTAGTGGTTTTCCCCGAGCAGTCCACCACGTACAGGTCATTTTCGACATATCCCATGAAAGCGACCTTTAGAGACTTGCTCCACAAAAGTACCACCAAATCAGCATCAATGAAAACTTCAAAGCCCATCTTACCAAGGGCACGAACAGAAAGTAAATTGTAACCGAGGGTCTCAACAAGCATGACGTCCACGAGAGAGATATCGTGAGCAACCACAACTTTGCCAAGACCCAATACCTCAGATTTAGACTTCTCACCATAGGAGACGGTTATGTGATCATGGTTTGGCCGCATCTCCAAGATGATCTCCTTGCTTCCGGTCATATGACTAGTGCACTCGCTATCAAGTACCCATTTAGACCCACCGGAAGCATAGCCCTGCAAGAAAGTTACTTCTTGGTTTTAGGTACCCATTTTTCAATGGGTCCTCTCATGTTAGTGACAAGGGTTTTGGGAACCCAAATAGACCAAGATATGTAACTATCAAAAGGACCTACATAGCTAGCATAGACATCACCATAATAATCGCAAAATAATTCATAGTTAGGATTATTAGCCCCTACATAACCATCATAGTTAGTCTTGTCATTAGTGGTGGTGCTTGTCTTTGGTTGAGTTGTTTTGCTCTTCTTTTTCTTGTTCTTCTTCTTATTCTTATTCTTCTTGTTGTTCTTCTTCTTGTTCTTCTTCTTGTTCTTCTTTGTCTTGGGATCATAACCAAGACCTTCTTTCCCATTGTTTGTCCTTTGCTTGTTAAGCACCTCATCTAGAACTTCTTTACCTTTATGTTGAGATCCCTTTACAAGTTCTTCTTGTCCACAAGATGGAGTGAAGGTGCTGGGTAAATCATACTTGTCCAATTGAGTTTGGACATGGTCATGAGACTCATTTAGAGTAGAATGTTCACTCTCCAATGCCTTGTGAGAAATGTCAAGTTTCTCAAACTTCTCCGAGAGTCTAGCATGAGCAGCCCAAAATTCAATCTTTTCCTTCTTTAGTTTCTTTACCTTAGCAAGAGCGTTGTCACGTTCTTCAATGAGCTGAGCAATAACCTCTTCATGAGACTCCTCAATTGACTCGAGTTTCTCTTCCAAGGATACTCGAGCTTCCTCTTCTTCCTCCAAGGCATTCTTAAAGGAGGTTATCTCCAAGGCATCTTCTCTTTCAATTCTACCTTTTTCTTCGAGTTCTTTGGAATGAGAAAGTTGACTCATAAGAGCATCAAAGTGAAGTTTGTGCTCACCTTGCAAGTTAGTGAAAAAATTGTCCAAAGCAATAACTTCTTTTATCTTAAGACTAGTATGATCATCCATATCCATATTTATATTATTCTTAGGAAATGAAGAGATAGACGATGATACATCGGACCCTCTTGCCATTAGGCAAGTGACGTTGTTGTTTATGACATTTTCGTTTGGAGATTCGAAGAGTGATGACGGGGTAGATGTGGTGGCTATAGTAGCCACCTCTCGATAACTATCTTCATCCTCCTCGTCTTCACTTGCGGAGGAATGTTCTTCTTGTGCTACCAAGACAATCTTGGGTTGCTTCTTGTAAGGACCATTCTTTTTGATGAATGGCTTCTTTCGAGGTGCCTTGGACTTTTTTTAAGGATGAGCCTGCCACCATTGTATTCTCTACTTTGATACGGACATTCAGCCACAAAGTGTAACCTATCTCCACAGTTGTAACATGTCCTCAGTTTTGGACCATTCTCTCTTCTTCCACTTGACCCATTCTTGCGCTCGAGTTCAGACTTGGCCTAGGCTAGATCCTTCCAAAAATTCCTTGCATAGAAAGCCATATACTCACCATGAGCACACTTGACTTCCTCAGGACAGCCCATGGAGACAACATCATGTCCTCTGTCATCCTCATCTAGCTCAACAACATTTGCTTTTAGAGCCACATTGACTCCTTTTTGCATTCCAGTAGCCCGAGCACGGGCATCTTCGGCATTCTTGGCTGCAACTTTGAAGTCCGCCATTTCTTGCATGACTTCATTGGAAGTCATTTGGTGGTAGTTGTGTCTACCTTACAAACTCTTCAAGTCCGTTGGCTCAAATGGCATGAGGGCACTCACATATTTCCTTTTGATCCAGACATCGTCAATGTGAGTGGCTCCATGCTTTCTAAAGGTTGTTGCAATGCTCTTGAGCCTTCTATACATGTATTCATGGTCCTCACCATCCAACATGTAGAAACCTTCAGCTTCATTACTAAGATCATCGTACCTATTCCTTGTCATGCTTTCATTTCCAATGAATAGATCAGTGAGAGCATCCCAAGCTTCTTTGGCGGTGTTGAAATCCTCAATGTGGGGCATGTCCTTGGGACCCACTCCGAGCTGAATCATGTGGAGAGCCGTTGCATTCAGTTGGCTATCCACAACTTCTATTCTAGTCAAGTTGGTGGGGTCTCCAATATGAAGACCATCTTCCATAATTCTCCAAAGTTCAGTTGACGAACTACATACATGAGATTTCATTAAGAATTGCCATTGATTAAAAGTAGATGCAGTAAGCTTGGGTGGATCACCCCCATTGTTTATATGAGGATGAGGGATAGGTGGGTCGGGAGAATATAGATGAGGAACCTCACTATAGTCCTCCTTACCACTTCCTTTTTGGAGGCGGAACCATTATGTTTTTCACCTACCACTTCATTTTCCTTAGATATGGCATGAGCCTTATCCTTGGATGGAGGAGTGGTGGCCTCAGAGGAAGGTGGAGATGGGGCTGTAGATGATGTGAGGCAAGCAATCATTTGCTGCATCTCCTCCATCTTGGTATCAAAGGATTTCAACAAGGCTGTTTCCAACATCTTGAGGTCATCCATTGTGACCTTGTCCATAGCCTCATTCTCATTTTCCTTAGTACCCATACTTCTCTTATGCGGTTAAGCCCGAATAAAGAGCGAGGGCTCTGATACCAATTGAAACGGATCGTATGGGAACCTAGAGGGGGGGGGTGAATAGGTTCTATTTCAAATTTTAATGCCTTTTCAATTTTAGGCTTGACACGAAAGGTAAATTATGTAGATATACTACTAAGGAGAATTTCCCTATATGCAAACCTAACTACTAGCGAGTAAAGGCGAGTGAGATAGAGGAACGAGTAAACCCTAGTGGAGCATGCAGCGACACAGGATTTGTTTTACCGCAGTTCCTTCCTTGTTAAGGGAAGTACATCTGCGTTGGAGGGGTGTAACATCCCAAGTTTTGCATTTTCAGATATTACTAGAGGCATGCATCATATCCTTGCATCATGGCATCAACTGCATCAAATACTTTCCCAACACCCCATAGTCATATAAAGACTAAAAGGGTAAAACCATGTCAATCCTCCTAAACCTTTGCAAAAGTGTTATTTTTATAACCTCATTCTAATCCTCTTCTTTTTACAAAATTTTAGAGACCGGTCTCACTTAATTTGGAGTCCGTTTGCAAAAAGCTATTACACAAATAGTGAAACAGAAAATAAAAAGAATAAAAAAAGGGATCCTAGCCTAACGGGCCGGCTAAGCCAGCCCGTAACGTACCTACCGCCCTGCCTGGCCGAGCGGGCGGCGCGTAGCGCGTGGGCCGGCCCACACGCCGCCAGCAGCCCGCACCGCACGCCCGCGGCCACCGACAGGCGGGCCCCACCGCGTCGTCACCCCCGACGAGATCGAAGCGAACTCCCAACGACCGTCGCCGCGTCTGGGTCGGCCTCCCCGGCAAAATCGGAAACGATTTCCGCTGCCGCCTTCCCCACGTCTCTGGTAAATAAAATCCCCAGACCCACCGCCTCTGAACCCTAAGTTTTTCCTCGAGAACCGCCCCTGGGCTGCCGATTTTGAGATCGCCGGAGCTCTGCCGCCGGCGACGTCGGAGGGTGAGCCTACCGTTGAAACCGAGGCCCTTTTTCTTCCCTCTTTTTGTTCCTTGCTTCCCTCTCTAACGACCGCATCGTCTGTGCCGTTTCCCCCTTGAACAGAAGCGCGAGCCGCTGCCAATCGCTCACCGGAGCTCCGCCGGGCTCCGCCGCCTCCAGCCGCCGCTCGCCGCCACCTCGGGAAGAAGGAGCCGACGCCGCACCAGGGAACAGAACCGCGGCGAGGAACCGGTCGCCGTCGTCTACTTCACCGGGCCGGGGGAGCACCGCCTCGCCGCCGTCGACCGTCGCCGACCGCCACCGACGCACCGCCGTCGTCCACCGTCACCCACGCCGCTTTGCCACGGTGAGTCGCCGGCCACCCCTCCCAGCCGTCCGATTTTTATTCGATGGCCAGATTTGATCGGCCAAACCGAACCGGTACCACCCTATCGCGTCGCGCCGCGTGGCACTCACCACGTCATCGCCGCGTCAGCACCGTGTCAGCGCCGCGTGCCCTGCTGGCCCAATCCCGCGCCGCCACTTGGCGCTGCACAACTGGCCACCGTCATGTTTTCGTTTAAATAGGCAGAAAACACTTTAATCTTGTAAAATTCATAGTAATTCGAGTATTAGTCCAAAAATTGCGTATAATATACTGTTGGATTCATATTTTTGAGTAGAACACAGATCTACAATAATATTGTTGTTTTACCACAGAAACCTTGCAGTAGGATTTAAAGTTAGATTAGAGTATTTTAATTCTAGAAAATTATCTGTAGCTCCGTTTTAGTTGATTCTTGTTGCGTTGGCTTTGTATCGACGAGACCTTTTGTAGAAAATTGTCATATCATGCTTAGGGTGTTCAGATCTGTCTCTAGGTAGATTGGAGTTGTAGATCACGTTTTGAGCTTGATTATTTAGGATTTAAACCGAAACACTTAAAATCTGTGGGGAATCGATTCTAATGACATCCCCAACTCAACAACACCCCTGAATAAAACCCTTGGTCAAATTTTGAATCCACCCTTGCATATTACCATGTTGCATGTATGCATATTCGACTTCGTGACTTTGTTTTGTGCAAATTGTGATTGGATCCATGTTTGTTTCGTTAGATTGCTCGGAGTGCGCTGAGGAGTACTGTTTTGTAGAGTGTTGCTCGGATCAAGGCAAGTTACACCACTTGTTCATGTTTATGTCCCAGTTTTGACTATGCATGTTTTACTCTTCAAATTCTTGTAGTATGCATGTGTAGGTTTTTAGTAGATTTTCTTAGTACTATTTTTTTTGCAAGTGCGGTTTTGTAGTATGCCATGAGTAGCTTTATACTTAGGAAATTTCTATCCTAATAGGTTTCCCTAGTTTTTGCTAAGCATTGCTTGCTATGCTATATATATATATTAAGTACCGTTGGGGGGTTTGAAAGACTCAAATTTTTCTAAGTATAAGAGCTCTCACGAGCGAACCTGTTCTTCTCAAAACCCCCTTCAAAATAAAAACTAAGTTTTCTTTTGGGCAGAATGGTTGTCGGGACAATGAGTGGAATTTTTGTGGAGGACGGCCGCCCAGGAATCAAAGAAGTCTGCCATGTTTCAGAATTCAGAAGCTTCCAGTGCAACCACAATACATATGGGCTCTGTCTTGGCCTAGTAATTAGTGGGAAACCTCACCGGGGTACCAATATTTGGAGGTTCTTGGCACGGTTGGATCCAGCTGGTAGAGGGGCTACTAAGGGAAAGCCTCGCCATGGTCTTGTCTGTAAAAGGACTTGATCGTGGATTATGGGGAAAGTGCACAACCTCTCAAGAGTATTGCGATCTGATCGATCAGCCGTGTTCACGGAAACAGAACAACTTTGAGCATATGAAGGATGGAGCCTCTAAAAGATCTTCCTCTCTCTTTTCCAAACCTAACGTTTTATAAACCCCAAGGCGTGAGTAATATCGTCGTTGGGCGGGATTTTGGGAACTTGGTGCGTAATATCCACGTGCTAGGTTGATTGGGCACTTGGTGAGTAATATCCACGTGTTCCATTCGACCTTATACTATTTATCAAAGTTTACAAAGTAGGGAAAACCTTCTTCCTCTTTTCTTATTACATTGATAAAATTGGCCTTACGGAAATGAACCCTAGAGCCTACTCTTAGCCTTGCATGTAGAGATAGTCTTACTCTTTCCTTGGTATAATTTGCCAATACATTCAAAGTATTGACCCAACTTGTTGGCTGCACGTCTTATGTGCAGAATCCGAAGACTGAAAGGTGCGTAGGGATCGCGGATCTTCACGCAACTAGCCTGAGGCGTTGATGGACTCAAGTTTTACTTAGTTTCCGCTGTTTTATTTGAGCTAGCTATAAGCTATGCAAGTTGTAATAATTATACTCTGGATTATTCGTGTAATAATGACTTGTGTTTTACATGATATTCATCGACTGTGAAGTGCTAGCTATTGATCCAAGGACTAGCATGTTAATCACAGGGACTTAGGATCCTTAACGATCTGAGGACGCAAGAGATGGTATCAGAGCCAGGTTGCCTGTAGGACGTGACCCCTAGGATTGGAAACCACCTTTATAATGTGTGTTTTTTCTTTCCATACTCTTCTAAGTTATTTGTATTCTTCTAGTAATTCTCTTCCTTATCACCTTGTGCCTAATTTTCTTTCTCCTAACCTGAAGATGATGGCCTTCTACTACGACACCGCCGAAGACATCAAGTGCCTGCGCTTTGGGGAATGCCTTCTGGACATCATCAAGACGTTGCAGTTACCCATGCCGTCAATCAAGGGAAGCGAGTTGAGGAAGATGCACAAGGAAGGATGTTGGGCGATTGAAGTCATCCAACCAGGGCGCAGTCAGACAGAACCCAAGACAGAGGCCATTGTACTCAACGTCACAAGTGACTCCAAGGAGAAGGGACTTAGCATCAGCTTGCAGGAGCTCATTAGACGCCTTTGCGGACGCCACCATGAAGAGGTTGAAGGACACTACATCAAACTCTTTGGAAGATGTGATGAGAAGGAAATTCCAATCGAGTTAACCCCAGAGGAATGGAAGACATGCAAGCGTCGAAGGATCCAATATCAAGACTTGGAGTCCCACATCAATGACCTTCAGAAGGGGAGCTGCCTTGAGATCATGAGAATGACGAGCTTTGTGCCCTAGTCAAGGAGAAGGACGAGAAGATCGAGGAACTGGAAGAAAAGATCAAGTCCCTAGGAGGGGAGCTCACCGCCCAAGACAAGAGGTTCGCTAATCAAGAGAAGAGGGTGCAAGATAAGAACAAGAGGATTAGGGAGCAAAGTCTGGTGCTTGCAAAAAACGAGATGGAGTTCAAGAACTTCGCCACCATGTTGAAGGACCTGCGAGCAGCCAAGAGGAGCTTGGAGGAGAAGATCCCGCCCGTGACTATGGGGTCAAGTTTGATCAAGAAGTTACAGAAGGAGAAGAAGGAACTCCAAGAGAAGCTCGAATCTGCTACCCAGGAGCTGCAAGGGGTGAAGGAACTTCAAGAGAGGCTCGAAGCTGCTACACCGGAGCCACAGGAGGTGAAGGAACTTCAGGAGAAGCTTGAAGCCACGACAAAGGACATGGAGTTATACAAGTCACTACTGGAGAAGGAAGGCTTCATCATTGAGGAAGAGGAAGTGGATGATGAGTAGAGTAGTTGGACCACCTTTAGTTCTATAGTCAAATGTTGTTCGCAATTGTAACGAGTACCAAAAAAATTATATTGGTTTAGTTAAACTTGGTTGAGTGTGCTGATCTATGTGCTTGTGTGCCTTGCTTTTCTCGTGTGTTTTTCTCTTGTTTACATAAGGATAGGAGTTTATTCCTTAGCCTTCCCATCCATTTCTTAACTGTTTCCCAAACCCCAGAGATGGCGAGACGTGGAAGCAACAACAACAACATGCCCCCAGAGATAGCACAACTTCTGAACTCCCAGAATCAGCTGATCCAACTCCTCACTCAAAACATGCAAAACCACAACAACAACAACCTGGCGCCTCCACCACCCCCACCGCCCCAACAGGATCGCCTGACTCGGTTCTTGAGGTTGAACCCTCCAATTTTCTCAAGTAGTTCTGAGCCAATTGTGGCAGATGACTGGCTCCGCACCACCAACAAGAAGTTAGACACCGTCCAAGTTGTTGGAGCTGACAGGGTGCGCTTTGCCGCGCACCAACTTGAGGGACCAGCTGCTGAATGGTGGGATAACTACCAGGTCACCCACCTCGATATTGAAGCTATCACCTGGAACCAGTTTGAAGCGGCCTTTCGCACTCATCACGTAGCCGCGGGAGTCATGTCACTTAAGAGACGTGAGTTCCGCGACTTGAAACAACTGCACCGCTCTGTCTCCGAGTATGGGGACCTTTTTAACAAGCTGGCATGTTATGCACCTGATGATGTATCCACGGATGCCAAGAGACAGGAGGAGTTCTTAAGGGGACTTAATGATGAAATATCCATTCAGCTTGTGTCTCTGAAATTTGATAACTATCAGGAACTTTTGGACAGGGCAGTTGTGGTTGAAGCAAAGCAAAGGAGTATAGAGAACCGAAAGCGAAAGTCCACCTCACACAAGCACAACTCTGCCCCATATCAGAAGCAACGCACTTCGTCACCACCACCCCACAACCACAATGGCCACAACCACAATGGACATCGTCATGGAGGACATAACCACAATGGCCATAAACACCGCAATGGAAATGGCAATGGGAAGGATCTGAGTGAAGTGACATGCTTCAAGTGTAACAAGACAGGGCACTATGCAACTACTTGCCCCGAAAAGATGAAGAATGGTAATGGTAATGGAAACGGCAACGGACACAACCATGGCAATGGTAATGGAAATGGGAAGAAGCCGAATCCATTCGTCAAAGCCACTATGAATCATGTCTTCGTGGAGGATGCTCGTGAGGCACCTGACTCCGTGATTGGTAAGTTCAAGCTTAACTCCACCCCTGTAGTTGTTCTTTTTGATACTGGTGCATCGCATTCATTTATATCAAGGGTATTCGTGGATAGAGGCAAAATACGTACGGAGACTATTAGCACTCCCCTAAGGGTAAGTTCTCCTAGAGGAGAAATAGTGGCAAACTCTGGATGCCATGGGTTAGAACTAAGGATTGGGGCACACACTTTTCCCACCAGCCTAGTCGTTCAGGAATCACAAGGCTTAGACATAATTTTGGGCATGAATTGGATGACCGAATACGAGGGAGTCATAGATTGTGCCAAAAGGACTATCACACTCACGACTCCGGATAAGAAAAGGATCCGCTTTAAGTTAGCTTTCACACTCGAAGGAAGTATGGTGAACTCCCTTAAGGGGGTTAGCTTGGAGGATGTGCCAATTGTGAAGGAGTATCCAGATGTGTTTCCGGAAGAATTGCCAGGGATGCCTCCCGACCGAGACATCGAGTTTCTCATTGACTTGATGCCAGGTACTGGACCAATAGCAAAGAGACCGTACAAGATGGATGTGGATGAGTTGAAGGAACTTAAGAAACAGCTTAGAGAGAAATTGGACAAAG
The DNA here is from genome assembly GCA_910589775.1 of Avena eriantha. Classification (NCBI taxonomy): domain Eukaryota; kingdom Viridiplantae; phylum Streptophyta; class Magnoliopsida; order Poales; family Poaceae; genus Avena; species Avena eriantha. The sequence goes on along the minus strand of OU342745.1, from coordinate 323,693,124 downwards.
GCTTCATTCAACCAGGTGCGTCATCTTGGGGAGCACCTATCTTATTCGTGGAGAAGAAGGATAAAACCAAGAGACTAGTCGTGGACTACCGGTCGTTGAATGAAGTGACAATCAAGAACAAGTACCCTCTACCCAATATTAATGACCTGTTTGACCAATTAAAGGGAGCTAGTGTGTTCTCTAAGATTGATCTCTGCTCAGGTTATTTTCAGTTAAAGATCCGAGAACAGGATGTACCCAAGACAGCCTTCACCACAAGATACAGATTGTATGAGTACACCGTGATGTCGTTTGGCTTAACCAATGCCCCAGCGTATTTCATGACTATGATGAACAAGGTGTTCATGGAGTACTTAGATAAGTTTATTGTGGTATTCATTGATGACATACTCATATATTCCAAGGACGATAAAGAACATGACAGGCATCTATGCCTAATTATGGAAAAGTTAAGGGAACACAAGTTGTATGCCAAATTTAGCAAATGTAAGTTCTGGTTGAAAGAAGTGGGATTCCTTGGTCATATTGTATCAGCTAAAGGTGTTGCCGTGGACCCAAGTAAGGTAGCTTCTGTGATAGAATGGGAGTCCCCTAAGAATGTGGGTGATATTAGGAGTTTCCTGGGCCTTGCGGGATATTACCGAAGATTCATTGAAAACTTTTCCAAGATAGCAAAGCCTATGACAGAGTTGCTGAAGAAAGAGAAGAAGTTCCAATGGACCGAGGCTTATGAAGCAAGTTTCCAGGAATTAAAGAAGCGCCTAGTAATAGCACCAGTTTTGTGTCTCCCTGATATCCAAAAGGATTTCCAAGTCTACTGCGACCCTTCTCGACAAGGACTTGGTAGTGTACTGATGCAAGATGGAAAAGTAGTGTCTTACGCCTCTCGGCAACTTAAGAACCATGAGAATAACTACCCCACGCACGATTTGGAACTAGCATCAGTTGTGCATGCGCTCAAGGTATGGAGACATTACCTAATGGGCAAACATTGTGATGTGTTCACGGATCACAAGAGCCTTAAATACATCTTCACTCAAAAGGAATTAAATATGAGGCAAAGGAGATGGCTTGAGCTCATCAAGGACTATGACTTGGACCTGCAGTATCATCCTGGAAAGGCCAACGTCGTGGCTGACGCCTTAAGCCGGAAAGTCTATGTAAATGGACTTACTGTGGGAGAACTTCCAAATGATTTGTGTGAACAATTCAAGGATCTCAGGTTGGAAATAGTTCCGGAGGGATACTTAGCAACTATGGAGATAGTGCCAACGCTTCTAGACCAAATCAAAGAGGCCCAGAAGGGGGACAAAGAGTTGGAAGAAATAAGAGCTAATATAAGCAAGGGTAAAGCAAAAGGGTTTCACACAGATGAACAAGGAACACTTTGGTATGAGAAGCGTTTGTGCGTTCCCGATGATCCCAATATCAGGAAGTTAATCCTTCAGGAAGCTCACGATTCGCCTTACTCAATTCATCCCGGTAATACAAAGATGTACATGGATGTGAAAGATAGATTATGGTGGACCAACATGAAAAGAGAAATTGCTGAATATATCTCCTTGTGTGACGTGTGCAATAGAGTCAAGACCGAACATCAAAAACTAGCAGGACTGCTGCAGCCATTACATGTGCCCGATTGGAAGTGGGACAAGGTAGGCATGGATTTTATCACGGGACTACCCCGGACTTGATCTGGGTATGACTCCATCTGGGTAGTGGTCGACCACTTCACAAAGGTGGCCCACTTTATTCCTATAAAGACCACCTATACGAGTTCTAAACTTGCTAAGATTTATATGTCAAGGATCGTAAGTCTTCATGGTGTACCCAAGGGGATTGTCTCCGATAGAGGTACCCAATTCACCTCGAAGTTTTGGAGACAGCTACACGAGTCTCTAGGGACACGACTGGAGTTTAGTACTGCCTTCCACCCACAAACAGATGGACAGACGGAAAGAGTCAATCAGATCTTGGAGGACATGTTAAGAGCATGTGCGCTAGACTATGGGTCTAGTCGGGATGATAATTTGCCATATGCGGAATTCTCATACAATAACAGTTACCAAACTAGTATCAAGATGGCTCCATTTGAAGTTCTATATGGCAGAAAGTGTAGAACTCCGCTGCTATGGAGTGGAGTTGGAGAACGGAGTTTGTTTGGACCTGAACTAATCAAGGATGCCGAAGAAAAAGTAAGACGGATTCAAGACAGGTTAAAAACAGCCCAATCCAGGTAAAATAGTTACGCTGATTCCAAGCACAGGGATGTGACCTATGAAGTGGGAGACCGTGCGTATCTCCGAGTTTCGCCACTACGAGGAGTTAAGAGGTTTGGGATCAAGGGTAAGTTAGCACCCCGATTCATAGGACCCTACAAAATCTTGGGTCGTAGAGGGGAAGTTGCCTATCAGCTGGAATTACCCGAAGTGTTAACAGTTCATGATGTTTTCCATGTGTCGCAACTAAAGAAGTGTCACCCGGAAATGGCTGAAACCCCACTAAAGGATACGGTTCCGTTGGACGAGGTCCAACTGGAAAACGATCTCACCTATGAGGAAAGACCCACCAGGATTCTGGAAACAACTGAGAGAATTACCCGTACCAAGACTATAAGGTTTTGCAAAGTTCAATGGAATCACCATTCCGAGGAAGAGGCCATGTGGGAACATGAAGAAGACCTGAAGAAAGAACACCCACACATATTTGCTAACCAACCTGAATCTCGGGGACGAGATTCTTCTTAAGCGAGGTAGGTTTGTAACATCCCAAGTTTTGCATTTTCAGATGTTACTAGAGGCATGCATCATATCCTTGCATCATGGCATCAACTGCATCAAATACTTTCCCAACACCCCATAGTCATATAAAGACTAAAAGGGTAAAACCATGTTAATCCTCCTAAACCTTTGCAAAAGTGTTATTTTTATAACCTCATTCTAATCCTCTTATTTTTACAAAATTTTAGAGACCGGACTCACTTAATTTGGAGTCCATTTGCAAAAGCTATTAGACAAATAGTGAAACAAAAAATAAAAAGAATAAAAAAAGGGATCCTAGCCTAACGGGCCGGCTAAGCCAGCCCGTAACCTACCTACCGCCCCGCCTGGCCGAGAGGGCCGCGCGTAGCGCGTGGGCCGGCCTAGACGCCACCAGCAGCCTGCACCGCATGCCCGCGGCCACCGACAGGCGGGCCCCACCGCGTCTTCACCCCCGACGAGATCGAAGCAAACTCCCAATGATCGCCGCCGCGTCTAGTTCAGCCTCCCCGGCAAAATCGGAAATGATTTCCGCTGCCCCCTTCCCCACGTCTCTGGCAAATAAAAGCCCCAGACCCACCACCTCTAAACCCTAAGTTTTTCCTCGAGAACCGCCCCTGGGCTACCGATTTCGAGATCGTCGGAGCTTTGCCGCCGGCGACGTCGGAGGGTGAGCCTCCCGTTGAAATCGAGGCCCTTTTTCTTCCCTCTTTCTGTTCCTTGCTTCCCTCTCTAACGACCGCATCGTCTGTTCCATTTCCCCCTTGAACAGAAGCTCGAGCCGCCGCCAATCGCTTGCCGGAGCTTCGCCGGACTCCGCCGCCTCCAGCCGCCGCTAGCCGCCACCTCGGGAAGAAGGAGTCGACGCTGCACTAGGGAACGGAACCGCGGCGAGGAACCAGTCGCCGTCGTCTACTTCACCGGGCCAAGGGAGCACCACCTCGCCGCCGTTGACCGTCGCCGACCGCCACCGACGCACCGCCGTCGTCCACCGTCACCCACGCTGCTCTGCCACGGTGAGTCACCGGCCACCCCCTCCCAGCCGTCCGATTTTTATTCGATGGCCAGATTAGATCGGCCAAACCGAACCGGTACCGCCCTATCGCGTCGCGCCGTGTGGCACTCACCGCGTCAGCACCGTGTCAGCGCCGCGTGCCCTGCTGGCCCAATCCCGCGCCACCACTTGGCGCTGCACAACTGGCCACCGTCATGTTTTCGTTTAAATAGGCAGAAAACACTTTAATCTTGTAAAATTCATAGTAATTCGAGTATTAGTCCAAAAATTGCGTATAATATACCGTTGGATTCATATTTTTGAGTAGAACACAGATCTACAATAATATTGCTGTTTTACAACAGCAACCTTGCAGTAGGATTTAAAGTTAGATTAGAGTATTTTAATTATCCGTAGCTCCGTTTTAGTTGATTCTTGTTGCGTTGGCTTTGTATCGACGGGACCTTTTGTAGAAAATTGTCATATCATGCTTAGGGTGTACAGATCTGTCTCTAGGTAGATTGGAGTTGTAGATCACGTTTTGAGCTTGATTATTTAGGATTTAAACCGAAACACTTAAAATCTGTGGGGAATCGATTCTAATGACATCCCCAACTCAGCAACACCTCTGAATAAAACCCTTGGTAAAATTTTGAATCCACCCTTGCATATTACCGTGTTGCATGTATGCATATTTGACTTCGTGACTTTGTTTTGTGCAAATTGTGATTGGATCCATGTTTGTTTCGTTAGATTGCTCGGAGTGCGCTGAGGAGTACTGTTGTGTAGAGTGCTGCTCGGATCAAGGCAAGTTACACCACTTTTTCATGTTTATGTCCCAGTTTTGACTATGCATGTTTTACTCTTCAAATTCTTGTAGTATGCATGTGTAGGTTTTTAGTAGATTTTCTTAGTACTATTTCTTTTGCAAGTGCGGTTTTGTAGTATGCCATGAGTAGCTTTATACTTAGGAAATTTCTATCCTAATAGGTTTCCCCTGTTTTTGCTAAGCATTGCTTGCTATGCTATATATATATTACGTACCGTTGGGGGGTTTGAAAGACTCAAAATTTTCTAAGTATAAGAGCTCTCACAAGCGAACCCTTTCTTCTCAAAACCCCCTTCAAAATAAAAACTAAGTTTTCTTCTGGGCGAAATGTTTGTCGGGACAACGAGTGGAATTTTGGTGGAGGACGGCTGCCCAGGAATCAAAGAAGTCTTCCATGTTTCAGAATTCAGAAGCTTCCAGTGCAACCACAATACATATGGGCTCTATCTTGGCCTAGTACCTCACCGGGGTACCAACATTTGGAGGTTCTTGGCAAGGTTGGATCCAGCTGGTAGAGGGGCTACTAAGGGAAAGCCCCGCCATGGTCTTGTCTGTAAAAGGACTTGATCGTGGATTATGGGGAAAGTGCACAACCTCTCGAGAGTATTGCGATCTGATCGATCAGCCGTGCTAACGGAAACAGAACAACTTTGAGCATCTGAAGGATGGAGCCTCTGAAAGATCTTCCTCTCTCTTTTCCAAACCTAATGTTTTATAAACCCCAAGGCGTGAGTAATATCGCCATTGGGCGGGATTTTGGGAACTTGGTGCGTAATATCCAAGTGCTAGGTTGATTGGGCACATGGTGAGTAATATCCACGTGTTCCATTCGACCCTATACTATTTATCAAAGTTTACAAAGTAGGGAAAACCTTCTTCCTCTTTTCTTATTACATTGATAAAATTGGCCTTACGCAAATGAACCCCAAAGCCTATTCTTAGCCTTGCATGTAGAGATAGTCTTACTCTTTCCTTGGTGTAATTTGCCAATACATTCAAAGTATTTACCCAACTTGTTGGCTGCACGTCTTATGTGCAGAATCCGAAGACTGAAAGGTGCGTAGGGATCACGGGTCTTCACGCAACTAGCCTAAGGCATTGATGGACTCAAGTTTTACTTAGTTTGCGCTGTTTTATTTGAGCTAGCTATAAGCTATGCAAGTTGTAATAATTATACTCTGGATTATTTGTGTAATAATGACTTGTGTTACATGATATTCATCGATTGTGAAGTGCTAGCTATTGATCCAGGGACTAGCATGTTAATCACAGGGACTTAGGATCCTTAACGATCCGAGGTCGCAACAAGGGGTGTGAGGTACTAAGACCACCACGCCACAATAGGCCTCACCCTGTTCTCCGATGGATCCCGCCACCAAAGGCCTGGTCCACCTTTCCACTATAGGAACCCTTCGAGACGGGAACCGGCTCCTTTACATAACTAGCGAGGCACAACTCCACAACCAAATTGGAGGCTCCCGTAATGACAACAATCTGCCATAAGAACAATAGTTATCAATAACAAAACACAAGATATAGATATTAACGATAATACTAGATCAGGGATTTATCCAAGTGACTGGAGAGGAGTTGATGCGCTTGATTCGTGATGACGATGTATGATTTCGACTCCTTCAATTCCCCCAAAGATCGAAGCCTTCGTGTGGTTGAAGTGGGAGATTTAGAGAGAGAAAGCATTTGCAACAGGTCTGATCTTTTTCGAATGAACCAAGTGATCTAACAGGAGGGTAAGATGAGGCTTTTATACCCCTTGCCCAGATGGAGCCGTTGGAGCTTTTTGGGGCCGGATTATCTAGCCTGGGGAAAACTCCGCCCCAGCCTCGGACAATCCGGGGGATAATCCGCCCCCAATTAGAGCGACGTGCCATGCCTGCCCTTGCTCGTCTCCTGGGGGCCGGATTATCCGGCCCAAGGTGAGGGCCAGATTATCTAGTCAGGGGAAGAAAGTCTGCACCCACTTCGGATTTTCCAGGGGAAATCCGCCCCTAGTCAGAGCGTCGCGCCATGCCAGCCCTTGCTCGTCTCTTGGGGGCTGGATTATCTGGCCCAAGGTGAGGACCGGATTATCCGGTCTGAGGAAGAAATTCCGCCCCACTTCGGATTTTCCAGGGGAAATCCACCCCCAGTCTGAGACTCGCGCCATGCCAGCCTTTGCTAAGAGGGTCAGGCCGGTTTATCCGGCCCTTGATGGGGGCGGATAATCCGACCCCCAATCACTATAAACATTTCCCTGCACACTTAGCACACATGAGAAAACTCTACAGTATTGTTATCTAACACACAAAACATAGGGAACTATGAAATGTTCTTTCAATGGTGTCACAGACTAGAGAACAAGATGTATGCCTAAGTCAATGGGAATCGATATTCCCAAAGCTACAAGCTTATCAGCATACCCACACATTTTGGTTACATGCTCACTAACAGAGTTTTTCTCCTCCATCATGTAGCTAAAGAACTTTTATGAAGCATCATAACTCTCTATGGCAACATGGGTATCAAAAATCATTTTCAATTCACCCATGGTATCAAAGGCATTCCCATTCTCGAAACTCTTTCGGAGTTCCGGCTCTAGCCCATACAATATGCCACAATGAACCATATTGTGGTCCTCCTGATGACTTAAGAAAACATTCTTTACATCGTCAGGAGCATCATTAGGTGGCGGGGGGCCTAGCGGTGCTTCTAGCACATGTTGCTTTTGTGCAGCAGTGAGGAGAATCCTCAAGTTCAGGGCCAAGTTGGTAAAGTTTCTACCATTCGTTGCAAGTTTCTCTTTCTCCATGAACACATTGAAATTAAAAGTAGGTGGTGCTATCTACAACAGAATTTGCAAAGTTTATTTAGATTAAGTTTATGATAGATTGAGTTCAACTAATCCAAATTACAAATGAACTTCCACTCGAAAACAACATCCCTTGTGTCCTTTTGGTGATTACATGAACCAAATACACTACACTAAGACTGATGATCACGTGAGTTGGTGTAGCTTCAAAGACGAGCATCTAGATGGTCATCATACCATATGACTAATGATCTACATTTTGGTTCGTGTTCGGAGGCCATGTCTATAAATGCTAGGCTCGTCAAGTAAGAACCTTAGTACTCGCATGTGTAAAATTATTTTACATCCGTTGTATGCGAAGGTAGAGTCTATCACACCCTATCATCACGTGGTGTCTCGAATGACGAACTTTTTAATGGTGCAAACTAAAAGAAGAACACATTTTTATCTTGATATTTAAATAAGGGATCACCTTATAATGCTACTAAAGCACCATACAAGCAATATAAGATGCAAACAAACATCATATGCAAAAAGTGTTATGATATGGTTTTTGCGCTTGATCACTATCTTGTGCATCGTGGTATAATCTTCATCAGTCCTATATGTGTAAGGCCAAGGTATATGGAACTTACACTTTATTATGTTATAATTTCTAAGCGTATCAAACCATACTTCAAATTATAACATTACCATATCATAGCACTTGCCTAGGAAATCCAAAAACTAGACACTTCTAATTTATCTTTTGCATGTTTTTACGTGTCTTAGGGCTTTCGGAGATAGAACCGTTCTTACCTACGAACATGGAACCACAACGATGATAATCACATTATTAGCAACTCGTTGTAAATCATATATTGACTATAGTAGGAGAGACAAACACCCGCTAGCCACTTATGCAAAACTAGTTGCATGCCAAGCGTGGAACAATTATCATGTGTGAGGACATGTAAAGTTAGTCCGGGCCACTTTATCCCACTATGCCACCAATATCCAAAATACATAGAAGATGTAATAACATGATCATCAGCGCCCACATAATCATATGTGTTCTACCCGTGCAAAGTATCTACGCATAGATTAGGCTTTGATACCACTGTTGGGTTTGCACCATAGAAAACAAAACATTTCCTACGATATGAACAACTAAGCCCACTATCTACCTAGATACAATCAATAGGTGGATACACATCCATAGATAAGTTACCCTCGAAGAGCGTCAAAGCGTTACAAGATTTGATCTTGTGGATGATGTAGTCATTCACTTGCCGATCTCAGGATCGTGATGAAGTCCTAGCACTGCAACTCAGTCGTGCATCCATGATCGCACACAAGTCCGGTACTCCGACAACATCCGTGTCCTCGCTCTAGCAAAGCAGCGGAAGCAGCAACTCCTTCCATACAAAGCCACCGGGAACATGTACTTGGCTAATCCGAAGCCATGTGGAATATTCTAGATGGGGAGAGAGATCCTTCAAGAGGAGGTGTGAAATTATAGGAGGAGGAGGGTGCCTTTTATAAGGGAAGGGAAAGCCCCTCCCATGGCCGGCGGCCAAGGTGGTGCCCCCACCTCTCCCTTCATTCATGTGGGCGGAGCTTCCACTCACATAAAAACCCTCCACTCAAAATTTGACTCACTTGCATTAAATTTCCACCAAATTTAATGCATCTCTCATTTAATAAAAATCTTTTATTTATTTCATTCAGAATTTTGTTAATACTTTAATTAACAAACATTCACATAAAACCTCTTGCAACATTTCGATATCACATGCAAAACCAATTTCAGCAATTTCACCTGAAATAATTCCGGTGTCCATCGAAATAATTCTAGAACTTTCATAATCTTTCTCTGGTATCTTATTGTTGGGGTTTAGCGCCTAAAAACAATAATTTTTCCTACGCAAACCACCGACTACTAGGATTTATCTAGGAGTAATGTGCTAACAGGAGGGGATTTTCACGAACTTACCAAGTTGAAGACCGAAAAGCTTTGTCAACATTTAGGAGAATGTGGATGATGTAGTCATACTGACGCCAACCTCAAGGCCGCTCTAAACTCGGACAGCTCTACCAGCTTCAGTTCCATCGTCTCTAATGACTCTGATGGCTCAAATGTCTTGAGCGCCACAAGTGAAGCGCCTCGTAGGGGGTTGCATACATATGGTGCTTGACGACGACTCCCGGACTCTGATTCAGCAGATGTTACGGAAGTAGATCTCCTAGATCTAGAATCCACGCAACATGATGGTGCTTTGCGGTGAAGAACACTCTCGTTCACACAACCCTTCAATGGGTCCACGCTCACAAGAGAGATGGGAGAGAGGAGGGAACATGGAGGGGAAGCCTCAAATATTGTGATTTATTAGTGACGAGGGTTTAACTCATCAATGACCATTGTTATGGACTTGGGTTTTGGAGAAGGAGGGAGCGCTGGAGACATCTATCGGCTAGCAAAAAAGCACACAGGGGACAAAGGATTTACCTAGGTTCAGCCCTCGTAGAGGTCCCTACTCCTGCTTGTCTGCTCGTGGAATTATCGAAGGAGTCGAAAGTTACAATGGTGCGCAGATGCAATCTGGCGAGGGTTGTGGAAACTAGGGTTGCGTGTGTCCTTCTCGCCGCCCCCTCCTAGCCTTTATATGGACAGGCTAGGTCTCGGGTAGCAGGTCGAGTCGGTTACAAGTTAGGGTTTTCCCCTTCAAACTTTCTATCTTTAGTCTCTTCTTGTCCTTCAACCAATCGAGAGTCCGCAGGTTACTCGAGTCCTTTCATCTGGGCCTTGGCGACACCGTGGGCCTGTACGTATTTAGACCGTATATACCAAGCTCGAGTACCTGTAGGGTATACCATGTCATTAGCCCCCGAGTATCTAGTGGAATCGCAGATTCGACTAGGTACTTTTTGAAGTCTTCGAGTGCCTAAATGAGTACATTTTCGACTACTTTCATTTATGTCATAGGGATTGTTGATATACGTGCCTGATAAAACCGAAGTATCGGTATCAGTTAACCACCTTAGGGTGAAACAACGCAATCTACACGAACTCGAGTCCCCGGACTCGAATCCAGAAAAATGCTGGCGTAATTCGACTCAGGCCACGGAGGTCTTATAGGAGTCGAATTCCAGTTATATGGGTGTGAACACTTGATGCGTCCGTCAAGGCATGTTCATCGTGCCTGCAGGAACGGATATTTTTCTAGTAGTGCGCAGTTAAATGCGTTGCCAGGCCTTATTCAGGTCTTACCTTCACGTTGTAAGCGCGGCATCCGAATTTTATCATCGCGGAGACGATTCGGGCGACCCAGGAGACGTAGTCTCTTTGTAGGGAAAATTATGAGGCGATGTCGCCATGATCTGCGAGTGCAGATGTTATCAACACACAGTTATTGTGCAAATAATCATAGGGTGCGCGGCCAGCGCTCCCTATGGGAGTAGCCCCCAAGTGCCTGGTTGAGTCGAAGACTTAGGCAGGGACTAAAGAATTTTTGCGACTACTATCATCTTTGCTTGCTTGTTTCAGTCGAAGACTCAGGCAGATACTAAAACACATTTGCGACTGCTGTCGTCTTCTGCTTGCTTGTTTCAGTCGAAATTGTTTTCGGCGCTCCCTATGGGAGTAACCCATGTCCGTAGTCGAACCGTGTTTCGAGTGGTTGGGTTTGAATTTGATTGCCTATATCCCTGCAATAAGAAAAGAAAAAACCGTAGGGTGCACGACCAGCGCTCCCTATGGGAGTAGCCCCCGAGTGCTTGGTGGAGTCGAAGACTCCAGCAAGGACTAAAGTAGTCGAAGTCTTCCGGTGCCTAGCTGTTGATGACGTCAGTGCTAATGCTTGCATGACCTCAATTGCCCGTGTGAAGGATTTTGACGGGACGTGACGAGCGGTGGGTCCCACTTTCTGACTTTGATTTGACTGGGCGTGCGTAATCTTATTATTAACTGTGCCTCCTCGATTTCCGCGCGTAATGGGAGCAGTGGAGGGACGGTTCGCGCTTCCTCTTCTCCACGTGTCAAACGCGATGCGTGCCATGCGCCCAGTAGGGTTTTTGTGAGCCGTTGGATTGCATCTCTTAGGGGTTAAGTAGCGGCGCTACGGCGGTAATTTTCCATCTGCACTCTTTTCTTCTTTGCCGCTATCGCCATTGCTGCTGCTCATCTGCCTTTCCCTGCGCTCATCTCCTCCTCAACTCTGGACCACCTCCGCTCATTTCCAAGTTATTTTCTGCGTTCTCGTCGCCGCCACGCAATGGGAAAGAAGAAAGGAGGCGCTGCCGCTGAATCCGCGGCCACCATTGCTATGACGAAGAAGAAGGGTGGCCCCGCTGCTACGGGCACCAGTGCCGCCGTCGGCGGGAAAAAGAAGGTCGCGGGCACCCGCGTGACCAATGGCGCGTGGCGCCCCTCTATCATCAAGGCGTCAGATCTCCGTCTTCTTCGCCAAGACGGAGTTATTTCTGCAGCAGTCGCCGATGCACGCGTCCCCAGCGGTGAGACCATTCCTGTGCCTCCCACCAGTTTTCGAGTGATGTTTTTTGCATTCATCATTCGCGGCCTTTCTTTTCCTCTCCACCACTTTCTTAGGGGTCTCCTTTGTTTCTACGGGATCCAGCTCCATCAGCTGTCCCCAAACTCGATTATTCATATCTCCTGTTTCATCACTCTTTGCGAGTGCTGGCTCGGGATCGAGCCGCACTTTGGCCTTTTCAAATGCTTATTTAAACTAAAGCGTCAGTCCGCATCTGGCTCTCTAGTTTACGACGTAGGTGGTTGTGGAATCCATGTCGACCCGTCCGCCACCTACTTCGACATCAAACTCGCCAAGTCCGTCCAGGGATGGAGGGACAAATGGTTCTATGTTCGCGACCAGAAGGCCAAGGACGAGCACTTTGGACTCGCGCCTTTCGATCCCGCGACTCCCTGCAAGAAGATGCGTTCTTGGAAGAACATGATCATGCCTTCCGAACTCGCAGAGACAGACGTGCTATATCAACGCGTATGCGACCTCGAGAGTCGCATAGGCGCAGAAGAGGGAGGTTGCACCCTTGTCAGGACTTGGCTGCATCGTCGCATCTAGCCTCTCCAGGACAGAGTCCATCCCATGTTTCAATGGGGTGGCACTGATGATGCCACTCGCGTGTCTGCCGATGGCATGTCTGCGAGTGAGATAGATAAGAGGGTGCGACTGGTCATGAAGTACACCTTCAAGGATGTGCTTCCGAATGAGCCAGTCATTCCTCCTTTCGATGCTTCGAATCCTGCTCCTGAGGTAGAGTTGTGCTACGCAGTAGCTTACTTTTGCAATTGCTTTTTCTATTGCTTACCTGTTCTGTTTGCTGATCTTCACTGTCTGTATGCAGGATTGGGCGGTGTCGCCTTGTATGCCTCCTCTCCTTGAGGGTATTATTCCTCGCGAAGCTTTGGAAGAGGATGAGTCTGAGTCGAATGTCCCTTCTGATGTGGAAGAGGAAGCCCCCAAGTCCGAGAGCCCGGATACTCGCAAGCGCTCGCGCAACGAGGACTCCGATGCGTCCTGACAACTTTGACTGGCTGTGGCACAGCTGCTGGTGTGGAGTCACCAATTCCCGCCATTCCTGTGAGGGCTGTGGCACCATCTTCTCGCAAGAAGATGCGGTTGCCGAAGGAGTCTTTGTCAGAGTCGGCGGAGGCCACGTTTAATCTTGACAACTTTGACTGGTAAATTTGCGAGTTCACTAGTTCTTTTCTGTTTTATTCTTGTTGGCTTTGCCCTGGAGTTTTCCTTTTCTCAATGTGAATTTGGTCTTGTAGCCAAGAGGCGTCGTCATCTTCTGGCGACGTCGAGTTTGTGAAGGAATCTGGAGTCGCAACCTCAAGGGACAAAGTAGAGGTCGAGCGCGCTCCTTCTCCTCCGATGGCGGCCCACTGGGCACAATTCTTCGAGCTCTCCTCACGTAGGGGAGCATCGAATAGTTGCTCGGAAGACGGTTCAACAAACTTCTTCGGAGTCGCTAGAGGACCATGTAAGTATATCTTTCCTTCTTTTTTAGTGTGGCAGTCGACGCCTTCTGTTGCCCTCTTCTGACTCCTTGTTTTGTGTGACAGCTCCTTGTAAAGGAAGCTGCGCAAGTGGCGGAGCAGGTGATGGCGATGGGTCGCCAGCATGCCATGCTGGAGACGTGTCACCGCGTGGTCGAAAGTGAGTGCTTCTACACTTTATCTTTTCGTCTTCTCTCTGTTTTGGTGTAATCGACTGATAGCCAATTATTGACTACCATGTAGTTGAGCATAATGCTTTACTGTGCAACGTCGCCACGTTGGAGAAGACATTAGCCGCGGCTGTGAAGGGGCGCGGCGAGGCAATCGCGGCTCGTGATGATGCCCAGAAGCGCGAAGAGGATCTGCGTGCCTCCTTTGCGGCCAAGGAAAAGTTGTTCGAAGAGCAACTATTCTCAGTCGCCAAGGCCCTCTCAGGTACCTTTACTGGTAGATATTTTATTGATGTTCCTATCTGCATCTAGAGTTTTGCCGGTGGCACTAGAAGTTTGATCCATGTGTGTATTTTCGGTGTAGATGCTGGTGACATGAATTTTGACCCGCAGACCCTTCGTTGTGATGACGCTCTGGCCGGCGCGGTATCTGCGGTCGAGGACCGAAGCGCCGCCATCCAGGATACATTGTCCAAGGCGAAGGTCGCCCTTAGTCGCCTCCGAGAGGAATTGATGCCGAAGGCGGAGCTGGTCAATGATATGGACAAGCTGGTGGAGTCACTCGCCGGGGGTGTGCCTGCTACTTACAAGAACTCCCTCCGGGCAGCTGGTGCGACGATGTCACTTGCCATGGTGCAAGCCCATGGAGTCGAGATAGATCCTTCTGCGGTGTCGAAGGCGATGCCTGTTGGCGCGGATGGTCAGCAGGTAGTCTTTGCTCCCTTTGCGACTGCTTGTGCCAAATATGGCCATTCCTTGATAAATACTGTTGCCAAGTATTCGGAGGAGCTCCAACGTGCGAAGAAGGCGACGAAAGCTTTGGCCTCAGGGGCCGGCGGAAAGTCAGTGGCATCTGGTACTGCTACGGACTTGATGAAGCCCCCGAAGCCGTCGAAGTCGAAGAAGCCAGCTGCTCCTTAGTTAGCTTGTTGTAATAATTGATCAGTTGCCTTTTTAGCCTAAGGACGTGCCTGCTGGCGAGTGTGTTTGTAAACACTTATAATTATCTTGAATGCATCTGTTCCCCTTGCCTTTGTGTTAATTTGGTCGCCTTAATTGCCTTTGTCTTGACTTGTGGTAGGGTGCATCGAGTGGTCCTGTGGGGGGAACCAAGATTCGCAATATCTTGATGAGACAGTGCCACCACCGCGCTCCAGGGTAGAGGAGTTGTCCTTACTGTCGCGACTTCGTGATCACGTAAAAGAACTGGAGCGTGAGTTGCCCCTGATCCGTGGTAACGCAGACGTGTGGAAGTCGAAGGCGGAAAAATCCGCCGCCCGCGAGCAATATCTGCTTGGCGAGGTGACGCAGCTGGGCGACCAGTTTAAGTGTTAGTTTGCTCGTCCTCATCTTTTCCTTTGTAGTTAGTCACAATGGTATGTTGTACTCATGCTGTTGGTGCTACTTCATGTAGTTGTTAGTGCACGCCATCCGCAGGAGGAGAGGGATAGGATTTCCATCCGCCTTCATGATCTCACCCAGGAGCAACTTCAAGATAGTGGATACTTCTGGGTAGATCATGATTGTGTGACTGCTTGGCGACCCTGCAGGATCGCGCTTCGCGGGTGCTGCTCTTCCTGAAGAAATCGTAGTCGTGTTTGAAGAACATCTATCGGGCGATGTTCCCGTTGGATGACACTCCATCAAGCCTGTTGGCTCTTCTGGCCAAGTTTCAAGATATGTCCGTTGTTCGCGAGTGCGTGAAGCAGCAGTTGGTGGCTGGTGCCAAGGCTGCCCTCTCTATGGTGCGATTGCACATGCCTGACGTGGATGTCGCCTCCATTGCTTCTGGTCCGCCAGCGCCGCCAGCCGGATCTGCTTGGAATATGGTGCCGCACTAGCAGGCGGTGGACCGTCCAACAGAGGAGATTGTCGACTTCTTCGATGAACAAACCAATGTTCTTCTGTTGCAGCAGTAGCCAGATTTGTATCCTGCACATAAGTGTATTTGTGTTGTAAAGTTCATGTATAGGTTGTAGATATTTTATTGTTGAATGTGTACAAACAGCTTTGTTGGCGTGAGGTGCGTTGCACTATGCGAGTCCTTTTTGTTAGCCTGGCCATCCCTTTGTCAACCTGCCAGGTGCGTTGCAACTAGGGTGAGTTTGCGTTAAGGGGTTTGATTGATGTGCCAGCTACTCAGGATATCGCGTTTATTGGTTCAAAGAACAGATGTACATAGGGTGGCGTAGCCCCCCGAGTATCAAATTGATAGAAGTGAAAAGAAAAACATAGAGTTTTGGGGCACTTAGCTTTTATTTATTTGAAGAACAGTACGTGGTACAATGTGTGGCTAAGTAGCCTTGGCTGAGTAGCCTTATTTGTGATGTAAAAGCAAAAAACAGCTAGGGGTAGAAGCGTCACAGTTGTGCTACGTTCCAAGGGTTGGAGTATGCGACTCCTGTCTCTAAATCTTGAAGGTGATAGGCGCCACCTGGGATTACTTCTGTAATCATGTACGGTCCTTCCCAGGGGGACTCGAGCTTGAGATGCCCATGCTGCTTCAGTCGCAAGACCAGGTCACCTTCGACAAAGGATCTGGGGCGAAGCCTTCTACTGTGGTAGTTGCGCAGGTTCTGCTGGTAGATCGTGGATCTTTCTGCGGCGATTTCTCTTGCCTCGTCGAGGAGGTCGACGGAGTCTTCGAGTGCAAGAGATGACTCTTGTTCGTTGTAAGCGACTACGCACGGCGCCTTGTACCGAACTTCGGCGGGTAGTACTGATTATGCTCCGTGCACCATAAAGAATGGCGTGTAGCCTGTGGCACTGTTTGGAGTTGTTCGTAGGCTCTAGAGTACGGCTTGGAGCTCATCTGGCCAGCAACCCACGGCCTGCTCGAGTGGTTGAAGGAGTCGCTTCTTGATGCCGCTGCAGACGAGCCCGTTTGCTTTTTCCACCTGACCGTTGGTCTGTGGATGCGCGACTGAGGCGTAACTGATGTTGATCCCCAGGTTTCCGCAGAATTCTTGGAACTCTTTGGATGTGAAGTTCGTCCCGTTGTCAGTGATGATGCTGTGCGGCACGTTGAAGCGGTAGACGATGGACTCGAAGAACTTGACCGCGTTGTGCCCTGATTTCTTGGTCACTGTCATGGCCTCAATCCACTTGGTGAACTTGTCGACTGCGACCAAGAGGTAGACGTAGCCTCCTTGCGAGGACCTTGGGAGCTTGCCCACCATGTCGAGCCCCCATTGTGCGAAGGGCCAGGCCAATGGAATAGGCCGTAGTTCTGCGCCTGGTGCGTGTGGCTTGTCCACGAATCGCTGACAAGCGTTGCACTTTTGGACTATGTCCTTGGCATCGCGCATGGCCGTGGGCCAGTAAAATCCAGCTCATAGAGCTTTGGCAACGAGGGCGCGACTGCCGACGTGGTGCCCGCAGGTCCCTTCATGGATGTCGAGGAGTACCGCTCTTCCATCAGCCAGGGAGACGCATCGTTGTAACACGCCTGTGATGCTGCGTTTATACAGTTCGCTGTTGATAACGGCGAATGCTTTGGAGCGTCGCGCGATGTGCCGTGCGTTTGTCGGGTCGTCCGGTAGGCGCTTACTGAGGAGGTACGTAATGTATGGCTCCGTCCAGGATTGTTCGATCATCATGACGCTCATTGGTCCCTCGAGTCCTGTGTCTAGCTCCAAGTCATCGAGTGCCATTGGCTCATTGGGTGGCGTAGCCCCCGAGTCCGTTGCTGCGCTTGTTTTCTTCTCTGCGGCCTTTGGCTTAATGGAGCGTTCGCAGATGCGCTCGAGAAATACCCCAGGTGGTATGAGGGTGCAGGTAGAGCCTATGTTGGCGAGTGCGTCCGCCTCCTCGTTGCTTTCGCGACCTACATGTCGCAACTCACAACCATCGAAGTCTCCCTCGAGTGTATCGTAGAGGTCGCGGTATGCGATCATGTTGTCATTCAGTGCGTCGCACTTGTGCATTGTTTGGTTGACGACCAGCTTGGAGTCGCCATATATGATGAGCCTCTTTGCGCCGCAGGCTTTTGCCATCCTCATCCCGTGCAACAGGGCCTCGTATTCAGCCTCGTTGTTTGAGGCTGTGAACTGCATTCGCAGGATGTATTTCAGCTTGTCCCCTTGAGGTGATGTCAGTATGACACCTGCTCCTGCTCCATCTTTCCGCTTGGATCCATCGAAGTGCATTGTCCAGAGGTAGGACATATCTGGCTTGTCCGGGAGTTGGTTTTCCATCCAATGCATGAGGAAGTCAGGGAGAACTTGCGACTTTATTGCGTCGCGCTTTTCGTATGTGATGTCTCGTGGAGACAGTTCGATTCCCCAAAGCGCGACTCGTCCCGTGGCGTCGGGGTTGTTGAGGATATGTCCCAATAGGGCATCGCTGACTACCACGATTGGGTGTTCCTAGAAGTAATGGCGCAGTCGTCAGGCGGTCATGAAGACGCCGTACGCCAGCTTCTGGTAGTGCGGGTACCGCTATTTTGTTGGCGTGAGGACCTCGCTGAGGTAGTATACCGGGCGTTGTACGCCATGGACCTTGTTTTCCTTGGCCCGCTCGACGACGAGCACTGTACTAACCACTTGGTTGGTGGCGGAGATGTACAGCAGTAGTGGTTCCCTTTCTCGTGGTGTCACCAGTACTGGCGAGGTGGATAGCAGGCGCTTGAGATCTTCAAATGCTTCTTGCGCTTCATTGGTCCACTCGAATTTGTCAGCTTTGCGGAGGAGCTGATAGAAGGGCAGTGTCTTTTCTCCCATTCGACTGATAAAACGACTGAGGGCCGCGATTCGTCCGGCTAGTTGCTAGACGCCTCTTATGTTTTTTGGCTTCTCCATGGCCAATATGGCCTTTATCTTTTTCGGGTTTGCCTCAATCCCTCTCGCGGAGATGAGATACCCGAGCAGCTGCCCAGATGGTACGCCGAAAGCGCATTTGTCCGTATTGAGCTTAATCCGGTAACGATCGAGATTGGCGAAGGTTTCGTGCAAGTCATCGATTAGAGAGGCTTCCTCCTTGGTTTTGATTACTATGTCGTCGACATAGACTTGGATGTTGCGACCCAGTTGCTCCTTGAGGCAAGCCTACATGCACCGATGGTAGGTGGCTCCCGCGTTTTTTAGCCCGAAGGGCATTGTGTTGTAGCAGAACACACCGAAGGGCGTTGTAAACGCGGTCTTCTCCTGGTCTTCCTCCTTCATTCGAATTTGGTTATAGCCTGAGTAGGCATCGAGGAAGCAGAGGTGCTCGCATCCAGCGGTGGAGTCGATGATTTGATCGATCCGTGGTAGCGGGAAGTGATCTTTTGGGCAGTGCTTGTTTGAAGAAGTGAAGTCCACGCACATCCATAGGATATCCGTGTCCTTTTTTGGCACCAGCGCCATATTGGCGAGCAAGTGCTTTCCTTGATCTCGCATATGAATTTGGCCTCGAGGAGTCTGTTGATCTCCATTCCGACTGCCTGCGCTCGTGGCTCAAACAGTCGCCTGATTGTTTGCTTGACTGGCCTTGCGTCGGGGTTGACGTTGAGTGCGTGCTTGGCGAATTCCCTGGGGACTCCTGGCATGTCCGTAGGACACCAGGCAAAAATTTCCTAGCGCTCACGGAGTAATTCGACGAGCACGAGTTCCTATGCGGGACTCAAGTGAAGGAAATATGCCCTAGAGGCAATCATAGAGATGATTGTATTTCATGTGTATCCATGAGTTATTATAATGTTCCTTGAATATCCATATACCAGGCAACTTGTATTGATTGGCAATTATGTGAATTGTTTGTGAAACTCTTTACTTGTATGGTTATCTAATAATTGTCCCTAGTCGGAGTTCATGCGAGGACACACGTGAATATTAGACTAGCACATCGATTGGTTAATGACTATGTTTCGCAAGTCATTGACATGGAGATGTCAAACCAATGATGTGGACACATGTTATGAACATGGGGTTGGACTGACCCAACATGAGACTAGCAATAATACTTGCAGCTCTCACTACACATCGTGTACGTTTTGTCCTTAGACCTGAGATTGTCGCATGTACTTGAGATGTGGATCGACCTACTTTGGGGCTATCAAACACTACTCCGTAACTGGGTAGTTATAAAGGTAGCTTTCGGGTTTGTCCTGATACATGCTGCAAGGCATCGGTCAATCAAGATGGGATTTGCCCCTCTCTACTTGAGAGAGATATCTCTGGGCCCCTCGAGTGATCGGATCCAGAAATGCATGGCCGTGCTACATATGGTTAAGAGTTAACCTAGTAAAGGGATTCTGAATCACAGTATCGAGAAAGAGAGGTCAGCTTAGAGCTAGACCAAATATCGTGAGGCAAAGGGAAAGACATGTACTCAACCTTGTGATGGTTCGTCCGAATGATCTTTATATGCGTTTAGGAGTTGGCACGTCTTGCTAGAGGCCGCTACCAACTATTGACGGAGTAAGTATACTCGCGTCATGTCTATACGTGTATGAACCTATAGGGTCACACACTTTAGGGGCTGGAAGCCTAATGAGGATTGGATCCGAATTAGACCAGGCTTAGGCTGCTAATGGGCTGCTAATGTAGAAGCCCACCAGGGATGCCTATATAAGAGGGAGTGAGGCGAGCTGAAAAGGAGAGGGCATTCCACCCAGCCGCCACTCCTCTTCCGCCTGTGTTGCACGCGCAGACCTAGCAGTCTGGCGTGTGACGACTTCCACTCCGGACGTGTGGATACCTCGGAGGTGCTGCATCTGTAGCACTTGGACGAGCCGCGCAAAGGGGAGCTGCTCGTGGGACGAGGACGAGGAGGAGACGTAGAACATCTACACTGCCGCAATGTGCTTCATCGAGTTCCGCACCTGCGCGTCTAGCGGTAATCTCGTGATCTATGACAATAGTATTCCTGGTTGACGCGGTAGAAATTTTTGATTTTACGCTAGTGTAGCCTACCCGTTACCCTTCATCAAGTTGTTGGCGATGAGGGCCGTTTTGGCGGGATCTGACGGATGAACCAGCACCTTCTTTGTGTGCACAGATGAGTCGAAGGAGAGGTCAGGTGAGCTTGGCCTACTCAGGGGAGGAAGATTCTGTTGAATTCCCTGTCGCAACTGTCAGATCGCTCAAAGCTCCCGTTGATCGTGATGACGCCGTTAGGACCTGGCATTTTCATCTGCAGGTAGGCGTAGTGGGGTACAGCCATGAACCTAGCGAACACGACCCGTCCGAGGATGCAGTGGTATTGTGAGGGCTAGTCGACGACCTCAAAGTCGATGCGCTCGCGCCAGAAGTTCTTTGGCGTGCCGAATATGACGTCGAGGTTTATTTTGCCCAAAGGGTATACGCCTTTCCCTGGGACGATGCAGTGGAACGTTGTGTCTGATGCCTCCAAGCAGGTTAGCGGGATCCTCATTGCTCGCAAGGTGCTCGCGAATATGAGGTTGATGCCGCTTCCGCCATCCATGAAGACGTGACTCATGTCGAAGCCTCCAATTTGTGCCTCGAGTACGAGTGGGCAATGACCTAGGCGAGGTACTTGAGGCGGGTGGTCGTGTTTATCGAAGGTAATGCATGACTCACTGCCACTGAGGTACTCAGTGGTGGATGGTGGTGAGTGCGTGGCCAAGTTGACTTGGCGAGTGATGGCTTTCTACACCCTGTTGGAGGGGCGCCCCTTTTGGATCATCATGGTACCCATGGCCCGTGGGTACGGTTCTCCTCCGTGGTGCGGGTCCAGTGCAGCCCCGTTCGGGGGTTGCCCAGGTGGTGGTGGTGGTGCGCCATGTGCCACGGCGCCTGGAGCGGCTCCGTAGCCTCTTTCGACTGCGTTGCGGTTCATCCGAACCAATCCCTCGTGTAGCTTGAGGAACTCGCGGCAGTCCTTGAGGAGGTGGCTGGACTTTCTCTTGCCGTCATGCTTGTCGATGTAGAAGTGTACCGTGCATGGCCCGGACAGTTTGTCCTCGATGGAGGTCGCGGGTGCCTCGTCGCGAGTGCGGCGTTGCCACACTTGCGTGGTTTTCCCGGAGTCGCGGTATCCACCGCTGCAGTATCCGCTGTTGTGGTTGTCGTCGCGTCTATCAGCGTAGCCGCTGCGACCATGTTGACGTCGTCACGATCGTCATAGATGCGCATGCGACGCTTGCCCCGGCGGTCGCGTCTGCGTTCGAGTTCCGCCTCCTCGTCGGAGTGAGCACGGTTCTTCACCAAATCTTCTCCATCGGCCCACCGATTCGTGATCTCCATCAGGTGGTCGATGTTCTGGGGCTTCGAGCGGCCAAGCTCCTCCCTGAGCTCTAGGCGGCGGACGCCACCGTTGAATGCATCAATCGCGCGGTCCTCCGAGATGTTTTCCGCAGAGTTCTTGATGATGGACCACCTTTGGATGTATGAGCGCAGCGATTCGCCAGATCTTTGCTGGCAACATCTCAGTTCTTCGATTGATGCGGGCCGTTTGTACGTGCCCTTAAAGTTGCGGACGAAGCTGTAAACCAGCTCATCCCAACTGTGAATGGATCTGTGTGGGAGGTTATTGAGCCATGCTCGGGCAGCGCCCTGCAGCTATAGCTGCAAACATTGCATGGCGGTACTTCGACTGCCTCCGTGGAGCCTGACGGAGGAGATGTGATCCTCTAGCCAGATTTTAGGGTCTTGTAGACCGTCAAATTTCGGATTCTCCAACGGGAGTTTAAACCCTTTAGGCATTCGCTTCTGCCTAATGGATCTGCTGAAGCATCTGGCGCCACAGAGCTCCCCATCTTCCTCTTCCGAGTCAGTCGACCGAGCACGTCGTGCCCTTGACTTGTCGATCTTGCGTTGCGTGAGGTCATTGCGCGCATCGTAGTCGTGATCGTGTCGCCATGAGCGACGGCGTCGAGACAGGTCGTGACTGTCGTCGCTGGATGAGGGCGAGGAGTAGCGCTTTGCTAGCGCTTTGCCCTTTTTTGGGTCTGGTACCGGTTCCTTGTCGAGGGCGGCCTCGATTAGCTCCAAACCCGCGATTGTAGATCGGTGCATGGCAGTTCGGGGATCTCCAGCTGGCGGCTGGTTATTGAGGAGGTACATGGTGGCTGCTGTCACTGTAGCCTACGGCGTCCTGGGAACCATGTTGCCTCTCGTGTCGACTGTCATAGAGCTGAAGTCGAGGACTTTCGCGGCCTCTATGTGCTCTTGCTCGGTTAGGTGAGCCATCCGCGACTGCCTCTTCTTGGCGAGGTACTCATTGCATCTTGAGGAGGATCCTCCATAGGAGGAGAGCCTAGCGCGACGAAGGCTTGACTCGTCTGCTGCCTTTTTACGCGCCTCAAGTTGTGCGATTACTTGTTTTTGGCGCTTGAATTCTTCTTTTAGGAGCCAGTGGTAGCCCATCAGCAGTTCCTACGAGGACCCAAGGGGTAGAGGTGCACCTCGTAGGGCTTCGCGGCAGCGCTCCCACTCTTGCTTGTTGAGCGTGATTACGACGCGTTCGCCGGTTTGCTCGTTGATTATGCTGGGAGGTTCGACTGCCCCCCTCCCCCCGTTGGCGCCGTGACCACCGTTGCCACCATTGCCACCATTGGGTGGATAGGTGCCATTGCCAGTGTTACCGCCGTTGCCGCGATTGGCGGAGGTGTCACCTGCGTTAATGATGGCGCACATGAAGTGATTAGGGAAGTTGTTGCTTCCACAACTTTCAGATTCGGAACCATAGGTTCTATCTTCTGTGGCCAGATCACTCAGATTGGAGTCGCGACTGCTGTCGCTGATCGTGTTCTCGACTTCCACCGGAGCGTTGAGCTCTTTGAGGGTGCCGATTGATGGAGGGAACCACGATGCCGGGGCAATCACCGGTGTTGTCGGCTGATCGGGCATGCGAAGCATGCTCATCTGGCCAACTTGGAAGCGGAAGCTCCCAATAGCCAGACTGATTCCATCGCCCACGGATTCGAAGGATGCGCGGGTGGCGGATGTGTGGACGGTGAAGTCGAACGCGCCGAAGAGCTGGCGAATCTCCGCTGTTGTGGAGTTGTAGATCGCAGTCGATGGAGCCGAAGAAGCCGCAACATCAGCACTCCCAGTTCCCACAGACGGTGCCAATTGATGAGGGTATAACTCATCAATGCCCATTGTTATGGACTTGGGTTTTGGAGAAGGAGGGAGCGCTGGAGACATCTATCGGCTAGCAAACAAGTACACAGGGGAGAAAGGATTTACCCAGGTTCAGGCCTCGTAGAGGTCCCTACTCCTGCTTGTCTGCTCGTGGAATTATCGAAGGAGTCGAAAGTTACAATGGTGCGCAGATGCAATCTGACGAGGGTTGTGGAAACTAGGGTTGCGTGTGTCCTTCTCGCCGCCCCCTCCTAGCCTTTATATAGATAGGCTAGGTCTCGGGTAGCAGGTCGAGTCGGTTACAAGTTAGGGTTTTCCCCTTCAAACTTTCTATTTTTAGTTTCTTCTTGTCCTTCAAGCAATCGAGAGTCCGCAGGTTACTCGAGTCCTTTCATCTGGGCCTTGGCGACACCGTGGGCCTGTACGTATTTAGACCATATATACCAAGCTCGAGTACCTGTAGGGTATACCCATGTCAATTAGAGTCATGAAACCCCTCCCTATGCCCTCCTTTTTATAGGGGGATGGGAGCCCCCAAGTACCTTGGCTTAGCCATATGGGACTAAACCAAGGGGAGAGTGGGGATGGCTTGGCCGGCCACCTTGGTGTGCTTGGATGGCCACGATGTGGCCCAGCCGACCACCATGTGGCCTAGCCAGCCACTCCCTCCTTTTCCCTTGGGGGGTTTTCCCCCAGGGGCCCTTTTCCCTTTAGGGAGTTGGCCCATTAAGCATGGTGTGTACATTAAATCATATTAAATCCACTAAATAAATATAAATAAATGTATAATTCAATAATTAATATATATTTACATATTATTTAATTCCCGTTACACTAGAACTCCTTCCAGACAAATCCAAACACCTGCCGGACTTTTCCAAAACCCTTCCGGTTTTCCTTTTTTTTGATGATTCCTATGATACCAAATCGATCCCCGAGCCTTTTCAAACCCTTAAATGTGTCACCCTATGGTTAGGGAACACTCTAGTCATAGTCATACCCCTCTCGGAACAATGATCATCAGCGGGACCTGGATGCCCATAATGACCCCTGTGCGTTCCACGAGAATCTTTGTCATTGGACCATTAAACATAGAGTACTATTCCCTTTGTTACTTTGATACTTTAATTGTCCAAGACATGATCAACTACATCGACATGCCGAGTTCAATCTAGTTACTGACAAGTACAACTTTACTCGTTCCGAGCTATGCCATCCTCGTGACCTAGTCACACGCTGCATATTTATGGATGTCATGTCTCCGAGTGGGCCCAGAGTATATCTCCGTCACGCGGAAGAACAAATCCCGCTCTTGACTAGTCCCCTCTACGTGTCCCTCTGAATACCTGATGTACACCTTTATGATCACCTTTTTACAGAGTGATGTTTGATGCAATCAAAGCATCCGCGCATGTCAGTGATTTGATATGATCTCACGGTCTAAGGAATTGGTTACTATGTTTTCCAGTCATTGTAATATTGAATTTTGTGACTTGATCGTGTTACAATTAATGTGTTGGGTATGTCCATCACTTTCATTCACCTAATGAAATGACTCCATTGTTAATTGACATAAATGTCCATGATCAAGAAACCTCGATCATCGATTAACCAATGAACTAGCGTCTAGAGGATCACTAGGGACTCAAGTGGTTTACATATCATACGTGTATTGATGTTCCTATCAATAAAATTATAGGATGATATAAAACCTATTATGAACTTAATGAAACATGGCAATAATCACTATTTATTATTTGCCTATAAGCAATATTTCCAACACTTATTTGCTCCAGATGGTGTCGGTATCCCTTAAGTGTGTCACCCTACGGTTCGCGAATAATACAGACATGATCGAGACCCCTCTCCGATCAATAAGCAACAATAGGACTTGGAGTTCCGTACTGACTCCCACACATTTGATGATGAATTTAATGATCGTGAGAACCTTTTAATGTTGTAACTAAATCCCTTTGTGTCGCGATATATTATATGTCCGATATTCGATCGTCGGTATCCCCATACCTAGTTTGATCTTGTTATCGATAAGTACTCTTTTCTCATTCTCGTGATATAACATTCTAGTGATATTATCACTTGGTTGCAAGCTATGTCAATGTGATATCATCGAGAGGGCCCAGAGTATATCTCTCCATCATCGGGATGGACAAATCCCATTCTTGATCCATGAGCCTCTATATAACACTTTTGGAGTATCTGAACCCACCTTTATTGTCACCTTGCTATTACGGTGTGACGTTTGATGTTATCAAGTTACTCTTCTGGTGTTACTGATTGACATGATATCATGGTCTAAGAACTAAAGTTACTTCGCATGATGGTATATCAATGTAAACATAATGAATTTGATCGTATTACTATACTCCGGATGAACATTCCTCATTCCACCAATGTTGTGACCTCGTTATTAACAACATCCAATGTCCATGATCAGGAAACCTTGACCATCTTGTTAATCAACGAGCTAGTTTATATGAGAGGCATAACTAGGAACTCTAAATTTGTTTATTAAACACACATGTATTAATGTTTCAAATTAACAAAATTATAGCATGCTAAATAAACATCTGTCATATACTTGGAATATGATACTAACAACTTTATTATTGCCTCTCGGGCATATTCCCCTCAAAAAGATCAATTACAACTTCAATTATCCATGTAAAAAGTAAATCTAACTTGAAAGAAAACTTGTGATCCTCCTAATGAGACTTTTATATTCTCCTTTCAAGAGTGCTATAAAGTCTATCATTATATCTATGGGGTTGAGTATTGTCAAGGTTAAACTCTTAAGACAATTAAACATTGCACGAGTCATAATTAGAAACTTTTTCTTATTGCATTTTATCGTATCAAATGTAGGAATCAAGGCAATGTATTATATAGGATCACAATATTCTTCTCAAGCTAGATAAAGATTTAAACAAAATGTATCAAAGCTCTAACTCAAATCTTATGAAGCCTAACAAAAGCAAGTACGTCCCTTATATAAATACGAAACATAACTTACCTAAGCAAGCATTCAAAAGCAGTGGGATACATAGTTGCACAAAAAATATATCAAATAAGAACATTGCAAAAGACTCTACACATGTAGAGGTAACTTCCCCAAGCTAGATCTTTGAAATAACCAAACTTCAATAGATCACCCAAATAAAAGAGAAATCTTGTTACCAAAAGAGAATGTGAAAAGTGGTTACCTCCCCAAGCTTGATGAAAGCAAGGGTGACACACTTTACCATTGAGGTACAAATAACCTTTCTTTTGATGGACAAAAACCTTTGCTTCAATGAATATTCTTTATATGGCATGGTGGTTTCCTTCCTAGAGAACCTACTTGGAACATTAATAAGCAAGGTTTGGGTTGGAAGGTTTTACCGTGCACTATTGTTGAAGCATGTCGAAGTGAAACAACCAAGTAGATAATGTGGGTGTTTGAATAGTTGGAAGATACCGTTAGAGCCTCCACACAAGGTTCAAGCCTCTACAAAAACAACAAAGGAAGTAAAAGCCAATGATTCAGTGTACGCACTGAGTTCATTCACCCAGCCGTGAAAACAAAAGAAAAAGAAGACATGAAACACGACAGTGAATTATAGGCTAGGGAGTTTTGAAGGTGGACAAAATATAATAAAGTATACTTATAGTCACTCAACTTCTCCTTCTCATCAGTTTTTGAAGGGTCAAAAAAGTCGGTATGACCTAGTGGTACGGGCGGAATGCGCCCGTACAGCTGGTCGTTAAACCCTCAGTACCTTTTTTCATTTTTTGGAACTGCGAAACGAGAGTGGTACGGCTGCGTCCGCCCGTATCGTTACTCATTAAAACCTCTGGAACTTCTTTCACATCTCCAGCATCTCATAGCAAGGTCGGTATGGGCACGCTGTACGGGTGCGTCTCCCCGTACCGACACTCGTTAAAATTTCTAGAGACTCTAGAACAACTTATTTTCTCCAAAAACATTATAGACCTAAAACTTTAGTCCAACATCTAAACAAAGCATACATATATTTTTTAGAGAAGTTTTATCTAAGATATGCAACACATGGTTAGAGCAACGACAACTCTACCTTTTGAAAGCTAGTCCCAAGCTAACTCTAATAGTGAATCATGCAAAGATAAAATTGCCAGTGCAACATGAATGCAACTAAAATGAAGACACAAAATTAAGAAAGACACCTAATGATCCGGATTGCCTCCTGGAAAGCGCTTTCTTTAAAGCCATATAGCCAGGCTTAGATGCTCTATTAAATTATCCACCTGGATCCTAGGGATATCAATTCAAGTTGTAATGGTACTTACCTCTAGCAAAGGGTTGGAGCATCTCATAGTAGAGTATGGTGGAAGTCGTACCCTCTTGCGGTGCATCAGCATTATATAGATGAATAAGTTCTCTCTTTCAAGCGAGTGTTGATGCACCAAGTGTGGTGAACATGCCTCCTTATGGAGCTGCAACGAAAGGATTACAGATTCATATATAACCATTAAACTTTTACCTTGGTTACCATTGTAGGGGAACACTTCATAGTATTATTCCTTTGCAACATGGAGTAACTCAGGTCCCTGCACATTAGCATCGAAAGATTCATAGCAAGGTTATATCTCTAGTTCATCATTAGTAATGCTCTCCTCATGAGTGTTTAGGCAAAAAGCCTCCATAGATAAATCATAATCAGTTTTAGCATTATAAGAATCATTACTAGAGAGAGGGGCATCATAAACAAATATAGTATTTTGTAGGCCGCTCTTTGTCAACCTCACATTTTTGTTGATCCTCCTCTTTATCTTGTGGTTCCTTCAAATGGTTATCTTTGGGGACCACGGTTTTAGACCGTGCCTTACTCTCTACCACAAGTAAATTATCACTAAGACATTCTTGACAATAAGATTGTAACATTGGTAACAAATTGGTAAGTTTCATGTGAAGCATACTCTCACTACTCATACTCATAATGGATTTTCTTAAGAGTAGATCATGGACACCTTTATAAACCAAAAACTCTAAGACTTCAAATCTAGTGTAAGATACTAGAGATTATTCAAGAGTAATGAAACATTGAAAACTAAGGTGACCAATTACCATACATTTATTAAAAATCTCATAATATGAATTACAAAATGATTTTGCACAACCATCGAATAGATCGTACAAGTTAAACAAATACATACCAGCGGCAGTACTATGTTCACTATGGTGTACATCCTTTTCTTCTTTCTTCTGTGACTCTGCAAAAGGTTACTCTCTTCCACAACAGAAGTGGTTAATAATGCATTACTACTAAAGTTATCATAAAAATAAGAGTATATATGATGTACTACAGCATAGATTCTATCTAGTGCTTTATCTTCTTCATTTATATTTCTCATGTGAGCTAGTGACTCACAACCACCAGTAGAAAGAACATATTCTAAATCCTCCACATCAACAAAGAATTCATTACTTTTATTGTAAGATGCTAGTGTGGTATCAATGCTACGCTCACACTGATAATTAATATGATCTATGTATCCGCAATTTCCACAAATAGATTTGTATGAGGCACATAATATGGAGGAAACCATTCAACCATTCTTCTAATGTCATTTGCCTCGTAACATAATATCCAAAAGTTTCAAACTTTTTCTCCTCCATTGCTAGATTCATCTGTTCATGAAGAGTAATCTCGGAAGACATGATTAGCAGCAAAACAATTTATAGCCTTTTGTTTTATAATTTTATTTTTCTTTTCAATATATATAAAAGCAGTAAGATAATAGCAACAAAAGAAAATAAACTATGTGCGAGTGGGTAGGAAATAACCAAGCACTATGCTCCCCGACAACGGCGCCAATTCGATGACTGGGTTTCCTGCATCAACCAGGATTATTGTAGTACTTGTACAACAAATATTATTTATAAAGTTCATCCCTTGAAAGGTTTTCATATGGAAACAACACAACCCCATAGCCATGTTGTTAGTGAGGCCAAGTTCGCACCGAAAATGGTGTTTGGAAATAGTCTACACTATAGGTTACTAAAATAATAGTAAACAAGAGAGATTTAAAGTTACTAGTGAAAAAGTAAATAACAAAAGTAAACTAAAGCAAGAGAGTGTTTATGAAGTGTGGAGTGATGTGATTGGGGGTTCTCAAGGAGTGTAGGATTCACCACTAGCATGGGAGAATTATGTATGATTAGGATAATCTATATCTTTCGTCATGACATGTATGGAGAGAGCTCCATAATAAGATGTTCACTACAAGTCCCATGAGCAACCGCTTATACGAGTCAAGTATTGAGTCCACCTCTAAATAACCATTGTGATGCTTGTGAGCAAATCAATTATACAGACCACCACAATTAACAGTTTCTCCATGGATATCGTAATCAGCTTAGTTAATCACTCGTAATCCCCATTTGACCATGTAGGTTATAAACCAATGCTTACAGTCAGAAAATAGCACTAGACATACTCCCATACACGTCCAAAGGGTAGTTCCCTCTCTTTAATCCCAAAGGCAAATTCTATGTGGTCGACTTCTCATACCATCTAAAGATAGAGATCTAACACAATATCATAAATCAATAGATCAAGGACTAAAGTTATGGATCATCTTTATTTCAATGCACAATAATACTAGGGTTTCTCCATCTCTCCCCAAGAACAAGGAAACTACTCATACATGAAGGGATCAACACCACTGCAGTAATATGGACGATATATGAAGGTACAACTGAATACAAGTGCAAATCCACAATGGAATTTGGATTACAACAAAGTAAACAAAGGGAATCGAAGTTGGAGACGTTGTTCATGAAGATGATGATGAAGATCGATGCGTAGCCCTTCAAGATGCAATTCTCCTCTTCCTCTTGAGTGGTATGGTGGTGGAGATCTTGTGTGCGGCAGCTATGGAGGTGGCGGAGTGGCAGGGCTCTGCCCCCAAGGCGTGGATGGATTGATGGAGAGGTGGCAAGGGTTCCTCTCTTTAAATAGGTATTCTAGAGGTCGGTTTCATGAACCGACGGAGCTCGAGGCCAAATATTCCCATCGGGCCTTTACAAATGTTGTTCTGTTTAATGAAAAGGGGCCAACGGAGGGAGGTACGACCATACGGTACGGGCGGGCTCTGCCCGTACTGCAGGTCGTGAAACCCTCTGTCTTTGCGGTATTTTAGCCACCATTTTTTCAAACGGACTCCGACTGAGGTGTTCTTTGGCTCGATGGATTCGTATCGACGAGGGATACAATACCATGGCATTGTATCAACAATATAAGATGATGGAAAAATATGACTTTTCCCCATCTCATATGGCTGAGTTCGACGCCTATAACTTCTCCATATTGAATCCTCTTGGCTCCTTTTATCCATGATTGTTCATAGAACCTACACACAAGTTAAAGATAAGGAAAAGTAATAAAATCCTACTAAAACTAGTAGTTGTACAATGTCCATATAATAATGAATGAGAACTAGTAATCATGCATAATGGACATAGTTGCAGCTAGATATTGCATGTGACGAGTGACAATATAAATAATTTGTATGCTTAATTATGCATAATATTTGCACTCATCAAGTAACAATCCTCGAGTCCATACACAAGTAGTGCTAAACATTACCAAAAACATTCTAGAGTATGTACTTTTGGGGTGTTTGTAATGGTTTGTTTTATAGTAGTGTCTAAACAACAAACCTAAAAATTTAGAAAAAATAATAAAATATGAAAGGAGAAGGGGTAACTTTAGGTCTGAAGTCCACTCGTCTCTAGTAGCTGGACAAAGTAGGGTTGAATATTAAATGATTTCTTTGGAAAAAATGGCAAGCTTGCATCGGGTATGTTAGGTCGGTCTCCAAATGCGCCTTTCCAATTTTTTGGCAGCATGTGATATCTTGATCCTCTACTTGGTTACAAAATTTTGGCTGTCTATGAAAGTTGTCAACTAACTTACATCCCCTTTAATTACCAAATTTTGGTTAACAATGGGCCAAGGAATACCTAGCCCATTGTTTGGCTAGCGAATGGTAGGAAAAAATTGGTAGGGCATTGGCATGGACCATACATACATTAGGTTCAAAGCTGATAGCTATCCATAATAGAGAAACTTTTGGCCCTCACCTTTGTTTTGGTAAGGCTCCTATAAATACTGATGGAAACATGCAACATATACCAATTTATTGGAATCCAAGAACAAAGTGTTATATCAAGCGACTCTTTCCCCACAAGAATGAATAAAGGTTGCTTATCAAAGTCAAGGACTCCCAAGTTTGCCCTCTCCCTCTTCAAGCAATATCTTCAAATAATAAATTGTCTTGTGTCCCCAACTAAACCGTGGTGGTTGTGGGACTCAACCGCGAATTAGAATGAGATGAAAACAATACACAATATAAAAACTATAGATAAAAATGCAATTATTTGTTTTTGTATTTTTAGAATATTTAATAATAAAAATATAGAAGGGTGTGAAATAGTGTAAAAGTACTTTCTTATGACAAAGGTGAACCGGGGTTCATGGGTTCACTTGGCCTTTGTGTCATAAACATGGTGGCACAAAATAAGCTCTTCGAGACAAGATAAATGTTCTGGAACTTTTAAGTAGAGTTTGATTCGCATTTCCATGGACACCAGGTCCTACTGTAAGATGATGTAACAAATCTCACTAGTACTTCCCCCCTAAGAAAGTGAGTTTTTTCGCATGCTTAGAATTAAGTGGTGACAATTTTAAGTGATGAGAGAAAGTATTGCCTTAAGTGGTGACATGATTCTGGATGGACTTATGTGTTTGATTAGAACAAACAAGGACAATATACTTGTCACTAAGCGGTATTCTAGTGGATACCATCCCATGACCCTAGTGAGGTAGAACAAGAAAGGTAAAATCCATAACATCCCCCAAATTTTCTATCATTGTCCAGGTGCTATACTAAAAGTCTATTTCAACTAACACACACACATGCACATTTTCGCTCTAGCATAGTATATTAGTTTAATCAGAACATGTATAAAAGAATGAGGTAATGGTATGCATCTACAAATATATCAAACAAATACTAAAATTGAATCTCGTAACTCATCTATATCAAAAGATCTCCCATAAGGAATTAGAAATATGTCCATAATTATATGTAGGGAACTCATATGGTTCCAAACATGATAGCACACAAAGAAAGAGAGATCAAGTACTACCACAAATCTGTAGTCCATAGGTGATTGCTCCGTTCTCATCATGACGCTAATTGTGAAGACATTGGAGAGGTCGGAGGTGCAATAGGGAGTGTCCTGGCGGTGTTTCCCCCTCCAATATTTCTCAGTGGAAGAGTTTATGTTGCTACTTTAGTGTATTGGTGGTGGTGTTGTCACTATCTGGAAGTTGGGCAGGGAAGCATATGTATAGTCGAGTTTAGTCAAACCCAAAGAGTACGAAAAATAATAAAAGCAATCAGATGGCTGAGGGGAAGACCTCCCTCTTGGAACATGGATGGTGGGTCCTGGAAACTTGAGTTTCCTCTCGAGTATTTCTTGATCTTCAAGTTTTCGCATTCCACAAAAAATACGTGCCAAAAATCTTGGGTGCGTTTGAGGTACAAAATGTTCATGTAATAAATATGAAAAACAAGGGTTCATGATTCCTAGAGTTATAAACCAAAGAAAGAGGATCTCGTGGAAAACCCCATAAATAATTAAATATAGTGGTGATAATTCTTGATATGATGCAAATACATGAGATATTAACACAACAAACTTCAAAGTTCATAGATACATTTCTAACATATCACACACCAACTAAACATAGACCAATGCAATCTCTAAGACTATTCTAATATCTTATGGAATTTACTTAATGGAAGGTAATATATAGTGCAATTTATTTGACTACATTTAGTTTTTGTATGAGATTATTACTTTTTATAATCTGATCGTCCATATTAACCTTTTGTATTTTTTTCTACAACTCTTCTACACTTTTTACATTATAAACTACCTCACCAGAACTTTTTAGGTATTCTATTCTCTTTTTACTTTCTTTTTTTTGAATTGGGATATTCTATTTTCTGATAAAGAACTCGCGACATCTTCCGGTGCGAGTAGTTGAAGTGACAACTTCAAATGTTTAGAGCTCTGGCAGCAGCTCCTTTTGATCTCTGGCACCAGCTCTTTTGAGCCAAAGCACATAGAAAAAATCAAACAAAATGGATAAACATGCCCAACTTTAGAGCTCTGGCACCAGCTTGTTTGATCAATCAGCTCCCCAATGCTTAACTTGACAGACCAATTTTGTTCTGTTCTAATAAAAACTCGATTGATTCGTTCCTATACAAATAGCTAAAGGAATTTTGGAGTTCGGGCTACATGGCCCCTGTTTTTCGAATCTTTCAAAAATATCATTTTGAAGTTTCAAAAAAATCGCAAAAATAATTGACGTAGATATCAATGTACTCTACCTAATACATAAAGACTCATCCCAGAATACTTTGTATAGGGTTGTAGAAAAGAATTCAAAATATGACGTACGGAAAAGCGAACAGTGCCGGATTTCAAACCATCAAAATCTATTAGATTTTGTCATTTTTGTTGAGCCTAGAATACAAGGTATCTTGGGGCAATACTTTGTGTATTCCATAGAGTTTTTTTTTTGATATTTTGAAATCAAGATTTGAAAATCCAAAAGAAAACGAGAGCCAGCAACTCCGTTTTGATTTTTTTTAAAGGAAAGGCTTCTCACCGCACACATATCAACATAGATATTATCAAATAGATACAACACGGGAATATATTTGATGAGTATCCAAATTTAAATATTTTACATAGGACAAATTTATATGCTTTATATTTTGTTTAAAATATCGGTCGATACGCCAATTTATCGCTTATCGTTGGATGACCGATAAACCAATTAATCAATTTATCGGTCGATAAATCGTATGATACACCCAAAAATCGCAAATTTCAGGCCGATCGAGAAGTTAACGATAAACGATATCCTCAGTCTTGATATTTTGAAAACGGAGACCTTAGCATGATGACTTTTTGTCTGTTTACTACAACAAACTCTTCTACGACAAGCTTTGCCGGCTCCGGTGATGGTGGGGCGAGGACGGTGGCGCGCCTTCGGCTCGTGCTAGTGTTTGTAGTCGTCGATAGGTGGTCCATTAACCTATTTGTAATTTTTATTACTTTTGGCTCTCTTTGTACTGCTGTTGACGATTTTTAATAGATCGCAAAAGATTACAAATACGCACACCCTCAGTAACAAATCTGAAAGAACGGTTATAGTTTATTTGAACGTACTTACGTGCTCTGTAGTACGTACCAACACCAACTGCTATGTAGTACTGCAGTAAAAGTTGAACTTTGAAAAGAATAAGATGCAGATGCGGTTCACATCGATCCCGGGGAGAGAGATATGGGATTCCTCTGCTCCCGCTGTTCAGTTGGAGGGCACAGGACCAACCAGGGCTCCCCGCCTCCCCAAGTCCCCACGCCACGACGAACAACGCCACGGGTGGTGAGGTGGACGTGGATCCTCCTGTGCCTCGTAAAATTACTCTAACCGGAGGTCGTACAGGGCCTGGGCCGTTGCGTATTCAAAATCTGTCACAGAGCACAGAGATTCTCCGGACCCCAAGAAGATAACACTGCTTGGATTTACCCAAGAGTCGTATAAAATGTACAAGTAGTAGATTAGAATTTCCTTAGATCAAAGTAATTTTAGTTGCAGTTATATTCTCCATGTCTTTATCTGATTTTTATCTGGACGGAAAATACGATCCACTCCCCTCGCGTCACTCCCGGAGACGCCATGAGAGACCTAGAGCCGCCAGCCCTGACTCCTCTGGCTGCTCTCATGTGTCGTAGGCCTTTACCACGGTAGAGGTGGGCCCCGCTACCAAAGGTGGTGGGGTGCTTTCTCCCTGGTGGCCCTGGTGGCCGACTCTGTAACTGGGATGGCAGCGGTCAGCCGTCCAACCCTAGAAAGGCTGGGTGGTATAACAAGCTCGACGTCGTGTTGCGTAGGGCAGAGGCGATGGTCGTGTGATGTGGCGTGTCTTCGCTGGTGAGGGCCGACGACTTCGACAACGAGGTGGTGCATCTATCGGCCAGGTCGATGGTGCATCCGGCCCACGGGATCTGGTCATGTGCCCCTCGATCCGCATGTTTGGCTTGGGGACAGTGCGAAGGTGGCTTGTGCTGGCTCATAGTCGGCAGTAGGTCATGTGGAGGCTCTGTTGGCTATGCATTTGGCCTGGTTGCACTTGGATCTAGTCTACGTATAGGTTACGCCGATGGTGTTGGTGGTTGATGTTGGTGGAGTGCCGATGTGCACAACTCTATGGTTTAGATGACGTGTGCTCCAGATCTGCAAGTCTTCTTCGTGGATGAAGAGATGAGTCGGGCGAAAGCCTACCTAGGACTTTGGGTCAGTGTCGGCTACGTTGGCGCCTTTCGATGTCGTCTTCCTTCTTGAAGGTGTCACCAAAGAGCTCACGTTCATCTCGACATGATTAGCTTGGGCTCTTTGGGTAGAAACCCAAACTTTGGTTGCCTAGAGTGCGCGAGGATTGCGCCTTTGTCGCTTCCCTCTTGGGTGTTTTCTTGGAGCGCTAGTTTGTGGATGTTTCGTTGCACTCCTTTCGGTCATTGCTGGTGGATGTCGGGGTGGCGACCTGATACCTTCGATCTGGATTTTCAGATGTAGTATAGTAGCTTTTTCACTAGTAGACTTACGTTTAATCGCATAATTGGGAAACAATGCTAAAAGAAAAATAATAAGACACGTCTACAAGACTTGTTTCTTCCTTTTACCTTCGTTCACCAAACCGTTCTAGTTTACTTTATAACATGGGTTATATCAATGGATGGAGATAGGCCAGGGTTAAAGATTCACATGGAGCTGCACATCATATGGGATAAAGATAGTAATACGCATATTATTGTGTAATGATTTAATATAGATAAAATTTATGGGCAGCACATCCCGATGTACTAGATCCCCTACGAGTCACGGGCATAGCAATAGTCTTTTGATCCAACTGTTTGCACCACAAAGCACCGGGATACAAACAATTATTAAATGAAAACACGGATCAAAGTCTTAAGAGGTGATGTTGTTGTTGTTCCTCAATGGATTTCTAAGTGAAGACCGTACTTCCTTTTCTGTCACTGGGTTCCTATGAGATCGCTGCTAACCAAGTATCTCACCTCAAGCCTTTATTAATCTCTAGGATCGTGGGTACCTACAAGTCATAGATCGAGACAAGAGACAAAGAAACAAAGATACAAATCTCTATTCAATCAATGCACGGTACTCCCATAGATTAGACGCACATAATCACTGCGAGGTTTCACCCCAACCCGCAGCCCGTGAGGACTACTCACTCATAATAATAAGATTAAAGATAGAAAACATTGTGCAAAATACTTAGATTGAAATCAAATATTGTTACAATAATCGCCGAATCACAAGGAGATCTCAAGTACAAGTTAATGGCTATGGATATGAAGAGGATGGATGAGGGAGAGGATGAACTATGGTGGTGGATCTTCTTCGGTGGTGTTGTGATGCAATCTGAGAATGGAGGCCCTCTGCACGACGGCTGGGACCTCGGAATACATAGACGCCTTCATGAAAGTTGTAGGATTTGATGAGACGAATCCAACGCCACCTGGTATGGGCGGGCCATATGGGCATACCTTGCTCGTACCAGTGGTCGTTATGGCCTCTGTCGACTGGTTTTTGCTCCAAAATTACTTGGGCGTGTGACTTCCTTAAAATCTTCATTTATGGCTCCTGATTTTTCCTTAAAAGCACGATTTTCTGCATAACAATATTCAAAACAATGGATTGCACATATTTGTAATAATTAGTCATTAGTGGCAAGGCTAGAGAGATTCTTTTTTAATTACTTGACTATAAACAAATTTTAAACATGTTGAAAGATGGCTATTTTCACAGCCATCATGACCCTGAGAGGTTGTGTTTGTGCATCGAGGCGACGACCTAAAAAACCATCATGGGTGGTACCCCTATGAGGTGGGGTTGTGTATCACCATTACTTGGGTGGCAATGTCATGCTTCTTGTGCGGCAGTATGGTTGGCTCGATTGACAAGCACTAGAGTGGGCGGCCAGACTTTTATGTCAGGGCGGTGGCCCTGCATGAGTTAGTGTGATGGTCATGCTCTGAGGGATACGGTTGATGGTTTTTGTGGCATTACAGCTTGAGAGTGAGCGGCAGAATGTCGGGGCGGCGCGGCGGGAATGTGGTGGTCTTGGTTGACCGCGCAGGGCGTGACGGAGCAACAGAAATTCGTAGTGGCAGCTTCGAGTGTTCGTCAACTTTGAGGGTGTTTGACCTTGTGTCATGTGGGCGTTAACGTGGCTCTCCATGTTGGTCATCGGCATGTTAGCACCACTTCAGGCCCATGGTATTGTGGATGAAGATTTCTTTACCTTTGTGGGAACTTCGCGGATCTGCACCTTGCATATCATGTGCAGCTTCTTCTCTGGTGGAAGATAAGCTAGCTTGGTGGAGTGATCACCGTTGGTTGTGTTTTTGTGGTTGGCGTCATTATGTGGTCTCCAATTTATCGTCGGCGAGTGGGTGTGGCCCTCTTGTGTTGTTTGGGTGGGATTGGCCATGTTTGTATAGGTTTTTGCTCAGTTTTTTGTAATTAACGACACTTCCTCGGATAAGGAAAAGCTTTTGTTTTCCTTTTAAAAAGTATTCTCCATGTCTCCATTTCTGCTACTTCTACCATACTTCATTGTGTGAAAAGA
The DNA here is from genome assembly GCA_910589775.1 of Avena eriantha. Classification (NCBI taxonomy): domain Eukaryota; kingdom Viridiplantae; phylum Streptophyta; class Magnoliopsida; order Poales; family Poaceae; genus Avena; species Avena eriantha. The sequence goes on along the minus strand of OU342745.1, from coordinate 323,654,735 downwards.
ACCACCATGCACTCTAACTTATCTAAATTAATAATATATGTGTAACCTTTTTTCCGAAATGGAAGCGATACCGGGAGCTCTACATCAAAATGATGCACATAACTTTTTATGTATTATTCAACATAGTCTTACAAAGAAAATATAGAGATGAAGCCAAGTCAACTCCCCAAAGACCACACCACCTATAAACTTGCTGAAGCGGGTGGCCATAATGGAGCCATTTCCTTGACCTTAGACCTACGCACATCATCATAAAATCACAGGCCTCACCAAACCGCTCGGTGGCAAGACGGGAACACACACCGGTCTGATAGCCCCCAGCGCACACACTCTAGAAATAGTCGCGGCCATCTTCCGCTAACCCATTTTCATGATAGGGATCAAGGCATTGCTTTTGCCACGCTCCAGACCGGCGTCCATCCACCAAAACCATCCACTTGTCCATCTAGTCGATGTATGTCTGCAAAGATGATGCCCCCATGGAGGTGACGATGCAAGAACATCGACATCATCTGATCCAGAAAATCCGAATCTAGGGTTTCTTCCGGAACACATATGGAACGAGAAAGGCCTCTAACGAGGTAAACGACACCCACAGGAACCGCCATTGACGGCGGATCCTCGCACATGTGACCGCCTGGGCCACCAACTCTATCGTGGTGGTGTCACGACAAATGTTAAAGATGGGGCCAATGTGTACTAGTGGTCTCCGGGGGGGATAGCGTAGTGATTCTACACACAATAGATTAAACAAGACACACACGAAGAACTGCTCAAAGATCTTATATTATGATCCACAAGCTATTACAGATGCTCCTTGAGCTGTATCATACAGAGGAAGGAGATGAAGTGCTCCTGCTCTATACTCTCTAGGGTTCTTCCCTTAGCAAACAGATCGAACCCACCCAAGGAGGCCATGGCTCACCCTATAAAGGGGTGGCCAGGGTACATCTAGGGCTGGCGTGGCCCGGTATATGCTTGGAATATGCTCATCCCAAAGAGGTAACTCGGTGCACTCCTTTCCCTTGTTCAGAGCCTCTGTTAGGCAATGGCACAGAGCCCACGCGCTATGACCATTACCACTAGAGACTGTCACGTCCATGACGATCTCTTCTGTCTTCTGACTCTTGTCGCTAGCGCTTGTCTTTTCCTAGATTCCCTTAGGAGAGAGAAAAGCGCTGACCTTGAGCTCCTTCTTGAGCAAGCTAACTCCAGACTCGGCCTAGGTATGGTTAACTCGACCAAGTTAGTACTTGCAAAGAGAAAATGGTTCCTTCCTCATGCCGACATACCTTGTATGCTGGCCGAGGCTTGCCAGTGCTTCCTGGCTCAGGGTAACCCGGCTGTAACCCGGCCGACCCTTCTATGATTCAGCCAGCACACGCTTTGACCTGATTTTACCTCGGTGGACCTTGTCCTTTAATCTCAGGTTTACCCTACCCGGGGTCATCCCCCAACATTAGTCCCCAAAGTTGGTGCAGTCTCAACAGCCTTAGCTGGAGAGGCCACAACAGGTTCATTTTCACTCGGATCATGGTCTAGCTCGCCGACTTACATATATGTTGGCATGCACCGATCTTGACTCAGGGTTTCCTTACAGTGATTTGGTTTTTACCTTGACTCTTCTTGTCTCTTTTTGAGTTACTTCTCGTTAGTCGAGTCCTAGTTTTGCATCCGGGTTAACCATCTTAGATGCCTATCTTCTCATGTACACTTCCCCGTATCCTACGTGGAAGGGAAATCATCACATTTGCCTCATTTTAAGGGCATGTGCGTTAGTTATTGCGCACACCGTCAGAGATTATAGCGCACCTATCACATCGTGGGGCGCCTCTTCGATAACCGCAGAGCCACATCGCGACACTTGGTCTGCTGCACCGTGTGACCCTCCGTGTGGCCTGCTGCTGATAGGCTCCTTCAGGAAATACATGCCCGCGTCGTGTAGCTTGGCGCAAAACATGATCCCACTATCCCCGCTAGGGGCGTGGTTAACTAGGGGAATGGGGGAGTTTCTAGCTCACTTTTCCCTGTTCGCCTCTTCTTCTTCTTCGTCCTCCTTGCAGCGCCGCCACTGCCGCCGAATAGGGGAATAGCACTGCCGCAGCCGTTCTCTGCTTCTCGCTTGCTCCGCTACAACAGCGCTGCTCACTACCGCTATGGGGCCCTGTCAGTCTAATCCTTTCCCCTCTGATTCATACTCTCTGTTCGAGGAGGGGGGATCTGGAGATGCCGCTAGACGTCTCCATCGTGGAGGAGCACGAAGAGGGCGGCGACTCTGCTGACTCGTAGTTGATGTAGAGCTCGTTGGGAACCCCAAGAGGATGGTATGATGAGCACAACAGTAAGTTTTCCCTCAGTTATGAAACCAAGGTTTAATCGAACCAGTAGGAGCAAAGAAACACCCCAAAGGTGTTACTAGCTGAGCTTTGGCATGGCGCACTACCGGTGCTAGTAGCAATGTGGAGACCTGCACAACACAACCACAGAACTTTGTCCACAACTTGCGATGAGGTTGTCAATCTCACTGTGTTTTGCAGAAAACAAAGGATTAAACGTATCAAATGGAAATAATTAAAACTTTGCAGAAAGTAAACACAAAGTAGTAAAAGATTGTAGATTATATGTAAAGTAAAAGGACCGGGATCCATAGTTCACTAGAGGTGGCTCTCCTTAGATAGACAACATGCTGGGTGAACAAATTACAGCGGGGGAATTGACAAACACCGAGAAAGCAATACATGCATATACTAATCATCTTGACTCCTGTGAGACTTGATTGGGCATTACAACATAATACATAGACCGCCATCCAACTGCATCTGTGACTAATAATCCACCTTCAGGTTATCATCCGAACCCCCTCTAGTATTAAGTTGCAAGCAACAGATTATTGCTTTACGAACTGCGTGTAAAGTAAAAAATATGATTGTTCTATGAACAAAGGATTGTTGGTTTCTCCCTAGTAGCAACAGCACATCTAGTACCTTAGAGATTTCTGTCACTTCCCCAGATTACTAGAGGCATGAACCCACTGTCGAGCATAAATACTAACTCTTGGAGTTGCTAGCATCTACTTGGCCAAGATAGCTACTAACAACGGAAAGCATGCAAGATCTCAAATAACAAAGACATGATAGAATCAATAATCAATCTGAAATAGCATCTCAATATCCATCGGATCCCCGCAAACACAACATGTATGAATTATAAATAGATGATCTTGATCATGAAAGGAGCTCACAAGATCTAAACATGAAAGCACAAAGGAGGAGAAACCAGCCATCTAGCTACTAGATGGATCCGTAGTCCAAGGATGAACTACTCGCGCATCACACCGGAGGCTTGCATGGTGACGAAGAAGGCCTCCAGGGTGAATTCCCTCTCCGGCAGGGTGCCGGGAAGAGCTTCAGATCCCTCCCGATCTAGGGATGGAGATGACGGCGGCTATAGACTCTTTCGTGGATTTTTGATCGGGTACTTAGGGTTTTTGTCCCGAGGGCAACTTATAGGCGGAAGGAGAGGCCGAGGGGGTACCGGGAGCGGCCACACCACCCCCTGGCACGGGCCAGGCCTAGCCGCGTGGCCAGGTGGTGTGGTGGCTCCCTGGCCCTTCTCCGTCTCGTATTCTGGCACTTGATCCCTTTCGGAAAAATGGGCACTTTGGCTTTTGTCCCGTCCAATTCCGAGAATATTCATTTTTCGACTTTCTTGGAACCAAAAACAGCAGAAAACAGGCAGTTGGCACTGTGGCTCTGGTTAATAGGTTAGTCCAAGAAATCATATGAAAAGTACTCCAAAGTTGGAACAAAACACAAGAAAGTGGATAAAACCAAGCATGGAACATCAAAAATTATAGATACATTTGCAATGTATCAGACTCCCATGAGCGCGGCGCTTGGGCCTGTTCTTGGGTGACATAGAATGAGATCGATTGCCTCATCCGCACCCTCCGTGTCCCCGCCGGAGTCAGCTGCCGCATCCCCGGAGACAAACTTGTCCCTGCTCTCAAGCCTGGTGAGTTCGTGGTCTTCCTTTCCCACTTCGCCCGCGGCTTTGGCCTTCCTATCAGTGACTTCTTCCATGACTTCCTCACAACCTTTGTGCTCCAACCCCATCATATTTCCGCAAACAACATCGCCTCTCTCTTGGCTATTGCTTCTGGCGTCGAGGAGTACCTCGGCTTGTGGCCCACGATACACATCTGGTTCAAGTTCTTTGGATTCCGGGCCAACATCGTTCTGAATAAAGAACTTCGTCCTGGTGACAAGGCTCTAACCCAATATGGGGCGACATCCATCTCTCCTCGGCAAGACACCATATTACCCCAGGTTACAGGCTTGGAGTCCTGCAAAGGGTGGGCCAAGATGTTCTTTTATGTAAAGAATGATACCTCGGTGGACAAGATTCGACTGCCTCCCTTTTCTGTTGGTGTCCCTAACAAGAATCGATGGGGTCAGATCCCCAAGAAGTCAAGCACCTTGGTTGACCTAGTAGAGAAGTGCATGCTTGAGCTGATCAAAGACGGGTTGACCGGTGAGGATCTGATGATCAATTTCATCTAGAGCCGAATCTACCCGCTGCAGAAACTCACCCACAAACTATGCCACATGAGCGGTCATCTTGACCCTAACCGAGTTTCATCGATCGAACTCTCCGACTCCCAGATCTATCACCGGGTTAAGTCCATTTTCAAGACACCCTTGACCGAATATTGGGAGTGGGGGATAGAGCACTACAACCGAGACAGGCCAGCTCCCCATGTATGTCTTTTGTATGACCCTTTTTTGAGTTACTCTTTATGTTGGCTTTTATCATTTATCTAACCTTTTTGCTTTTCTTCACTTAGAAATTCCTTCAGCAGACATTAGAGGACACCCAGACCCCGACCCTCATGTGGGGCAAGGATCAAGATACCTTGGACCCGGATGAGTCAGACTCCGAGGAGTTCATGCCTGTTCTAGATTTTGGCTCCAGCCGATCCTCCAGTAAGACCTCTGTCTTAAAGGATTGGACGGACGATGATGGCGATGATGACTGTGAAGTTCTCGAGGTACTTGATCTGATGCCTATTTCTTACACCTTTTTGGCTGATCTCGCTCCAGGTAACCCGGCTATTCAAGTGCACAGTGATCCTCCTCTTGCTGTCGGTGAACAAGTCCATGTGAAGAAGTGAGTGATGTCTACACACTTCTATTCTTGTAGACAGTTGTTGGGCCTCCAAGTGCAGAGGTTTGTAGAACAACAGCAAGTTTCCCGTAAGTGGATTACCCAAGGTTTATCGAACTTAGGGAGGAAGTGGTCAAAGGTATCCCTCTCAAGCAACCCTGCAATCAAGATACAAGAAGTCTCTTGTGTCCCCAACACACCCAATACACTTGTCAGGTGTATAGGTGCACTAGTTCGGCGAAGAGATAGTGAAATACAAGTAGTATGGATAATTATAAGTGGTAACGGTGCCAGAAAAGAGCTTGACAGGTAGGAAGAGACTAAAGACAATCTGAAATAAAGATGGAAGCAAGCAAACATGTAACAGATCTAGTTGCAAACGGTGTTTCAATGCTTAGAAACAAGTCCTAGGAATCATACTTTCAGTAGTGAACACTCTCATATAAATATCATCTCTTTATGATACTACTCTGAACTACTCTCCAGTTGGACACTCTAATGCATGGTAGGGCTATAACAACACTCCTCAAAGTTCACTTTCCCCATCTTGATAACCCCACACTGTCACCTTGAGCGCTAGATGGTTCCAACAAACACCACAATTTCATAGAGACATCCAACTCCAAATATAACTCATAACAAGTATTTGTAATCTCTAGCCTAAGTGCCACGATGGTGTGCATGCTGTCACTTTCACACACATGGGGAGAGCAGAGATCTATTAAAGCACTTGAGTAGCAAGGTAGATCTACTTGATTACAAAGCTCATGATCACAATATGATCCTGCATAGAGAGAGAGATGAACACATAGCTACCGGTAGAACCCTTAGCCTCGAGGAAGAACTACTCCCTCATCATCATGGGAATCAGCAATGGCGATGGAGATGGTGGAGGAGATCGATGGAGATGACTCTGGGGGCACTTCCCCGTCCCGGCAGGGTGCCGGAACAGAGACTTTCTGTCCCCCTAATCTCCCCTTTGGTGGCGGTGGCGCTGTGGAACTTTTCGTGGCTGGAGGCTCCCGGATTTAGGGTTTTCTCATCGGAGGCTTCTTATAGGCGAAAGGGCAAGGTCGTTGGAGGCCGGAGGGGCCCACACCACCACCTGGCACGGCTTGACCTGGCCTACGCCACCAGGTGGTGTGGCCAGCCCCTGGCCCCTCTCCGTCTCGTCTTCTGGCTCCGTGAGTTTTCCGGTAAAATATTGACTTTGGCTTTTGTCCCTTCCAATTCCGAGAATATTCATTTTCTGACTTTCCTGGAACCGAAAACAGTAGTAAACAGGCAACTGGCACTGTGGCATCTTGTTAATAGGTTAGTCCAAGGAAGTGTATAAAAAGTACTCCAAAGTTGGGACAGAACATAAGAAAGTAGATAAAAACCAAGCATGGAACATCAAAAATTATAGATACGTTAGCAACGTATCAACATCCCCAAGCTTAACTCCTGCTCGTCCTCGAGTAGGTAAGTGATAAAAAGAAAAAATAATTTTTGAGGTGACATGCACCATCACAAACTTGATCAAAGTATTTGTAAAACATTGATAGCTGGGATCATAGTACTTCAACATAGCATGAAAGATAAAGTTCTAACAATAAGACACAGCAACTATGTTGTAACATGAAAAGGCACAAACAAAAGATTCATGAATAACAATGCTTTGCAAGACGTTTGTTTGTTTCACATAAAGAAAACATAGTATAGTGGCATTCAACTTGTCCCTCATAATGTAGCAAATTGCATAGGACACCTTCAAAGTTTATAAGGGTGACTAGATACAAATAGTTTAAGAACAGGCAATATCAAAATTATGCATCAATCAACAAGTCTTGGGACCATGCACATTAAACTAAGAATGGCCACTATGCTCTCTCACTAGGTGCATAAAGGTAGAAGATGGAGACTCAACATAAAAGTAAAAAAAGGCCTTCATAGAAGGAAGCAGGGATTCAAGTCTCATAAAGAGCTTCCAAAAAATATGGTACTTATTAGCTTTCAACTCTCATTGCCCCTATCATAAGCATCTTGAAGTGATTAAGGTTAACGTGAACAAACTATGGAGTATATGCTTGACAAAGTATAAGTTGGAAATCTCATGTCCCTTAAATACGAGGATCGCTCCTCCTGCTACTCAAGTTTAGTCACCGGTAAGTTCTTGTCATAGTAAGTACATGTGTATCATAGAGAACCGCCAACGGGGTACCCCTTGCCCGATGATACGGAAGAATCCCCATATCAAAATGACAAGGCAAGTAGACAACAAGCATCTCAGCAATCTTCTTATTTACCATGGGAAAATGGTGCTTTTTCTCTCTTTCCTCTTTTCTCATATCTATTTTTTTGTTCTCTTTTTTTTCCAATCTCCATCTCTTTTTTATAGAAGAATGCTTCATAGACAGATCATTATGGTTACGTTGCAGGTTTCCACCATGATTAGGCATGGATTAGACCGGTGGTCCAAGTGTTTCTCTAACACACATACAGAACTCCATGGACTTACAAGCTCCCCTTTCATTTCACACCGACGACATCCATAGACAAAAGAGCATGATATCAACTAGGTACAATGTACAAGTGCAATGTTGAAAGCGTTCCCCATGACATCATGGTTCTGCTAATCCCCAACATATAAGTGCAAGCATATACAACATAGATGACACAATGGTTCAAGTTTATTGGGTGCAAGAAAAGTAAAATGTGCCATCAAGTTCGTGAGAGCTTTAATCACTAGTTTTCTCATAACAAGTTTAATTCGGAAGGTAGATAAAAACATGAATGTACTTGGAAAAGCAAATGCTAATAGGTAGGTATGGTGGACTCTTTGGAATAACTTGGTTTTATTTGGAGTTGGATGCATGAGTGGAACTCATACTTGGTTATGGAGTCTAGCAAAAGATTGGGAGCGACCAACTAAGAGAGCAATAATGGCCATATTCATGCAATGCGATAAACCATTATTAGTTAAAGCATAAAGTGATATTACAAGTCGAAAACTAAATGATCATCGAGGCTATGGTGACTTGGGATAGTCATAACATGGTGTGAGCATGCGCCAAGTCAACCCAAATAAAGCATTTAAAGGAGAATACCACAATACTATGCTTTAATATGCTAAAACAACGCATGATTCTTTCAAGGCACCTTAAGAAATCTCAATTGTTTATAACATGTCATGCTACAGCAAAAATCACTAAGCATAAAGCCAAAACAATATCAAGCATGACATGATAAAGTCTAAGTCACAGTAAAAAACAAGCTCCTTTTATTCCACTTAAGCATGAAGCTTTGTACTCTCTTCCAACACCAATCGACTTATTTGAAAGAACTCACAAAGATAATAATAAATAAAGATCAGTGAGCTTGTCTCACAAATCCAAAAGGAAGAACTAAAAAGTTCTAAGCTGAAAGTACAAGAAAACTAAGGCTAAACATAGTGCTAGCAAAAGAGAACACTCACAGAACAATAAGAGTGAAAACTAGAGTGTTCTAGGCAATCAATAATGGGGTGTATCTCTCTCCAAAAGAAGTGTGTTGGGATCCAACCAACTTATTACAGCAAACCAAGCAAACTAAGCAAACAAAAACTAAGAACGAAAACAAAGACGCTCCAAGAACAACACAACTGTGCATAAAACAATAAAAACGAAGTGTCTAGAAAGACCTGAGATTTTTATTGATGAAAAAGGGGATGCCTTGGGCATCCCCAAGCTTTGACGCTTGTACTTTTTGAATATTTCTTGGGGTGACACGGGTGGCATCCCCAAGCTTGAGCTTTAGTCCATTCTTCATTTCATTACATCATTGGGGGGATACCCCCGGGTAGGGTCACGCCGGGGTATAAAGGCCTAGTTAGCCGAGGTACGGCAAGGTCAAGGCATGTGCTGGCCGAGCCACCTCAAGGCAGGCCGGATCACGGAGTAACCTGGACCAGGGAAAGTCCACCTAACTTGGTCTCAGCCGACTTAAGCCGTATGTCGGTAAATGTATCTAACTTGTATGGAGGAATAGGAATGACCGGATCAACTATGTAGGATCCAGGTTATATCAAGCTTGTAAGGGAAGGAAGGTATCTCGCTGGTCAAAAGTAACAATTGTACGCAGAGCGTGAGCAAAGCGGACAGAGGCCGGACCACCGAGGCGTGGCTGACAAAGGTGCCGAAGCCAATGTCGGCTGACGCAGGCGCCGCAGAGGCTCACGTAGCCTCTGCATGGCTGACGCGGGGCAAAAGTGACCCGGTCGGCTTACTATTTTGGGAGGAGGCATATTCCCTAGAATATGCCTCCACGTATGTCCTAAGAGGAGACCTAGCCACCCCTATATAAGGAGGGCTAGGGCTTCTGTAGAGGGGGTTGTTTTCTGGGAGATTGCTCTGAGGGTTAGCTAGTGGCGAGAGTAAGAGAGTTCTTTTTTCCTCCTCTCCCCAATACAGCTCTAGGAGCACTTGTAATCTGTGAAGGAGAATCAAATACAAAGATTCCGTGTGTGGAATCACCACACTATCCCTCCCTGGATTCCCCTAGTGCATTTAGTCCCCACATTTAGCCTATACATGGCATCTGCCGTGACACCACCACGACAGTTGGCGCCCACCGTGGGGCTAGCGACGCTAGTAGGGGTGAAGATCCGGATGGGAAACCTCATCGGCACCGGCGAACACATCGTCTACGGGCTCATTCAGCGCTTTGGAGCGCTGGATTTTGTCAGCGACAACGCTGACTGCTTTGGCACGCGTCCTCTTCCGCACAACGGCCTCTTCGTCAAGCTCGGCGCGCACAAGGTCTACGTTGCTGTCGATATGTCGTGCGTTCATCCGCGGCACGTCGTCAAAGGAGGCGAGCCATCCCTTAGTGTGGTTCACGGAGCGTGCATCACTCGCTCCCCGGATCGTGCAGAAGTGATGATGACTGCGCCAGCTGCAGGCGCGACCAAAGACCCGGCACCAGATCCGGAGGTAACACCTAAGGCACCGAGGAAAAGTAGAGGTCCTCCACTAGAGAGGCCTGAGAATGTACTGCAGCAGGCGATGGATAGCTTGGCAAATCTAGTAGCAGTAGCAATAGATCCGGCTCAGGCATAGGCCGAGCTAGAGGAAACTAGGTGAAAAATACTAGAGGGTGTGAAAAAGATAGCCACGGCTCAGCAGTCGTTGAACATGACACTGCGTGAGTACGCAAAGGCAAATAAAGTAGATGCTCTAAAAGTAAAGGGGAGAAATCTCATGAGTGGAATGAACAGAGAGGGTCATACTAGGATTGAGGAATCAGAGAACTGTCTGTCCGTGGGGCTGCCAAAGTACAGTACCCCGGCAAAGAACCTCAGGGCAGCAAATGCAGCTGCATCCGAGTTAGAAGGTGTGACGGGTGAATCCCTCCATAGACAGCAAGATAGGGTTAACGAGTTGGTTCGGATCGCGAACAAGCAGAACGAGGAATTGCTCAGGGCTAACCCGGAGAGAGCTGGGGCCTCCAAGATCGTTCATTCGGCGGTGGGTAACCCGGAGAAATCCGCTAGAGCCACATCGTCTCCTCATGGTGGTCCTAGGATAGAAGAGGTGGTAACCTCGGCTAGGAGGAATAAGAAGATAGTCCCATATGACCCGTCAAAGGCAGGGAAAGGAAAGGAAGTGCAGAGAGATGAGGATCGAAGGAGTGTGAGCCGAGGTAACCGCGACGAAGGCAATGCCGGTCAAAGGAATGCTGTAAACGGCAAAGCCGGACATCGTAATGTAGAAGGTGTAGGTCAACCGCAGCAGCGGAATATGCCACGGCAAGAGCGTAGTGCCGGCCAAGGTATGCAACAAAGGGCAGTTCCATCGGAGCAAGATAGATACAATGATGGTAATTCGGAGATGGTGAATGCTGGCTATCCCAGGCCGGACTATCATGTGATAGGATTAAGGTTAGGAAGCAGAGACTTGATGCCTGATGACGCCAGGTTAAAACTGGATCGGTTGTATAGGTCGGAGCAAATTGAGTGTCAATGTCCTCCGGGTCCAGCATGTTTTGGGCCCCGGATCATGAAGGAACCTCCGGTACCTAACTTTCAGTTACCTAGAGGCACAAAGACATATGACGGCAGCACTAAGCCGGAGGATTGGTTGATTAACTATGCCGCTGCTATAAAAATTGCCACAGGCAACTTGAGGTGGACTGTGAGATATGTACCCCAGATGTTGGAGGGGCCAACAAGGGTATGGCTAAACAACTTGCCACCCGGAAGTATTAACTGCTGGATCGATTTCGAGGAGATATTCGTTAGCGATTTCTTAAGTACGTATCAGAGGCCCAACAGGCCACAAACCCTAGCAATGTGCAGGCAGAGACCGAATGAGACAGACCGGGAGTTCTTAACCCATTGGTGCAATGTGCGAAACTCGTGTGAGGGCGTGATTAAATCACAGGCCATAGCTTGGTTTGCGCAAGGATGCAGATATGCAAGCATGCTATGGCAAAGGTTGCAAAGAGATATGCCAACTACATTGGCAGAAACGATCCAGATTGCTGATTCATATGCTTTGGGTGATCCGATGCAACCTAATCTCACCTCGAACGAGTCAGGCGAGGAATACTACCAGAGAGATGGAGCTGGGTCATCTCGAAGGAATGATTATCGAGGTAAAAGAAGAGATGACAGACCGGATTACCGGTACAGTTCGCAACAAGTTGCAGCTGTGAATCAAGATCAACCCGGAGCAGGAGGCAGTCAACGTCAGAAAACTGGAGGACAGCAATGGACGCCAAGGAATGATGGGAAGAAAACTTGGACGCCAGAGCAGAAAAAGCAGTGGCAAGAGAAGAAGGACCGTCCGAGGTATACCTATGAATCAATTCTAGATCAGCCGTGTAAGTTTCACACGCCTAATCCAAGTAACCCAGCGGGACACACAACTAGGCAATGTGAGTGGATGCGAAAGATAGAACAAAATGGTTCGGGGAATGCTCAGGCACCTCGGAATGATCAGCCTCAGTAGGAGTTACCCCGGTAGCAATTGCTCTCCGGAGCGAACACGCAACAGCTAATGTTGCCTCTCCCTCCGCCGAGGTATGACAACAATAAGAGAAGGGATGTAGTGCATCAGGTAGAAAACCAAAACCAGCAGGATCAGAGGTACCCCGGAAATGAGGGGAAGAAATAGACAGGAAGAGCTTACAACGCCGACATATGGAAGTGAACGCGGTAATGCTAGCTGTGACGAGGTATATGCCTTGGTCAGACCAGGAAATTACCTGGAGCATCAAAGATCATCCCAAGCTTATGCCAAGTCCTGGTTCGTACGCGCTAGTGCTGGATCCGACATTCATTGGGCCTAACATCGACGTGAGATTCTCCAAGGTACTGATTGACAATGGTAGCAGCATTAATATCATGTATGCGGATACGATGCGCACATTGGGTATCTTGGAGAACATGCTCCAACCTACAAGGACAACTTTCCATGGCATTGTGCCAGGCATTTCTTGTGAGCCCATAGGCAGAGTCCGGGTTGGCGTTTTGTTCGGCACAAGAGATAACTACCGAACTGAGAATTTGGAGTTTGAGGTGGTGAACTTAGAAAGTGCGTATCACGCATTACTCGGAAGACCGGCACTGAACAAGTTCATGGCAAGCTGCCACATCAGTTATCTGAAGATGAAGTTGCCTGGGCCAAATGGTGTGATCACTATAGCCGGAGATTTCCGACGTTCCATTGAGTGTGCGTCAGCCGGGTCAAACCTAGCCGAGTCACTCATGATTGCGCAAGAAAAGAGAAAGATCCAAGAGGTGGCGGCAGTGGCTCAGTCCGCGCAGCAGTGTATGCCGGCACTGAGTAACCCGCATGGTAGTGTCTCATTCCAAGTGACAAAAGATACCAAGAAGGTGCCTGTTGATGATATGTTCCCTGAGCGTACCATAACAATTGGGGCCGGGTTAAATGACAAACAGGAAAGCGAGCTCGTCAACTTCCTCCGTGAGAATCGGGATATTTTTGCTTGGTCCACACAGGACTTGCAAGGTGTTCCGAGGGAGTTGGCCGAGCACTCTTTGAATGTGAGACCAGGAGCAAAGCCGGTGAAGCAACCTCTCCACTGCTTCACCGAAGATAGGAGAAAAGTTATTGGAGATGAAATAGCTCGGTTGTTGGCTGCAGGATTTATCATGGAAGTGCTTTACCTGGATTGGCTGTCTAATCCGGTGCTGGTGGAGAAGAAGAAGGATGATCCGAACGTGGCAGTGGTTTGGCGTATGTGTATCGATTACACGAACCTGAATAAGGTGTGTCTGAAAGATCCATTCCCACTGCCAAGGATAGACCAAGTCATAGATTCTACTGCTGGGTGTGAGTTGTTGTCATTCATTGATGCATATTCTGGTTTCCACCAGATACCCCTGAACCCGAGCGATCAAATAAAGACTGAGTTTATCACCCCGTATGGGGATTATTGCTATCGCAGCATGCCTTTTGGTTTACGTAATGCAGGGGCAACGTACCAGAGATGTATGCAAAAAAATTTGCATGACCAGATTGGTCAAAATGTGCAGGTGTATGTAGATGATGTTGTGATAAAGACCAAGGAAAGGAAAACGCTCCTTGACGATATCAGGCAGACGTTCGCGAACCTAAGAAGGTTCCGGATGAAGCTTAACCCGGAAAAATGTACCTTCGGTGTCCCAGCTGGAAAGTTACTTGGATTTCTCATCTCCAGCCAAGGTATTGAGGTCAATCCAACTAAAATCCGGGCCATAGAGCGGATGGAACTGCCGAAGTGTCTCAACGATGTCCAGAAGTTCACTGGATGCCTGGCGTCGTTGAGTCGGTTTGTATGTCAGTTAGGAGAAAAGGCATTGCCTCTCTATCAACTCATGAAAAAGTCGGATAAGTTCATTTGGGCGCCGCAGGCCAATGAAGCCTTTGCTCACTTAAAGAAAATGTTAGCCACTGCACCAGTGTTGGCCTCTCCACTATCAAAGGAGCCAATGTTGCTCTATATAGCCGCAACCAACCGAGTTGTAAGTGCAGTGACTGTGGTAGAGCACGACGAAGAGGGTAAGTCGGTGCAAAGGCCAGTGTATTATCTGAGCGAGGTATTATCAGCCTCAAAACATAACTATCCTCACTATCAAAAAGTGGCATATGGTGTGTATATGGCAGCTAAGAAGCTAAAGCACTATTTCGAGGAACACGCAATCAAGGTAATATGTGAAGCTCTCATATCCGAGATAATGAGTAACAAGGATGCAAGTGGCAGGATTGCAAAATGGGCAATTGAACTAGCACCTTATGCGCCACAATATGACAGAAGAGAAGCAATTATATCTCAAACTGTGGCGGACTTTTTTGTGGATTGGGCCGAGGTGCAATACGAGCCAACATTGCCAGATCCGAACTACTGGAGAATGCACTTTGACGGGTCAAAAACAAAAACCGGGTTAGGTGCCGGAGTTGTGCTTACATCGCCAAAGAAGGACCAGCTGAAATATGTGCTGCATATCCACTTAACTGCATCAAACAATGTTGCAGAATATGAAGCACTTATACATGGGCTCAAAGTGGCAAAGGAGGTTGGTATACGTCGTATCCAATGCTTCGGTGACTCGGATCTCGTAGGCCAGCAGGCCTCCGGGCAATGGGATGCTTTGGACGCAAACATGGCGTTATACAGATTTCATGTGCAGAAAATATCTGGTTACTTTGAGGGATGTGAATTTCACCATATACCTCGGGTGGAGAATGAGGCTGCCGACATACTGTCGAAGCTCGGTTCAACCCGACAAGCAATTCCACCAGGCGTAGCATTGGAGCACCTCAGGAAACCATCCATCAGGCCATCCCCGGAGTCTGACTCAATTTTTATCCCGGAATCAGAGGCTGTGCCCATGGACATTGATGAAGGAAGTGGTTCACGAAACCCGGGGACTGCCTTGGCAAACCCGGGGACTACCACGACAAACCTGGGGACTGCACAGCATGATCCGGTAGAAGTTATGCCGGTGATCTGATGGAAATTGATGAGGAAATATTCCTAGTGAGAGCTGTACCAGCTTGGGCATTGCCAATATTCCAATTCCTGAAAGATGGAACCTTACCCAATGAGGAGGTACTTTCCAGGCAAACTCAGAGGAGAGCGAAAGCATACATGATCATCAATTCCGAGTTATACAAAAGGAGTGTAACTAATGTCCTCCAGCGATGTGTTGACCCGGAGGAAGGACTTGAAATCGTCCGAGATATACATCAATGGGAATGTGGGCATCACGCCTCATCCAGAGCTTTGGTAGCAAAAGCTTTCCGCCATGGGTTTTACTGGCCAAGTGCCTTAGAACAAGCGGAAGATCTGGTGAGAAAATGCAATGGTTGTCAGCGATATGCGACAAAAACACATATGCCAATGTTGGAGCTCAAGACCATACCAATTACATGGCCATTTGCTGTATGGTGCTTGGATATGGTTGGCCCGTTTAAACCAGCAAAGGGAAATATGACTCACATTTTGGTCATGGTGGACAAGTTTACAAAGTGGATTGAAGTGAAGCCAATAAGAAAATGTGATGGAGCTACGGCCGTAACATTTCTCAAAGACATCATCTTGAGATACGGTTATCCTCATAGTATCATAACAGATAATGGCACAAACTTTGCTGAAGGAGCATTTGCGCATTTCTGCCGAGATAAGAAGATCTGGCTGGACGTCGCCTCGGTAGCCCACCCCGCATCAAACGGACAAGTGGAAAGATCCAACAGATTAGTATTATCCGGGATAAAACCCCAGCTCATTGAGCCGCTGCAAAGATCAGCGGGGTCCTGGATAGAAGAACTACCAGCGGTACTTTGGAGTTTAAGAACAACTCCGAATCGATCAACAGGCTATACGCCATTTTTTCTGGTATATGGGGCAGAAGCTGTATTACCAGCCGACATAGAGCATGACTTGCCTAGGGTCACCCAATACACAGAAGCCGAAGTGCAAGAAGCCCGGCGAAATGATGTTGATCTGCTGGAAGAAGCGAGAGAATTGGCATTGTCCAGATCCGCCATATATCAGCAAAATCTCCGACGCTATCATAGCCGGAAAATAAGACCCCGAGTTTTCCAGGAAGGCGATCTGGTACTCCGGTTGGTACAACGTACTGCTGGCGTGCACAAGTTATCCCCCCCATGGGAAGGGCCATTCATTGTGAGCAAAGCATTGCACAATGATTCTTATTATCTTATCGATGCAAAGCCACATGAAAAGAACAAGGCGGACAGGTCTGGCGAGGAATCTAAGCTTCCATGGAATGTAGCACTACTTCGTCATTTCTACACTTAGCAGAGAAGTGTATGTATCCGAGTTCCTCATATGTCGGTATGTATGCCGGTAATGAGCCTATCAATGAAATCTTGGCACCTCAAGCAGTAACTCGGGGACTGCCTTAGTAATTTTAGTTGTCTTATGCGTTTATTATTTTTACGTCGGCTGGCGTAAGTCGCTTCTGCTTAGGTCAGATTAGTAATGTGTGAGCACCAAGAACCTAACTCTTCGACTTGCTGTTGTCCAACAAGATTTGGCTTCATGGCAAGCAAGAGAACAAGTTTGGAATTGCGTAGCACATGAAAAACGACTAAGGGAAAAAACTTAATCGAGCCGACGTTTGTTTTTCGAACTAACCATATGTGTACTTTAAATTTATCATGCTGAATTATTTTGAGCTAATCCCAAAGTTTCCAAGTATTGTTAAGACAATTTTTGAAGCTCGGACTCGTAAGTCATAAAACCGAACCAAGGTAGACGTGAGCCGAGCCAAAAGATTGGAAGAACGAGAAAATGAAACTCGGGGACTACGCCTAAGTCAATCCAGCGTAAAAACTTAGTAGCAAAATATTACTTGTGCACTTGATACAACTTCACCCGGCATACCGGGGATCTGATAAACCTTAAAGTTTTTCGCTCAAGGACCAGCAGGAGCAGGAAGTTCGGCGTCATCTTCGTTATCTTCGACCTCCGAGGCATCGTCCTCTTCATCTTCATCTGAACCATCTTCTGCGTATTCAGCATTTTCGGCATCAGCGGCACCAAGGAAGCTCGGACCCTCGTTCCATTCATGAATGGGGGCATATTCGATGAGGCTATGGGCGCAAGCCTTGCGCCGAGCAATCCACTCCGGGTCGCTGGACCATTTGGATCCGGTGCGCATGCGCGCTAGGAGGTTGAGGTCGATCTTCTCGTACCACGTAAGCACATAGTGGAGAACGGTCTCAGCTTCGGCTCGACCAGCGGATTCCCTCCAAAGGTCAAGCTGGGTCTCGCATTCCATCAATTTGTCGACGAGAACTGCGGTCCCCTCCGGAGTATCTTCCTCAGGCCAAAAGGCGTTGAAGATCCGAACTGCCACGTCCAGGATATCTTTGCCATAGTTCTTCACGATTTCCACGCGAGAAGACAAGCTGACCAACAGGTCCTCCATGTCATAGGGAATTTCTTCAGCGTCAGGAGCAATGGGGGTACCCCTCTCTCGGTGGAACTTAGCAACAGCGGTGCTCGCAATGGCGTTGGCCTCTGGAAATTTGCCTGAAAACAAGACAGGAGCAACAAGTAAGGAAAAGACATGAGAAGCAACCCTGAGCAGTATGCCGGACGAAGGAAAATAACTTACGGGAAATATGGCTGTGGATCCGGGTTAACTCCTTGGTACAGTCATCGCGCCTTTTGCGAAGCTGCACAAGTTCAGTGTTCGCCGACTCGAGTTTGACGTCGTGTAACACCCTCCAATCGGCCCTATGCAAGTTTTAGCGATTCCCTCCAAACCCGCATAGAAACGATTCAAGGACGCCCACCAGGCACTTTCGTGCGGGTGGAAAACGAAGTAATACCATTACACATCAGTCCTCGATGGGACCCACATAACAGATATATACATTAGCGACTCCATGAGTCAATAATACAGATATAATATACAAAGATCCAAATCACCTCGAAAATGATAGAGCGTCCGACTACATACAAGATGCAAATGGGGCTAAGAGCCCTGAAGAATAACCAATGGCGTCCATAACCCTGCCCAGGCCAAGCCGGAAGGGTAACCCTGCTAACGACGTCGATCTCGAACCTGCTAAAAACAAAAGGGGTGCTGACAAAGGGCAAAGGAAAAAGAGGAGCGTCAGTACTGAGGCCAGTACACGAGGAGGCTAGAATTCGGCGGCTCTGGCCTACATAGGTGTGGTGGGCTGAAGCGGCAGCGCAGCGGCACTAAACAACCTATAGAGACTCGATACCACTGGCGGTTATCAGAGAGGGATAAGAAAGACCTATTCGGACCCAACCTGAAGCTAACCCCAAGCATACCCATCCTGGTATTTTCCCCTCGAGACCAAACGAGGAAGTCGGACCAAGGAACTCACACAGTTGGCAATTTTATTCATTCCATTATAATTGAAGCACTTACTAGTCAAATATAGATAGCGTGGGCCGTTCTGATAGCATAAGTAGTGGGCAGTTTAATTACCATTCTGTTGTAGTAGGGACAGTTACTAGTCAGATATAATTGTCCTGAGGAATCCCAAAACCCAGCAGTTGTTGGCACTTTTATCACATTCCAATGGAGTTGTAATACTTACTAGGCAGGTATAACAAACATCCCAGATCCAGCAGTGGTTGGCATTTTAATATCCATTCCGTTATACTTGATCTGATTACTAGTCACATATTAAGTCAAATTTATAGCACTACTTTAGTTATGCTTGTCTATGATCGAGATACTGTGCTCCAAGTCGTCCATAACCGCGGACACGGCTTTCAGAAAGTTTTACCCTGCAGGGGTGCACAAATAGCAACACACACTCGATCAACCTCGGAAAAACCAACTCAAACCCCAACGAGGCATTCACGACAAAGCGATCACAGGATTCATAAATATTTCAGGGGGCCACCCCACTAAGCTACCCGCAACGAAGTTGGCCGGCTCCGGAACGGACCCAGGGTTTGCGACGACGGCTGTAAACGACTGGGAACCCGAAAGTGTGACTGGGCTTGTCGATACCGCGAAAACGTGGCGCGATCCAAAACAGTACAGGTGCTCCACCCACAATCTTAAATAAAGCAGTAACATGGCATAAGTACAGGATAGTAATAAAGCCCCAAACTACTTTGTGGCCCCAAGAAATAGAAATGAATCAAGCTCTAGCTCAGGGGGGTCCATAAGGCCTCCCGGATGTGGATAGTGCGAAAAATCAAGGAACAGGTATCAAGTACTCGGGGTCCTACGGGACACAAGTGAGCGTGGAAGAACCAAATAACATCTATTGCTCACCGATGCCTCTGCATTAATTATATCTAGCATTTTTAATAGTTGTATTTAAAGTCATGATCATCTCCACCGGTAAGCATCTCCACCATTAATATCTGCCAGCATTCCAACAACTGTGGTACTTGACAACACGAGATCACACCTGAGCAAGCGACTACGACTCGCAAGGCCAGCTATCTACCAAACACAGGTAATAGGAGGTGTCCAAGGCATTATAGAGGCTGCACGGGGTATAACTGGGATACGGAAACTAAAGCATCACGACACGGATAGCAATAGATCAACAGGAGGAAATAAAGACTATAAATGCAAAATATGTAGAAAGGGGGAGAATGCTCGCCTGGGAAAACACTGCCGAAGGATCAAAACCGGAGAACTTGTCGATACTCGCATCCACTCATCGGCCTAATCCGCGAAGAAGCACACACTAGAAGAAACACCGGATGCAATATTTAATACTACGACAGAAGATCCGGTATGCTTATGATATGATGTAGATGCGGTGCAATTAGGCAGTATTAAGTGGAACCGGGGTCCCGACAATTAATTAAATGGTTCAAGTTGTTTAGAACCCCCGCAATTTAAATGTTGTCTGAACAGGGCAAAACATGGCATCGGTTCGCTACTCAAATTTAAATGGAGGCGGTATAATACAAGAATAGCCCGCATATAGTCTCCATATTTAATTATGATGAATTGCCGAAATAGCCCCAAACATCCGAATATGCATGCAGGGATGTACAATTTAAATGCAACAAATTTTATATAAAACATTTATAAAATAGGGCTCCGAAAAGGGGATCACATTAGGGCGAAGGTCTTGGGGTTCGATGTGGTTCGGGTTCGGTCTCGCCGGGATCAGTCGTTGGACTCCGGGAACGGGGTCTTGGCGTCCGTGAAGGAGAGCATGAAGCCAATGCTGGGGTTCGGTCTTCAGGGTCCGAGGGTCGGGGCTCTTTGATCCACATTCGTGAAGAAGACCTTGGTGTCCGGGAAGGCGATCTTGGTGTCCCGAGAGGTTTGGGTTCGTCTTCGGCGATCGGGGTCTTCGTGTCCCGTGTTCCAGATCTTGGCGAGGTAGATCTTGCGTAAATCGATGAGCTATGGGTTTTGTGGCTCTCCGTCTTGGAATTGGCAACACCACCCTAATCTCAACTTCAACATCAACCACACAACCTGTGAGAATGCCTCGGACTGCAGACGCAACTGGAACAAACAACACAGAAACATGGCATGTCCCCCAGGCACCGATACATGAGGTCGTAGGCATGCACGAGAAGGAGCATGAGCGGGTAAAAGTGAGCTTGATGCGGACCTGAAGCCGCCTCGGTGAGGACAGGGTGAGCGGCAGCTGGACCTGGAGCATCGGGGCGGTGCCCGCGAGCGTCGGGTCGCGAATGCAGGGACGACGACACACGCCACTGTGGCAGGGCAAGCAGCTGCTGGTGCACATGCTCCGGGGAAGCGAGGTGGGCATGGCGAGGAGCTCGGGTGAAGCGGTTCGCCGCGGCCTTGAGGAGGTAGAGCCCCGGGGGGAGAGCGGGGGGTGGGGTCCGCTTGTCGGGATGTGGCAGGTGGGGAGGTGGCGATGGTGTGGTCTGGTGGTGGGCTGTGGGAAGGGAGTAGGTGGGGGTTGGGGTGAGGTGGCAGTGGGGAGCGGGCCAGCGTGGCGACGTGTCGCGCTGCGAGTGGAGGAGGTGATGTGGCCGGGTGGTGGAGGAAGGGTGGGTAGGCTAGGTTTAGGTAGGAAAAGGGTTTGGGGGATCTAGGGTAGGTAGAATTTTTATCTGGAGGTGGCCGGCTAGGCTTTCGGGCCTGGCTGGCTGCCTCCCAAAAATAATTTAAATATTTTATTTATTAAAAACGAGGCTTTTGCAAACCGTTGGTAGACAAAACAAAATATTCCGGAGACCCAGGTTTTTAATTTGAATTAAAGATGGTGCGTTTAGAAAAAAAAACCAGGCTTTTCGAAAATAGTTTTATGCAAACAAATGCAAGATGACATGACGATGCTCAAATGCATTGTGGCATGATGACATGAGCATGCGGTCATGATGATGCAATGCTCAAAACACCGCGATTTTCTAGTAGTGGTTTTTGCGGGGCGCCACACGTCGGCCTCCTGGAGAAGCTCTTGGTCCTTGGAAATCTGGAGGGTGCGGCGCTCCCGCTCTTCAGTATAGTCCTGGCCAGCTTTTTGAAGTTCGGCTTGGTGCTGTGCTTTTAGCTTCTTCATATCTGCCTTGAGCTTGGCAATCTTATCATCTTTGGCTCGGAGGAGGGCAAGCTCGTCGTCTTTCTTCTTAAGTTCGGCCGGATGCTGCCCTGCTTGTTCGAGAAAATGCAGCATCATATCAGGCATGGACACACTATCTTCAACAGATGCTGAAATAGTTTGTTGACCCGGCAGAGCCGAGGTATGAATGTTTGCCGAGCCACGGGGAAAAAGAGATAGAAAGCATAGCAAAGTTGAGCAAAAATAACTTACCCTTGATCTGGTCCAAACTCTTCCTCATGAAGATATTCTCAGCCTCCACCCCAGCTACGGAAACCGAATGATGGGTTAGCTCGGCAGAAAAAGACGAAGAAAAACGGGAAAATTCCAAGGAAGGAACTTACCCCTTTTCTCGTATTCAGCGAGAAGTGCATTATGCTTTGCGCGCAGCATCTTGTGAGTGTCCAGCAGACTCAGCGCTCCGGCGGTTGGTGGTCACCTAAAAGGAGTACAAAACGGTAGCTTAGTCTTGTGCATATTCGAAGTGTACAAAATCCGGGCCAAGTGGAACTTAACCCGGCTCTAGGTGTGTGCATATTCGAAGTGTACAAAATCCGGGCCAAGTGGAACTTAACCCGGCTCTAGGTGTGTGCATATTCGAAGTGTACAAAATCCGGGCCAAGTGGAACTTAACCCGGCTCTAGGTGTGTGCATATTCGAAGTGTACAAAATCCGGGCCAAGTGGAACTTAACCCGGCTCTAGGTGTGTGCATATTCGAAGTGTACAAAATCCGGGCCAAGTGGAACTTAACCCGGCTCTAGGTGTGTGCATATTCGAAATGTACAAAGATCCGGGCCAAGTGGAACTTAACCCGGCTCTAGGTGTGTGCATATTCGAAATGTACAAAGATCCGGGCCAAGTGGAACTTAACCCGGCTCTAGCTGTGTGCATATTCGAAGTGTACAAAATCCGGGCCAAGTGGAACTTAACCCGGCTCTAGGTGTGTGCATATTCGAAGTGTACAAATTCCGGGCCAAGTGGCACTTACCACGGCTCTAGGTGTGTGCATATTCGAAGTGTACAAAATCCGGGCCAAGTGGAACTTAACCCGGCTCTAGGTGTGTGCATATTCGAAGTGTATAGAATCCGGGCCAAGTGGAACTTAACCCGGCTCTAGGTGTGTGCATATTCGAAGTGTACAAAATCCAGGCCAAGTGGAACTTAACCCGGCTCTAGGTGTGTGCATATTCGAAGTGTACAAAGATCCGGGCCAAGTGGAACTTAACCCGGCTCTTGGTGTGTGCATATTCGAAGTTATCAAGGAGCTACGTTAGTTTTCTAAGGAGCATCCGGCCGAGTAACAAGTTACTCCCCTGGAGGCTCGGGGACTAATGGTTATATCGCTAATATCTACAACATCTTAAGGAACAGATGAAGTAACGTACCTCCATCATCCGACCCGCAAGGTTAATGGCCTTGGCGGCAGTATTAATCTGCGCAGAAAACTCGGCTGGACCAAACGTCTCCAGGAGATCATCATTGTGGACGAACTCCGCCTTGTTCCAGTTGTTTACAAACTCGATCAAGGTCGGAGGGTATCGCTCGCCGCTGAGCATTTGCGGCGCCACTAAACCCTTGGCATGCGCCTCCCTCCTCTCAACCTGAGAAAGGGTCGGGCTAGTGTGCAAAACAAGTTGTTGCGCATCAGCTGGCACGGCAGGGGCGCCCTTCGGTGGCGGAGTCTTCTTCGGGAGCATGGACACGAGCGTGCGCTTTCCAGCCTCGATGGATGCTGCCCTAGTGGCATCAGAGGTCTTTTTGCCCTTAGGCTGCTGCTGAGAAGTGGAAGTTGTTGCAACACATTTACCCTTGGGAGCGACCTTAGTGCTTTCTCGCCGAGACTGAGAAGACTTGGACGAGGCGGAGGGGCTTGGTGCTGCTGCTGTTGCTTTTGCTGCTGGTGCCGGAGTTGGTGCTGATACTGGTGCTGATACTGGTGCTCATACTGGTGCTGGTTTCTTCTTTGGTGGAGGTACTGAGGGAACCTCGGTAGTAGCTGGTTGCGGCGGAGCCGAAGTAGTGGTGGCCGTTGTCTCGGCAGAGCCAGTCTCCCCCGCTCCAAGGTTGCCCTCTTCTTGACGAGGTGGGCTGGAACCCGGAGCAGCCGCTGAACCCTCTGAGATTGGGCTCAGCGGGCGTGAATCCTCGCAACGAGGGGGAGAAGGGATGTGTCGAAGTGGGGAGGCAATGTCGGATCCACTTTGTGGGACCTCCACCGCGGCCCTGCCAAATCAAACATTGTTGAATAAGAAGTTGTAATAAAAGAAGGACAAGTAAATAGCAAAGGGAGAAGAGGCTTACTCATCCGACGCCAGGGGCTCCTTGGGCTTATGAGCCCTCCGAGCTGTGGCCTTGGTTACAGGCTTGGTGGCAGTTTTGTCTCCAGACTTTTTTCGCCTTTTGGCGGGCTGAGAAGGTCCGGAGGAAGAGGTTGATGTGGCTCTCCTTTTCTTCTTCGGCGCAACCAGAACAGGATCACCCACGGAAAGGGGAGGATCTTCATGGATCTTCCCACCGGGGTTAGCTGATGCCGGAAAAGCATAAGAAAGGGGGACATCGTCAAATGCTTCCATCACCTGAACATCCGAATCATCCTCATCGTCGGGCCAATCTCTAATAGAAGAGAGCTTACCGGTGGGTCGCTTGGTCGCGTCCAACATCGGAAGGAACATCTCCTGATCAGGTTCTTCCTCGTCTGAGGTGTCCCGGTCAGGCACCCATTTGAGGGTAGGGTCGGTGCCATCCTCGATGGTTTGCTGAAGAAACATCTAAAGAAAAGGAAAGGAAACAAGATTAAAATCTACAACAAAAAGACCGACATATGATTCAATTCAGAATAGAGTTTGGGGTGCGAGACTTACCGCAGGAGGAAGCCTATCCCGGCAAAAGTGTTCAATCCCCCACGTCCACTCAGAGGAGAAGTCCTTGTGGGTGGTGAACAGGGCCTTGACCCGGCGGTAGATCTCTGTATTGCTTAACTCGAAAGACGAGGTCCGGTTGGGGTCGCGGCCCCAGCTCATGTGGCACACTTTATGTGTGCGTTTCTAGAGGGGGGAGATCCGGTTGCGGACGAATGTGATTATGGCATCCTCGTTGCGCAATCTGAGGTCCTTCAGCTCCTTGAACCTCTTGTTAACTTGGTTGGCCAAAACTGTGGGCTTCTTGGGGATAACGTCCCACAACTCCGGGTTAGGAGGACCCGAAGTATAGGGGCGCAGCCGGATCAGATCTTCGGTGGTGCTGTTTCAGACAT
Organism: Avena eriantha; assembly: GCA_910589775.1. NCBI lineage: Eukaryota > Viridiplantae > Streptophyta > Magnoliopsida > Poales > Poaceae > Avena > Avena eriantha. Next base: position 323,629,777 of record OU342745.1, on the reverse strand, counting down.
AGAAGAAGGTCCGGGCAGCCTAGTAACTCGGGGGAAGACGGACAGCCTCCGGGGAGAAATTGACGCAGCACTGAACTGCTTGAGTTGTTTGTCCTTCGGATCTAGTTCTACATTCGGAATTACATTACGGCGGAGGCCAAAGAACCAGATCCATAGCTCCTTTGTGGGCCATAATCCGGCATAGCCCTCGATGGTGGAGGCGAAGGCGGGGAGAGATGTGATGGCGTTGGCTAGAAGGTGATGCGGCTAGAGCTCGTATGTGTTCAACCAGTCGTGGAAAAAATCGCTAACTCGCAAACCGAACCCCCACTGGAAGTGTGATAGGAACACAACATACTCACCCGGATTAGGTGAGGGGGCCAGCTCAGAGGAGGCGAGGCGCGCGGCGACGCCCTCCGGGATGCGCCTGGTCCGGTAGAGCCAATCCAGGTCATCCTGGCAGACCTAGGAGCCTGCCCACGCGCCGTGGTCGGCGCTCGCAGCATCTTCTCCATCTCTTGCTCGGCGACGGCGAGCTCCTCCTCAGTCATCTCGAGTTCACTGCCCTCACTAGCGCTAGCGGCGGTGGGTGGCAGTGTCCTAGACTAGCAGCGACCCATGGCGGAAGAGATGTGCGGAGGCGGCAGCGACGCTGGCGAGCGTGGAGGCAATGCAGCAGCGGCGATGCTACTCAGGCGCGGTGGCGGCAGCGCTGTCGTGGGAGAAGAAGAAGAGGAACTAGAGGCAGAGGGGCGTGGAAGTGGGGAAAATACCCAAGCGGCGCGCCCCTCCCCTATTTAACCACCCCCATGAGGGGGTAGTGGGATCGTGTTGTGCGGGTGTGCCACACGGTGTAGCCGTGTACAACCCGGTTCAACTAATCAGCTGTGAGCCACACGGAGGACCACAGGGCGTAACAGATCCCATGACGTGACGCAATGATACTGTAACGATGAGGCAGGCACGATGTGACGTGCGCTACAGTGATAACTGACAATTACTGTGGCGCTTACTGTAGCTGGCCCTTAAAATGAGGCGATGTGATGATTAGCCTCCACGTGGGGAGGCGTACGAGAGAATGAAGAATGACCCGGATGGGTATGTGGTAACCCGGCCAGCAAGTAAAAACTTGGAATGTGCCAAGGGAAAGTAAATCCATAGAATCAGAGATAGGAGGTAACTCGGAAGAGGAACACGAAGCTCAGTGAAATTGAACCTGCTATGGCCTTAGTGGCTAAGGCAGCTAAGACCGCACCAGCTTCGGGGACTAATGTTGGGGGGATACCCCCGGGTAGGGTCACGCTGGGGTATAAAGGCCTAGTTAGCCGAGGTACGGCAAGGTCAAGGCATGTGCTGGCCGAGTCACCTCAAGGCAGGCCGGATCACGGAGTAACCTAGACCAGGAGACGTCCACCTAACTTGGTCTCAGCCGACTTAAGCCGTATGTCGGAAATGTATCTAACTTGTATGCAAGAACAGGAATGACCGGATCAACTATGTAGGATCCAGGTTATATCAAGCTTGTAAGGGAAGGAAGGTATCTCGCTGGTCAAAAGTAACAACTGTACGTAGAGCGTGAGCGAAGCAGACATAGGCCGGACCACCGAGGCATGGCCGACAAAGGTGACGAAGCCAATGTCGGCTGACGCAGGCGCCGCAGAGGCTCACGTAGCCTCTGCATGGATGACGCGGGGGAAAATTGACCCGGTCGGCTTACTATTTTGGGAGGAGGCATATTCCCTAGAATATGCCTCCACGTATGCCCTAAGAGGAGACCTAGCCACCCCTATATAAGGAGGGCTAGGGCTTCTATAGAGGGGGTTGTTTCCTGGGAGATTGCTCTGAGGGCTAGCTAGTGGCGAGAGTAAGAGAGTTATTTTTTCCTCCTCTCCCCAATACAGCTCTAGGAGCACTTGTAATCTGTGAAGGAGAATCAAATACAAAGCTTCCGTGTGTGGAATCACCACACTATCCCTCCCTGGATTTCCTTAGTGCATTTAGTCCCCACATTTAGCCTATACATGGCATCTGCCGTGACACCACCACGACATTCACACAAAACTTCACAAAATCTTCATTAGCAACATTAGTGTACTCAAGATAATAAGTCTTTTTGCTTCAGTTTCAACACAAGTAAATCTTCCATTAAAACACAAGATACTGTAGCACTTCCTTTAAAAAGTTTAAGTGATCAAAAAAAACTCAAAGAGAAAGAGATTTAAGAAGCAAATGCAAATAATGGATGAAATCTGTCAAAACAGACCAGCAGGTAAAACCTATTGTTTTGAAGACCTTCTGTTGCTCAAATCAAAAAGTGTTGAACTAACAAAAGTTATATAACAACCTGGGGCAGAAGCACAAAAAATTACAGCTCAATCCGACTTACAGAGATTTTTCACGAATTTTTACAGCGAAGCACAAAAATCTGTTTCGGGACAACAACTTTCCCAAGTCTTACTTCTCTCTCATTAGAGGTTACTCTTGGCACAAAAACCACAAAAAATGATAAGGAGCGGTTATTACTGAAGCAATAACTTCCAAGACTCAACTAAAACTTTTGGGTTATCTCCCAATAAGTACTTTTCTTTAACGCCATTAAGTTAGGCATGATAGTTTGAGAAGATGCTCACATAGGAAATATGAATTGACATAAAAGAGAGCATCAAGAAGCAAGTTCAAAACACATTTAAGTCTAACCCACTTCCTATGCATAGGAATCTTGTAAAGAAACAAGTCATGAAAGCTCAAAGCAACAAGCATAGGAAAGCAAAACAAGTGCAACTTCAAAATTTTCAACATAAAGAGGGGAACTTAATATTGTTGAGATACATAAAACCATGTTTCCCTCTCTCATAATAACTTTCAGTAGCATCATGAGTAAAATTAACAATATAAATATCACATAACACATGAATATCATGAGCCACATGCATATAATCATTATTACTCTCCACATAAGCATAGTCATCCTTATCAATCATAGTGGGAGCAAATTCAACAAAATAGCTATCATTATTATTCTCATCACCAAAATCATCAAATATAGGAGGCATATTGTAATCATAAATAATTTTCTCCTCAATAGTAGGTGGACTGAAAATATCATATTCATCATTGTAGTCATCATATATTGGAGGAATAGTATCATCAAAGTAAATTTTCTCCTCCATGCTTGGGTGACTAAAAATATCATGCACATCAAAACCAGCTTCCCCAAGCTTAGACTTTTCCATAGCATTAGCAATGATGGTGTCTAGAGTATTCATACTAACAACATTTCAACTAGCATGCAAATAAAGTTCCATAGGTTTTTTAATTTTCTCTTCAAACACTTCATGTCCTAACTCAAGATAAATACTATAAGGCTCTCTATTTTTGTTGTTGTTTTCCATTAAGCCTAGCTAGTGAAAACAAGAAACAAAAAGACAAGATTGCAGAATCTAAAGGAAATAACTTCGAGCACTCACACCGGAGGATGTGAGTACCTTTTACCCCGGCAACGGCGCCAGAAAATAGCTTGATGTCTACGCACTTCTATTCTTGTAGACAGTTGTTGGGCCTCTAAGTGTAGAGGTTTGTAGAACAACAGCAAGTTTCCCTTAAGTGGATTACCCAAGGTTTATCCAACTCAGGGAGGAAGTGGTCAAAGGTATCCCTATCAAGAAACCCTGCAATCAAGAAACAAGAAGTCTCTTGTGTCCCCAACATACCCAATACACTTGTCAGGTGCATAGGTGCACTAGTTCGGTGAAGAGATAGTGAAATATAAGTGGTATGGATAATTATATGTGGTAACAGTGCCAGAAAAGAGCTTGACGGGTAGGAAGAGACTAAAGACAATCTAAAATAAAGATGGAAGCAAGCAAACATGTAACAGATCTAGCTGCAAACGGTGTTTCAATGCTTAGAAACAAGGCCTAGGAATCATACTTTCACTAGTGAACACTCTCATATAAATATCATCTCTTTATGATACTATTATGAACTACTCTCCGGTTGGACACTCTAATCCATGGTAGGGCTATAACGGCACTCCTCAAAGTTCACTTTCCCCATCTAGATAGAGAATATCATTTTGCGGCCTGAAAGTTGGGTCGCCCAGGCAACGCGGTACCCAAGTTGCTTACAATCAGCAGCGTTGCCCAAAGTTGGCGTGTCAAATACTCAGAGGGTATTTTTCAGCATGAATTCAACTTTACATTTCAATACGAAATATCAGGCTAACGACCATCAAGTTGGCCCCCCTGTCAGCTTTCACCGTTATGTCGCTGCCGTCGTGGTTGCCATGTAGGCTTGCATCGTTGGCGCATGCATCCTTTACGCGTCTTCTTCTTCCTCCGGGGCAGCAATCTGTGGTCGCGGCCATGGGGCGGAGCTAGGACTTGGACGAACCTGCTCGGCTCGGCTATCCTCCCCACCCCAAATCAGAGCTCGCCCTCACCATGGCCACACCCATGGCACGACGCGGGGACGGGAATTCATTCCCAGGTGAGATCTGTCACCATGCCGACCATGCTCGGTCCTGTTGGCCTCCTCCAGAATCTGAGCTCACCGTCGCTGTGGTCGCACATGCACCAGCCACGAAGCCTTCCTCTCCGAACCCCAAACCCACATCCACCCAGTTCGGCACAACACCAACAAGGTGAAAATGCATCAAGTTTTCTTCTTGTGATTGTAGAAAAACATGTATGTACCGTGGCCGTAACATACTCTAACAATTTACACATATGTTGTTTACTAGATTTTCATTTGAAATTAGTAGCTCCGTGATGACAAAACATAGAGAACCTAAATGGAATGACGATGACAACCATGTTCTGTACTTTGCATTGCATCAACAAGTGCTCGCTGACGAAGCATGTTACCAAGAAAGTGGAGTTCATTAGCCATTGTCAAAAAATATGTGAACAAATCAATGAGCGATTCAATGCAAATATGCGCAGGAAAGCTAGATCCATGTCATCAGTCATCAATAGGTGGCACATTCTAGTGATGCATTCAAATGCGTACACCATGTATCATTTACTTGAAGTGGTTGTTATCCTGAGCAAAAATGCCTAGTAGGCACATTACCTTTGTATGTTCTATGCTGCAATTCTATTGTTATGGGCGTGGAAAGAAAAGCTGGGCTTCACTGAATATTACACAGTTAGGCCTAACTTAGTCTTACACAAATAAGCACAGCTTAGTCTTTACACAAATAAACGTAACTAATGATAAAGATAAAGATAAAGACAAATGGTTCATGGGATCTGCCAGTATGAGCACTAGGTCCCTGGAGCTGGTGGTATCATCGAAATGAACCAGAATGCTGCATTTGGCCGTCTGTTATTCTCCATCAAATTGTACGACCCACTGATGAGCCAATTGTAGGCCCCCTCCCCCGACGTGGATTCGGCTCCAGGTCGGATCTGGAGTGTCAACATGATAGGCGCGTGAGTGTGCAGCAAACACACAGTCCGCTATAAACACTGGAAGTGTCGGCACCTCAGCAAAAACACCAGCATGTTCTTCCTAGACTCCGGCAGCAGCCTCAGTAGGTATTTCGTCAGCTTCACCAGCAGCAGCCTCAGGAGGTATTTTGTCAGCTTCACGAGCAGCAGCATTAGCAAGTATTTCGTCAGCTTCACCAGTAGCAGCATCACCAAGTATTTCGTCAGCTTCACCAGGAGCAGCAGCAGCTAGTTCGTCGTCAGCTCCACCACCACCAACACCACCACCACCAGCAGCAGCAGCAGCATCAGGAGCCAGGGCTGCCTGAGCAATTACAGGTTCAACAGCTCTAGGGGCTCCGACAAAGAAAGGGTAGTTGATCCCAAGAAACATAGATTGTCCCTTCAGATTGTCGGCTCTGCTCCAGACTTGCTCTACTGGGTCTTAGGATGGGCATGCGAACCTCGAGAAAACGTCACACCGCAGCGATGGGTATGAAGAAAGTTGTGTCCCCATATGTTCTATTGTATCACCAACGTTGTTTAGTGCTCCCTTGGTATGAATCCACATGAGTTCAACATCCTGTTTCGTGTCGCCTTCGAGAGGTGCCAGGAACCAGCGCCGTGTCCCAAAGTCCAGCATCTGCTACTGCATCTTCGATGACCGGAGCTGGGATGATGCGCGGGGATGCGTGGGTACCTGCGTGTTACTTACAGTCAGTAAGCAAAATTTTGAATGGGATTTTACATGCTATATGAAACCATGACTCACCCCAAATGGACGGCTCCCAAACACGCACATCGCCGCTAGGTTCAGTGACCACATAAATGCGTTGCGGTTTGTACGAATAGTAGCTGGAGGTGAAGACAGCGTCGACATACTTCTCTTGCCACAGGAAGTCGTCGCGCAAGATTGTCCATTCCTTGTCTTCTGGGCATCTAATGAATGTGATTGCCTTGTCGAACACCTCTAAGAGGTCGTACTCCCAGTCATTCCACACCTCCCACGGTCTATGTGGGAGATGTACCTTTAGGAGCTCAAGTTCTGCCATGTTGAACCTGTAAGCGAATTCAGAAATGGGCGGCGGCCACCCGTTGTTGAATGTAGTAATGCCGACACCCTCCAAAGATGGCAATGTAAGTCTCAACGATCTGTAGCAATTTTTTAGAGTCCAAGTACTCCCATCCTGGGATAAAAGGACCAGCCACTTGCCATTGCCACCCACCCAGTTTTGGTCATGTCACATTTCCGTCTCTTCTTCTTCCTTGATATTCACCACTACTGATTCCGACCACTTATCCAGCAGCATCCGTTTTACATGAATATTCTACAGAGTTTGTTGTCAGTTGGTACAATCACCTAGCATGGATTCCATTGCAAATACATTTTGACAACTGGACCTTCAGATTTAAGTACACAAAATATCGCCTAAATACGAGTGTCTCCTCAGATATCGCCTAAATTGTGCTTGTGTCACTACGAAGATGCCCAATATATGGAGTAGGAGCAGATCCCCCCAGAACAAACTCCTGACGATGATCATAAACAGTTCGGGGCATAATAGCCTTAAATCGTCTAATCTATTTGTTTTTATTTTAGGAAACAGAATATCACCTAGCAGGCATTCCATTGCAAATCGAAATTGACAACTCGTCTATCACCTAAAGTAAGACTGTGTCACTACGAAAATACCAGAATATCAGGTACGAGCAGAGCTTCCGCTGTATAGAATAGTCTTAAATGGTTCAATTTGTTCAAACCGCGCGTGCACACAACATGTTCGACGAAAGGAACATAGGATTCCGATGAGAGTTCAACACATATGAATCAACGATATGACTGAACCGATAAGAAAGATACTGGAACTTACGTGGCCATCACGGTCGTTTGGTCATTTGCTGGTATCGGGGTAAAGAAGGCCTGGCATACCGAACGGTTGTTCGTCCATGTCCCGCATCGTGAAGCGGTAGCTAGGGATGCAGCGAGCAAGGCGGCCGACAAATATGATGTCCATCCCCGTGGTGATCCTGTGCACGTTCGCGGTGCTGAGGTTTGGCCATCCCCAATCCTCATGGTGGCGGTTGCCCAGGCCATCCACGTCGTCATCGCATGCCTTTCGCTTCAGCCTGCTGCTACCCCAAGCTCTACCCATAGAGGCAAATGGAGTCTGGAATCTCGTAGGTTAAGGGAGGCGTTGTGATAAGGAGGTGGATGGATTCGAGAGGGGATGGAATCAGGGATGGGGGCAGTTGTTCGAGTAGGGAGTGACCCGGTGAGGAACCGCCGCCGCCGCCGGTTCTCGTCCGCGTGGAAGACAAGGAAGGGAGGCCGTAATTATTGAGGGCGTGCATCGGAACCGTCTAGAGGAAGTGAAAAAATAAATCGTAAGAGAGAGAAATGTGCGGCCCGGCTGTCAGTGAGTGAAGGTCGGCATGCGCAAACGTGACTATGTTTGACTTTGATCGTGCATGATAGACCTCGATTCCACTGCATGTAAGTGGCGTAGAACAAATTTTAGGCAGTGCTAGCGTCGACGTGTAAAACCGCCGTTTTTCTCCACCTTCACCCTACTGCGAATGGTCGTGCACCATTCCAGATATTGGTAAGGGCGGTTCCAATCTTTCACTTCTCCGTCTCATTTCCTCCTCCACGGCCTCATCATATTTCTCGTCCACGTCTTCATCCATTTCCTCCACCATGGCATCACCCACTTTCTCCGTATCCTTTCCATCTTGCCTGTAGTCATGGACTTTTCGGACGTCCGAAACGACGACAAGCAAGCGACTGCGCACTTCGACATAGAAGTACATGGCGGGAAGAAGGACAATGTCGTCTACACCACCGATCCTGTGACGGTGAGGAAGACTCTGAGTAATTACACGAGTTGGTTGTGGTTCGAAGAAAATAGGTTCGTAGGTCTCGACCTCGAGTACAGCCGCGATCACCGTAGGATCGCCGTGGTGCAACTCTCCATGAAGCGGCATGTCCTCGTATACTAGCCTTTTTGCAAGAAGGGGGCTGACGGGATCTGGTAGACTTTGATGTATTTCTTTCCTGAACCGTCTATCTGCAAAAGTTATTGCTATATTATTTGTCTGAATTCATTTTCATGTAGGTGGGGCGAAAGCATTAGGGATCTGTTTCATGACTTTCTCGTGAACCAGCACATAACATTTACTAGTGTTGACATCACGAATGACACTAAACTACTTGAAAGCCCGACTGTCAACATTAGAATCCCAAAGGAGTGCAGAGTGGACATCCAGGAAATTTACTGGATCCCGGGGACGAAGGGCGGCAGGACCGGGATGGCCGATCTTGCCTCCGAACTCATCGACCCGTGGTACGCTAACATGAAGGGAAAAATTCAGAGATGTTTATGGAGGCGTTTAGGGCACGATTACTGGGAGGATAAGCTGCTTTCTGAACCTAATCTGAAGTACGCTGCAATTGACGGGTATGTTAGCCACGAGCTGTACCGCCAGATTGTAAAATCTTTTTCCAGGCATCGCATCATTGAACCACCACCAAGGCAGGTTGTTTGCCCCAGATGCCGGAGTGTAGATGAATCTACAAGCCAGGGCAAGCGTCCAAAGGCATCCTGGGATCGGTTGCCTTCTCCAACAGGCTGGGATGTAGACTTTTAGTGCATGATTGTTGTGTTTGTATGGGGCTTGTTATGTTTATGAAAACATGTTATTTCAGAAGTACACTATGTGAGCAATTACGAACTGTTGTGTATTATTATGACTGTATCCTTCGCTATAATCTAGGTTTGGTTATGACTTATGACTGTATCACACCTTATGCATGTCAGTCCTAGATTCTGCCGCATGCAAATGGCACAGACAGAATTTGTAAGAATGAATGTTGAGCACACAAAAGGGGGGAATGTAATTCATACAGGTTAAGTAGCTAATAGCACAAGGATCATATGAGCTTGGTTCTTACACACAGAATGCTTAGAAAATACATGCGAGATAAAATACAGGCGAGATAAAACTAGGAACGAAATGTGAAACTAGTAGTGGTAAACAACACACTCACCACCTGCCAGATCCTGTTGAGCATCTCATAGCAGACATACGTGTCCCTGGCTACGTACTTGATCGCATCGTAATCCAGGTGCCTCCACTCCCATCGCTCGTGCATGTGCTTCGGGAACTCGACTTTCATGTTGGCGTACTCACGGTCGATGATGTTGGCAGTGAGTCTAGCCATGCCAGCTTTCCCCGTATCGCCATCCGGGTACCTCCACAAACGTTGGAGATCGACATGATTGACATGAACAAGGAGATCCCGGTCTAGCTTCAGAGTGTCATTCTTGATGTTGACGCAGGAGAAGTAGATCGCCCTCCTATGTAGGAACTCGCGAAGCTCTAGGCATACAGATTTGGCCCTACATACGAGGTATAGGAGGCAGTGGTTACGCATGGACAGCTGCAAAAGCGTTGTCCTCTTCCTATCTCCGGTATACTCGAGGTCAAGGCCGACAATCGTGTACCTGTCCATCGGCTCCTGTAGCCACCGCTCGTACATTGTGATGACCTTGGCGACCTCCACTGACGCATTTGTGTGGACGACTGTCAGCTTGGTGGTGCCATGGGCGGTGACGGTGTACTCGTCGGTGAAGTCGCTCCCGTCGCCGAACACGCCGTACTCTGCGTCCATGGCAGCAGCTAATGTGGCGGCGGTGGCCTAGGGTCGGTAGTGGTGGTTGGGACTGGGCGTGGCGGTGGAGTGATCTGTTGCATTGGTATGGCCTGGCGGAGGCGGTGCCTACGGCAGTGTCGATGGTTCTTGCGGTGGCTGCGGCGACGGCGGAGGGCGGCGGAAGGAATGAGTTGGGGATTTTTGCATAGTGATGTGCTGAGGAGACGGAAGGCGATGCTTAAATTGCGTTTACCAATATTCCGATCATACCCATGTGGAAGCAAGTTTGATCGGGCGAGCATCGTTGGTTTCAATCCTAGCGATTAAATTCGGCGTCCGTCCCGATAGGCGATGCGACGTGGCTTTGGCGTGGCAGAGACCGGTCACGTAGACCACCGTCCTGTTGCCGATCCACAGCGGGTGCGCGGTGCTGACACGACGTAACGTGATAGGACAGAAGGAAGTGTACAACTATTATTCCTAACAAGTTTAAGAAGTGTAAGCATAGACAGAGACCTTAGCATCCTTGCACCCTGGGGCAGCCCCCCAACCGATCAGGCCTGCCGATTGCACAAAGCTTGTAATTTCCTTTCTTTAATTTGGTGATTTTGTCCAGAATTTGCCAAATTGAAGCTCGTTTGCCTATGCTTCTATAAGTTTATGTGTAGGCCACTTGTGTAAGCATGCACGATCAAGCAACTTTGCAACACACGTGTCGGTGGAAAAGCATGAGGTTTCAATGCACCACATAGTTTAGGGATTTAGAATAGCTACACTCTCGAGCTCTTGCCAAATTGCATGGTAAAGCCTAATTTAACTTTTTGTCAGATTTATGTATAGCAACGTTGTGTCTCGTTTGTCCTCACTTTTGCCCTCCCGATATTCCGAAGCCCTCACATGCGCTCAGAGAGGGGTGTCATCTGGTCAAAGGCTTGGCCGTTACGTGCGCCCTAATGCCTAAATTGGAAGTTTTTTTTGTTATTTGGCCTTTTTAAGAGCGCCTTTTCCCCTCTCTCGCTAACAGTTGTGTTTTTTACCCAAAAAGGTAGGGAATCTAGAGCAGCTTCTCTCTTCATTCATTGTTCCTTTTGCCCTCGTTTTTCCCCAATCTGATAGCAAATCTAGAGCAACAAAACTAACCGGCACCATAAATAAATTCAGTAAACAGAGCAGATGTAGATAAAGCAACTAATATAGGTTATATAGTATGGTACTTAACAAGGTTCGACAATTATGCAGCTCAACAGTAGCAGCTGACAGGTTCAGCACAGACAAGACAAAAGAAGCTCCTTTACAGCAGCAGTAGCTGATTAGTGGCCCCTCGTGGCCTCTACCAGGAGGGCCTCCGCCTCCTCCCTCTGGCGCCTCCTCCACTTCTTGATGCCTAGCCCCTTGACCTTGGGCGCCTGGGGTTTGATTAGGGGCATGCGACCCTCCTCGATAGCCACCTTTTGGAGGTTGCGGAGGTGAAGACCGAATGCCTAGTGCTTGGCTATGAAGCCATGGACGTTTACGGACTCGCCGCAGGTCCTCGCGTCCTTAGCATGCTTCACGAGGGAGTTGAAGTCCGTGGCGCGGAGCCTCCTGGTGGGGCAGAAGGGGCACCTGTACACGTCGCCGGTGAAGAAGTTGTTATACTGGGCGGACTTTAGCCTCCTCAGCACATGACGAGTCTTGGTGTCCTTGGACTCATCGTCGCTGCAAACGTCGCTGCTATCCTCCTGTTGGAAAAGAATAGCAGAGTGCAATAAGGACATGATTGAGATACTTTGATTATCGGGATAGATTATTTGCATAGATTGACTGATTGAGATCTCCCGATTATTCCCAAAATCTCAAACCAAATCGAATACTGATCCCAACTACGAACATGGGGATTCATCGAAAATCAAGATCTAACACAAGAGGATTAGCTACTGTAAAAATACAAACAGCCGAGCCCTAATAACATACGATCTAGCATCCAACAATGGGAACGGGGGAAGAACAAGGGAAGGGGAGAAAACCCTGGTTACCGCCGACCTTGGGTCGGCGATGCTGGTGTCGTCTGGTGTCGTAGGGGTTCTTCGGCCTTATGTAGACAACCTCCTCGTAGGGGTCCCAGCCGAGCAGGATCTGTCTGAGACTGGCGGGGGCCTCCTCGCCGGCGGCTACAGTGGATGCGAGGACGGGGACAGGGACGGGAGGCTCCTCGCCGGCAGCCTTGGAGGCGCCGATGGCCACCGTGCCATTCTTATCCATCGTCGGCATGGTTGGGGTTTTGTTGGGCGTTTGAAGAAGGTGATGGGATAGTGGAGACGGTTGAGTGAGCGAGTGCGTGATGAGTGGGAGTGGGGAGGCCTCTATTAAAGGAGAAGGGAAGCGACGTTTCGTTGCACTACCATGCACTACGTACGCTACTGCACCGTGCACGGCCACACGTGTCCGCTACCGCCCCGTGCACTGCACACGCGTACCGTGAGTCACGTTGTTTCCCCTTGTGTCTAGCCGTGGCGATTCAGTTGTACTCAGTTTTTCCCTCGAGCATAACACTGGCGATTTTGTTCCATTTTTAAATCATTTTCTATTTTCTATTGTAATCCCTTTGTCACTCTTGCCCTTGGGTTTTAAGTTCTACTCAATTTTTCCCCTGGTTTTTAAGTTCTACTCAGTTTTGCCCTTGGTTCTTAAGTGCTACTCGGTTTTCGCCCCTCTGCGCTGCTACGCTCTGATTGGTCGAGACAGATGTCACACGGATCATGCCCACCAACCGTTGATCCTCTATGATCTAGCGGACAGGATAACCCTTATATCTGTCGGGGGCACCCCTCTATCCATACAAATAACGAGTATGCCACCGGAACTTTAACTCCATAAACAGATGAACTTGAATATAATTTGAAGGGTACGAAAATAGAAGTCCACATAGGTTAAGGGTCTAGATACGGTAAGAGAACTAAATATTATTAGCGGCCGGGCCAGCATAGTGACGGGTTGGTCGGCTAGAAGTTGTTGATTCCTAAGTAAGGGGACACTAGGTCGTTCTTGACATACTCCCTTAGGAATTTGCCATAAGCAGCGTGCTTAGCCTTGGTCGCCGACTTGTGTTTACTAGCCGGGATTTTACCGATGCCAACCGCATGCGGAATCAAGCTGTCAATCCTCGGGTTGACTCCTTCCTTATAGATAGGGCACCTGAGCTCCCCTAGTCGAGTGCGGAAAGGGATTATCCCGCTCTTGAGCTTCTTCATGACATGTCGGCTCTTGTTGACCCTAGTCTCCTTGTCAGAGTCCATCTCACTTGAATCCAGTTGTAATGTATGGAATGCAAACCGAAATGAGCAAAATAATAAATACATATATTCCTTCCACCATTCCGAGTTACTTTCGATGCAATAACATGTCTATACAGGTTCAGCAGTTCATTACGGCCGTCTACCCATCTTGCTCCTAAATTAATGTGGTTTGTGTTCTTGATAACTTATTAATAAATAAATAATGTGGACTCATTCAGAACAGACTAGATGTCTCCATGTACCGGTTCGTACGTTGCTTATAATCATTAGGACTAGATTTTCTTATGACGCCAGCATAGATTAAGCTCGAGCAGAAAATATGAAACATGTAGAAATAGATGTACCTCCAGGTACACGAGAGGAGCGTGTTCGTCGAACTCCACGCCCTCATCGGGGCCTCCGAAGTCGCTAGCACTGGCGAGCACATGGTCCCCCAAGGGGTTGAACTGCACATCCTCCTCGCCTTGTGATGCGTGATGCTCCTCCAGATCTGCCGCGTGAAGCACCACCCCGGCGGCGATGCTCACACACTCACCCCACGCACTGGTTTCATGGAGAAGGTTCATGCAAGTACGTTCAATATTGTAGGGTTTTGCTAGATAGGGAAGAGAGAGTAGTGGATGAGTGCGAATGGAGGACCCGATAGGCTGGGTTTTTAATGCGGGGACGTTTAGGCCTCCTCAAGGACCCGGTAGGCAGCTCTTCTGGCTACGACTACCGCGTGGAAGGTTCGTGTGGTGGGGGCTGTCGAAAGTGAGAGTGCAGGCGCGCTGCGTAGTAAAAATGGTATAGCCCGTGGGCCATGGATGACCAGTTGCCGTGTAGCAGACTTGTAGCCTCTGCAGACTAGATTAAACGTGACATGAACACTCGACGACTTTTTCCATGGACAGCATCGTGTTCCTTCTTGTAGAAGTCTCATTGAGGTAGACGTCCGTGTTGTCTCGTGTTATCCTGTGAAGGGCACGACGTGTGCAACGAGCCTTGTTGGATCACACAGGATCAACGGTTGGTGCACATGATCCGCGTGCCAACTGTGACAACCAATCAGGGCGTAGCAGACATAGTGGACATAGGTTTGGGCTTCTACGAAAGAGGGAGGGGGCAAAACTGGGTAGTATCAAAAAACCATAGGCAAAGCTGAGTAGTATAAAAATGGAAAGTGAGTGTCTTTTACAATGAAATACATCATGGCACACATCAAATTATGCCAAGATAGATCCACTAGAGTTCATTGCATGTGTGTTCTTTCCACAAACCACATATGTATCCACTAGAGTCATTGCATGTGTGCTCCTGTCATGAACCACATATGGATCCACTAGTGTTCATTGCATGTGTGTTCTTTTCCACAAACCACATATGTATCGACTAGAGTCATTGCATGTGTGTTCCTTTCCACAAACCACATGGATCAACCAATGGCATTGCATGTGTGTTATTTCCACAAACCAAACATGGATCCACCAATGTCATTGCATGTGTGTTCTTTTCCACAAACCACATATGGATCAACAAATGGCATTGCATGTGTGTTCTTTTCACAAACAACACATGGATCAACCAATGGCATTGCATGTGTGTTCTTTTCATAAACCAAATATGGATCAACAAATGTCATTGCATGTGTGTTCTTTTCACAAAACACACATGGATCCACCAATGTCATTGCATGTGTGTTCTTTTAAAGAAACCACATGGATCAACCAATGGCATTGCATGTATGTTATTTTCACAAACCACACATGGATCAACCAATGGCATTGTATGTGTGTTCTTTTCACAAACCACACATGGATCCACCAGTGTTCACTGCTTGTGTGTTCTTTCCATAACCCACATATGGATCCACCAATATCATTGCATGTGTGTTCTTTTCCACAAACACACATGGATCAACCAATGACATTGCATGTGTGTTCTTTTCATAAACCACACATGGATCCACTAGTGTTCACTGCATGTGTGTTCTTTCCACAAACCACTTATGGATCAACCAAGGTCATTGCATGTCTGTTATTTTCCACAAACCACATGGATCAACCAATGGCATTGCATGTTTGTTATTTTCACAAACCACACATGGATCAACCAGTGTTCATTGCACGTGTGTTATTTTCCAAAAACCACATATGGATCAACCAATGTCATTGCATATTAGTTATTTTCACAAACCACATATGCATCCACCAATGTCATTGAATGTGTGTTCTTTCCACAAACCACATATGGATCAACCAATGGCATTGCATGTGTGTTCTTTTCCACAAACACATATGGATTAACCAATGGCATTGCATGTGTGTTCTTTTCATAAACCACACATGGATCCACCAGTGGTCACTACATGTGTGTTCTTTCCACAAACCACTTATGGATCAACCAATGTCATTGCATGTGTGTTCTTTTCCACCAACCACATGGATCAACCAATGGCATTGCATGTGTGTTATTTTCACAAACCACACATGGATCAATGAGTGTTCATTTCATGTGTGTTCTTTTCCACAAACCACATATGGATCCACCAATGTCATTGCATGTGTGTTCTTTTTACAAACCACATATTGATCCACCAATGTCACTGCATGTGTGTTCTTTCCATGACCCACTTATGGATCCACCAATGGCATTGCATGTGTGTTCTTTTCCACAAACCACATGGATCAACCAATGGCATTGCATGTGTGTTCTTTTCAAAACCACACATGGATCAACCAATGGCATTGCATGTGTGTTCTTTTCACAAACCACACATGGATCCACAAGAGTAATTGCATGTGTGTTCTTTCCACAAACCACACATGGATCAACCAGTGTCATTGCATGTGTGTTCTTTCCACAAACCACATATGGATCAACCAATGTCATTGCATGTGCGTTCTTTCCATAAACCACTTATGGATCCACCAATGTCATTGCATGTGTGTTCCTGTCATGAACCACATATGGATCCACTAGGGTTCATTGCATGTGTGTTGTTTTCCACAAACCACCTCTGGATCCACCAATGTCATTGCATGTGTGTAATTTTCACAAAACACACATGGATCAACCAATGGCATTGCATATGTGTTCTTTTCACAAACCACACATGGATCAACCAATGGTATTGCATGTGTGTTCTTTTCACAAAACACACATGGATCCACCAGTGATCACTGCATGTGTGTTCTTTTCACAAAACACACATGGATCAACCAATGTCATTGCATGTGTGTTCTTTTCCACAAACCACATGGATCCACCAGTGTTCACTACATGTGTGTTCTTTCCACAAACCACTTATGGATCCACCAATGTCATTGCATGTGTATTCTTTTCCACAAACCACATGGATCCACCAGTGTTCACTGCATGTGTGTTCTTTCCACAAACAACACATGGACCAACCAATGGCATTGCATGTGTTTCTTTTCACAAACCACACATGGATCCACCAGTGTTCACTGCATGTGAGTTCTTTTCAGAAAACAACATGGATCAACCAATGTCATTGCATGTGTGTTCTTTTCCACAAACCACACGGATCCACCATTGTTCACTACATGTGTGTGTTTTCCACAGACCACTTATGGTTCCACAAATGTCTTTGCATGTGTGTTCTTTTCCACAAACCACATGGATCAACCAATGGCATTGCATGTGTGTCCTTTTTACAAACCACACATGGATCAACCAATGGCATTCCATGTGTGTTCCTGTCATGAACCACATATGGATCCAATAGTAGTAATTGCATATGTGTTCTTTTCCACAAACCACATATGTATCCACTAGAGTCATTGCATGTGTGTTCTTTTCACGAATCCCACATGGATCCACCAAGTAATTGCATGTGTGTTCTTTCCACAAACACACATGGATCCCACCAATGTGATTGCATGTGTGTTCTTTCCAAAACAACATAAGGATCAACAATGTCATTCCATGTGTGTTCTTTTCACAAACCACACATGTATCCACTAGAGTCATTGCATGTGTGTTCTTTTCGCAAACCACACATGGATCCAGCAGAGTCATTGCATGTGTGTTCTTTCCACAATAAAACATGGATCCACTAGAGTAATTGCATGTGTGTTCTTTTCACAAACCACACATGGATCAACAAATGTCATTGCATGTGTGTTCTTTTCACAAACCACATATGGATACACTAGAGTCATTGCATGTGTGTTCTTTCCACAAACCACATATGGATCTACCA